>CM053029.1:69551189-70151189 GCA_028564925.1 Lithobates sylvaticus
GACCGTGTGTATGGGGCTTAAGTTGTATGCCAATCTGGGCGATAGAACCATGAGCAGGAAGGGAACTGACAGGAGTAGATTGGGGTGGGAGCAAGACCTAGGGCCGATAACCCCAGAACGATGGGCAAAGATCTTAGAACAGGGATGCTTGGTTTCAATATCCCCTTCACAAAGGATCTCCCATCTATTTCTTATCCATAGAGCCTATTATACACAGGCCCGGATTTACTCCATTTGCCGCCCCAAGGCCGGGTCCTTCAATACCGCCCCCCCCCATCAGTGTCCCCTGCCCCTAAAGACCCACATTAGACTGCTTTACCGAGAGCCGTTTTGAGCCAGGAAATGTGTAAGCCGGAGTTTGGGGGGCGGAGCCAAGCTGCTCTACTGTAGTGCTATTTTTCTTCTTCCCTTGTGTGGGGGGGCTTGGAGAGAAGGAAAAGTAGAGGCAGGTGCTGCATCGCTGTGCCTAGTGTGTCGGGCGGACACAGGAATGAATCAAAACACATCCAAACTTGTACACTCACAGGGCCGCTGTTAGGAATCATGGGGCCCTCGCCCCCTGAGGGGGGAGAAGAGGTGGGGGAGGGAGGTGAGAAAGGGTGACAGGAGGAGGTAAGGGGGTGAGGAGGCAGAAAAGAGAGGGGGTGAGAAAGATAGAGGGGGAGGGGATTGGGGTTGTGAGGGGGAGTGGGGTGGGAGAGAGAAGGGGGCTGGGATGGAGGAGGGGTGAGAGGGAGGAGGGGTCAGAGAGAGAGAGAGAGAAGGGGGCTGAGAGGGAGGAGGGGTGAGAGAGAAAGGTGGTAAGAGAGGGGTGGCCTGACAGAGAGAGGGGGAGTAGCACACAGAGGGGGGGGAGTAGCTGACATGGGGGGGAGTATCTGACAGATGGGGGGGAGTAGCTGACAGAGGGGGGGAGTAGCTCACAGAGGGGGGTAGCTGACAGAGGGGGGAGAGAGAAGGGGGCTGAGAGGGAGGAGGGTGAGAGAGAAAGATGGTAAGAGAGGGGATGGCCTGACAGAGGGGGGGGGGGGGCTGACAGAGGAGGGGAGCTGACAGAGGGGAGGGGGTACCTGACAGAGGGGGGGGTAACTGACAGAGGGGGGGGGGTAAATGATAGAGGGAGGGTAACTGACAGAGGGAGGGTAACTTCAGAGGGGGGTAACTGACAGGGGGGGTAACTGACAGAGGGGGGATTACTGACAGAGGGGGGGATAACTGACAGAGGGGGGGGGTAACTGACAGAGGGGGGTAGCTGACAGGGGAGGGGAGCTGACAGAGGGGGAGTGGCTTACAGAGTAGGGACTGGCTGACAGAGGGGGGTGAGAGTGCAGAGAACGATACCTCAGTGAGGACTCCAGGAGACACAGCAGAGCACACGACAGGCAAGGAGGCGGGACTCCGGGCAACCACGATCACCCACAGTCCAGCCCCGCCTCCACATGTGACCAATCACAGACTCTCGTGTCCGCCGCTCCGCACGTGACCTATTCAGCCAATCACAGGCTGAATAGGTATGCTTGCTGCACATCGCTGAGCTCGGCTCGGAGGCTGAGAACACAGGCAGTAAATGTGTAACCTGTGTGACCTGCTGCTATATGTGCCTATGTTTCAGGCGGCTTGAAAACATGTTTCCAAAACCGGACAGGTGGCAACTCTAGCGGCGCCGCCCCTGCACAACAGCCGCCCCGAGGCCTGGCCTCGGTGGCCTTGTGGGAAATCCGGCCCTGATTATACACCCCAAAAAATGTTCAAATTTGGCAGGAAGCCTAGAGATTGATGTCCTAGATGTAAGGCCCCAGGGGACTTGATCCATATGGTGTGAAAATGCCCCAAACTATACAGATACTGGATAGAAATTGTTGAAAGGATAAATAGAGTTTTCAGGACCACACTGGAACCAGAGGCTGGGACTTGCCTACTGGGAAGTTCCGAGGAGGGTGGAGTCCCCCCGCTTGTGAAGATAGCCGTTCTTAGATGTTTGTACCAAGCAAGGTGCTTAATAGCGCAAAACTGGCAGACCAAAACTCCCCCCTCATCGGGGGTATGGGCCGAATACATTAACTCTATGATATGGCGTGAGAGGGCGATGTTCATCAGGCAGAATAACTTAAAGAAGTTTATAGGGTTATGGAGCCCTTGGCTGAGCGAGATGGGATGCTCTTGGCAGGGGGGTGACTGTGGGGTGGAAGGGGTTCCCCCCGACCCCGCCTTACCTGTGGACCTCCCCGGTGGGAGTCTCCTCGTCAACTATCCAGTCGAATTCAGGCTAGTCTACGATCCTGATACTGATCCACTTATTGTTAGCGATTATCTGGGTACCAGTGGTGTGCGATGGGGGGGGATTGGGGGGGATAGGGGGGAGGAGGCAGGATACAGAAAACAACAACTAACTTTTCTCCTTCATTTCTTGGAAATGATATCGGACATTGTATATCTTCTTTTTTTTTTAAGATTGTATGTTGTTAATTTTGTAATGTGAAAAATAAATAAAGATTATGAAGTTAATTGTTCTGCTGCTGTGCTTATGCTTAATTGCTAAATAATTCAGGTTCTCTGACAAATGGACCAGCTAAGATTGGCTGTCTTCTGAAATGATTCAGTGTGTGTGTCTCTCTCTGCTAGCAATCGTAAGTGAGAGTAAGTTGGCTGTACGTTTGTACTTTGTACTTAGTTCTAGCTATTTTACTGCTCCTCCTCTTTGGTTACAATCAGCCAATAACATTCATCATCATCATTATTTTTATTTTACTTCCCCCACCCAATTCTACACAATTTTTTTCCTTATTGACGTTTAGTGTGTGTATCCCACCTCGAGCGGCAGCCTGTTTAATTTATTTTGTTTTTTATTATTTTCTGTGTACTTACATAAGCGCGGTTTTAACATTTTTCCAATTCCAGCAGCGACCTTTCCTCTCTATGTCAAATCTTTCCTCTCTATGTCAAATCTTTCCTCTCTATGTCAAATCTTTTCTCTCTATGTCAAATCTTTTCTCTCTATGTAGAATAATCTTGGACTAATAGAGTTAAGGTTAGGCACATTCGACAACAGGTTCGATATACACAGATTGCTATTGTCAGCGTCATGTCGAATCTCCTATCTATATCGAACTGTTGTCACAACGAAAATGAAAATAAAGCATTTGTTTATGTCGGATCTTTCGTTTTTTTGGATTTTGCACTTTCGTTGTCGTTTGTTAAAACGATGATGAAAATACCTGAAATTCGGACGAAAACGAATGCACATGTCTAGTAAAAATTGAGATTCAACTCTAAAAAACAAATCTAACAGATATGACATTACCGCCCCCCATCCTATTTCGTTCACTATCCAATCATGTGTTTGGCACATCTAAAAAACGGTGTGCATATAACAACTCATTACAGCAATGAATTATTTGTAATATTAAATATCCATACATGGGCCATAATGGAAATACCAAGGTCATCCTGAATATTCAATATACCATATATCTACTAAATGTGAAATACAGGTTAAGAATTGTTAATAAATGCATTCACATCAGTGTCCACATTAAGGCCAAAAGGCACATACGTCCTAATGCCGCGTACACACGATCGGAAATTCCGCCAGCAAAAGTCAGATGAGAGCTTTTGGTCAGAAAATGCGACCGTGTGTATGCTCCATCTGACTTTTGTTGGCGGAATTCCAGCCAGCAAAAGATTGAGAGCAGGTTCTCAATTTTTCGGTCGGAAAGAGTTTTGATAGGAAATTCCGATCGTCTGTACCAATTCCGATGTGCAAAATTCCTATGCTTGCTCGGAAACAATTCGACGCATGCTCGGAAGCATTAAACTTAATTTTTTCAGTTCGTCGTAGTGTTGTACGTCACTGCGTTCTTGACGGTCGAAAGTTCAGCAAACTTTTGTGTGACCGTGTGTATGCAAGCCAAGCTTGAGCGGAATTCCGTCGGAAGAACCATCCAAGATTTTTCCAATTAGAAAATCCGCTCGTGTGTACGCAGCATAAGTCTCTATATCCAGGCTATTTCTTGTTTAGAGATCGCTCTAACCAGGGAACTCCCTCTCTAGTGGGGCCTGTATTTGTCAATCCCCACAAAGAGTGTACTTGAAGGGCTTCTATTGTGCACCAAGTCATATTGTCTGGACACTGAATGGTTTTTAAAACCCTTTCTGATGTTGATGTGCTCATTCAACCTTACTTACTTTTAGTTCTACCTACATACTGTAGCCCACAAGGGCACTGGATAAGGTAGACCACCCCCTATGATGAACAAGTAATGAATGGTTCTATCTCAAAAGCCCAGGATGTACTTGTAGACACAAAACTGCAGATTTTTCTATCCTTGCATTTATTGAGGGAACAAACCTGTAATTTTTTATAGCGATAGTAGCCTGTGAGATTCTGAAAGTTTTTGGATTAGTTTTTTAATGCTTCGATGCTGCACAGAAAACGTTGTGATAAAAGTTAGAGACATATTTTTCATATTTCCTGTGTTACGCAGTTTCTCTGCTAATAGTGACGTTCTATCCACCTCACGTGTGGAATTTATAGCCATAGCTAATAGTCCTGGATCGTATCCCTTTTCCACAAACCTGCTGGAAAGGACAGCTGCCTGATTATCAAAAACATCCACTCCAGTACAATTGCGCCTAAGGTGCATGAATTGACCCTGGGGGACAGCTCTTAGCCAAGGTTCGTAATAGCAGCTGTCTAGAGGAATGTATGAGTTTCTGTCAGTAGGCTTGAAGAAAGTAGACGTGATAAACCTCTCCTCTTTTTACTGAGATATTAAGATCAAGGAAGTTAATTTCCTCTAAGCTAGACTCAAAGTTGAGCTTGATACCTCTACTGTTGTCATTAAGAAGTTCCATGAAACTATGCAGATCAGACTCACTGCCATCCAATAGGAGGAGGACGTCATCAATATATCTTGCCCACAAAACCACCTCTGGTCTGTTGTGGGCATAGATGACGTCCTCCTCCCATTTGGCCATAAATAAATTGGCCAGACTTGGGGCGTATTTTGCCCCCATCGCCACACCCCTATCCTGCCAAAAAAATTATGATCAAACCAAAAATAATTGTGGGTTGCGGCGTATTCTAGTAGTTCCATAATAAAACTCAATCTGTAATGGAACTAGGCCAGATTCTCTTACCATATGCAACCTGACTGCCTCTAAACTCAAATGGTGGGGAATAATGGTATATAATGAGGTTACATCTGCTAAAACCAGCCATATCCCCTTTCTGGGAGTGATTCCAGACAGCAAATTAATGACATGTTTGGTGTCCTTAAAGTGGAGCTCCGTCCTGGGGGAAAAAAATTTTTTTTTTAAAAGTCAGCAGCTACAAATACTGCAGCTGCTGACTTTTAAAAATCGGACACTTACCTGTCCAGGGGGCCCGCGATGCGGGGGAACGAGACCCCCCCTCGTTCCACGAGCCGCTCGCGGCGCCGGCATTCCTAATGTGGGAAGCCGGCTGTGGCTTCACAGCCGGGCACCCACTGCGCATGCGCGAGCGGCACCGTGCGCCGTGATTTGACGCTCAGTCATCTGGGACACGTGACAGGTCCCAGATGACTGTGCGGTGCCGAGGGGGAAGTGACGTTTAGCCCGGGCACTGAAGGTGGCAGACTACGAGGGACCCCATAGCAACAGGCATTTGGAGGTGAGTAAAAAAATTTTTTTTTTCCAATTATTTTTTTGTGATTTTTTTTAGGATTTTTAAGCCCCTTTTTTTTTTTTTTGACTGGAACCCCCACTTTAATATATGATTGAACCTTTTTCAAATAAGGGCTGCAAATAATGGTCAATATACTTGCCCACCCGGGATGTAACAGAATCAATGCCACTGACTATGGGACGTCCCAGGGGGCAAGTTTGACTTTTATGAATTTTTGGGAGATAATAGATAACAGGTGTGCAGGGAGCACTCGGTACCAAAAAAAGTTTTTCCTTTTTGTTCAAAACCCCTGTATGGAAGCCTCTATCTATAATATGCGTACAGGGGGGAGACCAAATGCGCAAACCACCAAAGGGGGAATCAATATAAAAACAATAACTAGATAGGAATTTTCCTCTATCTATAATACTTTCCAATTCCTTTTTGTATTTGGCAACAGGATCCCTGTTCAAAGGGGTATAAGTCTTGCAATCCCCCACAATACGGTACATTTTTGCTAAATAATCACAACGATCTAAGATAACGATCCCCCCCCCCACCCTTTATCAGCCGGTCTGATGACCAATGATTTGTTCTTACACAGGGAATCCAAACCTATTTCCAAGTCATTCTGAATTTTTAAGCTTTTGACTCTAATCTGCTCCAGGTCTCGTAGGACCACATCCCTAAATACCCTGATAGAGGGCGCTAGTGAGCCTGGAGGGTTAAAGAGGGAAGCGTTAGAAAGATTGGACTGCTGAAATTCCGATCTCACAACATTGCTCTCTCTAATAGGATTAGTTAACATGTAAAGTTTGATGTTAAGTTTTCGTACATACTTATGTACATCCATATATGTCTGAAATTTGCTCAATCTCCTCAGTGGAGCAAATTTCAGACCCTTATCTTGTAACTTTTTTTAAAGGGTCTGTCAGATTTTGTTTACTCAAGGTGTAGATTCCCGGTCCTAGGTTCTTTTTCTTTTTTGTTGATTGGGCACGCCTCCCCCCTCTAGTTCCTCTTTTAATTCAACAGGCCTTTTTATGCCCTGATTGTTCCTGGGAAAATCCCAATTTTGGTTCCCCCGATTAACAGGGGGTCCTGAGTATTGATCCGATCTTTGTTGATTGTTATCCAGTCCATAAGGACCTGAGTGATAAAATATTTGAGTTCCTCCTCGATGTGTTGTAACCATATCCACCATCATTGAATCTATAGCCCCCAGGGGCTTCAGAATCCGATAGTGGAAAAAAACTGTTTTGCGTAGGAACATTGTATCCCTGGTTCCTATTGTTCTCTCCATTATAATATGTCAAGCTTGGTTGGTTATACCTTTGTATATATGGAGGTGGTTCTTGCCTCACTGGGTTATTATCCTGTGCCTGCATAGGGGCTCCTTGTTGGTACTGATATTGATTACCCTGCCTATAATTGTTCCTATTTTTCTTCTATCCCCTAGAGGGGGTCCCTAAATAAGGCTGAATGGTACCGTTATTAGGGGGTCTGAATTTATTTTTATTTTGTGGGGTATCCCTTCTTGGTGAAAAGTGGGATTCCCTCCTTAATTGGGCAAGAGTAGAATTCACCCCAGACCCACTCATTGCTACTCCTTGGGGTAATGTGTCCATCAAATTACGTTTCCCGGAAGGATGGGTTTGTCTGTTTGTGCATCGGCCGGCACATCAGACTTAAGGCTTAAGGCTTGTATCATATTTTGTGTTTTTTACCCTCTTAGCTCAGTTTCTTCACCCTTTTCTCTATCTACTAATTCAACATTTAATTAACTGCAGCTTTGAGAAAGGATTCATTCCTTACCGCTAGTATGGATATTTTTGAATTTCGGGGGAAAGCGGGTAGTTGATACAGAAGGAGTATTCGACTCCTCGCCTATATCCATAGATACTGATTTAAATGGTTTGTTTATTAGATTAAAAAACCTTACAATATCAGAGATACATACGCAATGGGACATTGCGTTCCTGGAGACTTATATTAAGGGTGCTAAGTAGGGATGAGCTGAACATCCCAGGGTTCGGTTCACACCAGAACCTGCGAACGGACCGAAAGTTCGCACGAACGTTAGAACCCTATTAGTTACAATGGAAGCGAACGTTCGAAATCTAAAGTGCTAATTATAATGGCCAATATGCATGTTATTGTTATAAATAAGGTTTGGGGACCCGGGTCCTGCCCCAGGGGACATGTATCAATGCAAAAAGAAGTTTTAAAAAAGGACGTTTTTTCTGGAGCAGTGATTTTAATGATGCATAAAGTGAAAAAAAAGTGAAATATTCCTTTAAATATGGTACCTGAGGGGTGAAGTGGCATGTGTTTCCCGTGTTTAGGACTGTCCCTGCACAAAATGGCATTTGTAAAGGAAAAGAAGAAGCCATTTAAAACTGCTTGCAGCTTTAACGGCTTCCCGACCGCCCACTGCATATATACGTCAGCAGAATGGCACGGGCAGGCAAAATCACGTACCTGTACGTGATCGTGCATTTGCCTGCCTGTGGGTCGCGCGCGTCCCGCCCCTAATGTAAAAAAAAACACACACGTCACAGCATATAACCCCTCCCCTCCCCCTAGTGGTTAACCCCTTCACTACAACTGTCATTTATACAGGAATCAATGCATTTAAATAGCATTGATTGCTGTATAAATGACAATGGTCCCAAAAATGTGTCAAAAGTGTCCGATGTGTCCTCCATAATGTCGCAGTCACAATAAAAATTGCTGATCGCCGCCATTACTAGTAAAAAAAAAATAAATATTAATAAAAATGCTATAAAACTATCCCCTATTTTGTAAATGCTATAACTTTTGCGCAAACCAATCAATAATCGCTAATTGCGATTTTTTTTACCAAAAATATGTAGAAGAATACGTATCGGCCTAAACTGAGGAAAAAAAATGTTTTTTTATATATTTTTTGGGGATATTTATTATAGCAAAAAGCAAAAAGCAAAAAAAATATTGCATTGTTTTCAAAATTGTCGCTCTATTTTTGTTTATAGCGCAAAAAATAAAAACCGCAGGGGCGATCAAATACCACCAAAAGAAAGCTCTATTTGTGGGAAAAAAAGGACGCCAATTTTGTTTTGGAGCACGACCGCGCAATTGTCAGTTAAAGCGACGCAGTGCCGAATCGCAAAAAGGGGCCTGGTCCTTTGGCTGCCAATTGGTCCGGGCTGAAGTGGTTAATGTCATGTCTTGTCCAGGCAATATGGATGAAAATCTTTGAGAAAAATGGCTTGGCTACCCCATCCCCCCCCCTACCCCAGTCTATTACCAGCCCCTTTGGGTCTTGTATGGATATTAAGGGGAACCCTGCACCCAAAATAAAACCCTATACCTAAAACCATATATACTCTGAACCGCAGTATACAGGCGGTGCAAACAAGACAGGGACTGTAGGTATATGCTGTATGTATGTATGTATTAGACTGTTGGTGTATACTGTGCTGTGCTGGAGGCACACAAAACACACTAACTCCTGCAGATGGCTGTCTTAAGTGACAACAGGGCAGATACAGTGTAAGGTGGTTTAGTGTGCTACTGCTGTGCTATGCTATACTCACACAGCACACACACACACTAACTCCTGCAGATGGCTGGATTGGTAGAGAACAGCACTGAGTAAAACACACTATCCCTGCCTATTTTTCCTCTATCCCTACACTTTCCCCACAAGCAAAGGCTGAGAAGAATACACTATCCCTGCCTATTTTTCCTCTTTACCTACACTTTCCCCACACAGAAATGATTCACATATAGTGTGTACATGTACAGTACACTTTCACTGTTCCTCAAGCCGGAACACACTACACAAGGCCGCCAGCGCGGCAGCCTTATATAGTGTGGGGCGTGCACTAAACCCCCTGAGCTATAATTGGCCACAGGCATCCTGCCTGTGGCCATCTATTGCTCTCCTTGCCGCTGGCTCTATGATTGGCCAAGCATGCGGGGTCACAGTGCATGCTTGGCCAATCATCAGCCAGCAATGCACTGCGACTGGCGCAGTGCATTGTGGACCATTCGCATCACACGAATTTGATGCGAACGGCCCTCAGAGTTCTGCCCGAGACGAGCGGACGAACGGCCATGTTCGATTCGAACATGGGTTTGAATCGGACACCGGGCCCATCCCTAGTGCTAAGGTCCCTAGAAGTTTAAGATGGCAGGTCATCCCCCAAAGGGGAGAAATAGACCCAGAAGGGTGGTTCAAATACTTCAACGAGTCTGGAGTATGTTTTTTTACGTTTTTTGGTTCAAAAGAAGAGTGAAAAAATTGCCCGACTAGATGAGAAAATTAGGAATATCAAAGAAAAATTGGTGCCTCTTGAAAACAGTGAGGAGTATAAGGAGTGCTCTAAGAACCTATTGAAAAAACTTAAGAAGGAAGAGAAGGATCAGAAAATTAAGAAAAAGAAAAAGTACATTAGGGATAAAGAGGACTATCAATCTGGGTTTGTGTTTGTCTGGCAAAATAAATTGGCTCTAGAATCGAATGAGGGAGACAATTTGATGGACAAATTACCCCAAGGAGTAGCAGTGAGTGGGTCTGGGGTGAATTCTACTCTTGCCCAATTAAGGAGGGAATCCCACTTTTCACCAAGGAGGGATAACCCACAAAATAAAAATAGATTCAGACCCCCTAAAACGGGTCCATTTAGTCTTATTTAGGGACCCCCTCTAGGGGATATAAGAAAAATAGGAACAATTATAGGCAGGGTAATCAATATCAGTACCAACAAGGAGCCCCTATGCAGGCACGGGATAATAACCCAGTGAGGCAAGGACCACCTCAATATATACAAGGGTATAACCAACCAACGACATATTATAATGGAGAGAACAATAGGAACCAGGGATACAATGTTCCTACGCAAAACCATTTTTTTTCCACTATCGGATTCTGAAGCCCCTGGGAGCTATGGATTCAATGATGGTGGATATGGCTACAACACATCGAGGAGGAACTCAGATATTTATCACTCAGGTCCCTATGAACTGAATAACAATCAACAAAGATCGGATCAATACCCAGGACCCCCTGTTAATCGGGGGAACCAAAATTGGGGTTTTCCCAGTAACACTCAAGGCATAAAAATGCCTGCAGAATTAAGAGATGAACTGGAGGGGGGAGACGTGCCCAATCAACAAAAAAGAGCAAGAACCTAGGAGCGGGAATCTACAACTTGAATAAACAGAATCTGACAGACCCTTTAAAAAAAGTTACAAGATAAGGGTCTGAAATTTGCTCCACTGAGGAGATTGAGCAAATTTCAGACATATATGGATGTACATAAGTATGTACGAAAACTTAACATCAAATGTTACATGTTAACTAATCCTATTACAGAGAGCAATGTTGTGAGATAGGAATTTCAGCATTCCAATCTTTCTAACGCTTCCCTCTTCAACCCTAGGATGTGGTCCTACGAGACCTGGAGCAAATTAGAATCAAAAACGTCACAATGCAGAATGACTTGGAAATCGGTTTGGATTCCCTGTTTGACCGCTTCCCGACCGCCTCCTGCACATATACGTCGGCAGAATGGCACGGCTGGGCAAAACCACGTACCTGTACGTGGTCCTTTAAGAGCGCAGCCGTGGGTCGTGTGCGCGCTGCCGGCGGCGCACTCGCGACCCAGTCGGGAGCTCCGTGACTGCGGCCGCTGGTGTCCTGCGATCGGGTCACAGAGCTGAAGAACGGGGAGGGGTCTGTGTAAACAAACCTCTCCCTGTGCTTCCTACACTGCCTGTCACTGATGGGCTGTTCCCTGTCATCGGGAAAGCCGATCAGTGACGTCAGACGTCAGCCACGCCCCCTACTGTAAAAAAAAAACACACACACGTCACACTAACTCCTCCCCGCCCCCTAGAGGTTAACACCTTCACTGCCAGTGTCATTTACATAGGAATCAGTGCATTTAAATAGCACTGATTTCTGTATAAATGACAATGGTCCCAAAAATGTGTCAAAAATGTCCGATGTGTCCGCCATAATGTCACAGTCACAATAAAAATCGCTGATCCATGCCATTACTAGTAAAAAAATAATAATAAAAATGCTATAAAACTATCCCCTATTTTGTAAACGCTATAACTTTTGCGCAAACCAATCAATAATCGCTAATTGCGATTTTTTTACCAAAAATATGTAGAGGAATACGTATCGGCCTAAGCTGAGGAAAAAAAAATGTTTTTTTTTATATATTTTTTGGGGATATTTATTACGCTCTATTTTTGTTTATAGCGCAAAAAATAAAAACCGCAGGGGCGATCAAATACCACCAAAAGAAAGCTCTATTTGTGGGAAAAAAAGGACGCCAATTTTGTTTGGGAGCCACGTCGCACGACCGTGCAATTGTCAGTTAAAGCGACGCAGTGCCGAATCGCAAAAAGGGGCCTGGTCCTTTGGCTGCAAATTGGTCCGGGGCTGAAGTGGTTAAGAACAAATCATTGGTCATCAAACCGGCTGATAAAGGGGGGGGGGGAATCATGATCTTAGATCGTTGTGATTATTTAGCAGAAATGTACCGTATTGTGGGGCATTGC
The DNA here is from genome assembly GCA_028564925.1 of Lithobates sylvaticus. Lineage (NCBI taxonomy): Eukaryota > Metazoa > Chordata > Amphibia > Anura > Ranidae > Lithobates > Lithobates sylvaticus. The sequence continues at coordinate 69,563,398 of CM053029.1, forward strand.
GAGAATTATACCCCTTTGAACAGGGATCATGTTGCCAAATACAAAAAAATGAATTGGAAAGTATTATAGATAGAGGCTTCCATAGAGGGATTTCGAATAGAAAAGGAAAAATCTTTTTTGGTACCGAGTGCTCCCTGCGCGCCTGTCATCTATTATTGACCATTATTTGCAGCCCTTGGTGCAAAATGTTCCATCATATATTAAGGACACTAAACATGTCATTCATTTTCTGTCTGGAATCACTCCCAGAAAGGGAATATGGCATGTTACAGCAGATTTAACCTCGTTATATACCATTATTCCCCACCATTTGGGTTTAGAGGCAGTCAGGTAGCATATGGTAAGAGAATCTGGCCTAGTTCCATCACAGATTGAGTTTATTATGGAACTGCTAGAATACGCCGCAACCCACAACTATTTTTGGTTTGACCATCAATTTTTTTGCCAGGATAGGGGTGTGGCAATGGGGGAAAAATATGCCCCAAGTTTGGCCAATTTATTTATGGCCACATGGGAAGAGGACATCATCTTTGCCCACAACAGACCAAAGGTGGTTTTGTGGGCAAGATATATTGATGACGTCCTCCTCCTATGGGATGACAGTGAGTCTGATCTACATAGTTTCATGGAACTTCTTAATGACAATAGTAGAGGCATCAAGCTCAACTTTGAGTCTAGTTTGGAGGAAATTAATTTCCTTGATTTTAATATCTCAGTGAAAGAGGAGAGGTTTATCACGTCTACTTTCTTCAAGCCTACTGACAGAAACTCATACTTTCCTCTAGACAGCTGCCATTACGAACCTTGGCTAAGAGCTGTCCCCCAGGGTCAATTCATGCGCCTTAGGCGCAATTGTACTGGAGTGGATGTTTTTGATAATCAGGCAGCTATCCTTTCCTGCAGGTCTGTGGAAAAGGGATATGATCCAGGACTATTAGCTTTAAATTAGCTATAAATTCCACACGTGAGGTGGATAAAACCTCACTATTAGCAGAGAAACAGCGTAACACAGGAAATACGAAAATGTCTCTACCTTTTATCACAACGTTTTCTGTGCAGAATCAAAGCATTAAAAAACTAATCCATCTGGATAGTGATCAGGTCTTAAGCACCATCTTACCTACTAGACCACAAGTAGTTTTCAAAGGAGCATCCTCATTGAGGGATAGGATTTCCCCCAGTATTCAGGATCTTCCGAAGGAGAACAGATGTTTCTTTCATAATCTCACAGGCTACTATCGCTGTAAAAATGCCAGGTTTGTTCCCTCAATAAATGCAAGGATAGAAAGATCTGTAGTTTTGAGGTCTACAAGTACATCCTGGGCTTTTGAGATAGAGCCATTCATTACTTGTTCATCATAGGGCGTGGTCTACCTTATCCAGTGCCCTTGTGGGCTACAGTATGTAGGTAGAACTAAAAGACCTCTTCAAGTAAGGCTGAATGAGCACATTAGAAACATCAGAAAAGGTTTAAAAAACATTCAGTGTCCAGACATTATGATAGAAACCCTTCAAATACACTCTGTGGGGATTGAAAAATACAGGCCCCACTGGAGAGGGAGTTCCCTGGTTAGAGAGATCTCTAAACAAGAAATGGCCTGGATACGTATGTCCCTTTTTTGCCTTAATGTGGACACTGACATGAATGCATTTATTAACAATTCTTAACCTGTATTTCACATTTAGTTAGATGTGATATATTGAATATTCAGGATGACCTTGGTATTGCCATTATGGCCCATGTATGGATATTTAATATCACAAATAATTCATTGCTGTAATGAGTTGTTATGTGCACACCATTTTTTAGATGTGCCCAACACATGATTGGATAGTGAACGAAATAGGATGGGGAGCAGTAATGTCATATCAGTTAGATTTGTTTTTTAAGAGATGAATCTAAATTTTTACTATTTTTATGTATTAATAGTAATTGAGTAGGATATTGTTAGTACCTGGTTTTGAGCCTCCATTTGCCCAGGACTAATAATTTGTAGTTATAAATTTCATACTTTTTTGTAATAGTGCCGGACGGTAATGTTGGGTAGATTGGGATCATTTCCCCATTTTCCTAAGTCGGCACTATAGCTTTTCATAATAGGAACTTTTAAATAAATTTTGCAAATAAGTGGTAATTTATGCTTTGTCCACTAGCTGTCACTCTGCTGAAGTTTTTGATCATGACACCAGCATAAGCAATAGATCTACTTCCGGCATATTTTTGCTGGAAGGATGATCATCCCATTTTTTTATCTCCTTTTTGTGTCCCAGTTATTGTAGACAGGTCACAAAATAAACATTTGGGAGGTTAGGATTAGTAGTGGTCCCTTTTGTACCTCACATGCATGATTTTTTTAAACTGCAGTAACCATTGTTACCAGGCTCGACAGTGTGATAAATATTCTCACAAGAGATCAAGTTCATGCTACCGTGCATGTCCGTTTGGTAAATAGCGGCTCAGAACGAGTCTTGGTTAGTTATATTTTGTATAAAGGGAGATGACGCACCGTGCTGCCTGTGCCCCTGGACAACAACATCTCTGACAAAACTCGTAGGGCGTATCGACGCGCTGACGTCACTTCGTGTTTGCATGTCGTTTGCCGGAAGGACGACTTTGTCTGTTTGTGCGCCGGCCGGCACATCAGACTTAAGGCTTATATTGACGCTAACATTGTAAGTGCAATACTTTGTATTTCAAAGTTTTAATAAATGTAAAAGGTTTTACACTATTTAGAGCCTTTATCTTTTTATGTACTACGTTCATCCACCAGTCTGAGCCTATGAGAGGCGGCTTGAGCATAACTGAATGTGCTTCTGTGTGCTGGAACCAGGCTGTGTTTAGACTACAAATATTCTCCTTGATCCTCTGTTAGGGGGGATCACGGTAAGCTGGTAAGAAGTAATTTCTTCTATCTGGTAGTGGATTCAGCACATAATTTGACAGTGTTTGGAGACGCCATTGCACATGTTGTTGACTATATCATTATTTGAGCACTGGTGGACTTTTTTATTGATTTTGAATTTTTGCAATTACTAACTACTGATTGCTTATAGGTTTAGCACAATTCTTTTTTTCTTCTCATTTATGCCTACTGTGTTTATGTTATACAGGAGAATTGCAGCTTGTATAATATTTTAGAATTTTGTGTTTCTATCCTTTTAGCGCAGTTTCTTCACCCTTTTTTCTATCTGATAATTTGTCATGCTCTGTTGACTTTTTGTAAATCAGGCAAATTTCTTGTTATGGCTATTGTCATTGTTTTTTAGGTTGGCAGTAAACAATTTGCTCCGTCAGTAAATTTCCCATCTTGTGTCCCTTAAAAAATGCTGCATTTTTGCCTGAGCTACTGAGCTTTGTAAAAGCCAGGCTTATTTTCAACCAAAAATACATTTTTTAAAAGAAGTCTGGTGCTTCACCTACTGGCTGAAAATGCAAAATATGTTAACTGATTAAAGGCTAAGTTCAACTTAGGGTGGATCGGAACGTGTTACATGTTACACCCTAAATATGAGTTTAACATGCTCCTAAAGTGAACTTTAAAAAACAGTCCCTGTTTTCTGTCATTGTCTATTGTCACTGAAATATGGCAACCATCACTTCATTTAGTGCATTTGGATACAGCATATGTAATTTACTATATAACTAAAAATATGCACACACATCAGCATAATGCCCTGTACACATGGTGGAACATTCCGAGGACAAAATCCGTTGGATTTTTTCTGATGGATTTTGGCCCAAACTTGTCTTGCATACACATGGTCGCACAAAGTTGTCGGAAAATCCGATTGTTCAAAACGAGGTGATCCAGCTCTCAAACTTTGTGTGATCCAGCTCTCAAACTTTGTGTGTAGGAAATTCCGACAGGAAAAAGTCAGATGGAGCCCACACATGATCGGAATTTCCGACAACACAATCCGATCGTACATTTTCTGTCGGAGAGTCTGACCGTGTGTACAGGGCATTTGACATGTGCACTACTGAAACATTTGTTTAGTTCTGTTTTAGTTTTATTTGATTTTTTTGTTTGTTTATTGGATCATTCGTAATGATCGGCATTCATTACGTATTATCATTCGTAACTTTAGATGCATTCGTATTCATTCCATTCTATTTGTTTGAGTGTGGCATTCGTTACTTTGGATAATTCGTAACTTCGGATGCATTTGTATTCATTAAGTTCACTAACAGTTACTGTAGCTAAATTTGAAAAGAAATTCTAATAAAAATGTAAATTGAATCTATCCCAAATTAGCTGCTGTGGCGCAGAGACCTAAATAGAAGATTTACTGACTTTAGCTATTTTACCTATAATTTAATAGTTTATAATAATAATAAAAACTATAATAATAGTTAATAATTAAATTCTAATCGAAAATACGAAAAACAAAATTATCCAAATGTAATCAATTCGTTAAACTTGTAGATTGAATAGTTTTTTTGTTTCTGTAGAATTTTGTATTTTTGTTCTCTCGGGTTTTCGTTCTCTTTGACGATTCATTATCGTATGCATTTGTCAAAAGTATCTTTCATTCATTCGGATGCTTTCGAATGAACAAATATGCAGAATTTCGTCCGAAAACGAATTTGTAAGGCAATGAATTGCACATGTTTACTCAGGATGCATCAGATCTGTATGAGTATGTTGGAAAATCTATTCCAAAACCATGGGCATTAATATGGAGTTGACACCCTTTTAAGGATGTAACAGCCTCCACTCTTCTGGGAAGGATTTAATCAAGAATTTAGAAGGGCTGTTTTGGAATTTGTGTCCATTTAGCCCAAAAAAATTAAAAGCATTTGTGAGGTCAGGTACTGATGATGGACAAGAAGACCTGGCTCTTAATTGGCAACTCAATTCATTCCCACGGGTGTTCAGTAGGGTTGAGATCAGGCCTCTGTGCAGGCCACTCAAGTTCCTCCACGTCAATCTGTTTTTTTAAGGAGCTGGCGTTGTACACATGGGTACAGTAATTCTGGAACAATCAAAGGCCTTCACCAAACTGTTCCCATAAGGTTAAAAGTGTACAACTGTCTAAAATGTCTTTGGATGCTGTAGTATTAACAGTACCCATCAGTGGAAACACCTGAAGTCAATCATTTGGAGGGGTGTCCATTTAGTATTGTATCATAAGCATCATATAACTAAGAAAACACTCACCATGAATTTGGATGTTCCCAGAAAGCCATTGCCATTGTTGACAGAGATCCTGCCCTGAGCTATAATGAATTTCTTCTTGGGAAAATCCTGGACTAGAATATCGCCATCCAATGCAGTGCCGTTTCCATCTACTAAGAAAGTCTCCTCGCTGCCTGCCCGCAACACATTGGAGGTGATCAGGGTACACCTGGTAAAAATAGTAAAAATACATGATTATATTAGCGAGCTTGTTATCTGTACTTAACCACTTCGTATCCGGGCTAATTCAGAAAATTAGCTCCTACATGTAAAAATGTATTTTTTTTGCTATAAATTAACTTAGAACCCCCAAACATTATATATATATATATATATATATATATATATATATATATATATATATATATATATACACAGTATCTCACAAAAGTGGTGAGTGTACAGCTTGTATAACAGTGTAAATTTGCTGTCCCCTCAAAATAACTAAACACACAGCCTTTAATGTCTAAACTGCTGGAAACAAAAGGGAGTACACCCCTAGATGAAAATGTCCAAATTGAGCCCAAAGTGTCAATATTTTGAGTGGCCACCATTATTTTCCAGCACTGCCTTAACCCTCTTGGGCATGGAGTTCACCAGAGCTTCACAGGTTACCACTCGAGTCCTCTTCCACTCCTCCATGACGACATCACGGAGGTGGTGGATGTTAGAAACCTTGCGCTCCTCCACCTTCCATTTGAGGATACCCCACAGATGCTCAATAGGGTTTAGATCTGGTGACATGCTAGGCCAGTCCATCATCTTTACCCTCAGCTTCTTTAACAAGGCAGTGGTCATCTTGGAGGTGGGTTTGGGGTTGTTATGTTGGAATACTACCCTTCGGCCCAGTCTCTGAAGGGAGGGGATCATGCTCTGCTCCAGTATGTCACATGTTGGCATTTATGGTTCCCTCAATAAACTGAAGCTCCCCAGTGTCTGCAGCACTCATGCAGCCCCAGACCATAACACTCCCACCACCATGCTTGACTGTAGGCAAGACCCCCTTGTCTTTGTACTCCTCACCTGGTTGCCGCCACACATGTTTGACACCATCGGTACCACATAAGTTTATCTTGGTCTCATCAGACCACAGGACATGGTTCCAGTAATCCATGTCCTTAGTCTGCTTGTTTTCAGCAAACTGTTTGCTGGCTTTCTTGTGCATCATCTTTAGAAGAGGCTTCCTTCTGGGATGACAGCCCCATGCAGTGTGAGGCGTATGGTTTGAATACTGACAGGATAACCCCACACCTTCAACCTCTGCAGCAATGCTGGCAGCACTCATACGTCTATTTCCCAAAGACAACCTCCGGGTATGACGCTGAGCACGTGCACTCAACATCTTTGGTCAACCATAGCGAGGCCTGTTATGAGTAGGACTTGTCCTGTTAAACCGCTGTATAGTCTTGGCCACCGTGCTGTAGCTCAGTTACTGGGTCTTGCCAATCTTCTTATAGATTAGGCCACCTTTATATAGAGCAAGAATTCTTTTTTTAGATCCTCAGAGAGTTCTTTGACATGAGGTGCCATGTTTAAAATTACAGTGACCATTATGAGAGAGTGAGACCACACATGAGACCTTGTAACACTAACAAGTCACATGACACCGGGGAGGGAAAATGGCTAATTGGGCCCAATGTGGACATTTTCACTTAGGGGTGTACTCACTTTTGTTGCCAGTGGTTTAGGCATTAATGGCTGTGTGTTGAGTTATTTTGAGGGGACAGCAAATTTACAATGTTATACAAGCTGTACACTCACTACATTAGATTGTAGCATAGTGTAATTTCTTCAGTTTTGTCACCTGAAAAGATATAATAAAATATTTACAAAAATGTGAGGGGTGTACTCACTTTTGTGAGATACTGTATATATATAGTTTGCAGAGGCCCTATAGCTTAAAATGCCAGGTGTTGCAATTTTTTTTGTAAGACGATATTTGCACAGTGGTTTTTCAAATGCAATTTTTGGGGAAAAAATACACTTTAATGAATTAAAAAAAAAAAAAAAAACAGTAAAGTTAGCCCAATTTTTTATATAATTTGAAAGATGATGTTACGCTAAGTAAATAGATATCTAACATGTCACGCTTTAACCAGTTGCTGACCGCCCACTGTCATATGACGGCGGGACGGTGCAGCTGTCGTGGCGGGCCGCCGTCATATGACGGCGGCCAAAAAACACGGCCGTGCGCGCGATCGCGGGCGTGCAGCCGTGCTCTGTCGGTGCCGGCGTGTCCCGGAGACACACCGCGTCACCGACAGGGGTGAACAGCCATTGGGCATGGCTGTTCACCATGTGATCAGCCGCGATTACGTCACGGCTGATCACATTGGGGAAGTCCCGACTTTAGACAGCGCATGCGCGCGATCGGGAGCGCGCAGCGCGGTCATGTCGGTGGCGGCGTGTTCCCAGGAACACTGCTCGTCACCGACAAGGGTAATCAGCCAATGACTGATGGCTGATTACCACGTTATCAGCTGTGATCCATTCACAGCCGACCACTAAATGTAAACAAAGACCGGTTACTAGCTGTTACCGGCTATTCTCTCCTCACACACCGTTACCAGTGTGAGGAGAGAACAGCCAGGAGCAGTGAGTTACCGATCTTTGTCTGTACTGTACTGTAGTGCACCAAACACAGCCAAAGAGAACCTGTCACATCGCCCCCCCCCATTACAGCTGTCACCCAACAGTCACCACAAAAGTGTCCACAAAGTGCACCTGTCACCCGTCAGTGTCCACAAAGTGCACCTGTCACCCGTCAGTGTCCACAAAGTGCACCTGTCACCCGTCAGTGCCCACAAAGTGCACCTGTCACCCATCAGTGCCCCTGTCACCCATCAGTGACCATCGGCAGTGACCGTCATCAGTGACCGCCATCAGTGACCGTCATCAGTGACCCAGATCTGTCACCCATCAGTGCCCACAAAGTGCACCTGTCACCCATCAGTGACCATCGCCAGTGACCGTCATAAGTGACCGCCATCAGTGACCGTCATAAGTGACCACCATCAGTGACCCAGATCTGTCACCTATCAGTGCCCACAAAGTGCACCTGTCACTGTCCAGAGACTGCCGTCAGTGGTTCACCCGTCACCCACCAGTGACCGTCACAAGTCACCCGTCACCCACCAGTGAAGTCATTCGTCACCTGTCACCTGTCGCCCATCACTGACCGTCATTTGTCACCAGTCGCACAGCCCATCACAAAGCATGTCCAAAAGGTTATATACAAGTGAGGAGGCATTCCAGATCCTCGCCATGACTGATGAGAGCAGCGGGGAGTTCTCATCAGATTCAAATGCCAATTCCGATCGTTCAAATTCAGCATTTGAACCGATCGAAAGTAGTATATCGGCAAATGAATCGGAGGAAGAATGGATCCCTCCTAAACGAGCACGGCGTTCTGGAAACCAGGCAGCCACCAGCAATATATCCCAGGATCAAATTCCCAGGCCCAGTACCAGTGCTGCCGCCAGTGAAAGGCCACAAGAAATGCCCAGCCCCAGTACCAGCACTGCCACATCATCACGCCCAAATGCCAGCACAGGAACAAATCCCCCAACTACCAGCACTGGAGTGCCACGTCCCCCAAGAGCCAGGGCCGCTACATACCTCCCAGATGGTCTTGCCAATCCAACATGGCTGCCTTCCAACTCAGGATCAGCAAGAATCCCCCCTTTCACCGCACAGCCAGGTGTGCAGGCCAATACCCAAAATTTTTCCCCAATTGATTGTTTTCATTTATTTTTGCCCGACACTTTGCTGCAACTCATCGTGGACCAGACCAATTTATATGCCCAGCAGTATATAGCCAACAACCCCGAATCATCTTACGCCCGTCCATTTGAGTGGAGAAGCTTGACTCTGGAGGAGTTCAAAGTGTTTATGGGCCTCACCATAAACATGGGGCTTACCAAAAAAAATGAAGGACATGCCTATTGGTCCACCGACCCCATCCACCATATGCCCATTTATTCTTCCGTTATGTCCAGGTCCCGATACAGGATGATAATGCGCTTTTTCCATTTCAGGGACAACAGCCAGTGCCCTCCCCGCAATCATCCAAATCATGACAAATTATATAAAATTCGCCCACTCATTAATTTCTTTTCCCAACGATTTTCAAAACTCTATGTCCCCGAAAAGCACATATGTGTCGATGAGTCCCTGGTACCCTTTTCAGGCCGGCTAGGAATAAGACAATACATTCCTAGCAAAAGGGCCAAATACGGAGTGAAGTTTTATAAGCTTTGCGAGAGAGCCACGGGATATTTGTATGCTTTCCGCATATACGAAGGAAAAGATTCCCAGCTCCAGCCCCCTGAGTGCCCGGCCTACATGGGCACAACTGGTAAAATCGTATGGGACCTGGCATACCCACTGCTGAGGAAAGGTTACCACATATACCTGGATAACTTCTACACCAGCCTGCCCCTTTTCAAACACCTATACCTCGCAGAAACCCTGGCCTGTGGAACCTCCAGAAAGAATAGGAAGGGCTTCCCACAAGCCATAGTAAACAAGAAATTGCGAAGGGGAGAAAGAGCAACCTTGCGATGCGACGAAGTGCTGGCTTTGAGGTGGAAGGATACCAGGAATGTGTACATGATTTCCACCATCCATGATGACACTACAGTGGAAGTTCAGAGACGACAAGGTCCCAGCGTAAAGCCAAAATGTGTACACGATTACAATCTGTACATGGGGGGGGTGGATTTCAACGACCAAATGCTTCAGCCCTATTTAGCAATAAGGAGGTCCCGTTTCTGGTACAAGAAGGTAGCACTCTATTTAATTCATTTGGCCATTTATAATGCCTTCATAGTTCACACCAAATCCACAGAAAGCCCTGCCCACTTCCTAAAATTTATAGAAAACGTTGTCAGGTCCCTCATCTACGGTCAAAGACCCCCCCCAGAAAACCTTCGCTCTGATGCCGTTAGCCGACTTCACGAACGCCACTTCCCGGACCACATTCCACCATCTGAAGCGGGCCGAAGACGCCAAAAAAGATGTCGAGTATGCAGCAAAAATGGATTTAGAACTGATACCAGCTACCACTGTGTCGAATGTCCCTCCGAACCCGGCCTTTGCATTGGTATATGCTTCAGACAATATCACACATCCCTAAATTATTAGCTCATATTCCTAACCATTTCCCTATTTTCAACATCTGTGCTGACCATTCCCCATGCTTCCTCAAATATCCACTGCCTTCCACGTGAACTGACCCTGGCCTGTTTTTTGACTATGCCTCTGTCAACCGTTTGGACTGCTTCCACGTGAAATGACCCTGGCCTGTTTTATCAACTACGCTTCTGCCTACTGCTTGGACTGCTTACATGTGAACTGACCCTGGCCTGTTTTATCAACTACGCTTCTGCCTACCGCTTGGACTGCTTGAACGTGAACTGACCCTGGCCTGTTTTATGGACTATGCTTTTGCCTACCGCTTGGACTGATCTGTTGCCCTGCTACTGTAGTACACAGGGGTCTCACATGTGAGGGGCTCCAGAAATGTTTTTCCGGATGGAGAAAACAATTTTTTTGTTGTCTCCGGGTTTCTTAATTTCCGGATTAGGGTCTGGAGCCCGGAGGCTTCATAGAGATTTGGGTGGGTCGAAGCCTCTACCCCTGTGGCCCTGTGCACAGGTCTTACCCGATTGCGGCCCTCAGCCTGCTGCTGACTTACTGCCACTATCTCCCTGCCTGCAGCATAAACTGACCACACCTGGACACATTTTCTATGGACAAATGCTTTGGCTGTGCTGACGATATCCTTGTGCTGACTATAGACAATATTCCTACCTGCTGCCTGGATAATTATTATTGTTGCTAAGCACATCCCTGTCTGCTGCCTGCTGCCTGCTGCCTGCTGCCTGGACCAAATCCCTCTTCTGGGGACACTACAAAAACCACAGGTAATACTTTTTTTTTTTACCCTTTGCTCAATAGAATTTATTTTGTAGTGTATTTTTTGGTATGTAAATGCTGTCTGTTAGAAATATAAGGGCCTTCAAAAATAATAGGTTGTCAGGAAATTAGAAGTGCAATTTATGCTTGTAGAACGCCTGAAGGTGCTACTTCACTGGCGGGCCACTGTATGTGGCCAGGCTGTGTAAAAGTCTCACACATTTGGTATCGCCATACTCAAGAGGAGTAGTAGAATGTATTTTGGGGTGTCATTTTTGCTATGTACATGCTATGTGTTGGAAATATCTTAAAAATGGACAACTTTGTGGGGAAAAAATGCGTTTTCATTTTTTTTCCACATATTCCAAAAACTTCTGGAAAAAAATGAACAGTTCAAAAGACTCATAATGCCTCATAGATTATACGTTGGGGTGTCTACTTTCCAAAATGGGGTCATTTTGTGGGCGTTTCCATTGTCCTGGGGCTCCAGGGCCTTCAAAACTGTAATAGGTGATTGAGAAATGAGATGTGTAATTTATGCTTGTAGAACGCCTGAAGGTGCTACTTCACTGGCGGGCCTCTGTATGTGGCCAGGCTGTGTAAAAGTCTCACACACGTGGTATCGCCATACTCAGGAGGAGTAGCAGAATGTATTTTGGGGTGTCATTTTTGCTATGTACATGCTATGTGTTGGAAATATCTTAAAAATGGACAACTTTGTGGAAAAAAAATGCGTTTTCATTTTTTTTCCACATATTCCAAAACCTTCTGGAAAAAAATGAACAGTTCAAAAGACTCATAATGCCTCATAGATTATACATTGGGGTGTCTACTTTCCAAAATGGGGTCATTTTGTGGGCGTTTCCATTGTCCTGGGGCTCCAGGGCCTTCAAAACTGTAATAGGTGATTGAGAAATGAGATGTGTAATTTATGCTTGTAGAACGCCTAAAGGTGCTACTTCACTGGCGGGCCTCTGTATGTGGCCAGGCTGTGTAAAAGTCTCACACATGTGGTATCGCCATACTCAGGAGGAGTAGCAGAATGTATTTTGGGGTGTCATTTTTGCTATGTACATGCTATGTGTTGGAAATATCTTAAAAATGGACAACTTTGGGGGAAAAAAATGCGTTTTCATTTTTTTTTCCACATATTCCAAAAACTTCTGGAAAAAAATGAACAGTTCAAAAGACTCATAATGCCTCATAGATTATACGTTGGGGTGTCTGCTATCCAAAATGGGGTCATTTTGTGGGTATTTGTACTTTCCTGGCTTGTTAGTGTCTCAAGAAACGAGATAGGTCTTCAGTACATCAGGTGTGATCAGGTGTGATCAATTTTCAATGATTTGCACCATAGCTTGTAGACTCTATAACTTTCACAAAAACTAAATAATATACACTAATTAGGGTTATTTTTACCAAAGATATGTAGCCATATACATTTTGGCCAAAATTTATGAAGAAATATTACTAATTTGTAAAATTTTATGACAGAAACAAAGAAAAAGGCATTTTTTCACCAAATTTTCAGTCTTTTTTAATTTATAGCACAAAAAATAAAAAACCCAGTAGTGATTAAATACCACCAAAAGAAAGCTCTATTTGTGTGAAAAAAAGGACGCAAATTTCATTTGGGTACAGTGTTGCATGACTGAGTAATTGTCATTCAAAGTGTGAGAGCGCTGAATGCTGAAAATTGGTCTGGTCAGGAAGGGGTGAAAGTGCACTGTAGGCAAGTGGTTAAAATTGCATCTGCCCGTGAATTCGTGGCAAATTACAGTGCTTACAATTCTTCATAGGCATTGTTTTAAATGACTCTACAGGTTATCAGTTTAGAGTTGCACAGGAGGTCTGGTACTAGAATTCTTATTCTCGCTCCGACGTTTGCGACAATACCTGACCTGTGGTACGATCATCGTTTACATATGCATGTGGGATAAATGTATGCGTTTGCATTAAAGCATGGTGGGACAGGGGTGGCTTTAATTTTTAAAAAAAAAAAAAAAAATTTATGTTTATTATTTATGTTATACAAATTTTTTTTTCATTTTTTTTTTTTTAGATTAACTTTATTGCTATCACAAGGGATGAACAACATCCAGTGGGACAGTATGAGCCATGACAGGTCCTCTTTATGCAGAGATCTTGGGTAAGTTCCTCTCTTTCTGTTCAGTGCAGCAATTACTGATGGCCGCATCACTCCCTGCTCCATGATGTTTCCCGGTAGAGCCCGGGAAAGTCAACAGTGGCGGGATCGAGCAGCTAATTAGCCACTCTAATCACTTCTGCTACAAAGGGAATTGCCAGCTGAAAAGATCCATACTGGGATTTTACCTGTAGTAGTCATCATCCTGGTATAACTACTGAAACTTGAGGACGTTCATGGCCATCATATGGGTGGCAAGTAGTTAATAGACATGTATAGTATTTTTACTACCTATAAATATAACTTGATGGAAATAATGTTATCTTTCTGTGCCAGCACCATTTTTTTAAATTTTCAGGTGCATACATTTTTTATTTTACAAAAATGCACTTAATTCCCTGATGCATTATATGTTTTCTAAAAGCAGAGACACTATGGAATAAAACTGGGGTCATTTTTATGCCACGGGATATTTGCATTGCAGTTTATCAAATCAGTTTTTTAACTAAAAAAATACATTAAAATAAATTTAAATTAATTTGATTTCAATATCTTTCCCAATTTTTCAGTAAAATATTCAGTAACAATTAGGTAATGTCAAGTAAATAAATAGCATATATTTGAAGCCTCAAATATGCATCCGCCACCGCCAGTGACATTGGGAAAACTACGGTATCCAAAATTGTCCATAGGTGACACTTTAAAGGCCTTTACAGGTCATAAATTCAGAGTTAACTGTGAATGACGGCCTTACAATTACTGCTTTCCAGCATGCATTGGAATCCTAATATGTGTTGTGTAATCATCATTTTTGCTTGTGTGTGCAGCAGACACTTGCGTTAGTATATATGCAAGTCAGGGGAATATTTAACATTTTTAGGTGTTTTTTAGCTTTTTTAACTTTCCTTTTTTTAACCTTTTAAAGTGGTGCTCCACCCAAAGGGGAATCACTGCTTGTCTTACTCCCCCCCCCCCCCTTCACTGCCACATTTGGCACCTTTTGGGGGGGGGGGTAGTGGGTACCTGGCTTCCGGCTCACTTCAACCCCCCTCTTTCCCCCGCAGCCTTCTGGGACACTTCACAGATCCCAGAAGACTGTGGCCCATTTAGTCAAGCCCAGTAGTCAAGATGGTGGCGCCAGTACCTGATTGCCGATTGAAGAATCAGCTCGGGTGAGGGCACCGCTGGATGCCTGGACAGGTAAGTCACCTAATATTAAAAGTTAGCAGCTACAGTATTTTTAGCTGCTGACTTATAATTTTTTTTTGGTGGAGGGGGGGGGGGTTGGAGCTCCTCTTTACGTAAGGCTTATATTTTAGAGTAGGCATTAGATTTACCAAAACCATATAATATGAGGTCAAACCTAAACACTTTTGATTTGTATGTAATCAGGCAGGCCCTTGCACTACATAGTTGAAGGTAAATCTAAAGGAAAAGGAAACAGAAAATTGTATAATGTAAGGCCAGCTGAACTTTACTGCTATTAAAAAGAGGTGGACTATTAACACGAAGAGGCTGACAAGCCCCCTAATGGACAGCATAGTGCAAGTGACAGGTCCTCTTCAAGGAAACATCAAGAGTCTATTATCACAATCAGGCTGACAACCCCCTATGTGATAGCATAGTACAGGCAACAGATCCTTTTCTAGGAGATATCAGGGGTCTATTAATACAAAGAAACTGACAACCCCCTAGGTGATAGCATAGTACAGGCCACAGGCCCTCTTCAAGGAGATATCAGGGGTCTATTAATACAAAGAGGCTGACAGCCCTCTGGGTAATAGCATAGTACAGGCTACAGGTCCTCTTCAAGGAGACATCAAGGGTCTTTTAATACAAAGAGACTACCTAAGTAATAGCATAGTACAAGCAACAGGTACTCCTCAAGGAAACATCAGGGGTCTATTAATACAAATAGGCTGAGCGCCCTCTGGGTGATAGCATACTACAGGCAACAGGTCCTCTTTAAGGAGACATCAGGGGTCTATTAATACTTAGAGGCTTACAGGTGGTAGCATAGTACAGGCAACAGGTCCTCTTCAAGGAGACATCAGGAGTCTATTAATACAAAGAGGATGACAGCCCCCTAGGTGATAGCATAGTACAGGCTACAGGTCCTCTTCAAGGAGACATCAAGGGTCTATTACTACAAAGAGGCTTGCTAGGTGATAGAATAGTACAGGCAACAGGTACTTATCAAGGAAACATCAGGGGTCTATCAATACAAATAGGCTGACAGCCCTCTGGGTGATAGCATACTACAGGCAACAGGCCCTCTTTAAGGAGACATCAGGGGTCTATTAATACTTAGAGGCTTACAGGTGGTAGCATAGTACAGGCAACAGGTCCTCTTCAAGGAGACATCAGGAGTCTATTAATACAAAGAGGATGACAGCCCCCAGGGTGAAAGCATAGTACAGGCAAAAGGTTATCTTCAAGGAGACATCAGGGGTCTATTAATACAAAGAGGCTGGCAGCCCCCTAGGGGACAGCATAGTACAGGCAACAGGTCATCTTCAAGAAGACATCAAGGGTCTATTAATACAAAGAGGCTCCCTAGGTGATAGCATAGTACAGGCAACAGGTACTCCTCAAGGAAACATCTTGAGGATGTCACCCCTGCACCCTGCTGAAGTTGAAAAAAGCTGCTTCCCTATGAAGATTCACCAAGGTTTGACAGCTCTGAACCCAGAGTGCTGAAAACTTCCAGGTACATAGTACTCAGGACAGATTGCAAATGGAAATCCTTTGATCTCCCTACGCTGTCCATTCTGGCACCCACCGCAGAGATACTGGGTGCACAGGAGAGACAGGTAAGCCTGGGATATGTGGTGGGGGGAACCATACAGAGGACACATTCCAACAGACACAGGAGTGATTGGGTGGCATTACAGAAAGCTGGAAGAAGAGGAGCGACATGCTGACGTCAGCGCAAGCAAACGTCCCGTCATTTAGTATGGGTGTTCAGTACTGCAGCCGGCCGGCTGCATAATTTTAAAACTTTTATATCTATGCACATTTGTAGTGCTATTCATTTTATAATAATATCGGGGCGGCACAGTGGTGTAGTGGTTAGCACTCTCACCTAGCAGTAAGAAGGGTCGCTGGTTCGAATCCCAACCACGACACTACCTTCCTGGAGTTTGCATGTTCTCCCTGTGCCTGCGTGGGTTTCCTCCGGGTACTCTGGTTTCCTCCCACAATCCAAAGACATGCAGGTAGGTTAATTGGCTTCTGTCAAGAAATTGGCCCTAGTATATAAATGGGGACCTTGGATTGTGGGCTCCTTGAGGGTAGGGACTGATGTAAGTGTGCAATATGTACAGGGATAGGGACAATTGTAGACACTCACTCAGGTTGAACTGGATGGACTGATGTCTTTATTCAACCTTACTAACTATGAAACTATGAAACTATGAATATTGCCCACATGGCTTTTACCCATGATCCCTTTCTCGGCATCCTTTGTTTTTCATGCTCAATGTAGGATATTGAGAGCCGATAACAGTGACCACCGATTGGAGTTTGTAGCTCAGCAGTTGTTAACGGAACCCCTCCACATAGGACAACAGGATTCGTGTTACCTGCTGTGAGGAAAAGGCCCTGGCTGGGCAATAGCCACACGCACTTAATTTCTGAAAGCTGGTAAGCGAGCATTGCAGACGGTGGTGGGATCACTGAACACATCAGTCACTTGATTTTGCTGTCACCAATATTATTTGGACTTCACTCATTTGTGCACAACAAACATTTTTTTGAATTGTGTTTTTTGTTAAAGGATTCTTTGCAGGTCTTTTTTCTCCGGACTATACAAGGCATTATTCTCATATTCATTGTTTTTTGATTCACATTTGTCACTATCTTTACTTGATTGTGTTTTTATTTTTTACAGCAACATTATTTATGATTCATTTTTATGAGTAGCATGTTGGTGTTTAATTCTACTATTTTTATTTAATAGTTTTTCAAACTCAGCGCAACTTTACATTTTTCTATATTTTTTGTGTTATATCGCACTTGGTGTTGCCGCTATTTTTTATAATATCTTTTTCATTTGTCATTTCTATTTTTTATATAATTTTTTCTGCATACTGTCCAGTGTAATTTTCCTTGTAATAATTAGTATAAAGATATAAACAAACTCTTGGCTGATATGGCGGCTATGAGTTTGTTTACAATTTGATGCTGCCGCAAAATAGTTGCAATGGCGGAGGAAAACAGAGTTAAAACAAATAGCTTTTATGATATCTGCATGGAGTTTGCATAGTCTTTTTGTCAGGTAAAACAGCTCCCCTGTAGGTACAGTACAGAGCTGTTTGGAATTCAGATTGAAATGTGAGTATAAATGAGCTAATCAATAGCAAGCTTTGGCTTTAATCCTTCCAAATGCTGATGTTGATAATAAAGAAAAAGAAAATAATTCTGCAGAAACAAAATCTTGGCAAATCATTTTTTTTTTAGCAAAAAATTCCCTTTTCCCAATTACTTAACCGCCATGTAAGAATGTTTGCCAAGTGACCTTGCACAGGATCTATCGATCGCTTTCTATGGAGTTTGTTTTATTTATACAGTACATGTTTGGGAGTACGGTACAAATCTAGGCCAAATGCAAGCTTTTCGCAACAGCTTTCAACATGACTGGCAGACATCCAGACAGACTGAGAGCTTACAGTATATGTACAATATACAATATATACATTTCAGAAAGTAAGAACTGTGAAAATTTGGAATTCATTGGGGGGGGGGATTTACTAAAACTGGTGCACATGGGATCTGTTGCAACTCTGCAGAGTAACCAATCAGCTTCCAGGTTTTATTGTCAAAACTTAATTGAACAAGCTGAAGTTAGAATCTAGTGTAGTTGTGCATAGTAACTAATCAGCTTCTGTGTGCACCAATTTTAGCAAATCTCCCCCCATTAAATATAACACGTGTCTCCTTAACAAAATACTTTGAAAAAAATGTCATTTATCCTGCAAGCTGCCTTTATTTTGCTCAGCAACAGCTGGGGAGCCAGTGTGTATGATGAGTCCACAATGTAGTGCACTGGGAACAAGATTAGAGATTTTTTGGATACATTCTGCTGTCACTTTGACTTTGCATAGAAGTAACAGGTGCGTAAAAGTTGGTCTTTGGGTGTCGTGGCGCCTTCCCACCGTAACCAAATTGGCCTTGCTGTAAAAAATTGCAATGATATGCACCTGTCAGGTGCAAAAAATTACTCTTTGTGGACAAGGAGGCAGGTTTATCCACTCTGGCAACTGCAGGGGACTGCACACTTGTCTCTGCTTGCATGACATCGGATGAGGAGGATAAGGAAGGTTTGGTAAGCCACCTCCTCTGTATGCTGTGGATGGATAGCAGGGGCAAACTCACTAAACAAAGGAAATGATGCCCTGTCTGAGGACTGACCACCACGTCCACCTTTGTAGGTGGCCACATTTGTTGCATGCCCCGTTACAGTGCCAAGGGAACATTTGCCTCTCCTTGTTGTCCCTCCAGACATTATTGGGAGGGAGGGGGCCGTGCTTATAAGAAAACGTAAAGAAGTTGAAATCTGTACGTAGATGCACTTTAATCAATGGAAAGAGGTGTTTGGTGCACTTTAATTTGAGTACTCTACACAGACAGACTGCACAGATACACTATAATATACTGCAATGTAATGCGCCATTGTACAGTGATGCACAAAACTATATGGCGTTAAACTGGCAGTAACGCACACAGAACTATATGGCGTTAAACTGGCAGTAACGCAAACCAAACGATATGGTTTTAAACTGTCAGTAACGCACTCAGAACTATATGGCGTTAAACTGGCAGTAACACACACAAAATGATATGGTTTTAAATTGGTAGTAATGCACACAGAGCTATATGGCGTTAAACTGCCAGTAATGCACGCAAAACTATATGGCATTAAACTGGCAGTAACGTACACAAAACGATATGGCGTTAAACTGGCAGTAACGTACACAGAACTAAATGGCGCTAAACTGGCAGTAACGCATGCAAAACTATATGGCGTTAAACTGGCAGTAACACACACAAAATTATATGGCGTTAAAATGGCAGTAATGCGCACAGAACTATATGGCGTTAAACTGGCAGTAACGCACACACAGCTATATGGTGTTAAAATGTCAGTAACGCACACAAAACTATATGGTGTTAAACTGGCAGTAACACACACAGAACTATATGGCGTTAAGCTGGAAGTAACGCACGCAAAACTATATGGCATTAAACTGGCAGTAACGCACACAAAAACGATATGGTATTAAATTGGCAGTAATGCAATCAAATAGACGGTGTTCAACCATCACTACACTGACGCTATCTGAACTGTCCCTACTCTAGCTTTACACTAATGTAAAGATTACTGACACGGTCTCACTACACTACACTGAAACTATATGAGCTGTCCCTATTCTATACTAATGTATGTATGAACGACACAATATCACTACACTACAGTGAAACTATCTGAGCTGTCCCTATTCTAGCTGCACACTATGCAAAGCTGAATGATGAATACTCCTCACTACACTCACACTATCCCTAGACTGACACTAAACTAATATTCTACACTGACAATTGAAGCAAAAAAGCACAGTATAGCACACTAACTAATAGCACTGAACAGAGCCCTGTTCTATCTCTCTCCATGCCAAAATCACACTGAAAATGGCTGCCATTGAAAGAATACTTTTATACTGTTGGGAGGGAATGAGCCATGATTGGATAAATTCCTGATGACAGTGTCCAATCATGACTCTGACAGTGCTCTGTTCCCTGATTGGGTGAAGCTTTCACTGCTTCAGCCAATCAGAGCTTGCAATGCACTGTTCTGCGCCGCAATGCATTGTGGTCGGTTCGGGGGGGGCGAACAAACGGTCAAATTACCTGTTTGTTCGGCTGCTAGCCGAATGCCCGAACAATGAAAGTTTGTCCCGAACCGTTCGCCCATCCCTAATCTACATATGAATGCTAAGTTATCCATGTGTGCCTTTTATTTATTATGTCTCAATGGGGTAGATTAGCTAAAACTGGTGCACACAGAATCTGGTGAAGTTGTGCATAGTAACCAATCAGCTTCTAACTTTAGCTTGTCCAATTAACCACTTGCTGACCGCCCCACATATATGTACTGTGGGGCGGCAGCTTTGCTGCGTGAAATCACGTACAGGTACATGATTTCGCTCTTCTGGGTCTGCAGCACGCACGCGCACAGCTGCCAATCAGCAGGTCCTGCATACCCTATGTCTGCTGGGACCCGCCAATCTTCCCGAGAGAGGCAGAACGGCGGTCTGTCTATGTAAACAAGGCAGATCGCCAATCTTCTAGTAGGGAAGACAGAGATCCAGTGTTTCTGCTAATCAGGAACACGGATCTCTGTCTTTTCACAGCCAAAGCACCCCCCCCCCACAGTTGGAAAGCACTCCCTAGGAGCACATTTAACCCTTTGATCGCCCCTGATGTTAACCCCTCCCCTGCCAGTGTTATTAGTACAATGACAGTGCATATTTTTTTAGCACTGATCACTGTATTGGTGTCACTGGTCCCCAAAAAGTGTCATTTAGTGTCAGATTTGTCCGCCGCAATGTTAAAGTCCCACTAAAAATCGCCGCCATTACTAGTAAGAAAAAAAAAAATACCATAAAAGATATCCCATAGTTTGTAGACGCTATAACTTTGCGCAAACCAATCAATGTATGCTTGTTGGGATTTTTTTTTACCAAAAATTTGTAGCAGAAAACATATTGGCCTAAACTGATGAAGAGATTCGATTTAAAAAAAAAAAATATTCAATGTGTTTTACAGCACAAAGTAAAAAAATAAATATAAATATATATATATATATATATATATATATATATATATATATATATATATATATATTTATTTATTTATTTTTATTTTTTTTAATTGTTGCTCTTTTTTTGTTTATAGAGCAAAAAATAAAAACTGCAGAGGTGATCAAATACCACCAAAGGAAAGTTCTATTTGTGGGAAAAAAAAGGACATACATTTTATTTGGGTACAGCCGCATGCGACCGCGCAATTGTCAGTTATAGTAACGCGTCGCAGTATCGCAAAAAATTACCTGTAATGAAGGGGGTAAACCTTCCGGGGCTGAAGTGGTTAAGCTTTGACAATAAAACCTAGAAGCCGATTTCTATGGTTTCTATTGGTTTCTATGCACAGTTGCACCAGAGATTCTGTATAATCCAGTTTAGTAAATCTCGCCCCATATGTCTAAATTATTTGGTTATTAGAGATGAGCTCAGAGTTCAGAACACAATTTCCAACCAAACTTTGGCCGTTGGGCATTTAACAATGCAGCCAAAACACTCATTACTGTGCAAACGTGCCATGCACCCAAAACACTCATTAACGCTATAGGTGCATTGATGTGCGTTAAAGGCTGCTTTAAGTTTCAATACCCCTGTGAAAGAGCCCTTAAAGTAGAACTTTTATTTTTCTGTCTCAGAGATAAATAACTGCATGTGAAGTCCTAACCTTATTTGATCAAAAGTAGCAATACAGAAATAGTAATAATAAGAATACAAAACAATCAGACATCGCAACAATGAATCAATTTTATCCTATTGAAATGGACAAAGTAACTGCTGAGTTTAATGTTATGGTCATCACATTATATAACTTGAACCATCCAGGATAAAAGCTGGACGTAGGCAGGTTTATAAGACTAGCAGACAGTTCTCCAACAATGAGGTCAACATGGACAATTAACATTATACAGTCATGACATACAAGGTGGAGTGAAAAAAAAGTCATTTCTATTAGTCTTTTACAACACCTGTAGTCTTTTATTTTTTAATTATCAATTATATCTACTAGCTCTTAGACCTTTTTCACACTTGAGGTGTTCTTCTGGTACTTTAGCGCCTGTAAAGCGACTGAAAATGTCTCTCAATGCTCCCCAGTGTGAAAGCCCGAGTGCTTTCACATTGGGGCACTGCGCTGGCAGGACGTTAAAAAAGTCCGGCAAGCAGCGTCTTTGGGGTGGTGGAGCTCCTCCAACACCCCTGCCCATTGAAATGAATGGGCACTGCTGCTGAAGCTCCTGCAAAGCAATTCGGCAGCGGTGCTACACGGGTGCTATTAACCCTTTCTTCGGCCGCTAGCGGGGTTTAAAGTGCCCCGATAGCAGCCCGAAAAGCGCAGCTAAAACTACAGTAAAGTGCTGCTAAAACTAGCAGTGCTTTACCGCTGACACGGCAGGCGGCTCAGTGTGAAAGGACTCTTAAGGAACCCCTGCTGAAATCAATGCACCGGGGACAGTGGGAAGAATGCCCCTTACATTGGTGGTCAGTGGGAAGAATACCCCTTATATTGGTGGTCAGTGGGAAGAATGCCCCTTACATTGGTGATCAGTGTGAAGAATGCTCCATACATTGGTGGTTAGTGGGAAGAGTTCTCCTTACATTGGTGATCAGTGGGAAGAATGTCCCTTACATTGGTGGTCAGTGGGAAGAATGCTCTTTACATTGGCCATGAGTATGAAGAAGGCCCTTACATTGGTGCTCAGTGCTAAGAATTTATTTTACGTTGATGGGCAGTGGAAATAATGCCCCTTACATTGGTGGTCAGTGGGAAGAATACCCTCTTTATATTGGTGGTCAGTGGGAAAAATGTCCCTTACATTGGTGGTCAGTGGGAAGAATGTCCCTTACATTGGGGGTCAGTGGGAAAAATGTCCCTTACATTGGGGGTCAGTGGGAAGAATGTCCCTTACATTGGTGGTCAGTGGGAAGAATGCTCTTTACATTGGCCGTCAGTGGGAAGAATGCCCCTTATATTGGTGGTCAGTGGTAAGAATTTATCTTTCAATTCATGATCAGTGGAAAGAATGCCCCTGGTGGTCAGTTGGAAGAATACTCTCCTTACATTGGTGATCAGCGGGAAGAATACCCTCCTTATATTGGTGGCCAGTGGGAAGAATGATTCTTACATTGGTGGTCAGTGGGAAGAATACCCTCCTTACATTGGTGGTCAGTGGGAAGAATGTCCCTTACATTGGTGGTCAGTGGGAAGAATCCCTCCTTATATTGGTGGTCAGTGGTAAGATTTTATCTTACATTGGTGCTCAGTGGTAAGAATGTATATTACATTGGTGGTCAGTGGAAACAATGCCCCTTACATTGGTAAGGAGTAGACATGTGCACAACAAAAAAATTTGTTTATTTTCGTTTCGTTTTTTTAGTTTCCGAAAAAAAATTGTTTTTTTTCGTTTCGTTTTTTTCGTTTCCGTTGATTCGTAACGATTCGTACATTCGTAAGTCGTCGGTGTTCGGATTCGTAACGATTCGTACATTCGTAAGTCGTCGGTGTTCGTATTCGTAATGATTCGTACATTAGTAAGAGTTATTTTTTCGTTGATTCGTTTTTTTTTCGTATTTCGTTTCGTATTTTCGGACGCATTCGTATTTATTCGTACATTCGTAACATAGTAGATTCGTAATCGGAGCATAATTCATAATTTTATGTAATGTGTATGCTATTATTACATTTTAATAATTTACGAATCGAAAAAAAAAGTTACGAATCGAAAAAAAAGTTACCAATGTACGAATTGTTTTGTTCAATAGAGACACAGAAAATTACAAATCGAAAAAAAAATAAGTTACGAATCGAAAAAAAAGTTACGAATGTACACATTTTTTTGTTCAATAGAGACACAGAAAATTACAAATCGAAAAAAAAAAAAAGTTAGGAATCGGAAAAAAAAAGTTACGAATCGAAAAAAAAAGTTACGAATCGAAAAAAAAGTTACGAATGTACGAATTTTTTTGTTCAATCCATTCGAAGCACGTTTAGCAGCACCATTGTAAGGGACACGGAAAATTACCAATTCAACAAAAAAAAAAGTTACGAATGTACAAATTTTTTCGTTCGTTTTCGTTTTTCGGATTTTCTTCATTAGTACATTCGTTGTTTCTAATTAGTTTTTTTCGGATTTTCGTTGTTTTTCGGATTCGTTCGATTCGAATGATTCGTTAATCGGATTCGTACGATTCGTTACGATTCGTTATTCGTATTCGTACGATTCGAATGATTCGTTCATTCGTACGAAAACGTACGAACGAAAATAACAAAAAGAAACGAAAAACGAAAAAAAAAATAAACGAATTGCACATGTCTAGTAAGGAGGATAGCGCTCCACCGCCTTTTAATTCAGATATTCAAACAGGTTAGAATATCTCCCTATGCAAAGACTATCCCAGTCAACGATCAAGGAGCTGGCTATTGCCCTCTAGCCTCAGAAGTGTCCCAATAACCACAAGATATTCCCAAAATCAAATAAATCCATTAAAGGCCATCCTACAGATAAATCATTTATCTGTAGAAAATTTTAGGTATGAAATCAGGAGTATATAAACATGTTTTACTACAAAGGCTAAGCCTATCCACAACTTTCATCTACAATTCAGGAGGTCATACTCACGATTGTGCATAGGTGGACCCGGCCAGGAGACCCAGCAGTAGGAGACTCAAAGCTCTGAACCCCATGATGCCACCACGGGTATGAGAAGCCTCTGTAAGGAGGGCTTTTAAAGGGACACTCAGGGGGGCTGGAGCCCTGTCTAAATAATTTCCTCCAATCAGTAACTGGAGACATTAGGAGATTAGGTAACACAATTAGCAAGAAAAGCCATCTTCACAAATACAGGAATATCCATCACATTGCCAGGAAATTACACTAAGCCAATACACATGAAAGAGTTTCACAATACTAAAATAGCAGGGGCCCTGAACCCAAAGCCTGGAGCACAGTGATGATATGAAGACAAGCAAAGTATTCACCTCTCTGATGGCTCATTCACATTCTGAATATCATTTATAAAGCAGTGAAACTGACATTCACCAAACATTCACTGTAACTAATCTTCCTTTTGCATGTATTTTAATAACAATGATTGATTCACCACCAGTGAATGTTTGGTAAATGTCACATCCACTGCTTTATTAGTAAACCCCTATGAGTCATTTAAAAAAAAATATATATATATATATATATATATATATATATATATTAAAGGTATTCTAATAGCAGCAACAATTTATGTAGCACTTTACATACATTACATTCACAGCAGTCCCTGACCATCACCAATTGCTGCCCAGGCCAGTTCTGACATTTATCTCATACATATTAAAATCAGTATGTTTTTGCTAGAAAATTACTTAGAATCCCCAAACAGTATATATTTACTGAAAGCAAAGGCCCTTAGAAAACAAAAATGGTGATTGTTGCAATTTTTTAATATTGCAAGATATTTGAGCAGCCATTTATCAAAAATTATAAAAAAAATTCAGGAAAAAAATGCACTTAAATAAATTTTAGGGCACACAAACACAATACCCATTTTTTTTGTTTGTTGGTAAAATATAAAAGAATAGCCAAATAAATAGATAACAAACATGCAGAGCTTTACAATTTTGCAGACCTGTGAAATGGAGGCAAACTGCAATACCTACAAATCTCCATAGGTGACGGTTTACAAGCCTTTACCGGTTACCAGTTTAGAGTTACATGTGAGCTCTGGTCCTAGAAGTATTGCTCTCATTCTGATGTTCGATACCTCACACGTGTGGCGCAATCATCAATTACATAGGCGCGTGGGACCTACGTGTGTGTTCGCATTTGCATGTGAGCACGAAGGAACGGGGTGCTTTAAAATATATTTATTTTTTTATTACGGTATTTATTTTTCTATTTTTATTCTTTTTACACTTTCTCTTTCTTTTTAATTTTTTTTATATGATTTGATTTTTTTTTATCACAAGGGATGAACAACAGCCCTTTGTGATAGCTGTGGCAGTGACAGGTACTCTTTATTGAGAGATCTGGGATCTATTAGACCCAATCCCTCCTCTGCGCTCCAAAGCATCTGAACTTGGTTTGATCAGATGCTTGCCTGGCCTATTCTGGCCAGTAAACAAAGAGCCAAAACCGGAGGTGAATTAGTGTATGTCTCTTCAGGCTTTATTCATAACAGAGGAGGGGTGTGAACCAATGTGTTTTCTTCTCCTCTGTCTGCAACCCACCTGACCACTTGCAGAGGTCCTAGGGTCCCCAATGACACGGGAAAGCCCTGGAACAGCATCGGGAGGCAGGGGCCCCTGCAAAAGTGATTGGGTAGTTGTAGAGCCATTTAGATCACTTTTACATGAAAGAACATTGCTGGCTCTAAAAAGTGACAGCAAGCTCATAGCTGCAGCTGCAGCCTTGATCCTGGAATAACCAATTCCAGCTGAGGCAGTTTATATATGGAGAAAGGCCTAGAAGTGAGCTTATAATCTAAAGTTCTCGGTTTGAATCCCAACCAGGACACTACCTACATAGAGTCTGCATATTCTCCCTGTGCTTTCAGGGGTTTCTATGTACCCCTTACTCAGTATCTGAGAACCCCCTTATTTTTTAAAGGGGGCATCCAGATTCCGATAAGCCTCCTGCCCACAAACCTCCAAAACCACCAGGCCAGGGTTAATGAGAAGAGGCCCCATGGGGTACCTTTCCCATTTTGAGGGCATGTAGCCTGGTATAGTTCAGGTCCAGACCCTTATCCTAGCATGCAGCGTTGCAGGCAAGGAAAGGGGAGGAAAACAAGCATGCACCCTCCCTTTTCTGGCCTGCCAGGCTACATGATTGTATGGATTTTGAGAGGTTGGAACTGGCACTTTTTTTTGAGTGAGTAGTTTACCCTTAAAATCCTTACTGGACCTGAAGGCACCTGGACTTACTGGACCTGGAATTTGAGGGAACCCACAGGGTTTGTTTTTCTTCTGTAGGTGTCACAGTTGACATCCATACCAGGCCTTCATCAAGAATAAGGGTCTGGTACACATTTTTAGGGGGAACAGCACAATTTTTTTTGTTATTCATATGTGGGGTCTCCTATTATTAAAGGGGTTGTAAACACTCATATTTTTTTCACCTTAATGCATTCTATGCATTAAGGTGAAAAACCTTCTTTAGTGCAGCACCCCCTCAAAGCCCCCCTTTTACTCACCTGAACCCAATCATTCCAGCGCCAAGAACGAGCACATCAGCTCCAGCCAGTGTCTCTGGTCCTTATTGGATAAATTGATAGCAGTGCTCCTGCTTTTTTCCAGCCTTCGTACTCACCGACACCGCGGCCAGGGGCATTACAGTAAGCTCTGTAGGGGAAGATGGGACACCCGTGACCTGAAGGGGGTGGGGGCCCCCCCTTGGGTGGGGGCCCCCCCTTTTGACCCCGTCCCCCTGCCATCCGCACTAGCCCCACTGACTGATTGGACCCACAATGACAGCTGCGGGGGCTGGCCTCCTTTTCCACCCACAAATCGCTGCACCAATTCCCACAGACCCCCAAGCAGGTCTTGCAGCTGCGGCTCTGTCCCAGAATTGGCAGGCGGAGTGTCCACCACCTGTGGGCCAGCCATCGCTGCTGCAGATGACTGTGGCGTGGCTCTAGCAGCCACTGCAGAACCCCCATCCACTACATCCAACAACCCACACAGTGCAGAATTCAATGAAATATTATTAGGTAAAGCAGAGGACTTACTGGGCTCACTGGGAATGCCCCCAACAGCCACCGCTCCAGCGTCCATCGGTTTCGTGCGACTCTGCGACTCCTCCTCCTCCCAACATAATTAGCCGGCTGAGGTAAGCCTTTTGCTTACATTTGAGTTATCAGACTTCCTTGATCGGTAAGGCATTTTTGGGACAAAGGGTACCTATCTTACTCCCCTTAATCGAACTGTATTGATTGGTGGTTATATGTTATCACTGTTGGAGTGTTATAGATAAGAAGGGGAAGAATAGTGCTGTTCACAGGTATATGTAGTACATCTGCTAAATAAAGTAGTTTAGAGTCAAGAGGGTATAGGCACACGTAGAGAAGACAGGCCAGTCATTATGGGCATTAAATTAAGTAAGGGAATGAAGGGTAAGTGACCCTCAAAAATGCCCAGCGCAAGAGGAGCGCTATATATGAACCAAAGGTGCGGTTCCGCCTATACCAAGCCCCTAGATTAACGGTTAAAGTGGACATGGATCCACAATGGGTAACTGGGTTACCACCGAAGTCCACAGGGACTAAGAATCATGCAGAGTACACAGCTAGAGAAACAGCTATCTATGTGAGCAGGATGAATCAAGGGTGACAATTAACACTAGACAGAAAGGGACATTTTCATGTTAATTTGTGGGGTGAATTTGGGGTCAGGCACTACAACTAGTAAAGTCAAGAAACAGAGACATGAGAGTTAAAACAGAATACTTTATATGTTGTCAGAGAGGGAAGATGGGATGAGCACTATGGCTGCCCGTCTGATCATAGATGGTACAGTATGTGAAGTATGGTATTACAATACATTGGATGTAAAGGATATCAGAACAAAATAAGGAAAGCACAAATTTATCAAAGTATTTAAAAGAGTTAAAAGAAAGTGAGAGAATGATATGCATGTGTTGTGTACAAATGGGAAAAATGTAAGCGATTTTAGAGAGATATTCGTGTATGTGTGTGAATGCTGGAACCTGTAGTTCTATTGCTTGTGTGTGTCATGTACGCAAATGTGACCCCCTCCTTTGTGCTCTCCTGAAAGAATGTAGCTGGGATGAAAGGTTGGTGATAAGCTGGAAGGACACCATGCCAATTTCAGTTTTTTAGACAAAACATTTATAACTTTATGTGCCGGGTTAACGAATCTAATGATAAACATGGTGATCACAATTATTTTTGAATCTGTTTTACAAACATGGTAAAATGAAGGTTACATTTATATTGAATATCCTTTGATAGTGGAAACAGTGCATTTAAAAAAGGGAATTAAGTAAAATTAAGTAATATGTCCCCCTTTAAGGAACTTTATCTGTGGATATATATATTAGGGCATGATATTGAAATTATCATTTGAGTATTAATTTCTAATATGAGTTTAACAATTGTATTAATAATATAGATATATTTAAATTGGTTTAGACGACCTTTGGTTGGAAATGAAATCCAGGTTAATGGGGAATTGATAAAAATGGGATTAGTTTAGATTAAGATAACAATTTAGTAATTTTACATTTATTGAGTGGAAAGAAAAAAGATTAAGATGAGGTTGTTAATTGGAATACAGCTGCCATAATGTTTAACAAAGCCAAGATGGATGGGATACATAAGAAGTTTTTCTACAAAAATTAAATCTTAAAGTCTGGTAATAAATTGATGTGTGGCCCATGTTGTGAGAGTAATAATACATTAAATTTAAATATGACAGACCCATCACATCAAGTCCACACACCCTGTTAGGATAGATCCCACCTGCAGCCAGTTGTTTTATAGTTTTTGATGTGGCTGAGCGCTTTCTGTTTGTTTTTATATATTTTTATTTTTGAATCCAAAGCAGAATGTGTGGATTGTGAAACGATGTGCCAGTTTTCCTTGTAAGTGCCGTGGGTATAAGCAGAAGAATATTTTGGATTTATGGACATCTCTGCATGACCGCAGGGTATTGTTATCATTTATTATAATATTGCCAGGAAAAAGTTGTCTTTTTGAAACATGAAATTGGAGTTCTTACACAAACAGCGTGATAGAAAACACGCCATTGTAATATATTTATGCAAGCTGGACCCGGTAATGAAGTGTTCACCCCGATATATCAGAGCTGTACCTTTATGCAAAGGTGCTATTAGACAAAGTTAGACATTACTTTGGTCAAATATTTAATTTTTAATGGTCCGACATTCTGCGCAGCAAATATACAGCTAACTAAATGTTTGTCTAATGAAAGGTTTAAAATATGAGTTTGTTTATGTACAAATCCAACAATGAAAAATGCGTACATTTTAATCCAGCCACCTTATTGCCCCTATTGGAGGAGGCTGTAGACGGGGGAGACCACATGTGTTAAATTGATGAAGTAGGAATCAGCTGCTGTGAGCCCAGTGCAGGACACACTCCCTGAAGACCCAGATATTTAATATTTTGTAGAGTTATTCCCGGTTTTATACTGAGTATGCAGTTTATCACTCAGAAGGATACTCTGTATATAGAGTCAGTGGATCCTTTTTTCCCAGCTCAAGAAGCAGAGCTCAGTGTTTTAGAAAAGCCTGTGAGCTATAAAAAGAGAGTATATTTATATAGTAGGGATGGGCCCGGTGCTCGATGCGAACCCACGTTCGCATCGAGCACCGGGCGTTCGCTCGCTCGGCGAGCCCAGAACTATTTTGGCCGCTCGCATCACGTTCGTGTGATGCGAGCGGCCCCGCAATGCATTGCGGCCGGCGCGGCCGACGCAGTGCATTGCTGGCTGATGATTGGCCAAGCATGCACTGTGACCCCGCATGCTTGGCCAATCACAGCCCCGGAAACTCGAAGAGCCATAATTGGCTACAGGCAGGACGCCTGTAGCCAATTACAGCTCAGGGCTGTAGTACACGCCCCCCCCTATAAAACGCCGCCACGCCGTCTGCGCCGGTCACATGCTGTTCCGGCGCAGATTGAGCAGGCTGATTCTGTGACACTCTGCTGCATTTAGATAGTTAGAGAGATTCACTTACAGAGATTGAGTTAGATAGATTCAGTTACAAAGATGATTGAGAAAGAGGGGCTTGTAGTGTGCTCGTGGCAGGCAGGCAGAGCTACTATATTTTGTTACCAGAAGCACCTATAGGACTTGTAGTGTGTTCGTGGCAGGCAGGCAGAGCTCCTATATTTTGTTACCAGAAGCACCTATAGGACTTGTAGTGTGTTCGTGGGCAGGCAGGCAGAGCTCCTATATTTTGTTACCAGAAGCACCTATAGGACTTGTAGTGTGTTCGTGGCAGGCAGGCAGAGCTCCTATATTTTGTTACCAGAAGCACCTATAGGACTTGTAGTGTGTTCGTGGCAGGCAGGCAGAGCTCCTATATTTTGTTACCAGAAGCACCTATAGGACTTGTAGTGTGTTCGTGGCAGGCAGGCAGAGCTCCTATATTTTGTTCCCAGAGGCACCTATAGGACTTGAAGTGTGTTAGTCCCATTACACACACAGAGCTATATTTTCTTCCCAGAAGCACCTATAGGACTTGAAGTGTGTTAGTCCCATCACACACACAGAGCTATATTTTCTTCCCAGAAGCACCTATAGGACTTGAAGTGTGTTAGTCCCATCACACACACAGAGCTATATTTTGTTCCCAGAGGCACCTATAGGACTTGAAGTGTGTTAGTCCCATTACACACACAGAGCTATATTTTCTTCCCAGAAGCACCTATAGGACTTGAAGTGTGTTAGTCCCATCACACACACAGAGCTATATTTTGTTCCCAGAAGCACCTATAGGACTTGAAGTGTGTTAGTCCCATCACACACACAGAGCTATATTTTTGTTCCCAGAAGCACCTATAGGACTTGAAGTGTGTTAGTCCCATCACACACACAGAGCTATATTTTTGTTCCCAGAAGCACCTATAGGACTTGAAGTGTGTTAGTCCCATTACACACACAGAGCTATATTTTGTTCCCAGAAGCAC
Organism: Lithobates sylvaticus; assembly: GCA_028564925.1. Lineage (NCBI taxonomy): Eukaryota > Metazoa > Chordata > Amphibia > Anura > Ranidae > Lithobates > Lithobates sylvaticus. The sequence continues at coordinate 69,595,167 of CM053029.1, forward strand.
CTATAGGACTTGAAGTGTGTTAGTCCCATTACACACACAGAGCTATATTTTCTTCCCAGAAGCACCTATAGGACTTGAAGTGTGTTAGTCCCATTACACACACAGAGCTATATTTTCTTCCCAGAAGCACCTATAGGACTTGAAGTGTGTTAGTCCCATTACACACACAGAGCTATATTTTCTTCCCAGAAGCACCTATAGGACTTGAAGTGTGTTAGTCCCATTACACACACAGAGCTATATTTTCTTCCCAGAAGCACCTATAGGACTTGAAGTGTGTTAGTCCCATCACACACACAGAGCTATATTTTGTTCCCAGAAGCACCTATAGGACTTGAAGTGTGTGTTAGTCCCATCACACACACAGAGCTATATTTTGTTCCCAGAAGCACCTATAGGACTTGAAGTGTGTTAGTCCCATCACACACACAGAGCTATATTTTGTTCCCAGAAGCACCTATAGGACTTGAAGTGTGTTAGTCCCATCACACACACAGAGCTATATTTTGTTCCCAGAAGCACCTATAGGACTTGAAGTGTGTTAGTCCCATTACACACACAGAGCTATATTTTTCTTCCCAGAAGCACCTATAGGACTTGAAGTGTGTTAGTCCCATTACACACACAGAGCTATATTTTGTTCCCAGAAGCACCTATAGGACTTGAAGTGTGTTTAGTCCCATCACACACACAGAGCTATATTTTGTTCCCAGAAGCACCTATAGGACTTGAAGTGTGTTAGTCCCATCACACACACAGAGCTATATTTTCTTCCCAGAAGCACCTATAGGACTTGAAGTGTGTTAGTCCCATTACACACACAGAGCTATATTTTCTTCCCAGAAGCACCTATAGGACTTGAAGTGTGTTAGTCCCATTACACACACAGAGCTATATTTTGTTCCCAGAAGCACCTATAGGACTTGAAGTGTGTTAGTCCCATCACACACACAGAGCTATATTTTGTTCCCAGAAGCACCTATAGGACTTGAAGTGTGTTAGTCCCATCACACACACAGAGCTATATTTTGTTCCCAGAAGCACCTATAGGACTTGAAGTGTGTTAGTCCCATCACACACACAGAGCTATATTTTGTTCCCAGAAGCACCTATAGGACTTGAAGTGTGTTAGTCCCATCACACACACAGAGCTATATTTTGTTCCCAGAAGCACCTATAGGACTTGAAGTGTGTTAGTCCCATTACACACACAGAGCTATATTTTCTTCCCAGAAGCACCTATAGGACTTGAAGTGTGTTAGTCCCATTACACACACAGAGCTATATTTTGTTCCCAGAAGCACCTATAGGACTTGAAGTGTGTTAGTCCCATCACACACACAGAGCTATATTTTGTTCCCAGAAGCACCTATAGGACTTGAAGTGTGTTAGTCCCATCACACACACAGAGCTATATTTTCTTCCCAGAAGCACCTATAGGACTTGAAGTGTGTTAGTCCCATTACACACACAGAGCTATATTTTCTTCCCAGAAGCACCTATAGGACTTGAAGTGTGTTAGTCCCATCACACACACAGAGCTATATTTTGTTCCCAGAAGCACCTATAGGACTTGAAGTGTGTTAGTCCCATCACACACACAGAGCTATATTTTGTTCCCAGAAGCACCTATAGGACTTGAAGTGTGTTAGTCCCATCACACACACAGAGCTATATTTTGTTCCCAGAAGCACCTATAGGACTTGAAGTGTGTTAGTCCCATCACACACACAGAGCTATATTTTGTTCCCAGAAGCACCTATAGGACTTGAAGTGTGTTAGTCCCATTACACACACAGAGCTATATTTTCTTCCCAGAAGCACCTATAGGACTTGAAGTGTGTTAGTCCCATTACACACACAGAGCTATATTTTCTTCCCAGAAGCACCTATAGGACTTGAAGTGTGTTAGTCCCATTACACACACAGAGCTATATTTTGTTCCCAGAAGCACCTATAGGACTTGAAGTGTGTTAGTCCCATTACACACACAGAGCTATATTTTCTTCCCAGAAGCACCTATAGGACTTGAAGTGTGTTAGTCCCATTACACACACAGAGCTATATTTTGTTCCCAGAAGCACCTATAGGACTTGAAGTGTGTTAGTCCCATCACACACACAGAGCTATATTTTGTTCCCAGAAGCACCTATAGGACTTGAAGTGTGTTAGTCCCATCACACACACAGAGCTATATTTTGTTCCCAGAAGCACCTATAGGACTTGAAGTGTGTTAGTCCATCACACACACAGAGCTATATTTTCTTCCCAGAAGCACCTATAGGACTTGAAGTGTGTTTAGTCCCATCACACACACAGAGCTATATTTTCTTCCCAGAAGCACCTATAGGACTTGAAGTGTGTTAGTCCCATCACACAGAGCTCCTCTATTTTCTTTGCAGAAGCACCCATAGGACTTCTAGTGTGTTAGTGGCATCACACAGAGCTCCTATATATTCTTCTCAGCAGCACCCACAGACTTCTAGTGTGTTAGTGGCATCACACAGAGCTCCTCTATTTTCTTTTGCATAAGCACCCACAGGACTTCTAGTGTGTTAGTGGCATCACACAGAGCTCCTCTATTTTCTTTGCAGAAGCACCCACAGGACTTCTAGTGTGTTAGTGGCATCACACAGAGCTCCTCTATTTTCTTTGCATAAGCACCCACAGGACTTCTAGTGTGTTAGTGGCATCACACAGAGCTCCTCTATTTTCTTTGCAGAAGCACCCACAGGACTTCTAGTGTGTTAGTGGCATCACACAGAGCTCCTCTATTTTCTTTGCATAAGCACCCACAGGACTTCTAGTGTGTTAGTGGCATCACACAGAGCTCCTCTATTTTCTTTGCATAAGCACCCACAGGACTTCTAGTGTGTTAGTGGCATCACACAGAGCTCCTCTATTTTCTTTGCAGAAGCACCCACAGGACTTCTAGTGTGTTAGTGGCATCACACAGAGCTCCTCTATTTTCTTTGCATAAGCACCCACAGGACTTCTAGTGTGTTAGTGGCATCACACAGAGCTCCTCTATTTTCTTTGCAGAAGCACCCACAGGACTTCTAGTGTGTTAGTGGCATCACACAGAGCTCCTCTATTTTCTTTGCATAAGCACCCACAGGACTTCTAGTGTGTTAGTGGCATCACACAGAGCTCCTCTATTTTCTTTGCATAAGCACCCACAGGACTTCTAGTGTGTTAGTGGCATCACACAGAGCTCCTCTATTTTCTTTGCATAAGCACCCACAGGACTTCTAGTGTGTTAGTGGCATCACACAGAGCTCCTCTATTTTCTTTGCAGAAGCACCCATAGGACTTCTAGTGTGTTAGTGGCATCACACAGAGCTCCTATATTTTCTTCTCAGCAGCACCCACAGGACTACCGACTACAATGGCTGGAAGACCGCCAAGGGGAGGCAGAGCGTGCAGAGCCAAGAACACAGGGCAGGCAGGCTCTGTTTTTCTAGTGGACGTGGCCGTGGACGTGGACGTGGTCGTGCATCGTCATCAGCACGTGGCCATGGGACACGCGCGTCTTTGTTTTCGGCAGCTGGACATGTGGAGCCGCATCATGCTGAAGGCTTGGTAGAATGGATGACCAAGCCCTCCTCATCCTCCTCATCCTCTCTCACCCAGGCTCAGGGTACTGACAGAGCATCATCAGCCACCCCTTCCCTAGACCCACCATGTCCTCCTGAGGAGTCCCCCGAACTCTTTGAGCACAGTGTTGGGTACATGCTCCAGGAGGATGCCCAACGATTCGAAGGCTCGGATGACGATACCCAGCTTGAGGAATCTGGCAGTACAGTTCCACCAGCTGCAGCTTACTGCCAGGTTTGCTCTAGTGGTGAAGAGGGAGGGGATGATGAGGTCACTGACTCCACGTGGGTGCCTCAAGGGAGAGAGGATGAGAGGAGGACGAGGAGGAGGAGGATGCGGCGTCACATGTCCAACGAGGCAGGATGCCCCCTGGAGGCCAGGTAGAGGCCAGCACAGCAACTGTACAACACCGCAGAGCTCCGCCTGTGCAGGGCGCTGCCTCTGCACGTTATCAGAAAAGTTCTTTGGTGTGGGCCTTTTTTGAGACGAGTGCAGCAGATCGCACCACTGCTATTTGCAATATTTGTCTCAAGCGTATCTCTCGCGTGGCCAAAACATCAGCCGCTTGGGCACGACAAGCATGACCAGACATATGGCGACCTGCCATGCAGCTCGTTGGCAGGCACACATAAAAGACCCACACCAAAGAACTAAGCGGACCTCTCCTTGCTCCTCCTCAGCTGGGATCTCCATCCCCACTACACCTTCAGTCCTCTCTGAAAGCTGCTCTGAGAGGACTGAAGGTGTAGAATTCGGTGTGTCACAACCAAGTACTTGCAGTACACCGACGTCCGAATGCAGCAGGCAAATTTCCCTGCCCCAGCTGCTGGACCGTAGAAAGAAGTACACTCCCAGCCATCCACATGCCCAGCGGTTGAATGCTAGCCTTGCTAAATTGCTAGCACTTCAACTGCTGCCTTTTCAGTTGGTAGACTCGGCCCCCTTCCGTGAGTTTGTTCAATGTGCGGTTCCTCAGTGGCAGGTTCCCAAACGCCACTTTTTCTCGCGGAAGGCGATTCCGTCTCTCTACCGGCATGTGGAGGGCAATGTCCATGCCTCGCTGGACAGGGCGGTCAGCGGTAAGGTGCATATTACCGCTGACTCATGGTCCAGCAGGCATGGACAGGGACGGTACCTTTTCTTTCACGGCCCATTGGGTCACTCTATTGGCAGCTGGGAGGGATGCAGGACAAGGTGCAGTAGTGTTGGAGGTTGTTCCGCCACCACGCCTCCAAAACGCGACTACTGCTACTGGTTGTGACACACCTCTCTCCTCCACCCCCTCTCTTCTTCTTCCTCCAGTGCTCTGTCCTTGGAACCAGCGGTGCTCCGTAGGCGTACAAGGGGCTACGCAAGTACGCAGGCAAAAAGATGCCATGCCGTGCTTGCGCTGGTGTGTTTGGGGGACAGGAGCCACACTGGGCCAGAGGTTCTGGCAGCTCTGCAGGGGCAGGCCGAGAGGTGGTTGACGCCACGTCAGCTTAAGCCAGGAATGGTCGTTTCTGACAATGGCACCAACCTCCTCTCCGCCCTGCGACAGGGCAGCTCACCCATGTGCCCTGCATGGCTCACGTCCTCAACCTGGTGGTGCAGCGGTTCTTGGGCAGGTTCCCAGGCTTACAGGATGTCCTGAGGCAGGCCAGGAAAGTCTGTGTGCATTTCCGCCGATCTTATAATGCCAGTGCTCGGCTGACTGAGCTGCAAAAGGAGCTGAACCTGCCCAAGAACCGCCTAATATCTGACATGCCCACCAGGTGGAACTCAACGTTGGCCATGCTGCAGCGACTGCACACGCAGCAGAGGGCCATCAATGAGTACCTTTGCGACTACGGCACCAGGACAGGGTCAGGGGAGCTTGGTTTTTTTTCCCCACGTCAGTGGAGCATGATCAGGGATGCATGCACTGTCCTCTCACCATTTGAGGAGGCCACGAGGATGGTGAGCAGTGACAGTGCATGCATCAGTGACACTGTCCCTCTTGTCCACCTGTTGGAGCATACGCTGCGTGGGATAATGGACAGGGCACTTGAGGCAGAACAGAGGCAGGAAGAGGAGGACTTCCTTGCCTCTCAAGGCCCCCTTTATCCGACAGTGTTCCTTCTGTCCCACCCATCACACAGAAGAGGATGAGGAGGAGGAGGAGGAGGAGGAGGAGGAGGATTGTGTGAGCATGGAGGTGGAGCCTGGCACTCAGCATCAGCAGCAGCAGTCTTTTAGGGATGATGTACAGTCCCAACAAGCCAGTGGACTTGTACGTGGCTGGGAGGAGGTGGCTGGCGATCATGTCATCCTCAGTGACCCAGAAGACTCCGGACCGAATGCCTCAGCTAACCTACGCTGCATGGCCTCCCTGATCCTGCAAAGCCTGCGGAAGGATCCTCGTGTTCTTCGGATCAAGGAGAGGGACCATTACTGGCTGGCCACTCTCCTTGATCCGCGGTACAAGGGTAAGGTTGCGGACCTTATCTTGCCGTCGCAGAGGGAGCAGAGGATGAGACATCTCAGGGAGGCCTTGCAGAAAGGTCTGTGCAACGCGTTCCCAGAAACTGGGAGGCTACAAACTCCTGGTCCTGGGCGACGAGTTGCTGAGGCTTCGGTCAGTGGCAGAAGGAGCGGTGGGGAAGGTGGACGTCTGACCGATGCGTTCAGACAATTTTTTAGTCCGCAGCCCCAAGGTATGATCGGTTTCCAGCAACCATCGCCAGCGTCTGATATACATGGTGCAGGAATACCTTGGGGCAAGGTCAGACTTGGACACCTTTCCCACCGAAAATCCTCTGGCTTACTGGGTCCTGAGGATGGATCACTGGCCAGAGCTTGCACAGTATGCAATTGAGCTACTGGCCTGTCCTGCCTCCAGCGTTCTTTCCGAACGCACATTCAGTGCTGCTGGAGGATTTGTGACTGATCATAGGGTGCGCCTGTCCACCGCCTCGGTTGATCGACTGACATTCATCAAAAATGAATCAGTCTTGGATCACCACCAGCTACCAGGCACCTGAGGCGGATATAACCGAATAATTTTTAATGTCACATCCCTTCAAGACTGCCTATGCTGATGCTGAGTGACTGTCCTCTTATGTTCACTGACTATCCTCTTCCTCCTCCTCAATGATCCATGCCACCACACCAGTGCCTAAGGCACAATTTTTCAGCCCCTGTTTAACAGGGGCGTGTACTTACAATTTTTTAAAAAAATGCTTCGCAACACGTGTGACTGCTGTGCTCCAAGTACAGTCTCTGTGAGGGCCGTGTTGCAGTGTTGTGGCACCAGCACCAGTGCCTAAGGCACAATTTTTCAGCCCCTGTTTAACAGGGGCGTGTACTTACAATTTTAAAAAAAAATGCTTCGCAACACGTGTGACTGCTGTGCTCCAAGTACAGTCTCTGTGAGGGCCGTGTTGCAGTGTTGTGGCACCAGCACCAGTGCCTAAGGCACAATTTTTCAGCCCCTGTTTAACAGGGGCGGGTACTTACAATTTTTAAAAAAATGCTTCGCAACACGTGTGACTGCTGTGCTCCAAGTACAGTCTCTGTGAGGGCCGTGTTGCAGTGTTGTAGCACCAGTGCCTAAGGCACAATTTTTCAGCCCCTGTTTAACAGGGGCGGGTACTTACAATTTTTAAAAAAATGCTTCGCAACACGTGTGACTGCTGTGCTCCAAGTACAGTCTCTGTGAGGGCCGGGTTGCAGTGTTTGTGGCACCAGCACCAGTGCCTAAGGCACAATTTTTCAGCCCCTGTTTAACAGGGGCGTGTACTTACAATTTTTTAAAAAAATGCTTCGCAACACGTGTGACTGCTGTGCTCCAAGTACAGTATCTGTGAGGGCCGGGTTGCAGTGTTGTGGCACCAGCACCAGTGCCTAAGGCACAATTTTTCAGCCCCTGTTTAACAGGGGCGTGTACTTACAATTTTTTAAAAAAATGCTTCGCAACACGTGTGACTGCTGTGCTCCAAGTACAGTCTCTGTGAGGGGTTGCAGTGTTGTGGCACCAGCACCAGTGCCTAAGGCACAATTTTTCAGCCCCTGTTTAACAGGGGCGGGTAATTACAAATCTTGATCTAATAGTTCACAGCAGGGACGATTCCTGCGCCCACCAAGAGTAACTATGAGGGCCTGCAGTCTTGTGGCAACACCGTCCACCACCACCACCAAAGGCCCAATTTTTCTGCCCTGTTCATCAGGTGCTTGCAATTACAAATCTTGATCTAATAACTCACAGCAGGGCCCATTCCTGCGCCCACCAAGAGTAACTATGAGGGCCTACAGTCTTGTGGCAACACCGTCCACCACCACCGCCAAAGGCCCAATTTTTCTGCCCTGTTCATCAGGTGCTTGCAATTACAAATCTTGATCTAATAACTCACAGCAGGGCCCATTCCTGCGCCCACCAAGAGTAACTGTGAGAGCTTACAGTCTTGTGGCAAAACCGTCCACCACCACCACCACCACCCCCAATTTTTCTGCCCTGTTCAACAGGTGCATGCAATTACAAATCTTGATCTATTAACTCACAGCAGGGCCCATTCCTGTGCCCACCAGTCTTGTGGCTACACCAACATCTAATAGGGCAAATTTCTGCAGAGTATATACGCCAGGCCCCTACTTTCAAACATCCAACTTACAAACGACTCCTACTTGCAAATGGAAAGAGAAAACAGGAAGTGAGAGGAAATCTACCCCTAGGAAGGGAAATTCTATCCTGTTAGATTTAATTTGGAAAAAGGTATCTCCTCTCTACTGATACTTTATCACCAATCCTTGTTTCAATTAAAACCCCACTTTTCCAAAAACATTTGTCATTGGACGGAAAGTGAGGTGACATGTTCTGAACAGATGTGCAAAGACAGCAAATGTTACAGGGGTGATAACCCCTCCCTATGTTCTCCAAAAAGCTTAAAAATAGATTTTTTTGGGATGGAGCTACACTTCATAATGTACCTGTTCAGATTCTACTTAAGATCAAACCTAAAGCCGCAAGTGGTTTTAAATGGCTTCTTTTTTTCCTTTACAAATGTCATTTTGTGCAAGGACAGTTCTAAACACGGGAAACACATGCCACTTCACAGGCATACTTTAGACACCCCCAGGTACCATATTTAAAGGAAAATGTCACTTTTTTTTTTTTCACTTTATGCATCATTAAAATGACTGCTCCCGAAAAAACGTTAGTTTTTAAAAGTTCTTTTTTGCATTGATATATGTCCCCTGGGGCAGGACCCGGTCCCCAAACCTGTTTTATGACATTAACATGCATATTGGCCGTTGTAATTAGCACTTTTGATTTCGAACGTTCGCGTCCATTATAACGTATAGGGTTCGAAAATTCGCGCGAACTTTCGGTCCGTTCGAAGGTTCTGGTTCGAACCGAACCCGGGGGTGTTCGGCTCATCCCTATTATATAGATAGTAGAGAATTAGAGAGCTTTTGGTTCCATTTGAAGGGCCAGAAGTTTGTTTTTTACTTCGGCAGGTAAACCAATCAAGCATGCTAAGTTAATTTGATCGGCTGTTTTCAACCTTCCAGGTTCTTGCTGAGGTAGCCATACTAACATTAAAACTCACACGTGGAAGAAGACCGACTAAGGATGCTGTATTTACAGCCCCGGACACATGCTGGGTCTGTGCAACTCACAGATTCCACCCTAGTTCTGGCCCAGTATAGCTGAGATTAATAATTCAACTTTAACCACTTCAGCCCCGGACCAATTTGCAGCTAAAGGACCAGGCCCCTTTTTGCAATTCGGCACTGCGTCGCTTTAACTAACAATTGTGCGGTCGTGCGACGTGGCTCCAAAACAAAATTGGCGTCCTTTTTTTCCCACAAATAGAGCTTTCTTTTGGTGGTATTTGATCGCCCCTGCGGTTTTTATTTTTTTGCGCTATAAACAAAAATAGAGCGACAATTTTGAAAAAAATGCAATATTTTTTTTTACTTTTTGCTATAATAAATATCCCCAAAAAATATATAAAAAAACATTTTTTTTCCTCAGTTTAGGCCGATACGTATTCTTCTACATATTTTTGGTAAAAAAAATCGCAATTAGCGATTATTGATTAGTTTGCGCAAAAGTTATAGCGTTTACAAAATAGGGGATAGTTTTATAGCATTTTTATTAATATTTTTTTTTATTAGTAATGGCGGCGATCAGCGATTTTTATTGTGACTGTGACATTTTGGCGGACACATCGGACATTTTTGACACATTTTTGGGACATTTGTCATTTATACAGCAATCACTGCTATTTAAATAGCACTGATTCCTATGTAAATGACAGTTGTAGTTAGGGGGTTAACCACTAGGGGGCGGGGAGGAGTCAGTGTGACGTGTTGTGTTTTTTTTTTACAGTAGGGGGGCGTGGCTGTACGTCTGACGTCATTGATCGGCGTTCCCGATGACAGGGAACCGCCGATCACTGACAGTCAGTGTAGGAAGCGCGGGGAGAGGTTTGTTTACATAGACCTCTCCCCGTTCTTCAGCTCCGTAACCCGATCGCGGGATACCAGCGGCGATCGGGGTCCGCTGGTCCCGCAGCCGGGGTCACGGAGCTCCAGACCGGGTCGCGAGCGCGCCCACGGGCAGGCACATGCACGATCACGTACCGGTACGTGATTCTGCCTGCCCGTGCCATTCTGCTGACGTATATATGCAGTGGCCGGTCGGGAAGTGGTTAAGGACCCCAGAACGAGAAGAACAAGTGGTCCACAGTGGGCAACTGCTTATGAAACAGGACATTGGAAAAGGTGATCATTTATGTCTGCCAGTCACTCTTTTCCCTCCAGCTTGACACATGGGCCGTGTCATCAGTCACAAGCAGTTATGGCTGCCTTAGTAAATGAGCATGGGATAGAGTCAGGGTTCTCCACAGTTGTTTTTTATAACATGCCACTTCTTGTTTTACCTGTTACCAAAGGTGTTACCAAAAGCTGAACATCCCTTCCAGAGATTACAAAAAGATATATCCAGATGCCCAAGTCAGGGACTTATGAGTATGCATTTTGTCTGTATTAACATGTTTTTTGGATGTCCAGTGGCCAATGCTACTGCAAAGGCCACAGTAAAAAGTGTTATCAGAAGTAGTTTGTAAGCACAGAGAGTAACAGAGGAAATATTTTTTTATAGGAGAGTCCTTACTAGAAGTTTTGAGGTTTTATTTTTACACTCCCTACTGTCTACAATGTAGCGGACAAAGTAGAGTAAGAAACTAGAAAACTTTTACCTGAGTGTTTTCTTATAATTTATCAAGCCCCTAAGGGGATGTTGGACTCTCTCCCTATGGGAATTGGTTTGGGAGTGTGTTACTAATAGGGATGAGCCGAACACCCCCGGGTTCGGTTCGCACCAGAACCTTCGAGCGGACCGAAAGTTCGCGCAAATTTTCGAACCCTATTCGTTATAATGGACGCGAACGTTCGAAATCAAAATTGCTAATTACAACGGCCAATATGCATGTTAATGTCATAAAACAGGTTTGGGGACCCGGGTCCTGCCCCAGGGAACATATATCAATGCAAAAAGAACTTTTAAAAACTAACGTTTTTTCGGGAGCAGTCATTTTAATGATGCATAAAGTGAAAAAAAAAGTGAAATTTTCCTTTAAATATGGTACCTGGGGGGTGTCTAAAGTATGCCTGTGAAGTGGCAAGTGTTTCCCGTGTTTAGAACTGTCCCTGCACAAAATGACATTTGTAAAGAAAAAAAAGAAGCCATTTAAAACCACTTGCGGCTTTAATGTCATGTCTTGTCCTGGCCGCCATATGGCTGAAAATCCTTGAGAAAAATGGCATGGCTACCCCATCACCCCCCCCCCCACCCCCCAGCCCCTTTGGGTCTTGTATGGATATTAAGGGGGACCCCGCACCCAAAATAAAACCCTATACCTACAACCCTATATACTCTGAACAGCAGTATATAGGTGGTGCAAACAAGACACGGACTGTAGGTTTGTTCTTAAGTAGAAACTGAACAGGTACATTATGAAGTGTAGCTCCATCCCCAAAAAATCTATTTTTAAGCTTTTTGGAGAACATAGGGAGGGGTTATCACCCCTGTAACATTTGCTGTCTTTGCACATCTGTTCAGAACATTTCACCTCACTTTCCGTCCCAATGACAAATGTTTTAGGAAAAGTGGGGTTTTAATTGAAAAAAGGATTGGTGATAAAGCATCAGTAGAGAGGAGATACCTTTTTCCCAAATTAAATGTAACAGGATAGAATATCCCTTCCTAGAGGTAGATTTCCTCTAACTTCCTGTTTTCTCTTTCCGTTTGCAAGTAGGAGTCGTTTGTAAGTTGGATGTTTGAAAGTAGGGGCCTGCCGTATATACTCTGCAGAAATTTGCCCTATTAGATGTTGGTGTAGCCACAACACTGTAAGCCCTCACAGTTACTCTTGGTGGGCACAGGAATGGGCCCTGCTGTGAGTTATTAGATCAAGATTTGTACTTGCATGCACCTGTTGAACCGGGCAGAAAAATTGGGCCTTTGGTGGTGGTGGTGGTGGTGGACGGTGTTGCCACAAGACTGTAAGCCCTCACAGTTACTCTTGGTGGGTGCAGGAATGGGCCCTGCTGTGAGTTATTAGATCAAGATTTGTAATTGCATGCACCTGTTGAACAGGGCAGAAAAATTGGGCCTTTGGTGGTGGTGGTGGTGGTGGACGGTGTTGCCACAAGACTGTAGGCCCTCATAGTTACTCTTGGTGGGCGCAGGAATGGGCCCTGCTGTGAACTATTAGATCAAGATTTGTAATTACACGCCCCTGTTAAACAGGGGCTGAAAAATTGTGCCTTAGGCATTGGTGCTGGTGCCACAACACTGCAACCCCTCACAGATACTGTACTCTTAGCACAGCAATGAGACCTGTTGCAAAGCATTGCCTAAAAATTGTAATTACACACCCCAACAGGGGCTGAAAAATTGTGCCTTAGGCACTGGTGCTGGTGCCACAACACTGCAACCCCTCACAGATACTGTACTTGGAGCACAGCAGTCACACCTTTTGCAAAGCATTTTTTTAAAAAATTGTAATTACACGCCCCTGTTATACAGGGGCTGAAAAATTGTGCCTTAGGCACTGGTGCTGGTGCCACAACACTGCAACCCCTCACAGATACTGTACTCTGAGCACAGCAATGAGACCTGTTGCAAAGCATTGCCTAAAAATTGTAATTACACGCCCCTGTTATACAGGGGCTGAAAAATTGTGCCTTAGGCATTGGTGCTGGTGCCACAACACTGCAACCCCTCACAGATACTGTACTTGGAGCACAGCAGTCACACCTGTTGCAAAGCATTTTTTAAAAAAAAATGTAAGTACACGCCCCTGTTATACAGGGGCTGAAAAATTGTGCCTTAGGCATTGGTGCTGGTGCCACAACACTGCAACCCCTCACAGATACTGTACTTGGAGCACAGCAGTCACACCTGTTGCGAAGCATCTTTTTAAAAAATTGTAATTACACGCCCCTGTTATACAGGGGCTGAAAAATTGTGCCTTGGGCATTGGTGCTGGTGCCACAACACTGCAACCCCTCACAGATACTGTACTCTGAGCACAGCAATGAGACCTGTTGCAAAGCATTGCCTAAAAATTGTAATTACACGCCCCAACAGGGGCTGAAAAATTGTGCCTTAGGCACTGGTGCTGGTGCCACAACACTGCAACCCCTCACAGATACTGTACTTGGAGCACAGCAGTCACACCTGTTGCGAAGCATCTTTTTTAAAAAAATTGTAATTACACGCCCCTGTTATACAGGGGCTGAAAAATTGTGCATTAAGCATTGGTGCTGGTGCCACAACACTGCAACCCCTCACAGATACTGTACTCTGAGCACAGCAATGAGACCTGTTGCAAATCATTGCCTAAAAATTGTAATTACACGCCCCAACAGGGGCTGAAAAATTGTGCCTTAGGCACTGGTGCTGGTGCCACAACACTGCAACCCCTCACAGATACTGTACTTGGAGCACAGCAGTCACACCTGTTGCGAAGCATTTTTTTAAAAAAATTGTAAGTACACGCCCCTGTTATACAGGGGCTGAAAAATTGTGCCTTAGGCACTGGTGTGGTGGCATGGATCATTGAGGAGGAGGAAGAGGATAGTCAGTGAACATAACAGGACAGTCACTCAGCATCAGCATAGGCAGTCTTGAAGGGATGTGACATTATAAATTATTCAGTTATATCCGCTTCAGGTGCCTGGTAGCTGGTGGTAATCCAAGACTGATTCATTTTTATGAAGGTCAGTCGATCAACCGAGTCGGTGGACAGGCGCACCCTATGATCGGTGACAAATCCTCCAGCAGCACTGAATGTGCGTTCGGAAAGAACGCTGGATGCAGGACAGGCCAGTAGCTCAATTGCATACTGTGCAAGCTCTGGCCAGTGATCCATCCTCAGGACCCAGTAAGCCAGAGGATTTTCGGGGGGAAAGGTGTCCAAGTCTGACCTTGCCCCTAGGTATTCCTGCACCATGTATATCAGACGCTGGCGATGGTTGCTGGAACCGATCATACCTTGGGGCTGCGGACTAAAAAATTGTCTGAACGCATCGGTCAGACGTCCACCTTCCCCACCGCTCCTTCTGCTACTGACCGAAGCCTCAGCAACTCGTCGTCCAGGACCAGGAGTTTGTAACCTCCCAGTTTCTGGGAACGCGTTGCACAGATCTTTCTGCAAGGCCTCCCTGAGATGTCTCATCCTCTGCTCCCTCTGCCACGGCAAGATAAGGTCCGCAACCTTACCCTTGTACCGTGGATCAAGGAGAGTGGCCAGCCAGTAATGGTCCCTCTCCTTGATCCGAAGAACACGAGGATCCTTCCGCAGGCTTTGCAGGATCAGGGAGGCCATGCTACGTAGGTTAGCTGAGGCATTCGGTCCGGAGTCTTCTGGGTCACTGAGGATGACATGATCGCCAGCCACCTCCTCCCAGCCACGTACAAGTCCACTGGTTTGTTGGGACTGTACATCATCCCTAAAAGACTGCTGCTGCTGATGCTGAGTGCCAGGCTCCACCTCCATGCTCACACAATCCTCCTCCTCCTCCTCCTCATCCTCTTCCTGTGTGATGGGTGTGACAGAAGGAACACTGTCTGGATAAAGGGGGCCTTGAGTGGCAAGGAAGTCCTCCTCTTCCTGCCTCTGTTCTGCCTCAAGTGCCCTGTCCATTATCCCACGCAGCGTATGCTCCAACAGGTGGACAAGAGGTACAGTGTCACTGATGCATGCACTGTCACTGCTCACCATCCTCGTGGCCTCCTCAAATGGTGAGAGGACAGTGCATGCATCCCTGATCATGCTCCACTGGCGTGGGGAAAAAAAGCCAAGCTCCCCTGACCCTGTCCTGGTGCCGTAGTCACAAAGGTACTCATTGATGGCCCTCTGCTGCGTGTGCAGTCGCTGCAGCATGGCCAACGTTGAGTTCCACCTGGTGGGCATGTCAGATATTAGGCGGTTCTTGGGCAGGTTCAGCTCCTTTTGCAGCTCAGTCAGCCGAGCACTGGCATTATAAGATCGGCGGAAATGCACATAGACTTTCCTGGCCTGCCTCAGGACATCCTGTAAGCCTGGGTACCTGCCCAAGAACCGCTGCACCACCAGGTTGAGGACGTGAGCCATACAGGGCACATGGGTAAGCTGCCCCTGTCGCAGGGCGGAGAGGAGGTTGGTGCCATTGTCAGAAACCACCATTCCTGGCTTAAGCTGGCATGGCGTCAACCACCTCTCGGCCTGCCCCTGCAGAGCTGCCAGAACCTCTGTCCCAGTGTGGCTCCTGTCCCCCAAACACACCAGCGCAAGCACGGCATGGCATCTTTTTGCCTGCGTACTCGCGTAGCCCCTTGTACGCCTACGGAGCACCGCTGGTTCCGAGGACAGAGCACTCGAAGAGGACATGGAGGAAGAAGAAGAGGAGGGGGTGGAGGAGAGAGGTGTGTCACAACCAGTAGTAGCATTTTGGAGGCGTGGTGGCGGAACAACCTCCAACACTACTGCTCCTTGTCCTGCATCCCTCCCAGCTGCCAATAGAGTGACCCAATGGGCCGTGAAAGAAAGATAACGTCCCTGTCCATGCCTGCTGGACCATGAGTCAGCGGTAATATGCACCTTACCGCTGACCGCCCTGTCCAGCGAGGCATGGACATTGCCTTCCACATGCCGGTAGAGAGACGGAATCGCCTTCCGTGAGAAAAAGTGGCGTTTGGGAACCTGTCACTGAGGAACCGCACATTGAACAAACTCACGGAAGGGGGCCGAGTCTACCAACTGAAAAGGCAGCAGTTGAAGTGCTAGCAATTTAGCCAAGCTAACATTCAACCGCTGGGCATGTGGATGGCTGGGAGTATACTTCTTTCGATGGTCCAGCAGCTGGGGCAGGGAAATTTGCCTGCTACAATCGGACGTCGGTGTACTGCAAGTACTTGGTTGTGACACACCTAATTCTACACCTTCAGTCCTCTTAGAGCAGCTTTCAGAGAGGACTGAAGATATAGTGGGGATGGAGATCCCAGCTGATAATGAGCAAGGAGATGTCCGCTTTGTTCTTTGGTGTGGGTCTTTTATGTGTGCTTGCCAACGAGCTGCATGGCAGGTCGACATATGTCTGCTCATGCTTGTGGTGCCCAAGCGGCTGATGTTTTGGCCACGCGAGATACGCTTGAGACAAATATTGCAAATAGCAGTGGTGCGATCTGATGCACTCGTCTCAAAAAAGGCCCACACCAAAGAACTTTTGTGATAACTTGCAGAGGCAGCGCCCTGCACAGGCGGAGCTCTGCGGTGTGATACAGTTGCTGTGCTGGCCTCCAGGGGGCATCCTGCCTCGTTGGACATGTGACGCCGCATCCTTCTCCTCCTCCTCCTCTCTCCCTTCAGGCACCCACGTGGAGTCAGTGACCTCATCATCCCCTCCCTCTTCACCACTAGAGCAAACCTGGCAGTAAGCTGCAGCTGGTGGAATAGTACTGCCAGATTGCTGTCCTTCAGCATCCCCTCTCTCTGCGCACACACTACTGCCTTCCTCAAGCTGGGTATCATCATCCGAGCCTTCGAATCGTTGGGCATCCTCCTGGAGCATGTACCCAACACTGTGCTCAAACAGTTCGGGGGACTCCTCAGGAGGACATGGTGGGTCTAGGGAAGGGGTGGCTGATGATGCCATTGAGTACACGTTGGCAGCTGCTCTGCCAGTACCCTCAGCCTGGGTGAGAGAGGATGAGGAGGATGAGGAGGGCTTGGTCATCCATTCTACCAAGCCTTCGGCATGATGCGGCTCCACATGTCCAGCTGCCGAAAACAAAGACAAGCGTGTCCCATGGCCACGTGCTGATGACGATGCACGACCACGTCCACGGCCAGCACTGTTGTCTCTAGAAACAGAGCCTGCCTGCCCTGTGTTCTTGCCTCGGCACGCTCTGCCTCTCCTTGACGGTCTTCCAGCCATTGTAGTCGGTAGTGTATATAGTATAAAAAATAGAGCTCCTATGTGTGCTCACAACACACTGTAGGTCCTATGGGTGCTGACACTAACACACTATAGGTACTATGTGTGCTGCTGACAAGAAAATATAGGAGCTATGTGTGCTGCCACAAACACACTATAAGTCCTATGGGTGCTGCTGACACAAAGACACTATAGGTACTATATGTGTGCTGCTGTCAAGAAAATATAGGAGCTCTGTGTGCTGCCACTAACACACTAGAAGTCCTATGGGTGCTGCTGACACAATAGGTAGTATATGTGTGCTGCTGACAAGAAAATATAGGAGCTCTGTGTGCTGCCACTAACACACTAGAAGTCCTATGGGTGCTGCTGACACAATAGGTAGTATATGTGTGCTGCTGAGAAGAAAATATAGGAGCTCTGTGTGCTGCCACTAACACACTAGAAGTCCTATGGGTGCTGCTGACACAATAGGTAGTATATGTGTGCTGCTGAGAAGACAATATAGGAGCTCTGTGTGCTGCCACTAACACACTAGAAGTCCTATGGGTGCTGCTGACACAGTAGGTAGTATATGTGTGCTGCTGAGAAGAAAATATAGGAGCTTTGTGTGCTGCCACTAACACACTAGAAGTCCTATGGGTGCTGCTGACACAATAGGTAGTATATTTGTGCTGCTGAGAAGACAATATAGGAGCTCTGTGTGCTGCCACTAACACACTAGAAGTCCTATGGGTGCTGCTGACACAATAGGTAGTATATGTATGCTGCTGAGAAGAAAATATAGGAGCTCTGTGTGCTGCCACTTACACACTAGAAGTCCTATGGGTGCTGCTGACACAATAGGTAGTATATGTGTGCTGCTGAGAAGACAATATAGGAGCTCTGTGTGCTGCCACTAACACACTAGAAGTCCTATGGGTGCTGCTGACACAATAGGTAGTATATGTGTGCTGCTGAGAAGACAATATAGGAGCTCTGTGTCCTGCCACTAACACACTAGAAGTCCTATGGGTGCTGCTGACACAATAGGTAGTATATGTGTGCTGCTGAGAAGAAAATATAGGAGCTCTGTGTGCTGCCACTAACACACTAGAAGTCCTATGGGTGCTGCTGACACAATAGGTAGTATATGTGTGCTGCTGAGAAGAAAATATAGGAGCTCTGTGTGCTGCCACCAACACACTAGAAGTCCTATGGGTGCTGCTGACACAATAGGTAGTATATGTGTGCTGCTGAGAAGAAAATATAGGAGCTCTGTGTGCTGCCACCAACACACTAGAAGTCCTATGGGTGCTGCTGACACAATAGGTAGTATATGTGTGCTGCTGAGAAGACAATATAGGAGCTCTGTGTGCTGCCACTAACACACTAGAAGTCCTATGGGTGCTGCTGACACAATAGGTAATATATGTGTGCTGCTGAGAAGAAAATATAGGAGCTCTGTGTGCTGCCACTAACACACTAGAAGTCCTATGGGTGCTGCTGACACAATAGGTAGTATATGTGTGCTGCTGAGAAGACAATATAGGAGCTCTGTGTGCTGCCACTAACACACTAGAAGTCCTATGGGTGCTGCTGACACAATAGGTAGTATATGTGTGCTGCTGAGTAGAAAATATAGGAGCTCTGTGTGCTGCCACTAACACACTAGAAGTCCTATGGGTGCTGCTGACACAAAGACTCTATAGGTAGTATATGGATGGGACAGAAGGTTGGGACAGAAGTTGGGGTGCAATGCTGTGCTAACAGCACTGCGGTTGGTGCTACTGCAATACTGTACTAACAGTGCGCACGCACCAGACTAATCCCCAGCAGCAGCTAATAACACACTAACTGTGCAATCAGCAGCAATGAATGATCACTAATGATGAATGACTCAGGTAGCAATGGTTTAGCAAAGAAATAGCCAATGGTTTAGCAAAGAAATAGCAATCAAGCAAAGACAGAATAAGCAGACTGCTCTCTCCTAAAGCCGGAACACATGTGACCGGGGCCGACGGCGTGGCGGCCTTTTAAATGGTGGGGCGTGTACTAAAGCCCCTGAGCTTTAATTGGCTACAGGTGTCCTGCCTGTAGCCAATTATTGCTCTCCGAGTTTCCGGCGCTGTGATTGGCCAAGCATGCGTGGTCACAGTGCATGCTTGGCCAATCATCAGCCAGCAATGCACTGCGCCGGCCGCAATGCATTGCGGGGGCCGCTCGCATCACACGAATGTGATGCGAACGTCCCAAATAGTTCTGGGCTCGCCGAGCGAGCGAACTCCCGCTGCTCGATTCGAACGTGGGTTCGAATCGAGCACCGGGCCCATCCCTAGTTACTAACTTACTTATATTTTGTCTCAGCTGCAGCTGAAGTCCTCCATTCGGATCTCACAGAGAATGTTGCTGATCTTTTTAAGGTTTTTGACAACCTCATTTATGTGTTTTCTCCCCATTTCCAGATCCTAAAAGTTTGGAAGGATCTAAAACTAAAGCCAGGTGACTTGTGGATTGTTAAGAGACATATATATAAGGAAATGTTTGGAGACTCAATACAACATCTATTTCATGTACAGTTTTGCAAAACTTGAAGGAAAAGTCACCTGGATCCACACGGGACACTGCAAAAATGACTAAATTAAAGAAATCTCTGAGTTTGATTTGTTTCCCTTTTGCAATTACAGTCTAGGGTATTTTTTGACTCAATTACTTTAATTGTAAGGGATATATATTTGAAAAGTAGTTTAGCCATGTTGAAGTCATATTTGTCTTTTGTACCTATTCCATTTTATGTAGAATTGTCTGTGTTTACATATGCTGATAAGTCAGCATACCAACAATTAAGCTAGAAGGCCATTCTGGCCACAGGAGTGTACAGCCAGTACTCTGTAAATATGTCTTATCAATCATTTGTTTTTTACAATGAAAAGTCATTTTGTAATGATAAAAGTTGTTCAACTATTATTTTCTCCACAATGGAGTTTTTGCCTCTTTGGCCAGGACTACCTCCACCTAAGTGTGTGGAGGTTCCAGGTTAAAGGTGATAGCAGGTATGGTTAGTGATCAAAATATTGATCAAAAGAGAGGAGACTGTAATTGAAATTTGTAAGTTCTGTATATAATTGTACTCTATTTTGTATGTATTGCACACTGCCCTCACAGTGCACACGGCACTAATAATGTTTTCAGTACATGTTTACAGTCTTTCAAGTCCTGATTAGAATTAGCCTGCCTATGATACGCCCCTTGTTACCATGAACGTACAATTGTAATATTAATGTGATACCTATGTAATCATGTGTATAAAAACCTTCAATTGCGTCATAATAAAGCAGAATGGTTATTTGGAAAGATGCTGAGCGTATCTTTTGTGTCTGTTCCCTACTGCAGTAGTTATTATTAATTTGGAACCACTAATCATTATGAGGATAGGAGTATGTGTATACCGTGAGGATAGGAGTTGCCTATCTATAAATTTCCAGGTCATTATCGACCAATCTCATTGTTAGAGTATTGTGATGGATATTTTCCCTCCTTAGGGATTACTGTAATGTGAGCCATTAATGTCTCTACGGGCATCCTTTGTCCCTCCCGTATCAAATTAAACAGCTAAAAATTCAAGTGCCAATTTTTCGACAAAAGTCTTATAATAGAGCAGGGTATACCCATCAGGTCCTGGAGCCTTACCAGTTTTTAATGATTTAAGGGCTTCTCTGAATTCCTCTATTGTAATTGGTCCATCTATATCCCTCGCTCCCTCTTCAGGTATCTTAGGCATTCCTGACGCCAATATATATTCCTTTGCCCCCTTCCCTCTATTAGATATCGTCCCAGCAGATGCTTGACTCTCTATTTGGTATAGACTAGTATAATAGTCTCTAAATTCTTTCGCAATTGCCCTGAGGAGCTAACTAATACATCTCCAGGAGTTTTAATACGATTAATATAATTCTGTGCATTCGCCATCATCCTGCTTGGCGTATTCTCATATTCGTAGAATGCTCGCCTACACCAAGCTAGTTTAACCTTTTGCTTTATCCGTTAATAACAGATTTAATTTGTCGCGTAAACGCACTAATTTCTCCTCAGTCTGCTGCGCCAGGGATTTCTTGTGTGCCAATTCAAGTACACAGATTTCTCAGAGCAAGGAACCAAGCTTTGCACCCAGAGAATGTTTCCTATATGTAAGATCTCCTCTAATATAGCATTTATGGGCTTTCCATATACATAGTGGGGTTGTTTCCTCTGATTTGTTATTCATGAAAAAGGATTCTAATTCCTGGGCTATTTGTCTCTCATATTCTGGTTCCTTCAGGAGTGTCTCATTAATCTTCCAATACCATTCCTGAGGACCTCGGTCTCCCCACTCTATGACACAATTAGTCGGTGCATGGTCTAATAATGTAAATGAGCCTATGAAGGCCTCCAATATACACGACAGGGCATTCTGAGATAAGAAGACATAATCAATTCTGGTATATGTCTTATGTTTTGCTAAGAAAAATGTGTAATCCCTGTCATGCACATTGAGAGTTCTCCAGCTGTCCACTAATTGCAAATCTTGTAGCAGTCTCTTTGCTCTGCACAGTTTTGCATAGGATATATGTTCCGACCATGTGTGGGCTCCATCGGACTTTTTCCGTCAGAATTACGGAAAAAGTTTGAGATCCTGCTCTCAAATTTTCCGACAACAAAGTCCTATCGGACTTTTTCCGATCGTGTGTAGCGAATTCCGACGCACAAAGTGCCACGCATGCTCAGATCACATTACAAGACCAAAGCTATTGGCTACTAGCCTCTACGTAGTAGACATGTGCACAATAGAAAAATTTGTTTAGTTTTGTTTTGTTTCTGTTCGTTTCCGTTGATTCGTAATGATTCGTAATTTCGTAAGTCGTCGGTGTAACTCGTTCGTATTTTCGTAAGAGTTATTTTTTTCGCTAATTCATTTTTCCATTAGTCTAATTTTCGTTTATTCGAAATTCGTATTTTCGTATTTTCGTTATATTTCGTATTCGGACACATTCGTATTTTCGAAAGAGCTATATTTTCGTTGATTTAAAAAGATTTGTATTTCCGTTAATCTAATTTTCGTTGATTCGAAATTAGTATTTTCGTAGATTTAGTTACATTCGTACTTTCGTAAGATTGATTTATTCGTACTTTCGTAACATTGTTTTTCGTAGATTCGTAATCGGAGCATAATTCATAATTTTATGTAATGTGTATGCTATTTACATGTTTAAGAAACAAAGAATTTCTCTCTCACAAGTCAGAACTTAACTAAAAAATCCACCAAAACAGTGCCTCCGACCCAACCATACCCTATCTGGACTCTGGATGGAATATTTCAGAATCAGAACTAATATTCGTTCTTTTGAATTCTCGATCAGCAGAATTTTTGTTATTTCGTATTTTCGTTGTTTTGATTTCCTTTTTCCGAATATTCGTAATTTCGATTTTTTTCGTTCATTTTGATTTTCGTTATTTTTGAATCTTTGTTCGGTATTTTCGTTGTTTCTGTTTTCGTTTTTCGGATTTTCATTCTTTCGCAGTTTCATTGTTTCTAATTTAATTATTTCGTATTTTCGTTGTTTTTCATATTCGTTCTTTTTGATAGTTCGTTATTCGTTAGAATTTTTAGTAAACCATTCGTTCATTCGTACGATAATGAATGAACGAATATAACTAATTTGAACGGAAAACTAATTCGTAAATTACTAAACGAATTGCACATGTCTACTACTTAGTCCCGTCGTACGCAACGAATGTCACCACGTTCAGGATGATCGGATTTTCCGACAACTTTGTCCGACCGTGTGTATGCAACACCAGTGTCGACAAAATCCGTCGGAAAAAATCTGACGGATTTTGTGGTCGGAATTTCCGACCGTGTGTACAGGGCATAAGAAGACGTCCTGCATCATCTGTAATTATTTTAGAATCTTTCCACGGTATCTGTTTTGCGAGGATAATTGATACTTGTAATAGTAGTACCCTGCTTTTAACCCATTGTTGTCTCCCCTCTACACACTGTCATGCCCAGGCCTGCACTACTTTCTTTTTTTTTCCTTTTCGCTCCAGGCCTCACTATCTGGACATTGGTCCTTTAATAAAGTGACATGTGTGGGTGGGTGGGTGAAGAGTTATGCAGCTCTACCCCTGAAGGAAATTGCCCAGGTTCTTTTCCCAGTAGATTGACCCCACCCCTGCCAGGCACCCGATCACAGTCACTCTTTGTCTCAAAAAACAGTCTAGGGGTGTTCTTTTTGTTTTTAGTTTTTGAGTAACTGGGATAGGGTTGAGGGAATGGAGTTGGATACTCCAAAAATTAGAACTATGAATAAGTAAAGGACAGTAAACTCCTTTCTGAAAAGCTAAAGCAGATGTCCTTGCAATAGCAAACTGTGGACTTGGCTTTGTGCTAGATAGACTAAGCTCACCAGCCGATGGTCAAACACACAGCGGACTCTCTAGCACAAGAGGGGTGGCAGCAGCCCAAATGTCTCTAAGATCTTTCACAGCAGTCTGTACTCACAAATGTTCAGGGAAAGTTGGCTGCATCCTTCCAACATCCATGCAACACCTTTCGTCTGTGATACCAGACTAAATCTTCAGATGACAGCCCCTTAGTTAGGTCACTGTAGCTTCAGCATCCAGGCCCTCAGGTGAGAAACCCTGCTGCTCTGTGTCTCAGTGTCTCTGTGTCTCAGGCAAACACCCAGCAGCTCTGTGTCTCAGAGTATTAATAAGACTACCAGCAGTCTTCAGGGCCATCCTCCTTGGGATTGGCCAGACTGTATAAATATTAATGCTGCTATTTAAATTGCTTTACATCTATGTTCCAGAGAGTTCTCCAGTTCTCTGGAAAGCAGAGGAAACAGTCAAAACAGCAGCTGAAACACTGAGCAGACCTAACTAATCACATGCAGCTGCATTGATTACAGTTTAAGCACAGCTTAATTTACCTAGCATGACAATTACAGCCACACTGGTTACAGTGAGACAAGCTACATTTATCTAGCAAACAAAATACAGCTCTACTGAACACAGTGAGCCAGCACTAAATCTAATTAATCCTAGCACCTATTTAGAAGGGTTCTACATTCATCCCCACCAAAAACAGGCCATGTCTTCATTGGCCTGAGCTTAAAGGATAAGTTCACTTTTTAGAAAAAAAATTATAAATGCACATTTTTTTGCAGGTAAAAAAATGTGCATTTATTATTATTATTATTATTTTGGAGCCTGTAAAGCGTTGAACAAGCAATCAGCAAATCTGCCAGTGTATGTGATTTCCCATACATCCTGTATGGGCAAGCAGATGCAATCTGACAGGAAGAGAGAATGAACTACCCTGGCCAAACTTTTTTTCCTAATCGGTATACAGCTGTCACATGACCCAGCTCTTTCCCAGTTTGTCTGTAGGGAAATATAAGCAGGATGAGAACTGATCGGACATAAAATTGTCTTCTTCAGGGGTGGAAGATGACCATTTGAGAATGATATAATGCATCAACAACAATAGCAGGTGTATTTATAGAAGGAAGAAACTGTGTTTCTGTGGCTTACAGCGGTGCCATACAAGATCCCATGCATCCCAAGGGCCAGCACAAGGGATAAAAACAGCAGAAGAGGGAAAAAGACTCATCCACATTGTAGGAGGAATCCAGGCTTCTGCTGTGAAGTTTATCCAGTTAAGGACAAAATATTTTAGAGCGTGCTAGACAATGGCCACAGGCCTTAAATTTACCAGCATTTAGACCAGCAGATGTGAATCGTCCTTCAGATGAAAGAGGAAAGCTGGGAGATCTGACCTGCTAAGCAAGTCTGTGTGTAAAAAGGGTGAGCTCAGATGAAATGCATGATCCTATTCTGCACTAGGTGTAGTTAGTGCGAGGGAAGCATTGAGTGCATGTTCAAGCAATGAAGGAGGGGGAAGCTCTGGAGCACTGGCTTAGCTCAGAGCAGAGATCAATACTCATCAGTTGGGACGTGTACTTTCCCTGGAAAATCAAATCAGATACTGAAATGTTTACCTTCCAGCAGTTGAAGGACTTTCAAAGTTTAAGCTTACTTAAAGGGGTTGTAAACCCTCAAGTTTTTCACCTTAATGCATTCTATGCATTAAGGTAAAAAACCTTTTGTATTGCCAGAGCCCCCCTTTTACTTACCTGAACCCGATCGTTCCATCGACGGGATGAGCAGAGCAGCTCCAGCTGCTGTCTCGGGTCCTCATTGGCTGGATTGATAGCAGCAGGAGCATTGACTCCCGCTGCTGTCAATCACAGCCAGTGACACGGGAGCCAGGGATGGGGCCGAGTCCTGCTGTCTGTGCCAATGGATGCAGCAGCAGGACTTGTTTGTTTATTTTTAAAAAAAAAGCGAACCTTTACAACCCTTTTAAGTGTTTAACTACTTCCGGACTGCCCGCCGTCATTTTACATCGCTTCTTTGAAGAGGAATACCGTTGTTATGGTAGCAGCTAGCTACCATAACCCCAGTATCCTCTTCAAGAACGGGTGGTCCTCTTCAAGAGAAAAGTGGTCTCTGCAGCGGATTCGCCGCAAGACCACTTTTATCGGCGGCGGAAGAGGGGCCCCCCTCCCGCCGCTCTCCGGTGCCCTCTGCCGCTTATCGCAGCCATCGTTAGCGGCGGAAGCGATTGGATCCTCTCCCTAGCCTGACATGGAGACGAGCGATGGGAAGATGGCCCCCACCCGTCTCCATATCATTGCAGGGCGGAAGCGACGTCAAAACGTCACTTACACACAATGCTCTTAAAGTGACTTTTTTTGCATTTTAGTGTAAATATGAGATCTGAGGTCTTTTTAAGAGGTCCTGTCGTGCTTTTTTTTTCTATTACAAGGGATGTTTACATTCCTTGTAATAGGAATAAAAGTAATCCAATTTTTTTTTAAAAGAACAGTGTAAAAATTAAAAATAAAAGGAATTCTCTAGGGTGTTAGAAAAAAATATATGTTTTTGGGGGTCTAAGTAATTTTCTAGCAAAAAAAAAACAGTTTTTAACTTGCAAACAGCTTAATCTCAGAGAGAAGCTTGGTCCTTAAGTGGTTAAAGGAGGTAAGGAACATCATTTGGAAATCTTTGTACTATATTGTCAATGAGCTGTGTTGTAAAGTTGTGCCTAAATACCCTGGCAAAATGTATTATTTCTTGGCCATTTTTCAGAGAATCTGAATAACACAAAAACTTTTCTTTCACTCATGGTTAGTGCTTGGCTAAGGCCAGTGGTGGTGCATCCATCAAGGGTGCACGGGCGCTACCCCCTCTCTCCAGCCACCCCCCTTTATATAAAATGGATAGATTTATGCATAGCATGAATCTATCCATGGCCGCTGTAGCCACCCCCTATTCAGGCGTCTGGTCCCTTTTCAGACGCGGGGCGCCTGAATTACATCCGCGAGGGGGTGTTTTTTAAGCACCTGATTATAGCCACAGTGGCTATATATGATTGATGAGATGATGGGGCACTCAATACAAGGAAAATCTTCCCACCATGAGCTGGGCTGTGTTCAGTGGGCATTTTTAAAGGACAGGCTGGCACAGCAGGCATTGGGTTGACATGAGGTACTGATTGTCTGGACTTTAGCAGTGCCAGCATGGATTAAACACTGATTAAACACTGGAATGGGCTGTGAGAGAGAAGGAGAGTGGCTGACCTACAGTATCTACCAGGATCAGACAGTTCAGATTTTAAGCTAATGCATTCTATGGATTAAGGTGAAAAAACATCTGACAATACTGCCCCCCCCCCAGCCCCCCGTTATACTTACCTGACCCCTCGAAAGTCCTGCGCTCGCCCCAACATCCTCTTCGGCGCTCAGCATTGCCATTGATTGGTTACAGTGGATGGATTGAAAGCAGCGCAGCCATTGGCTCGCGCTGCTGTCAATAACATCCAATGATGCAGCGCGCCAGGGAGCAGAGCCGAGTGATACAGAGAACAGCTATAGCCGCCGGATGTATCACAGGAGCGTGCCCGCAAGTACTCCACACCATTTGAGGGAGTTCGCATGAAGGTGAGAAGTACTTGCGGGGGGGAGCCGAGACAGCCGCCGAGGGACCCCAGAAGACCAGGTTCGAGCTGCACAGTGGAGGTAAGTATAACATGTTTGTTATTTAAAACAAACAAACAAAACATTTCCTTTACAACCCCTTTAATAAAATGAGGGTCACAGTGGCTGTACATGATGGGCACAGAAGCTGCATATGATGAGCACAAGCTGCATATTATGGGCACAGGCTGCATAAGATGGGCACATAGGCTGCATAAGATGGGCACAGAAGCTGCATATTATGAGCACAGGCTGAATAAGATGGGCACAGAGGCTGCATATGATGGGCACAGAAGCTGCATATGATGGGCACAGGCTGCATATTATGGGCACAGGCTGCATAAGAGGGGCACAGAGGCTGCATAAGAGGGGCACAGAGGCTGCATATGATGGGCACAGGCTGCATATTATGGGAAAAGGCTGCATATGATGGGCAAAGAAGCTGCATATTATGGGCACAGAAGCTGCATATGAAGGGCACCGAAGCTGCATAAGATGGGCACAGAGGCTGCATATGATGGGCACAGAGGCTGCATATGATGGGCACAGAAGCTGCATATGATGGGCACAGGCTGCATATGGTGGACACAGTGGCTGCAAATGATGGGCACAGAAGCTGCATATGATGGACAAAGGCTGCATATGATGGAAATAAGCTGCATATGATGGGCACAGGCTGCATATGACAGGCACATGCTGCATATGATGGGCACATGCTGCATATGATGGGCACAGAAGCGGCATAAGATGGACACAGACTGCATACGATGGGCACAGAGGCTGTATATGATGGGCACAGAGGCTGCATAAGATGGGCACAGTGGCTGCAATTGATGGCACAGTGAGGCTGCAGTTGATGTTTTTTTTTCAGAATGTTTCAGTTTATTTGCACAACCCCCCCCCCCCCCCCCCACAAAAGAATTTGGAGCACCAGCCGCCACTGGCTGAAGCCATTTATTATCAATCAACTGTGTTTACTCTTTTTAAATCATAATCACAACAGAAACTACTCAAATGACCCTGATCAAGAGTTTACATACCCCAGTTCTTAATACCGTGTATTGCCCCCTTTAACATTAATGACAGCTTGAAGTCTTTTGTGGTATTTGTGGATGAGGCTCTTTATCTTCTCAGGTGGTAAAGCTGCCCATTCCTCTTGGCAAAAAGCCTCCAGTTCCTGTAAATTCTTGGGCTGTCTTGCATGAACAGCACGTATGAGATCTCCCCAGAGTGGCTCAATGATATTGAGGTCAGGAGACCAAGATGGACACTCCAGAACCTTCACTTTATTCTGCTGTAGCCAATGACAGGTCGACTTGTCCTTATGTTTTGGATCATTGTCATGTTGGAATGTCCAAGTACGTCCCATGCGCAGCTTCCTGGCTGATGAATGCAAATGTTCCTCCAGTATTTTTTGATAACATACTGCATTCATCTTGCCATCATTTTTGACCAAATTTCCTGTGCCTTCGTAACTCACACATCCCCAAAACATCAGCGATCCATCTCTGTGTTTCACAGTAGGAATGGTGTACCTTTTATCATAGGCCTTGTTGACTCCCCTCCAAATGAAGTGTTTATAGTTGTGGCCAAAAAGCTAAATTTTAGTCTCATCACTCCAAATGACTTTGTGCCAGATGGTTTGAGGCTTGTCTCTGTGCTGTTTGGCGTATTATAAGCTGGATACTTTGTGGCATTTGTGTAGTAATGGCTTTCTTCTGGCGACTCTACCACAGTGTTGCCAACCGTCAGTATTTTTACTGGCAGCCAGTAAAAAACAGGCATTTTTCTCCTGCCAGTAAATGCCAGTAAAAGGAAAAAGTTGCCAGTAAAAAATATGGCTGTGATGTTTGGCTCGGTCCAGAGCCGGCCGAGACCATCCAAGTCCCTGCTACAGTGTGTTCAGGCATCTCTGGTGGAGGCAGTGTCCAAGCGTGTCGTGTGATGTTATGGCACAAGGGCCAGAGCATTGTGTGTGGGTCTGTAGGACAGGAGCAGGGCAGGTCGGGAGCAGGGCTGGCAGTGCTGTTTAGCCTGGAGTGGACTGAAGGGACCAAGAGTCAACTTCATGTGTGTGTGTGTGCCTTCCTATTCTAATTTCTTGCCCTCCTGAGTCCTGTTCCTGAGCTACTTACTTACGTAATCGAAAATAAAATAAGTATGTTTTTTGCCCTAATATCTACCTTAAATCATATCGCTAATTGCATATTGTACTTGTTTGTAGCCTAAATACTAAAATTTGCACTTAAAATTGTCATTTTGTAACTTTTGGACATGCCAGTAAAAACTTGGCTGTGCCAGGAAATCTTGGGTGTCGTGTCAGTAAATTTCAATCTGGTAGGTTGGCAACACTGCTCTACCATGCAGCTCATCTTTCACCAAGTGCCTCCTTATTGTGCATCTTGAAACAGTCACACCACGTGTTTTTATAGAGTCCTGTATTACAAAGTTATTTGTGGGTTTTTCTTTGCATCCCAAACAATTTTCCTGGCAGTTACGGCTGAAATTTTAGTTGGTCTACCTGACTGTGGTTTGGTTTCAACAGAACGCCTCATTTTACACTGCTTGATTCGAGTTTGAACACTGATAATTGGCATTCTCAATTCATTTGATATCTTTTTATATCCCTTTCCTGTTTTATACAGTTAAACTACATTTTCCCGCAGATCATTTGACAATTCTTTTGCTTTTCCCATGACTCAGAATCCAGAAACGTCAGTGCAGCACTGGATGAATGATGCAAGGGTCAGTCAGGAGTCCAGAAACTCATTGACCTTTTATACACACACACTAATTACAAGTAAACAGATCACAGGTGAGGATGGTTACCTTTAATAGCCATTCAAACCCCTTTGTGTCAACTTGTGTGCATGTTATCAGGCCAAAATCACCAGGGTATGTAAACTTTTGATCAGGGTCATTTGGGTAGTTTCTGTTGGGTATTCGCCCGTTCGCTGAAGAGCGAACATTATGGGACGTTCACAGAAAATTTGAGTGCCGTAGAACGCCCCATAATGCACTGCGAGATTGCATTGCTGTATGATGATTGGCCAAAGCATGCACCTGATCTGCATGCTTTGGCCAATCACAGCGCGCTCTGCTAAGAGAGCCATAATTGGCCAAAGGCAGGGTGCCTTTGGCCAATCATGGCTCAGGGGGACTAAGTCCACGCCCCGCACATCCCACACTATATAAGCCTGCTTACAGGGCAGCCGTGTGTAGTGTTGTTGGTGTGGACAGAGAAATTGCTTAATTTAGATTAAGCAGGCAGGTTATTCAGTTAGTGGCAGTGTATTTGATTTATATATATATATATATATATATATATATATATATATATATACTCTGCATCCAGTGTAGCTTATAGCTACAGTGCATTCAGTGGTGTACTGTTTCTAATACACTTCAGGCGGTGTATTAATATATATACAGTCTTATATATATATATATATATATATATCATAGGCGTGCACAGCCTATTGCATTAGGGTGTGCACCCGAAAGCTCAAGCACACATACGTGTGTATATGTATGCATGTATGTATGTATATATGTATGATATATGTGTAGAGGCTTAGTCTTACCTTAAATGTAGTGTTAAACCGTTCGGCTGCACGTCCCAACATCCAGAAAGTTACTGCTGTGTGTGGGGTGCGCCGATACTGTTTAAGTATAGCCCTCTCCCCAATCAGCTGGCGCAAATCATTGCAAACAGCTGACAGAGAGGCACGTAAGGTCATCCCTGTGGGCCCCCTGGACTGGATGTGCGCGGCTGCCATAGGGAAGTCCCCATCAAGTCCCCGTTGGTCAGAGGGGGGCGGGGGTCACCACACTGCGAGATCGCATTGCTATATGATGATTGGCCAAAGCATGCACCTGATCTGCATGCTTTGGCCAATCACAGCGCGCTCTGCTAAGAGAGCCACAACCACCGGCCAGGGTTATGGGGATGAGGCCCTTGTCCCCCATCAACATGGGGACATGGTGCTTTGAGGGGTCACAGACCAATGTTGAGGGCATGTGGCCTGGTACGGTTCAGGAGGGGGGGCGCACTCGTCCCCCCTCTTTTCCTGCGTGCTCGGATAAGGGTCTGGTATGGATATTTAGGGGGAACCCCACGTCATTTTTTTTTTAAATTTGACGCAGGGTCCCCTTAAAATCCATAGCAGACCTGAAGCGCCTGGTAATTGAATTTGGGGGGACCCCCCCCCCCCGCTTTTTTTATTTATTTTTTTATCAATGACTTTCAATGACTGTTCTCTGTATTACGGGAGCCGACAATTCATTATAGCCACGAGTGATTTTAAATAGCTTTTTTGCCTGCAAAAATTACACCTTGTGCAGGGACAGTTCTAAGCACGGGAAACATGCGCCCCTTTACATGCATACTATAGACACCCCCAGGTACTAAATTTAAAGGAATATTACACTTTTATTGTTTCACTTTAAGCATTATTAAAATCACTGCTCCCGAAAAAACTGACGTTTTTAAACATTTTTTTTTTGCATTGATACATGTCCCCTGGGGCAGGACCCGGGTCCCCAAACACTTTTTATGACAATAACTTTTTAAAAATCAATGACTTTCAATGACTGTTCTCTGGAATTACGGGGAGCCAACAATTCATTATAGCCGCGAGTGCTTTTAAAAGACTTTTTAAAAAGCACCATTACATCGCCGAACACCGAACCCGAACATACAGTCAATTGTTCGGGTTCGGGTACGGCACCTGAACACCCAAAAGTCCGGTATGGACCCGAACGTTACAGTTCGGGTTCACTCAACCCTATTCATAACAATATCTATACTACATAACAAACTTGAGGACAGTGTAATCAGTATCTCTTTCTAAGAAGTCACAGAACAAACTGATAAAGTGGAACAGCCTCCTGGGAATCTGCGTAGGACGAGTTCCCAAGACAGACAAGTTATGTTTGACTATATGCATACTGACAAAATGGATACTAATCTTAAAATGGAGTCACATTGGCTCTTAGGGAATGTACATATTCCTTCAACCATGACCTTCAGCTTCTTCTTGACACCAAACTGCACAGCAGCCTTCACTTCTATGTCATGAAGACCAATGGAGAGCGACACAATAATAAACAGAAGAGGAAGGGGAAATGTATACTTCCGGACGGTATTTTATCTTTTTCGGTGGAGACTGAAGAACTCAGGGTTCCATTATGACCTGCAATAAAAACATACAAACTGGTAGCATAGCCTTGAAAAAAATCTTAACTGAATACATACAGGCTACAAAAAAAGGCCCAAAAGCTGTACATTTTTTTTCTTAAATGAATCTGTATGTATGAATTCAGCACAACCAAATATATTTTTTCCTTAAAAAAAAAACACTATTATTTTCATCTCACAGCTGCAACTCAGCTTCCCCGAACTTCCAGACAGGAAGTGCACCCTCCTTCATATATAGCCATCTGGTCCCATCTAAAACAAGCAAGTGGCTCAGAGATCAAATGGAGTCTTTAAGTTATATGTAAACGTTAAAAAATTAAAGTCAAAAATGAGTTATAAGTCACTGAAATATTTTAAAATCTTTTAGAGTGTTTCTGTGCTGTACCACAGTGTTTCTCTGCCTTTTTTTCTGTCAAGGCACCCTTTAAAATTTTGCACAATCTCAAGGCACCCCATTATAAAATGAAAAAAAATAACTTTTCATAAAACAGTGTGCAGTGACATCTGCACAAGTAGGACACCCAACATTAGAGATGATTTATTCTTAAAAATGCTATGTACCTTTACACACCAGTACTGGCTAGCATTCCAGCTGCCCCAGTTTCTCTCCCTCAATCAGCTGATGTGACCCCAGTGTTGACAGAGAGGGGCAGGTAAGGTACAAACACAGTTTTCCTCAGGCGCCTGACATCCTTCTTCTCAACCTATGTCATCATCAGTTGTTGGGACACCAGCAGCTGGCCAGCACAATGCCCAAAGCACAATGTAATGCTGCACATTAATATCTTGTGGCTTTGTGTAAGGCCCTTTTCACACGGGGCGGATCCGCACAGCTGATCCCCGCTGAGCCGGCTGATAACAGGGCGGTCCCTGCACACTGTGCAGGGACCACCCTGTCAGTTCTCCGCTCTCCTCTATGGGGGATCGGATGAACACTGACCGTTTGTCCCTGTTCATCCGATCCGCTCTGCAGACGGATGAAAAAATAGGGGTTTCCTCCGTCTGCAGAATCGGACAATAGCGGAGGCGGACGATAGCGGGTGTCAGCGGATGCTCATCCGCTGACACCCTCTATCCCATAGACATGCATGTATGTCCGTTTTTCATCCAAAAACGGATGGATGAAAAACGGACATACGGTCCGCATGTGTGAAAGGGGCCTTACAAAAAAAGGCAGGCTTGATACACCCTCTGGTTTGTTGACAATTTTGGGGAAATTTTTAGGCTTTTTGCCAAGGCACCCTTAAAGAACCTAGGAGGCACTCCCGAGTGCCACAGCACCCTGGTTGAAAAAGGCTGCTGTACCAAGAGAGGAGAAGCCTTCCTCCTGTTAACACATTGCAAGAGGCAGTATTGTTCCAACTGATGCTAGTCGCTAGTGCGCTCCCACTACGCTAAGTATGAATGGGGCCTGAAACTGAAATTGGTGCGTTTATACAACAATGAGGCTCCATTCACATTTGTGCATTTTCAAATGCATCACAAGCTGCACAGAAAACGTGCACTTTGCCTTTTATTTTAGAAACGTGCTGCAAATGCACCAAAAAGCAAGGTAAAAAAATGCACCATGCCCCACTCTAAAGTTCTGGAGCTTCTTTGGGGTGATTGATGTGCGTAAAGCAGCTCACTCAAGTTAATAGGCTGCCCTCCACTGACTAGCAGAAATGCTTTGAAATGCCCCCTCCAAAAAAAAAAAAACGCTCCATTCACCCCCTTCTACTGTATGTACTTGTAAGATGGCCATACACTGCGCAATCTAGACATGTGCAATTTGTTTTGTTCCAAATCAAAATTCAGACAAATTTTTAGTTTTTTGGAAATTGGATGTATCTAAGATCCGAATCACAAAAGTAATGAATGTAAACTAATCCTCTGAAATAACGAAACAAAATTAGTCCAAAATAACTAAATTCAAATCACAAATAAATTCAGATTTGTAAATGAATAAGACATGAAAACATACTGTAATTCTTATGCCGCGTACACACGATCAGAGTTTTGGCAGCAAAATATCTCTTTTCATCTGAAAATGCGACCACGTCAGACTTTTGCTGGCCGAATTCCTTTTGCTAGATTGAGAGCAGGTTTTCAATGTTTCAGACGGAAAAATTTCCGATCGGAAATTCCGATCGTCTGTAGCAATTCCTACCCACAAAATTTCTATGCATGCTCGCAAACAATTCGCTGCATGCTCGGAAACAATTTGACGCATGCTCTGGAAGCATTGAACTTAATTTTCGTGGCTCGTCGTAGTGTTGTACGTCACTGCATTCTTGACGGTCGAAAGTTCAGCAAACTTTTGTGTGACTGTGTGTATGCAAGCCAAGCTTGAGCAGAATTCCGTCGGAAGAACCATCCAAGATTTTTCTTACGGAAAATCAGCTCGTGTGAACTTTCCGAATTTGTCTCAAACTTGAAAACGAATAGATGAACCAAAAAATCTGAAAAATAATTTAAAGTGGTGTTGCCACCCAAAAAAAAAAATTTGGCTTAAAAATCATAAAAAAAGAAAAAAAAATTATTGGAAAAAAAAACATTTTTTACTCACCTCTAAATGCCTGTTGCTAGGGGGTCCCTCGTAGTCTGCCACCTTCATTGCCCGGGCAATGACATCACTTCCCCTAGGCGCCGCACAGTCATCTGGGACCTGTCATGTGTCCCAGATGAGTGAGCGTCGAGTCACGCCGCGAGCGGAGCGGGGAACGAGGGGGGGGTCTCGTTCCCCCGCATCGCTGGACCCCGGGACAGGTAAGTGTCCGATTATTAAAAGTCAGCAGCTGCAGTATTTGTAGCTGCTGACTTTTATTTTTATTTTTTTGTGGGCACTCCTCTTTAACCACTACAATACACAAATAGAGCTTTAGTTTGGTGGTAATTATTCACGACTCGGTTTTTTATTTTTTGCGATATAAGCGAAAAAATTGCGAAAATTTTGAAAAAAAACAATATTTTCTCCTTTCTTTTTTAAACGAAATCCAATAAAATCAAATTTTGTCATAAATTTAAGCCACAATGTATTCTGCTACATGTTTTTTATTGGCACATGTTATTTTACTGGGACATATGTGGGGGACATGTGTTTTTATTATTTGGGGGACATGTGTTTTTATTTGGGGACATGTGTTTTTATTATTTGGGGACATGTGTGTTTTGGGGACATGTATGTTTTGGGGACATGTGTGGGGACATGTGTGTTTACTGTGTTGGTGACACTAGACTGGTGATCAGTGAGTAAAAAGCTGTAAAAAAACAGCTAATACTCACTGATCACCAGCCGGCTGCAGCGATCAGCTCTCCTCAGCGACGACTTCCGTGTGAGGAGAGGAGAGCCGATTGCCTAGCAACCGGCTGTTTGCTTACATCACATGAAGGCTGTGATTGGACACGGCCATCATGTGATCAGGAGGGCCAATCACAGAGCCCTCCTGCCGATCCGAGATGCGCCGTGTCCGGGTGACACAAGCGTATCGGGGTCGCGCCGCTGCGCGGGAACGCGCTTGCACGATCCCCCTACTTCTGATGGACGTTCAGGAACGTCCGATCAGAAGTAGACGGCTCCTACCCGGCCGTATATATACAGTGGCCGGGTAGGAATTAGTTAACAAGATAAAAGTGTGTATAAGGGCGCTCTGAGTAACATACCAAGCAGATATCAGTCTAGAAATAGAAGAGGGTCTTCTATCTATTCAGTCATTGCTTAAAGAAGGAACCAATCAGCTGTTCCGAAACGCATCGCCTGTTGATGACATCACTTCCGGCTTGCTGTCCACACTAGTTGCTGGTTCCTTCCTGCTGACGTCACTTCCTGGATTCAGCTTCCACTATGTCTCAGACAGTCTAGCTGTCTTCCCAATATCCAGGAGAGTTGTGTCTTCCATCTGCCGGCCACTTCAGAATATGCTGCCATAGAATTACACCTGCGGATATCACTGAGACTCCTTGGGACCACCTGAACAACGGACCAACTGCCATAATACTAATATGATGTACTTCTACCCATCCACCCTTTTGTTAGTCCCTTTTGGGAAAATAAACGTTTTACTTCTGCACTTAGAGGCTCCTTTTTTTCTTTTCATTTTTCTTTCCACAAATTTAACAAATTTTAACTAAACAAGATTAATTATTTAAGAAATCAAAGCAAAACACATTTTTTCGTTCTGCACATGTCTAATGCAATCTGATTGTACAATCTCTGTACAATTTCCTTTAGATTTACCAGAACTATGGAATAAGAGGACCCACCTGAATAATCTATTCAATTTGTATCAAATCAGGTGGTCCCTTACACTACATAGCTGATGGGAGATCTAAAGGAGCTTGTACAACAGATATGTATGGTCGCCCTAAGGAAAGAAATACAAAAGTGAGTAAAAATAAGAGATGGTGGTATAGTAGTGAGGGAGGTGTGGTTCAGACTGGTAAAACCCTAACACACCCTTTTCTATGAAGCAACAACACAATGAATGATGTTGACCTACAGGAAGTGATGCAAACAGTAGAAGATGGCCTACAGGAAGTGATGCAAGCAGTAGGAGATGACCTACAGGAAGTGATGCAAGCAGTAGGAGATGAGCTACAGGACGTGATGGAAGCAGAAAGAATTTTTTAAAACTCAGACAGAAACATGATATTTAAAACCATCTGTGGATGATATAAATGAGAGATAAGAACATTGGGATGGCTGGGACAAAAATAAATATTACAAAAGTATTCTATTTAATATGAAAAGTGAAATTCTGCCAGAAAAGGTGAACTTAGCCTTTAATGCTGGGCAGATCTGTGTGAAGTGGTCTTGTAACCTTCACATAATATATGTATTATATCTTATATATTTTCATTATTTAAATAATGGAGTCCCTTCAACTGATGCTTTATGAATAAATGATATCAAAGTGATTGTAAATAACAAACATCTCTATACTTTCCTGCCCCTCCTCTCTGTTTAGTGTCCCCATTGGGAAGCCGCTTCCCATGCTCGCTTCCGAGTCCCGCTGCTGCATCCATTGACACACAGACAACAGGACTCAACCCCACCCCCCTCCCTACCAACTCCCTCATAACTGGCTTTCAAAGCCAGTGAGACACTGAAGTGAGGGGAGAGAAGAGCTGCAGACGTGCACAGCGCCGGATCAAATGAGGGCTCAGGTAAGTATAAGGGGGGTAAGTGGCCAAATTTGATTCCTAATTTTATTTCATCTTAATGCAAGCAATGTAAAAATGTTTAGGCTTTAGAACCACGTTAAAGCTCAATTTAACCACTTAAGGACCACCCCACGTACACATACTGTGGCAGGGGGCTCTTAAGCACAAAATCATGTACCTGTATGTGATTATTTTCTTCGGCTCTGGGGCGCATGCGTGCACCACCGGAGCCCCATTCCCACTGTGAGTGGACAAATCGGAAGCCAATCAGCGGGTCTGAGCGAGGCAGAACGGTGGTCTGCCTATCAAGGCAGATCGCAGTTCTGCTAGTAAGGAAGACAGAGATCTTGTGTTTCTGCTAAGCAGGAACATGGATCTCTGTCTTTTTACAGTTAAACCATCCCGACACAGTAAGAAAGCACTCCCAGGAAACACATTTAACCCTTTTATTACCCCTGATGTTAACCCCTTCTCTGCCAGTGTCAGTACAAGGACAGCGCATTTTTTTTAGCACTGATCACTGTATTGGTGTCACTGGTCCACAAAAACTGTCAAAAGTGTCAGTTAGGTATTTGATTTGTCGCAGCTCCATTAAAAATTTCTGATCGCCACCATTACTGGTAAAAAAAATAAAATAATGAAAAGTCTCTAAATCTATCCTATAGTTTGTAGACGCTAAAACTTTTGTGCAAACCAATCAATATACGCTTATTGGTATTTTTTTTTACCAAAAACATGTAGCAAAATACATATTGGCCTAAAATTAATGAAGAAATTTGATTTTTTATTGGATATGTTTTATAGCAGAAAGTAAAAAAAATAGTGTTTTTTTTTTCAAAATTGTCGGCCTTTTTTTGTTTATAGCTCAAAAAATAAAAACCGCAGAGGTTATCAAATACCAACAAAAGAAAGTTTTATTTGTGGGGAAAAAAGGACATCAATTTTATTTGGGTACAGCGTTGCACGGCCGTGCATTGGTCAGTTAAAATAACGTAGTGCCGTATCTCAAATGGCCTGGTCAGGAAGGGGGGTGAACCTTCCAGAGCTGAAGTGGTTAAAGTGGTGTTTCCACCAAAAAAAATAAAAATAGGTTAAAAATCATAAAAAAATTAAAATAAAATAATTGGAAAAAAAAAATGTACCCACCTCTAAATGCCTGTGTCACGTTCCGGGTACGGCGGGGAACAGGAGGTGGATCCCCTATGCCAATGGGGCGATAGCATGGGTTGTATTGGAGGACCGGTTCTAATGTTGCTACTGGTTTTCACCAGAGCCCGCCTCAAAGGCGGGATGGACTTGTAGCGGCGGTAGCAACCAGGTCGTGTCTTCCAATAGCAACTCGACCCCACTGACAGCTGAGACAGGCGCGGTACACAAGTATTAGCAGAGGCAAGGTCAAACGTAGCAAAGGGTCAAGGCAGGTGGCAAAGGTTCGTAGTCGGGGGCAACAGCAAAGGTCTGGATACACAGTAGGAGCAAAACACAAAACGCTTTCACTGGGCACTAAAGGCAACTCAAGATCCGGCGAGGACAGGAAGGGGAAGTGGGTTTTTATGGGATTTGGGGAAAAAAAACGTAATTGGGCCAGGCACCAATTGATTGTGCGCTGGCCCTTTAACTGGAGGCGGACTCGCGCGCGCGCGCCTGGGGAGCGGGGGCGCGCGCACGCCGAAGGGAGACTGCAGGGGACAGGTGAGAGGAGCGGGATGCGATCCCCGGGCGGACCGTGGATCGCATCCCGGAAACAAAGCAGCGCCTGCGGTCAGGGGAGCCGACTGAGGCGCTGCAGGGAAGAGAACGCCGTGAGCTCTCCGGGGTGGAGGAGGTACCCGGAGCGCTCGGCGTTACAGTATCCCCCCCCTTGGGTCTCCCCCTCTTCTTGGGCCTCCCCCTCCTCCTGGAACCCAAGAACCTGCGGATGAGATCCTTGTCAATGATGTTACCCTCAGGTTCCCAAGACCTCTCCTCAGGCCCACAGTTCTCCCAGTCAACAAGATAGAAACGTTTACCTCGGACGGTTCTAGAGGCAAGGATCTCTTTAACGGAGAAGATGTCGGAGGAGCCGGTGACCAGAGCAGGAGCGGTGACCTTGGGGGAAAAGCGATTAAGAACAAAGGGTTTGAGGAGAGAAACATGGAAGGAGTTGGGAATGTGAAGGGAAGGAGGAAGATGCAGTTTGTAGGACACGGAATTGATCCGAGCCTTGATCTTGAATGGGCCGAGGTAGCGGGGACCCAACTTGTAACTAGGGATGCGGAACCTGATGTACTTGGAGGAGAGCCACACCCTATCGCCAGGGGAGAATACCAGAGGTCTTCTTTTGCTGTCAGCATGTCTCTTCATGCGAGAAGAGGGCAGGGCAAGCGACCTTTGGGTCTCTTTCCAGATGGACGACAGCTCCTGGGTGACTTCGTCTACAGCGGGGACTCCGGAAGAAGTGGGGATGGGTAGGAGGGGAAGAGGATGACGGCCGTAAACCACAAAGAAGGGTATTGAGAGGAGGACTCAGACTCTTTCAAGTTATAAGAAAATTCGGCCCAGGGCAGGAGGTCAGCCCAGTCGTCTTGACGGGCCGAGACAAAGTGTCACAGGTAGGCCCCAAGGATCTGGTTGACTCTCTCCACTTGTCCATTGGACTGTGGGTGGTAGGCAGAGGAGAAGTCTAGTTTGACTTTCAGTTGACTGCAGAGAGCTCTCCAGAATTTAGACACAAAATGGACGCCTCTGTCCGAGACAATGTGGGATGGAAGTCCATGAAGACGGAAAATCTGAAGGAAGAAATGTTTCGCGAGTATAGGTGCCGAAGGGAGCCCTGGAAGCGGGACAAAATGTGCCATTTTGGAGAAACGATCCACGACAACCCATATGGTGGTGTGGCCGTGGGAAGGAGGGAGGTCCGTGATGAAGTCCATAGCTATGTGGGCCCAGGGTCGTTCAGGCACAGGCAGAGGGTGAAGAAGACCAGCAGGCTTCTGGTGAGGGGTCTTGTTACGAGCACATATGGTACAGGCCTGTACAAAGTCCGTCACATCCTTTTTTAAGGAGGGCCACCAGTAAAACCTGGAAATCAGTTGGGAGGATTTCTTGATTCCAGGATGACCAGCCAGATGAGAGGAGTGACCCCATTTGAGGACCTGAAGCCGAAGACGTGGGGGGACCAAGGTTTTCCCTGGAGGTACTTGCAGTAAGGAGGCCGGGGCTGAAGAGATCAGACACTCAGGGGGTACAATGTGTTGTACAGGACACTCGGACTCAGAGGTATCGGTGGAACGAGAGAGGGCGTCAGCCCTGACATTCTTGTCCGCAGGACGGAAATGGATCTCAAAGTTGAAGCGGGCAAAAAACAACGACCACCTAGCTTGGCGTGGGTTTAATCGCTGGGCGGACTGGAGGTAAGAGAGATTTTTGTGATCAGTGAAGATCGTGATGAGATGAATGGACCCCTCAAGGAGATGTCTCCACTCCTCAAGAGCTAGCTTAATAGCCAGTAATTCACGGTCTCCGATGGAATAGTTCTTTTCAGGGGGGGGGAAAGGTCTTGGAGAAAAAACCACAGGTGATGTTCTTGCCCTTGGAGTCTTTCTGGAGAAGCATGGCTCCAGCTCCCACAGAGGAGGCATCGACTTCCAGAAGGAACGGTTTGAGAGGGTCAGGCCTGGATAGAACGGGGGCAGAGGCAAAGACAGACTTGAGGTGGTTAAATGCCTCATCAACTTGAGGAGGCCAGGACCTCGGATTCGCATTTTTTTTGGTTAGTGCCACAATAGGCGCGACAATGGTGGAGAAGTGGGAAATGAACTGGCGGTAATAGTTGGCGAATCCGAGGAAACGCTGGATGGCCCGTAGCCCTGTAGGACGTGGCCAGTTCAGGACGGCAGAAAGTTTCTCCGGGTCCATTTGGAGCCCTTGTCCAGAGACCAAGTAACCCAGGAAGGGAAGACTGCAGCGTTCAAAGAGACATTTCTCTAGTTTGGCGTAAAGACGGTTATCACGGAGCCGTTGGAGCACTTGACGGACATGAAGACGGTGCTCCTCCAAGCTAGAGGAGAAAATCAGGATATCATCCAGATAGACAACAACACAGGAGTACAGCAAGTCTCTGAAAATCTCATTCACAAAATCTTGAAAGACCGCAGGGGCATTGCATAAACCAAAGGGCATGACGAGGTATTCAAAGTGTCCGTCACGGGTGTTGAAGGCGGTTTTCCATTCATCGCCTTTGCGAATACGGATGAGATTATATGCGCCCCGGAGGTCCAGTTTGGTAAAAATGCTTGCTCCGCGCAAACGGTCAAAAAGTTCTGAGATGAGAGGTAGTGGGTAGCGATTCTTCACAGTGATTTTATTAAGACTACGATAGTCAATGCAGGGACGTAAGGACCCGTCTTTTTTGGCGACAAAGAATAATCCTGCTCCAGCAGGGGAAGAGGACTTGCGGATGAAACCTTTCTTGAGGTTCTCCTGGATGTACTCAGTCATGGCTTGTGTTTCCAGAATGGAGAGAGGGTAGATCCTACCACGGGACAGGGTGGTACCAGGGAGGAGATCAATAGGGCAATCAAAGGGTCTATGTGGCGGCAAGACCTCAGCTTGTTTTTTGCAAAACACATCGGTAAAGTCCCGGTAAGGCTTGGGAAGACTAGGCAGAGAGGCAGAGATGGAAACTTGTTTAATGGGCACCGCTTTGAGGCAATGCCTGTGGCAGGAAGGACCCCAACTTTTGACGTCCCCCGAGGACCAGTCGAGGGTAGGAGAATGAAGCTGGAGCCAGGGTATCTCAGAGGTACAATTGGGTAACACAAAGAAGTCAATCTTTTCATAATGGAGAACTCCAATTCTCATGAGGAGAAGTTTGGTGCGATAACGCACGATACAGTTCAGATTTTGACCATTTACCGAGGTGATGAAAACTGGTTTGGCAAGACGGGTGATAGGAACGTTGAATTTGTTGATAAGAGAGGCTTCAATGAAGTTCCCTGCAGAGCCGGAGTCCAAAAAGGCTACAGCGGAGAAAGAAGATTTCTTGGTCAGAGAAATCCTCACTGGAATGGTCAGACGTGGAGAGGAATAATCCACACCTAGCAGCGCCTCTCCCACATTAGCTAGGTGCGAGCGTTTCCCTGACGCTGAGGGCCGATAGAGCAGTCCTTTAAGAAATGGCGCAATACA
Source organism: Lithobates sylvaticus (assembly GCA_028564925.1). Classification (NCBI taxonomy): domain Eukaryota; kingdom Metazoa; phylum Chordata; class Amphibia; order Anura; family Ranidae; genus Lithobates; species Lithobates sylvaticus. The sequence continues at coordinate 69,637,785 of CM053029.1, forward strand.
GACATAGATTATGGTCTCGGCGGCGAGACCTCTCCTGTGTGGTCAGACGAGATCGATCCACTTGCATAGCCTCCTCAGGGGGAGGCACAGGAACGGGTTGCAGAGGATTCTGGAAGAGAGGTGCCAGGCGAGGAAACCGTCTGACGCGAGCGAGGTCCTTCTCCTGGCGTAACTCTAAGCGTCTCTCGGTAACACGCATGTCAATGCGGGTGGCCAGCTGGATTAGCTCAGACAGGGTAGCAGGAATCTCACGTGCGGCCAGCACATCTTTGACATGACTGGATAGGCCTTTTTTGAAGGTCGTGCAGAGGGCCTCATTGTTCCAAGAGAGTTCAGATGCCAGGGTGCGGAACTGAATGGCGTAATCGCCCACAGAAGAATTCCCTTGGACAAGGTTCAGGAGAGCCATCTCGGCTGAGGAAGCCCGGGCTGGCTCCTTGAAGACACTGCGAACTTCAGAAAAGAAGGCTGGAACTGAAGCTGCGGCAGGGTCGCCACGGTCCCAAAGCGGTGTAGCCCAAGCCAGGGCCTTATCAGATAGCAGGCTAACCACGAACGCCACCTTTGACCGTTCTGTGGGGAACTGGTCCGACAACATCTCCAGATGGAGGGAACACTGGGATAGGAACCCTCGGCACAGCTTGGGATCCCCATTGAATTTGTCAGGAAGGGACAGGCGGATTCTAGCGGCAGCTCGCGGTGGAGGAGATGTAGGAGCTGGCGGTGGGACTGGCAGGAGCTGCTGTAACATAGCAGTCAATTGCGCCAATTGCTGTCCCTGTTGAGCGACCACCGTGGTCAGATCCGAAAGGCTAGGCAGCGGGACCTCAGCGGGATCCATGGCCGGATCTACTGTCACGTTCCGGGTACGGCGGGGAACAGGAGGTGGATCCCCTATGCCAATGGAGCGATAGCACGGGTTGTATTGGAGGACCGGTTCTAATGTTGCTACTGGTTTTCACCAGAGCCCGCCTCAAAGGCGGGATGGACTTGTAGCGGCGGTAGCAACCAGGTCGTGTCTTCCAATAGCAACTCGACCCCACTGACAGCTGAGACAGGCGCGGTACACAAGGATTAGGCAGAGACAAGGTCAAACGTAGCAAAGGGTCAAGGCAGGTGGCAAAGGTTCGTAGTCGGGGGCAACAGCAAAGGTCTGGATACACAGTAGAAGCAAAACACAAAACGCTTTCACTGGGCACTAAAGGCAACTCAAGATCCGGCGAGGACAGGAAGGGGAAGTGGGTTTTTATGGGATTTGGGGAAAAAAACGTAATTGGGCAAGGCACCAATTGATTGTGCGCTGGCCCTTTAACTGGAGGCGGACTCGCGTGCGTGCGCCTGGGGAGCGGGGGCGCGCGCACGCCGAAGGGAGACTGCAGGGGACAGGTGAGAGGAGCGGGATGCGATCCCCGGGCGGACCGTGGATCGCATCCCAGAAACAAAGCAGCGCCTGCGGTCAGGGGAGCCGACCGAGGCGCTGCAGGGAAGAGAACGCCGTGAGCGCTCCGGGGTGGAGGAGGTACCCGGAGCGCTCGGCATTACAGCCTGTTGCTAGGAGGTCCCTCGTAGTCTGCCACCGGAGACATGACCTGTCATGTGTCCCAGATGACTGCGCGACGTATCACGACGCGTGGCGCCGCTCGCGCATGCGCAGTGGGTGCCTGGCTGTGAAGCTACAGCCAGGTGCCCACAGTAAGAATGCTGGCGCCGCGAGCGGAGCGGGGAACGAAGGGGGGCTTCGCTGGATCCTGGGACAGGTAAGTGTCCGATTATTAAAAGTCAGCAGCTGCAGTATTTATTTATTTTTAGGGGGCACCCCACTTTAAGTCTCACTCTTTTTATCTCTTTATAGTCCTGTATCCAAAATATGATTTGTAACTGCTTTTGGAGGAAAATGCATCATCCTTTTATCTCTGTGAAAATGCCACTTTCCGCTCTCACACTGCAGTGCTCTGTGCTGGCAGAGTTGAGTACGAGCCACACCCACAAGCATCCTCAAATAGAATTGTATTGCAAAGAAGGGGAGGGGGCGTGTCTGACCTGGGCTATCACAGTTTAGAGAGCACTGGGTTCAACTCTGGTATCCTTTGGACTGCACAGTCATATATAGGCACCCTGCAAAACTGCTGTTACATAGGACTGTGAAAATGGAGAATGTTAGTACAGGGTCTATATGACTGTATATCTAGTTCTATAACTTAAATTGATCTTTAGGAAAAACTGCATTAGGAGAAAAGGAAAACTTACTATATTGACCCATCCTTCTGAAAATGTTAACTGCCTGGCTGTGATGCTAGTCCCTGACCTCAAGTAGCTTATAATCTAAGGTTCTTATCTCACATATGCATACTAGGCCAATTTGGTCAATGCAGATATTGTCCCGGTTGGGACTTAAACTGAGGACCCCAGTGCTGCAAGGCTAACCACTAAAATTCTATACCACCAGAGCATGCGTTGGAATAAATTACAGTAGAGGTGCTGGACTTGAAGCTTGGCTATCTTGGCTATCTTGCAAGATGGGTAGTGGTTCTTCTCAAATGGATCTCAGCCACTCAGAAAACACAAAGTCGGGGGATGTCCCACAGAAGTGGGAGACACCCAGCTTGGGGAATTCTGCATGAACAGAAAGGACCAGGCACCAAATGATCAATTCAAGTCCATATATCCTTTAGTCTTGACAGTAAAGTCACAACCAGTGGGAAGCAAATGTAGCCAAAGTGTTGCGGGGGGGGGGGGGGTGAAAAAAGCCTCCTTCATCAGGATTGAGATTGTTATAGTTCAATTGTGGACTGCAGTTTACCCTCCTGGACAGATATCTCAAAAAGTAAAAAATTAGCAGCTGTGTGGAACTCAATGACTGCAGAGTGGCGTTTCTGTTATCCACATTTGAATTGATAATTTGGTGCTTGGTCCCTTCTGTTCACGCAGTTGGATCAGCAATGCAAGCTGTTCCTCTCAATGTGAGTTCTGCTAAAATGATTTACAGGGATATTTGCTTATATTTGACCATATGACACCAACAAAAACTCTCCCAGACACAAACCGTGGAACAAAGAACTCGGTTTATTGTTGTAGTAAATCAGTGTATTTATACAATGGATATAAAAGATCATTGGTGAAGTGTGGTTTAATTACGACAGCCTTGCAATTGTAGCTCCTCCGAGAAGTTGTAAAGTTCATCACACAGCTGTTCATGCTCGGCATCTTGACACTGCCTATCAGTTGGCCACATTTCCATCCAAGTGTCCTTGGTCACCATGTAGGAGAACCTGAAGGGAGACAATTGAGGTTAAACTTAAAGTATAACTAAAGAGGAGAAGAAAGGGAGTGGGTCTTTACCCACTCCCTTTGACATGTGGCATGTCAATGGGTATGAGACTGTATAGAATTATGTTAGTAATTGTAAACTGATTCAATGTCTCAATTTCATAGGGTAGTCCATGATTGTTTTGTGAAGGGGTCAAATACTTGTTTCATTCATTAAAATGCAAATCAATTTATAACTTTTTTGAAATGTGTTTTTCTGGATATTTTTGTTGTTATTCTGTCTCTCACTGTCAAAACAAACCTACCATTAAAATTATAGACTGATCATTTCTTTTTCAGTGTGCAAACGTACAAAATCAGCAGGGGGGTCAAATATTTTTTTCCCTCACTGTATCAGCATAGAGGCAGCCTGACCCAGTTGCTGTGAGAATAACTTCCCGACATAATGGGGTCTATTTATGAAACACTAACTGGACAAATGTCACACATATTCATGCAGGCTGGATGAATGTTCCCCGTAATTTCAGTAATAGAATTTTTACTAATGGCTATGATCATCAGCTCCATCTAGTGACCAAAATGTGTGTTCTAACCCACTTTTATGTAATTTGTCTGTTGCATTGAACTACACCAGGTTATTATTATTCAGTGGTATGCTGACATCAGGTGGAAGTTTTGGGTGTCTAGAACCTATTTGCTAAGACTATACATGAATATATATTCTTTTTTTTTTTCTTTTATTGGTTGAATTAGATGGACTTGTGTCTTTTTTCAGCCAGACTAACTATGTAAATATGTAACTATTCTGTTTTCTCCCTCTGTCGTCCCCTCTAGTTTAGTGCTAGTTAGTTCAGTCCTATCTAGACCCTTCTCATTTCTTCCATGCTCCCTCAGTCAGTGTTAGTTATTGGCAGAGGCAAGGTTTAGGGAAGTCATTGTCTTAAGTTATTACACTTCAAAAGACTGTGAAAACATGCTCTGTGCTGCAATTAGCTGAAGTAAAATTGTGTTGAATTCAACGTCTGTGTCTTATTGAAGATAAGATAGTGCCAGGTCAGTGGGTGACCGCACTGTCCAGACTGGTTCAAAGGACATATGTTAATGCATTTGAAACAGAACATGCAGTATAGTGTTTTTTTGTTTTTTGTTTTATTTATCTCAAGGATACAATACACCATATTTCGGTCACTAGATAGAGCTGACAATCAAATAAATTAATCTTTTACAGAAAATATGGGGAACATTTGTCCAGCCTGCAGAAAAGTATATGACTTTCAAATGAATTAATGTTTTTTTAAATAAGACAATAAGATAATTTTGTCTTTTTCTTTCCTCATAAAACATCACAAAAAGTTGGTGGGGGTTCTAGTCTTCTCTGGCACTGTTAAAATTTTTTTTTTTTTAACAGGGCTTCTAATCCTTCCAAATCCATCCAATACTATAAAAATAAGTTTTGGCTTGACATACACTTTAAATAAGATATATATGATTTATATCCTGTCACTTACCCAGAGCCCAGGTTCCACAGATCTTTGGCAACTCCCCACACCACATAATCTTGGCCCACCACCAGATTTAGAGCTTTACGGCACTTTGCATGGCTGATAAAATTGCGTTTATCATCTTTCTCAACCACATCCGTTCCTGGTGATAGAAAAAATACATACATATTAAAAGTGAAATTCTAGTCCATTGACACAACCATAACTTTTTTTAAAGTATAAGCAAACCTGAGATTTTCCACTAAAATCTCATAAAAGCTTTACCATGTTAGTATAATTTCAAAAGTATTTTCGAATCTGCAGTTTTCATTAAAATAATAACCAGTGATCCTCCCATGCTCAGGCACTTCCTGGTATAAGGGTGACTATGCCTGCCTCTCAATTGTGCTCCTGTGTTGTCACCCTGAAAAATGGGCTTGTGATGGAAACTTCAAGTTGCTGCGCAGGTATGATCCACTGTTGTGACCTTTAGGAAGTTAGCTCTGAGAATTGCCATGTAGCCATCGCTGGAGCGAGTGCATATGAACAGGAAGTGGCTGCAAAGAATCTGCAAGACCAGCAACACTGAAATGCAACAATATCAAAACTACTGTAAAGGTTACTCAGTTAGGCCTCTTTCATATGGGTCTAACTTCTGATTCATGATCCATGGTGAAACCACATCAATTAGACCGCGCAGTATGAGGCAGAGCCCCCTTGACCTCTATAGGAGGCGGTGGCAGGCAGTATCACCCATTGAGCATGACATGCCCTATTTGCTTTACCTCATTCCAATGGCTATATCTATGGGACTTTGCCCATTGCCAGGTGGTTGAGATGAGTTAAAAGCATGCCTCAACCTCCTGCTTTGGCTGCGAACAGTGCCCAAGTAAAGGTGGCCTTACAGTTTACATTTACTTACATTTTTCTTTAAAATCAGTCCTTGGTTTTAAAGAAACCAATGTGCATCAACTATGTGGCTATTGTACTGTAAGGTTTGAGACTACAACTATTTCTTAATGGACACTATGTACAGAAGTTCTTATTCTATTCATTACCTGGTTTAATGACAAGTGTAATGGTCATCACATAGGTAAAGTAGTTGTCTTCCTCCTTGATTTGGCTTAGCGTTGTCTTATATACTGTTAACACAAAATAAAATAAAAATGTAATTTAAATATCTTACACCACCTTTTGATACATTTGATATTTAAATGGGTAACTGAAGGTATATAACCATCCCTTGTATGTGCCCTTTCATCATACTGGTCATACTTGAATTCTCATCTGTCCAGGATTCTGGTGTTGCAGTTCCTATTGCTGTAGTTCAGATCTTTTTACAAATCTACGGAATTCACCAGGCTCTGCTGGAAAATACCCAGCTACCACTTTTTTTAGTATAGTTATCTCTCTAATGTAAGACCATTTTTGCCAACAGGTATTAATGTTCCTTGACTTGGTTGTGCAGTTTGATTCATGTTGGGCCAATTTATTGACCACTGACAAGTATCTGCTAAGTGGGCAGTTGATAACCCCTGTTGAACCATCACAATTGGCCTAAGTGCCGGTTCACATTTGTGCGATGCCAGACATTGCATGTAATTCGCAGCACACTGCTGTTCGCATTACATGCGATGTCTGTGCGGTGCGTTGTCAGCCATACAGAGAGTATGGCTGATATTGCACCGCATTTGGTCCAAACACGCACAGGACCCTTTTTTCTGTTCAGACCAGAATTGGATCGCATGTGTGTTCACACATATGTGATCGGATTTATGTCCGAAAGGTCAAAATCGGTAGACCTTCAATTTTCATCCCATACTCCTCCTAGTCCAAATTTCCATACCCGACAACCTGATTAAATGACTGTCACCATACATATACCTAATGGGTGCCACCTTTTGGAGAATTTGAAAAAAAAAAAAAACAGGAGGGCCAACTTTAGCTCTGACTCCCAGTTCTGGTTTTCTCCTGATCATGTACAACTGTTCTCTGCGATCAGCTCTAATATGGCTGTTGGCATGTGATCAGGGCAATTCAGCCACACTCTTGCTTTGCGCACATTCTAATATGTTATCATGCAGAGATTCCTCACAAAATATCTTGAGCATCTAGGGATATTGTTCTTTTAGTGAAAATTAAAATGTAGATATTTTAGTAATACGCAGGTTCATTGGAATCCAAGTAAAGACCCAAGGTTCAATGGCACACAAAGTCCAGTCTAAGAGATCTATTAAACAAAGTTTACACAGAACTTTCACCAAAGATTTACCAATTAGAAAATTAGTAATTCAGAATAACATCCAATACCCGATCCCTGTCAACTCAGTGTAATTAACACTGGCTACCATTAGCGAGGGCTTGAGGATCTGGGGAAAGTAGTAATGTCCCTTGACTTGGTTGTGCAGTTGGATCCATGTTGGGCCAATATATTGACCAGTGGCCAGTAACTGCAGTTGATAACCTCTGTTGAACCTTAACGATTTGCCAGAAGGTGCACAATGGGCAGACCTTAATTTTTCACCCAATGCTCCTCCTGGTTCAAATTTCCAACTACGCTCTGTGAGATTCACATCTAGAGCATCTAGGGACTCTTTTAGTGGAAATTACAACGTATATATTTTACTGAGGCATACACTGGTTCATTGGAAACCAAGTAAAAACTCAGGGTTCAGTGGTACACAAAGTGCAGTCTAAGGGGTCTATAAAACAGTTTTCACCAAGGAACTTCAGAACTTTCACTCATAATTTGCCACGTTTTCACACAAGATTTATTTAGAATATCAGTAGTTCTGAATAATGCCCATTGCCCAAACCCTGTCAATTCAGTGTAGTTATAATGGCTACCATTAGTGAGGGCTTGAGGATCTGGGGAAAAGTATGAAGTTTGGTCTCCGGTGTTTAAGCAGACCCTCAGCCCTTACTACTACTACAAATCAGATTACTTCTACACAATGTGCATGCAAATCCTGGCCAACCAGGCACAACCTCACTCATCCATGATATGGAATGTCATCATATTCCTGTGACAACAATTACACAAACCAAAACCAGCAGGTCTGTGAAGGTTCTCATATATCCAGGTCATGGTATAGTTAGTCACAATCAGTTCGACTTATTCAATATTACAATTGGATGTGACTAGCAACTACTACATGCCAAAACCAGAAGGCACCTCCTTCTTTTCCTCCTCTAAACATCTTTAAAGTCAGCTTCGGACTTCTCCAGAATATCCTCTAGTGGTGGTAAAGGGTGCACATTGACAGACCACAACCTTTTAGACTCCTAAACTTAATTTCCTGTTCTGGTGACTCCTATTTAAACCCTCCTAAAGGCACAGATAAGTACTGTAATATGACAGTAGCATTTTGTAATTGGTCCACAATGTTGAGCTGGCCATACACCAGTAGAATTTCATACAGAAATTCAGAAAAAAAAACATTAATTGGGGCATTCTTTCTTGCCCTCAGAGTCAACTAATTCCATTCAAAGCCCTGCAGATTATGGCAAGATGGTTATATTGTACTGTTGGATCCCATGTTCTATTCCATAGAACCATGGTTTCCATACACTGCACCGTTGATGGCCACATAGTTTAAAACAGCTGTAATCAGTTTAGAATAAATGGCTCTGCAATAGGTTATATTTGCATTGTATACCAGCGTTCCGGATGTGCATCTAGCTAGAGGGATGAAAATAAATAATTGTAATGTTTCATTCACTGTCCTAAAATAATGAATAATTCGCTTATTTTTGGTATATGGGATTTTTTTCAATGAAGTCCACATTCTCAGTTAGAATTTTTTTTTTTTTCAGGAAAATTCTTCTATCCTGATCCTTTGAATTTGCTCATCACTACGGTGCTCATCAATTTGACCCCCCTAACCATTAGAAAAATCGAACAACCATTCTCAAAATATACATTTTTGAGTGAAACGTTACTGGTGTGTGGCCACCTTTAGCGTTTGCATTCAGTTTTAAGTTGCTAAATGAAATAATATAACAGTGAGTTACCATAGTCCACACCGACTTCACACGCCTTACTAAATCGTACATTTGCGTCCACCTCCTCTAACTGTTGCTGCAGGAAGCAATTTTCTGAAAAATAAAAGGTAAGTAATATTATAGTTTTAGTATTTGTTTCTTTTTTCTTTTTTCTTATTTTAAGATATATGTATGTATAGAACAATGGAAACAGTGGGGGAGGCTTACTCAAACTGGAGCACTCAGAATCTGGTGTAGCTGTGTATGGTAGCCAATCAGCTTCTAACTTCAGCTTGTTCAATTAATCTTTGACAATAAAACCTGGAAGCTCATTCATTTCTATGCTGCACCAGATTTTGCACCATGCAGTTTTAGAAAATCAACCCCGGTGTTACAGAATTGTATGGCTATGAAGTAGGAATATCCATAGAAAAAATACCAAAGCTGAGCTTCCAAAATATTTTTTAACCCCAAACTTAACACAGATGTAGGAACACATTAAAAAGCCTCATTTAGCTAAGCTATGTATTGTTTAAAAAAGACCACACATTCATTTTTTAATAATCCTTTATTTTTCAAGCCTGCGGTGCGCAAAAACAAATTACAAAAAGTGAGGAAAGAGATGGTCGGCACTCAGAATGACATCCAAAAATATTCCCTTATTGAAAAAACATGTACAATGCTGTAAAAACAGCATACGCGTTTCGGACGTTAGTCATTACAAAAAGTGAACAAAAAAAGTGCATGTGAACAAACACAAACAATTGCACTTAGAGTGTCCCCTCATTAAGAGAAAGAACCCTTCCCTGACCCCATGGGGTTCATGACTCCTGATGGGGGTAAGACAAATTTAGGTACACCTAGCCAAAAGGCCAAGACCCCTCTTCTCATGATCAGCTGTAGCCAACCAACAAGTACTAGGTGGGGGGGCGTCCTGAAACGAGAAACACCCAAGGCAGAGGAGGAAGGACCCTAATGTATACCCCCTTCTTTTTACTAAGTATTTTAATACCCCCAGTCCCTCTTTATAGAAGTTTCTTGTAGCTCCCCGCATAACAGTTTTTAAACTAGGAGAGGAATGGATGACATTGTATGTCAATCAAATTTTACTGTATTGCATACTGCACATTGAGCTGGCTGCTAAGAGGATGGAGCATGGGGTTGACCTCATTATTCTGTTATTCCACCATCCAATTACACCTTGTGGAGGCCTTGACCAAGCTGTATTTTTTTCTGCTCAGTGGAAAAAAGTGAGATCAGGACCTGGCTATGCTGTCTAGCATGGGGGGGGGGGGGGCTGGACTGGATAGGAAATTAGAAAATTGGCCAATACATATATTTATTTATTTTTGGCAGGTAAGCCAGTTCACACCTATGTGGTTTCTTTTTTGGGGGCGGGGGTTGTTTTTTTGTCCTCCTTATAATATAGTATGATTACTTGTTGATCCTGCCAGTCTGCCGGTACACCAACTGTAACAGGCCATGCTATCCAGTCAAAGGACCAGTTACATTTACAGCAAGTTCCTATCTCAGCTGCTAAAGGGTAAGAGTAGCTGTTAGTCAACCATCAGGAGGTATTGAGTAACAGCAGATTGGATAAAAGCACAGGGAGACCCCCCTTCCTCAGAATTGGGAGCTGGTGGTCACCCTGTTTAAGAAATCCTCAGTAACAGCGAGCAGAGACTAGAAGGAACAACAAGTATTTATGAAATATTTACTCATGGCAATATACAGTAAAAATCGGTGTTAGTTTTGCTGTCAAATTTCTATTTAGTTTTAGTCAGTCTTTTGACTAAAATGCCATTTTAGTTTTAGTCATATTTTAGTCATTTGAATTGTTTTAGTTGTTAATGGGGATATTATGTTTCTGGGGGGGGGGGGGTCAATTGTCGCTCGGAATGATATACTGTTGAGGGAAAGGTCTATTAATGCTGGATGCTGAGAGACCTGTTCTTGTTGCAGAGGGTCCATTGTTGCTGGGGTGGTCTCTTTTTGTGGGGGGGGGGAGATTTATTGATCTATGGATCTACTTAGCCCCACAAAGTGATACTTGGTTCTTTAATCTCTAAAAGAGGTGGTACTGGGAGGTGGTTAGAGGGTGGAACCTTAAGGGACTGTGCTTGGAGGTGAGTGGGAGGTGGAAACAAGGGGTGACTCAGAAGGGGGGAGTTCCTGCACCTATTCTCTGAGAATAAATGCCTTGAATAAACCCCACTATAATTTGCACTACTTGTGTCTAGAGATAGCTTGACCATACATAACTGGATATTGGCAAGCGATTTAGCATTACTTCTAGTAGTTTGCCTCTGCAACTCACTCAATGATCTTTTCCTGCTTTCCCTAGAAAAACAACATAGTTTTTCCTGTACATCTGCCATATCTGTAATATAACTAGAAGAAGCAAAAATTATGCCGTGGAGGGGAACCAGCCCATTATGTTTTAGCAAGAAAAGCATTGAGCATTTTTAATAGCAAATTAATCATTTAATATGGCTAGAAATAGTTTTTCCCCTAACTCAACGATGAGCACAGGACTCGGTATCTCAACTAACGCCGGTACCCCAAAAACACATGGCGGATCGGTAATCATCATCCTACAAACTTTACCTTCAGCACAGCGGCACACCTCTCCTTGACAGATCTTGCCCAGAAGTTTGCTGTTTGGGTCCAAATGGTAGAATTTGGTACACCGGTTTTCTGTTGGAAAATAGGAAAACAAATATTAGTAGTGTACTATACATCCAGCCAGAAGACAGGCCGGTCTCATTAGGAATCGGGCCAAATAGAAGTCAGTTACAGCTCCACAAATACCTATTTGTTTCACATTGGTGACCAAGAAAGTATTGCAATTCGAGAACCAAGAGGACAACCAATGGCATTTTTGTAAGGTTATTACCAATGGCAGTTTATGTATTTTTTTCATTCCTTTTTTAAAAGGTATCACCCACATTTAGAAATTGCTAACCCTTTTGGTGCTCAGGGGTTAAACCAATTTATTTATGCCTTGAAAAAGTATTCACACCCCTTGACATTTTCCAAATTTTGCCATGTTACAACCAAAAACGTAAATGTATTTTATTGGGATTTTATGTCAAAGATCGACACAAAGTTGCATATAATTGTGAAGTGTAAGAAAAATGATTAATGGTTTTCAACATTTTTTACAAATAAATATGTGAAAAGTGTGGCAAGCATTTGTATTCGGCCCCCCTGAGTCAATACTTTGTAAAACCACCTTTCGCTGCAATTACAGCTGCAAGTCTTTTTGGGGATGTCTCTACCAGCTTTGAACATCTAAAGAGTGAAAGTTTTGCACATTCTTCTTTGCAAAATAGCGCCTGTGACCAGCAATTTTCAAGTATTGCCACAGATTCTTAATTGGATTTAGGTCTGAACTTTGACTGGGCCATTCTAACACATGAATATGCTTTGATCTAAACCATTCCATTGTAGCTCTAGCTGTATGTTTAGGGTCGTTGTCCTGCTGGAAGGTGAACCTCCACTCCAGTCTCATGTCTTTTGCAGACTCTAACAGGTTTTCTTCTAAGATTGCTCCATCCATCTTCCCATCAACTCTGCCCAGCTTCCCTGCTGAGGAACAGCATCCCCACAACATGATGCTGCCACCACATGTTTCATGGTGGGGATGGTGTGTTCAGGGTGATGTGCAGTGTTTGTTTTCTGCCACACATAACATATTGCTTTTAGGCCAAAAAGTTACATTTTGGTCTCATCTGACCAGAGCACCTTCTTTCACATGTTTGCTGTGTCCACCGCATGGCTTCTCGCAAACTGCAAACAGGACTTCTTATGACTTTCTTTCAACAATGACTTTCTTCTTGCCACTCTTCAATAAAGGCCAGATTTGTGGAGTGCACGACTAATAGTTATCCTGTGGACAGATCCTGCCACCTGAACATGAAGATCTCTGTAGCTCCTCCAGAGTTACCATGGGCCTCTTGGCTGCTTTTCTGAATAATGCTCCCCTTTCCTAGTCTGTCAGTTAAGGTGGACGGCCATGTCTTGGTAGGTTTGCAGGTGTGCCATACTCTTTCCATTTTTGGATGATGGATAGTGCTCCCTGAGATGTTTAAATCTTGGGATATTTTTTTATAACCTAGCCCTGCTTTAAACTTCTCCACAACTTTATCCCTGACCTTCATGATGCTGTTTGTTCACTAAGGTTCTCTAACAAACATCTGAGGGCTTCACAGAACAGCTGCATTTATACTGAAATTAAATTACACACAGGTGATTACAAATAATAAAAAGACGTTTCCAAAAAAATAAAAAATTACACGCAGGTGGACTCTATTTACTAAATTAGGTGACTTCAGAAGGCAATTTCAGGTTCCACTAGAATTTAGTTAGAGGTATCAGAGTAAAGGGGGCTGAATTCAAATGCACGCCACACTTTTCAGATATTTATTTGTAAGAAAATTTAAAACCATTTATCATTTTCCTTGCACTTCACATTTATGTGCCACTTTGTGTTGGTCTATCACATAAAATCCCAATAAAATACATTTACGTTTTTGGCTGTAACATAACAAAATGTGAAAAATTTCAAGAGGTATGAATATTTTTTCAAGACACTTTATAAGTATAAAAAAACAGGGCAAAACATTTTTATTTTAGTCTTGGATAGAGTAGAGATGGATTGCAATACCTGTCAGGTTTTTATTGCCGACTGTGCCCCCTTTTAGGGATTTTCACCCTCTATATTTGTCCTGTTTACCATTATCATTAATAGTAAATTTTAAAGAAACACGAAACTCATGTCCCCAGAAAAGTAATAGTGACCTGGGGGTCCCGAAGGAAATAATTTACTGATATTTTCTCACTTTCTGTTTTGGTTATAGGACAGAAAGTGAAGGTAAATCTTCCCAATGGGACACAGATGGCAAAAAATGTCTATAGTTTCGACTTTAAATTTATATATGTATTTTTGTTTTTGTTAACTTTTTGTCTGAATTTAGATTGAGGTTGAGGCAGGCCAGTCAAGTTCCTCCACCCCAAACTCGCTCATCCATGTCTTTATAGACCTTGCTTTGTGCACTGGTACGCAGTCATGTTAGAACAGGATGTGCCAACCACAACATTTTCCCACAAAGTTGGGAGCATGAAATTGTCCAAAATGTCTTGGTATGCTGACACCTTAAGAGTTCCCTTCACTGGAACTAAGGGGCCAAGCCCAACCCCTGAAAAACAATCCCACACATAATCCCCTTTCCACCAACTGATTTGGACCAGTGCACAAAGCAAGGTCCATAAAGATATGGAGGAGCGAGTTTGCTGCAAAGGGTGGGCCAACTCAATATTGAACCCTACGGACTAAGACTGGGATGCCATTAAAGTTCCTGTGCGTGTAAAGGCAGCAGGCGTCCAAATAATTTTGGCAATATAGTATAAATATCTATATATACACACAGTATATATAAACACAATTGTATTCATTTTAGTTTATTTTTTCCAAAAAGGAAAACAAAATCAAAGTAGTGGTGAGATTTGGTAAAGCTCTTACCTGGTGAGTAATAGTCATACACAGTGACAGATGCAGGTTGTATGAGACCCACTTTGAAGTACTGGTGAAGATTAAACTTCAGACACTCGTCCTCAGTGTGAGATATCTAAGTGTACAAAGAAAGAAAAAAATTCAACGTTTTAGTGTATCTCAAACTAATTTTTTTTTTATTTGTTTTTGATAGAAGAGGGACCTCTGTCATGTTTTTATCATCATTACCCATTAGAAAGATTTACCCTAAACTCCTGCCATGCTTATGTTTTACCAGACCGAAATTGGGGAATAATAATAGTCAAGGAAGGCTACAACCCCTGTGAGCTTCATATTTCTGAACAAGAAATACTCATAAGTTCTATGGGAAATAGTTTGGTTTACTAAAGGCAAACAGACTGAGCACTTTAAACGAGTGTATTTGCTCTCATTTTTCAGGGAGCTTAATGCAATTAATGCATTAAGTTAAAAAAATGACTACTTTAAAGTGGTTGTAAACCCATTACAACCACTTTAACCTACAGGTAAGCCTAGATTAAGGCTTACCTATAGGTGCAAGAAATATCTCCCAAACCTAAAAGGTTTAGGAGATATTTGCAGAAAACTGCTAACAGCGATCATGCCATTAGTGGCGGCACCAGCGTGCATGCGCAGGAGTGGTGTCATCGTGGCTGCGGCCAGTCACATTGCCGGAGCCGCGATACCCGGAAGTCACTCCGGGGTAGATGTCGGCATTGAAGGAGGGGAACGAGGACCAATTCGGGGTCTTCGATCTCAGGTAAGTAATTCATTCATGAGCTAGTATGCTATGCATACTAGCTCATTATGCCTTGGTCTTGCAGGGGTTATTTTTTTATTTTTTATTTATGAAGCTTTACTTCCTCTGTAAGATCACACTCATATGTAAAAATATAAAGCATGTATTTCATTATATTATATGTTAGTATTTTATTTATTTTATATATATATATATATATATATATATATATATATATATATATATATATATATAGAGAGAGAGAGAGAGAGAGAGAGAGAGAGAGAGAAAGAGAAACTACAGCACATATACAGAAAAATGTGAAATACAATTTTACACACGTCACCAAATGCAGGTGTCCTAAAACTAACATGGTTCCTGTGCATTACCAGGTATTCCTTTTTTCTATCCATTAGCCATATTATACTGTGTGACAAGGAAGACCCCCATAACACATTTTGCCCAGTTATGACATTTTTTGGATTCTCATGTCAAGGAAAAAAATGGTGTTTTGAATGTCAGAGTAGGGATGAAGAAGAACCACACCCCACAATTGCAACGATTACAGCATGAAAATGAGATTTTAGAATCTCCAACTTTTCTAAATTGGTGCCAACCATCAAAATGAAATCTATAATTGTCACAAAGGTCTAGTTTAGTGTATGTTCTCATAAATAGACTCTTACCCTGTCAATGTAGAGGACAAGTGTGCTCTTGTCAAAGGTTCCCTTATTGATCTCAAAGTTCGAGATGTATCTGTCCACTCCTTTTTTAAGCTGTGAGAAATTGGAAGAGTAAAAGTTGATAAATAATAATATTACTATAACAATTAATACGTCAAAATATGCAAGTTTAAAGGATAAGTTCCCCTGAATGCCCATTTTTTTGCAGGTTAAAACAATTTTTATTTATTATTTTTTTTCTAAGGAGCCTGCAGAGGGAGCATTGTACCTGCAATCTGCAGATTGTGCGTGCAATGCCATGCTCCTGAAGATTCTTAAGATAATTGTCTGCCCGTGCCTCATATGGCACTTAGCATACTTACCATTTCCTAAGACAATACAAGCAAGTGGATCCTGAAGAAGCAACTTGAATGTGAAACGCATCGTTCCACTATGACTTGATAATAATGTATGATATAATTGACTTGATGATTTCTTAGGATATAGACTTTTAATTGTCTTGTATTATAATGTACAAATAAAGTTGTATTCTATTTTAATGAATATTCGTTTTGTGGCACATATAAAAAATCCCCATATTACGGTCCTCTTATGGGTGGTCTGGAAGCTTTTTCTTATATATATATTGTTGTCAATTAGGGAATGGTGCCTTTTATTTGTCTACAGAGGATTTCTACTTTCATATTTATAATGCAAAGGTGTAAAGCATCCCTTGGCATAGGATCAAGGGGTGAAATATAGGGCCTCCCCCACTTTCTTGGCCAATTACTGTTGGGACCACTGTCAGCCCTATTACTGCACCACTGGATTGTAAAGATCGAGAACACAAGTTTCTCCACTTGAATCTGCTCTCCTCACTTCTTACCTTATTCAGGTCATTAGTATCTGCAGCAAAGCCAGTCATCATTGATATTTGCATAATGGACATGCCAGAGTCCTGGGACTTCAGGTATCTGCAAAACAACAACAATGACTTGAGTGCATTTATTTATGTGCTTTGGTTAATAATGTCGAACAATGAGTAAAATAAAAAAAATCATACATATATCTATATCTATATCCAGTACATATACAGTATCTCACAAAAGTGAGTACACCCCTCACATTTTTGAAAATATTTTATTATATCTTTTCATGTGACAACACTGCAGAAATTACACTTTGCTACAATGTAGTAGTGAGTGTACAGCTTGTATAACAGTGTAAATGTGCTGCCCCCTCAAAATAACTTAACACACAGTCATTAATAACCACTGGCAACAAAAGTGAGTACACCCCTAAGTGAAAATGTCCAAATTGGCCACAATTAGCCATGTTCCCTCACTGGTGTCATGTGACTGGTTAGTTTTACAAGGTCTCAGGTGTGAATGGGGAGCAGGTGTGTTAAATTTGGTGTTGTCGCTCTATCTCTCTTATACTGGTCACTGGAAGATCAACATGGTACCTCATGGCAAAGAACCCTCTGAGGATCTGAAAAAAAGAATTGTTGCTCTACATAAAGATGGCCTAGGCCAGTGATGACGAACCTTGGCACCCCAGATGTTTTGGAACTATATTTCCCATGATGCTCAACTACACTGCAGAGTGCATGGGCATCATGGGAAATGTAGTTCCAAAACATCTGGGGTGCCAAGGTTCGTCATCACTGGCATAGGCTATAAGAAGATTTCCAAGACCCTGAAACTGAACTGCAGCATGGTGGCCAAGACCATACAGCGGTTTAACAGCTTCAGCCCCAGAAGATTTTACCCCCTTCCTGACCAGAGCACTTTTTACAATTTGGCACTGCATCGATTTAACTGACAATTTTGCGGTTGTTCGATGCTGTACCCAAAGGAAATGTTATGTCCATTTTTCCCCACAAATGGAGCTTTCTTTTGGTGGTATTTGATCACCTCTGCTGTATTTATTTTTTGCGCTTTAAACAAAAAAAGAGCGACAATTTTGCAAAAAAAAAAAAAAAAAAAAAAAAAAAAAAAACTATATTCTTTATTGCTATCTTTTTGCTATCAGCGATCAGTGCTATAAAAAATGCACTGATTACTGTGTAAATGTCACTGGCAGGGAAGGGGTTAAATGTGTGTTCCCTTAGCATGTTCTAACTGTGTGGGGAAGTGAGTGACTAGGAGATGAGCCATATCGTTTTTCCTACTTAGTAGGAAGAAAACATATGGCTCCTCTCCTCTGACAGCACAGGGATTTGTGTGTTTACACACACAAATCCCCTTGCTGGCACTCGTGGTGGCCAAAAACAGGTAGGACATCCCCGTACGGGATTTCGCCCAGGACAGTCATTGTGCCGCAGTATATCTGCGTGACATGTTTGACAAGTGGTTAACAGGACAGGTTCCACTCAGAACAGGCCTCGCCATGGTCAACCAAAGAAGTTGAGTGCACGTGCTCAGCGTCATATCCAGATGTTGTTTTTGAGAAATAGATCAGTGCTGCCAGCATTGCTGCAGAGGTTGAAGGGGGTGTGTGTGTGTGTGTGAGGGGGGGGGGGGGGGGGGGTCAGCCTGTCAGTGCTAAGGCCATACACAGCAAACTGCATCAAATTGGTCTGCATGGCTGTCGTCCCAAAAGGAAGCCTCTTCTAAAGATGATGCACAAGAAAGCCTGCAAACAGTTTTCTGAAGACAAGCAGACTAAGGACATGGATTACTGGAACCATGTCCTGTGGTCTGATGAGACCAAGATGAACTTATTTGGTTCAGATGTTGACAAGCGTGTGGCGGCAAACAGGTAAGGAGTACAAAGACAAGTGTACCTACAGTCAAGCATGGTGGTGGGAGTGTCATGGTCTGGGGCTGCATGAGTGCAGCCGGAACTGGGGAGCTACAGTTCATTGGGGGAGCCATGAATGCCAACATGTACTGTGACATACTGAAGTAGAGCATGATCCCCTCTCTTTGGAGACTGGGCCACAGGGCAGTATTCCAACATAATGACCCCAAACACACCTCCAAGATGACCACTGCCTTGCTACAGAAGTTGAGAGTAAAGGTGACTGGCCAAGCATGTATCCAGACCTAAACCCTATTGAGCATCTGTGGGGCATCCTTAAATGGAAGGTGAAAAAGCGCAAGGTCTCTAACATCCACCAGCGCCGTGATGTCATAAAGATGTTGTGGCTGATTTGCCTTTATCCTTTTTTTTTTTTTTTTCCAGAAAAAAGTTTATTGTAATCAATCAAAACTGTAAATACAACAAGTGGTAAAACATATAGAAGCCGACCATCATGTACAGTAATACAAAGAGACATCAGCCATCCGAAACAATGAAATCAGCAATGAATAATTAACGTTTCTGATTAGTAAACTAACGTTCAGGTTGCTGTAAGTGCGGTAGACCACGACAATAGGAGGGGCTAGACCCGCAATCGTGTTGGTTAACAAGATAACATATTAAACATTATGGTAGTTTAAAGGACTACCGGGCACCTGCGCGTGCCGGATTATTGTATCGGTGTCCCAGTGGTCACAAGGTGGTGTAAGAAGTCCATGGATGCGGTCTCGGACCACAAGCATCCACAGATGTTTTACTCCTGGGAGACCCGGGTAGGTCTTTCAACAAGGCCCTAGGGGAAGTTAGCCAGTAGTGGGAAGTGGGGAAAAGACATATATGTATCCTAACTTAGAGTAGCTCGGGAGTCTCACATAGGTAAGGGTGTGGAGTAAGATATCGCTTGTGGACTGTGAAAATAGATCAAATGGAAGGGTGGAAGGGGAGTGGAACCCTAGCGTGTGTCTAGCTGGTTCGGAGGGAGTAGGAGACAACAGCCTTTTATATTCGTCAGTTGTAGTAAAGTGGTGCCAGCATGACCAAACAGTACTAAACTTAGCGGGGGAGTCTCTGGCTTGATGGATTAAATTTTCCAGTTCTGCAATTTTGGAGACGCGTTTAAACCAATCTGCAAGAGTCGGGGGGTTGGGAGCCTTCCAAAGAGTGGGTATGCACATTTTTGCTGCATTTAGTAAGTGAAGCGTGAGGGATTTATGATACTGTCTGAAAGGGATGGGGGAATGATGAAGAAGCATTTGTTCAGGAGAGAAGTTTAAGTGATACGTAGTGATCTGTGAAATAAGGCGATGGACTTCACGCCAGAAAGGTTGAAGGGCGGGGCACGACCACCATATATGTAACATAGAACCCTCCCCCGTTGAACATCTCCAACAATCAGAGGGTATGGTCGGGGATATCTTATGGAGTTTAGAGGGGGTTTTATACCACCTTGAAAAAATTTTGAAGCCGGTTTCTTGTGCTGAAACGTTCGTGGAACCTTTATGAATATGGGTGTAGATACGTTCCCAATCTTCCGTTGAGAGATCGAGGGACAGATCCCTTTCCCACCTCTGGGTGGCAATGTTAGATTGAGCGTCGGTGTCAGCGAAAAGTAAGGAGTATATTTCAGAGATCATGTGTCGTTGTGGTTCCGTTTTTGTACAAAGTATTTCAAATGGGGTCAGCTGCCTACTGAAGTCTGGACGGTTGGTGGGGTCATTAAGAAAGTGTCGAATTTGAAGGTAAATCCAATGCGGGCAAGATTGGCCAGTCTCACGTTTAGGTATGTCAGATCTGTCGACAAATGAGGCGTCGGAGAAGAAGTGGCGTGCCTGTATAACAGTATAAGGCCAAAAGTCGGTCAGAAATGAGATTTGCCTTTATCCTTGTTTATCTCTTTACTAAGTGACTTACCTGGTGCAAATGGTGAGCGAGACAGTAGAAAGGGTGCCCTCCGGTCTTTTAGCTGTACAGGAAAGATAAAAATAACCCTTTTTAAAAAAGATTTAATGAACTGAGATAAAGTAACCCTGCCACACCAGGATAACCCGGTGGCTGCTATCGTTGACCGTTTCTTTGGAAAATTTTGAAATGACTGATCCAAGTACACAACAAGTACACAACAAAGGACTTCTGACTTCTTCCTGTCAATGTTTCAAAAATGACAGATGCCAGAGGATCAGAATAATTTATTGATGGCACACATGTCTAGGGCAGCAGCCCCCCAGGCTTTGGAAACCCAGCTCTCCAGTGCTTTAGATTATTTATCACTCTCCAGCCCCCTACTGGATACTCCTCTCCAGAGATTAGCATGATAAATATTCAGTCTGGCCATTTGCATTTCCCTCCCTAAGATCTGGAAGCTTCTCCCAGAGGCAAGGGGAAACAATCAAACTCCCAACTCTGTGAAACCCTGAACAGACCAGGACAAATGGTCACTGTTCCCTTGATTACCCAAAGGAGCCAACAACTAAATTTACATACCATCCTACACTAGGAGGGTGCTGCATCCATCCTAATGCTATTCTATGCTATACAATATGGAATATACCATCCAGTTATACATTTATAAAAGGGACTGCAGGCCACTAACAATAATAAAGCTGGCCATAGATGGATCAAATGTCAACCAACAGGGACGTTGAGATTCAATCCATCTACGGGCAGGCTAATTGTACCCAAATGAATTGCCACACAAAAGATATCTCCTGTATTTTGACTTTCCTAGAGTGAAGAAAAGCTTAGAACACATGTCGGATTTCTATTTCTGTCTGTGTCCCTCTGGAAAATGTTCTTTCACTTCCTGTCTGGCAGCAGGACAGGAAGTGAGGGTAAATCTCTCTAACGTCGTCTCACATAGCAGTAAAAACCCGAAAGGAGTTCTAATCCTTCCCCATTCTGTCAAAAACTAGAAGAGATTTTTTTCTTGACCTAAACCTTTATATAATACAAAAAGCATCTAGAATTTGAGTTACAGAAACATATATTACTAGGTAAATGTTAGAATCATAACTGGTCATTAAAAATATGTTTTATTGTCCCTTCAAGATAAATACATACCTAAAGGTTCGTCTTGGACCGTCAAAGTCAGATCAAAATTCTTACATTGTCTCTCTTTCTCTGTCTCAATAGCATAATACACAGAAAATGCCTGTTCAAAAAAGGAATATAAATAACAATTTTATCATTATACGCCATCTTATAATGGGTTATCATATATTTTTGTTTTATTTAATATAGTTAATTATACTTAATTGAAGCTCCAGGCAATATATATATATATATATATATATTTATATATATATATATATATATATATATATATATATATATATATATATATATATATATATATATATATATATATATTTATATATATTGCCTGGAGCAATATATATATACAGTATCTCACAAAAGTGAGTACACCCCTCACATTTTTGTAAATATTTTATTCTATGTTTCCATGTGACAACACTGAAGAAATTACACTTTCCTACAATGTAAAGTAGTGAGTGTACAGCTTGGATAATAGTGTAAATTTGCTGTTCCCTCAAAATAACTCAACACACAGCCGTTAATGTCTAAACCGCTGGCAACAAAAGTGAGTACACCCCTAAGTGAAAATGTCCAAATTGGGCCCTATTAGCCATTTTCCCTCCCGGTGTCATGTGACTCGTTAGTGTTACAGGGTCCCAAGTGTGAATGAGAAACAGGTGTGTTAAATTTGGTGCTATCGCTCTCACTCTTTCATACTGGTCACTGGAAGTTCAACATGGCACCTCATGGCAAAGAACTCTCTGAGGATCTGAAAAAATACATTTTTGCTCTACATAAAGATGACCTATGCTATAAGAAGATTGGCAAGACCCTGAAACTGAGCTGCAGCATGGTGCCCAAGACCATACAGTGGTTTAACAGGACAGGTTCCACTCAGAACAGGCCTCGCCATGATTGACTAAAGAAGTTGAGTGGACGTGCTCAGCATCATATCCAGAGGTTGTCTTTGGGAAATAGATGTATATGAGTGCTACCAGCATTGCTGCAGAGGTGGGGGTCAGCCTGTCAGTGCTCAGACCATACGCTGCACACTGCATCAAATTGGTCTGCATGGCTGTTGTCCTAGAAGGAAGCCTCTTCTAAAGATGATGTACAAGAAAGCCCGCAAACAGTTTGCTGAAGACAAGAAAACTAAGGACATGGATTACTGGAACCATGTCCTGTGGTCTGATGAGACCAAGATAAACTTATTTGGTTCAGATGATGTCAAGCGTGTGTGGCGGCATCCAGGTGAGGAGTACAAAGAAAAGTGTGTCTTGCCTACAGTCAAGCATGGTGGTTGGAGTGTCATGGTCTGGGGCTGCATGAGTGCTGCCAACACTGGGGAGCTACAGTTCATTGAGGGAACCATGAATGCCAACATGTACTGTGACATACTGAAGCAGAGCATGATCCCCTCCCTTCGGAAACTGGGCCGCAGGGCAGTATTCCAACATGATAACGACCCCAAACACACCTCCAAGATGACCACTGCCTTGCTAAAGAAGCTGAGGGTAAGGGTGATGGACTGGCCAAGCATGTTTCCAGACCTAAACTCTATTGAGCATCTGTGGGGCATCCTCAAATGGAAGGTGGAGGAGCACAAGGTCTCTAACATCCACCAGCTCTGTGATGTTGTCATGGAGGGTTAAGGCAGTGCTGGAAAATAATGGTGGCCACACAAAATATTGACACTTTGGGCCCAATTTGGAAATTTTCACTTAGGGGTGTACTCACTTTTGTTGTCAGCGGGTTTAGACATTAATGGCTGTGTGTTGAGTTATTTTGAGGGCACAGCAAATTTACACTGTTATACAAGCTGTACACTCACTACTTTACATTGTAGTAAAGTGTAATTTCTTCAGTGTTGTCACATGAAAAGATATAATAAAATATTTACAGAAATGTGAAGGGTGTACTCTACTTTTGTTAGCTACTGCATAACATTTTTGTTTACTTTGTTTTTTGTTTTTACGACTTTAAATTATATTGATACATTGATTAACTACATACAGGAAAATATGTTTTGTGATTATGGACCCACTGAATATTACTCAAGTTATTGGCCACTTACCGACAATGACCCTTGCCCTTTTCCGGTTGCAGTGACCACAAAGTCTCCACCCATTTGAGTCTGTAACAAGATACATTTCCGTCAATTAGAAGAATGCAGAGAAACATGTCTACAAAGCTTGTATTGTTTAAGAAAAACTTATATTTATGCGTCTATATTTCTGCATTGTGGTGTACATACACAAACACACAGGGTGTAGATAAGGGGGTACCACCAGTCTGCCAGCAGGGAGGCCCAGGCAGCAGGGTGAATCGGATGTGGGCAGGGAGGTTGATCGGCATGGCAGGGGGGGGCAATTAGTGGTACCAATCCTCCATATGGCTCTCTCTGCAGCAGCTGTAAGCTGGTTTCTTCTCCTCTCCCTTATATTGGCTTTTAGCTGCTACAGAGAGAGGGCCATACAAAGGATCAGTTCTATTAATTTCCCCTCCGCCACACCTATCACCTTCTCTATGCACTATAAATATACCCCTGCTGCCCAGGCCCCCTGTGTGCCCCCCCCCCCACGCTTCCCTCCTCTTCTTTACACTGACAGCTGTAAGCTCACAATAGGATCCTTCAAGATTGTCATATTTACCAACCACTTCCTTTCCTGAATGAACACCATGAGTAATCAGTACCGATCACTCACTCTGTTCATTCATAACCGAAACATTGTCTGTACGGGGCCCTGTGGTTTCTAACAGCATCTCAGTATATACTTTATATGTGGGTTGGGGCACCATTCAGAATGAAAGGCATAGCACATCTGACACAAGTTAGTATGAGTTTCAGTTACAGGTGTTGAAAACTTTGGTTGGACCCCAAATCTCTCCTCTGGCCTCCAATGCAGCCAATCAGACACAGATCAGTCTGATCGGCTGTTTTCCTGGCTGCTATCGGCCAGGTAAACAAAGAGGTGGAACCAGAAGTGATGACATACTCGTTGCTTCCTGTTTCCAGGGTCAGAGAGAGAGAGAGAAACAACGTCAGTTCCTTTCTCTCTGTTCCGTGCAGCCATCACCGCTGGTTGCATTGCTCCCGGGCTCTGCGATCAGATGGTAGAGCCTGGGAGAGGTGGCAGGAAGCAGGGTGGGACCCCCTTCCGCCACCGGCAAAAGTGGTCGAGTGGTTATTTAGCTACCCGAATAACTCCTGCTAGCAAGGGAAACACCGGCTGAAAATATTCATATTATGATGCCTGTAGGTGCACGCATCATCCCGATATAACCACTCCATGGACTACCATAGTTAATGAACTCTCATAAAGTGTTATCTTATATCACCCACCAACATAGGAGGCCTTGGTACTGTTTTCTTATTACTGTATAACACCATTCCATCACCGCTCAGCAACATTAACTTTCCTTCTCTACTATGAGTACACTGTCAATGAAATTTCTATTACATGTTTGGGCCAGCACTACCCAACATTCAGGCCTCACCTGATCTGAGCGGGCATTCATAGCATTCAGGTTGTTCAGACGAATTTTTGTGCCTGATGATCTACCAGGAAGTTTGAAGAAGACATCCATTTCCAGTTCTTTGCGTGTTGGAGCGTCCTGGTAGTACTTAGCGATGGACTCAAAAATCATGATTGTACTCTACAATGGAAACAAAAATAAAGTCATTGCACAAACCAATTCACAATTCATGGGTCAATGGGCTACTATATTGTGTTGACTATAATTTTCAAGTTTTCCCATATTTTTATAAACAGCAAGAAAAGTTCAACAGCCCAATGTTCCTTAAAAGTCTATATCATTAAAGAGTATGTAAAACCTAACACTATACTCTTTACATCCCGATCGTTGGCAAGAGGGGACGCCCAGTAGGCCGCCCGGCACGCCCAGCCGTCACGCCCATTCTTTTATGGACGTGGCGGCAATGTAGGAGCCCTTAGCGTCATATGACGCTGGGACTCCATACTGCTTCACCCGGCGAGCATGCGCTGTTCGCCGGTGAGGCTTAACGTGCCGGCGGGAGCTGTGGGCGTGCCCGGGTCACGTTGCGCAACCATTGATTGGTGCGCGGGACCCGGGTGCGCGCGCAACACTCGGGGGGCCGGACCTTAGAGAGATTCGTTGGTTTCCAAACCCTTCAGCAATCAGCTGCATTTAATACAGCTGGCTGCAGGGCTGGAACCTACATATATACACACGCTGTCTGCCCCACTCAGAACCTGCAATTGTCGGTCTGAGGAGGAGGCAAACAGCATTCTGTCAGCAAAAGGTAACAAACTATTCCCTTATTTTAATTGAGTCTTTATAGAACTTCTGGGCTCCTTGTTTGCACCCCATGTAGCTTACATCTATTGTCAATTATGAACTCTACCCAGCACTACCATCATTACCATTTAGATGGAATATTACACAGGTTATTTACTTGTTTACTTTTCCTCTATACTTAATGTAACTCTCCTTAATGTGGCCATTGCTTCCCCCTAGAAAGTGGGGATTCCATTTGCCCCATAGACACTTACCACTATATGCAATGTTGAAATTATTTAGTACTGAAACGCAAGGATACTTGTAATTTGCAGGGGTAGGCATTGTTCATCTAGCTACTATATTAAATGCTGTCCTTGATTACTTCTTTTTAGAGTCACCGGTTGGTACTGTCTCAATTGGAAAAACATTCTAATTTGAGTATAACAAGATAAGATTCACCAACAGGTACTAATTAGCGATTATATACGCTGTGTGACACTTTAGAGGATATTGCCCATTGATCTGACTTATAAAAATATACATTTTATTTTATTTTCTAGGAATCTCTCTCTACCTTTTCCGACCCCAGTGTGCTCTACAGGCGCCCCCCCCCCCCCCCCCCCCCCCCCAACGATCACTGTGTCTAGGATAGATGCACTACATCTAAACGTTCTGAGCAATTATAAAGCTTCATTCATTTGATTGGGCATCTGCATCTACCTGACATCCAATTGACCTCTTTTTGAGGCTGTAGAGTAAAGAAGCTCCTCCTCCCAGCCGTTTCTTTTAATCTGTACCGGAACGTCTCTACACCTGGTGTATTCTCTCTGTGTGAGTTTTTATTTATATATTCCTTATTTACAATTATTTGAATCTTTTGGATTCAAGATTTAACCATTATACGAGGATTTGTACTTTTGACATATCACCTGACTTTGCTATTTTTCTATACATAATAGGAATGATGTTATAATCTCACCTTTGAGGAAGGAGTAAAGTATTTTTATCCGAAACGCGTCAGCGTGAGAAAATGACATAAAAAACAAATATATATTCATAGCTTGAATTGTACCAAGTTCTGTTGTAACGCTTTCCAGGTGTTTTTATATTGTCATATATGTATAATCCTTTGCTGTTATATGTGTTACATCTTTTTGTAATAAACGTGTTTTCTATTTTTCAATAATTTTCACTCTATTTTGGGGTTACTAAATTCACGCCTTTAAAGTCCAACCCATAGGGGATTTTCCCTTCAGTTCTTTTATTATAGGATGTGGCGTAAACTGTAAAATATTTCCCCCTTGAGTAGGATATACTCCTGTGTGCTCTTTTGCCTAGCCTACATTTTCTCTAAAACCTAACAATGAACTTCTCTTATGGGCTCCTCTTTAGACTGTTCAATAAGTGTTGATCCTACCAGTAACCAAATGAGCTCCTAATTTGCTCTTTGCAGTGTTACCTCAAGCCGTGTCACCAGCCCTACCCAGTTCATCTCTGTACACTACGACTATGACAGTGGTCATCAACCCTGTCCTCAGGGCCCATAACAGGCCAGGTTTGCAAGATAACTGAAATACACCACAGGTGATATCATGTTTGCTCAGTGATTTTCAGTATTCTAGTCTGAACCTCCCCAAAGTAATACATAAAACCTGGCCTGTTAGTGGGTCCTGAGGACAGGGTTGATGACCACTGCTCTAGAACACTAAACCCTTTTATTATTGAGATGAGAGGAGGAGGAGGTCTTCTGTCATCCTAACATACTTTCTGTCCTAAATTCAGAGTGCTGCTCCCCATAGATACAGTAAAGTGAGTGTTGTCACTTTACAACAGAAAGTGTGCTACTGGCAGGATCACCGGGTGAAATTAAGGCAGAAAAAGGAAACAAATGCAACCACCCCTTTGCAGCACTGCTGGCTTCCCTGCTCTCCAGCAGCAGCTGCAGGCAAACATGGATTCTTCAGAATGAATAATGAGGAAGGGGCCAATTTATATGTTGTTTACAGGCCCCTTCCTTTTCTAAGGGAATGGTACCAATCACTCACTGTGTTCATTCATAACTGAAGTGTAGTAAAATGTGTGCTTCTATTTGTGAATGTACAGGAGCCTCTGTCTCCTGTTCATTCATCTGCAGTGCAGCTGAGACTACAAAAAGGAACTGGGAAATATGTTTCCTCCGTCCCTTTCTCTGTCTCAATATTGAGACCTCTGATTGATCGGAAAAATGTTGCCTGGTCAGCTGCGACATTCAGATGGTAGGGTCAGAATTTGGTGTAAACAACACGAAAGCATTGATCCATCCTGCCTTGTATCAATAGTTCAGGCTGGTGGTGATGGTGCAATGGTGTGGGGGATATTTTCTTGGCACACTTTGGGCCCCTTAGTACCAATGGAGCACTGTTTAAACACCACGGCCTACCTGAGTATTGTTGCTGACCATGTCCATCCCTTTATGACTACAGTGTCCCCATCTTCTGATGGCTCCTTCCAGCAGGATATTGCACCATGTCACAAAGCTCAAATCATCTCACCACTGGGTTCTTGAACATGACAATGAGGTCACTGTACTCCAATGGCCTCCACAGTCACCAGATCTCCATTCAATAGAGTACCTTTGGGATATGGTGGAATGGGTGATTGGCATCATGGATGTGAAGCCGACAAATCTGCAGCAACTGCGTGATGCTATCAAGTCAGTATGGACCAAAATCTCTGAGGAATGTTTCCAACACCTTGTTGAATCTATTCCACAAAGAATTAAGGAGGTTCTGAATGCAAAAGGGGGTCCAACCCGATACTAGCAAGGTGTACCTAATAAAGTGGCCAGTGAGTGTATATATCCACTGGTATAACTGCTTATGTTGGAAGAATTCTAATATTAGCCAGAATATCCATGATGTAAAGATGTATCACCCCCAAGAGTCTTCAGTTTTATTCAGAAAAATTTAATCTTCTCAAGGTGGACTACATACATCACAAGAATTATATTTTTAAACCTATATGCATTTTATTTTCCTTTACTGCCTATTGCTTACAGCAATTCATGTACACTTGATTTAGTTGTTATGTTCCTCTCTTTTTAGCTTCAACATGTAGAAATTAGGCTAACAAAAGCAACATTTTAGAAAGCATAGTTAGAAATGTTACGCCGGCCACAGATGGTTTGAATCTCAGCCGGTTCAGCAGGGACTGGCTGAGGTTTGAACAATCTACGGGCAGGCTGATTGTACTTGAGTCTATCCATTGATTGAAGAAAAAGTAAGAAAGAAAATTGCATCATCTATGGCCTGCCTTTGGCTAGACAGGATTACTTATGAGTAAGCTTGAGCGATTCGAGTGAAACACGTCAACATATCTGTACCCTGTGTATTGTCTGACTGGATTCCAATAAATATTTTGAAAGAACTTGACTATGTCTGTGGTGTGCCACCATTTCCTGTATTCCTAGGATTACTACCAGAAGAACATACCTGTGTTGATCCCCTCACTTCCCCATGGAATCTCTGCTCTGTTAGCCATCGGACTACTGGTGCAGACTTGTCAAACTCTTCCATCCTGACAAGAGCGAGGAGTGCATAGGATGTAGCCTCCAGTGATAGTTGGTGAGAGTTAGGTTCCTCCCAGTGATCGTTATCTAGAAGAGAAGTTTTGTGGTAATTAAGCATGAGCAAGAAAAAGTTAAAGGGCATCTCCAGCAACAGTGTATTCCTTGTACCATGACCCCAGGGCTGTTTGTTGCTCATGGGCACCCCATTGCTTTACTGGGATCATACCTAAGTGTTTGTGCTCATTGGCAACTCTGGTTAGATTCTTGGGAAGCATTTCTACAGGATTTGGAGGCAGTGTTTGAACTGTGAATTGGATCCTATGCACCTGCTTTGATCTCCGAGACACCCATGTGAATGTGTCCTTTGTCAGAGGAAATTGAAGGCTGCCATTGCTGACCATAATGAGCAATACAATAATAAAACCACAGTGGGAGCAATTAATTAATTAATTACCAGCTCACTGTCAGGGGTGGTCACTGCAACCAAAACTTCCTGAACCGCCCCCCCCCCCTCCCAAAGGTATAGACACCCAGGTCCACATACGAAGAAGTTGATCTCTGAGACACCCATGTGAATGTGTCTTGTCAGAGGAAATTGAAGGCTGCCATTGCTAACTATAATGAGCAATACAATAATAAAACCACAGTGGGAGCAATTAATTAATTAATTACCAGCTCACTGTCAAGGGTGGTCACTGCAACCAAAACTTCCTGAACCCCCCCCTCCCCAAAGCAGACCAAGGTATAGACACCCAGGTCCACATACGAAGAAGTTGATCTCCGAGACACCCATGTGAATGTGTCTTGTCAGAGGAAATTGAAGGCTGCCATTGCTGACCATAATGAGCAATACAATAATAAAACCACAGTGGGAGCAATTAATTAATTAATTACCAGATCACTGTCAAGGGTGGTCACTGCAACCAAAACTTCCTGAACCCCCCCCCCCCCACAAAACAGACCAAGGTATAGACACCCAGGTCCACATACGAAGAAGTTGATCTCTGAGACACCCATGTGAATGTGTCTTGTCAGAGGAAATTGAAGGCTGCCATTGCTGACTATAATGAGCAATACAATAATAAAACCACAGTGGGAGCAATTAATTAATTAATTACCAGCTCACTGTCAAGGGTGGTCACTGCAACCAAAACTTCCTGAACCCCCCCCTCTCCAAAGCAGACCAAGGTATAGACACCCAGGTCCACATACGAAGAAGTTGATCTCCGAGACACCCATGTGAATGTGTCTTGTCAGAGGAAATTGAAGGCTGCCATTGCTGACCATAATGAGAAATACAATAATAAAACCACAGTGGGAGTAATTACTTAATTAATTACCAGATCACTGTCAAGGGTGGTCACTGCAACCCAAACTTCCTGAACCCCCCCCCCCCACAAAACAGACCAAGGTATAGACACCCAGGTCCACAGAAGAAGTTGCTTAAAATGACACGCAGCTTTTTTAACAAAAGTGCCAAAACTATTTATTTAGATGTCATAAAGTGTTGGAAATTTCACTTACAGTATAATAAAATATTAATAATAGTAACGATACCCTTCACCTCACCTATTAAAATAGACAGCATTGTCTAGTTCACATTGACTTTCATCCTGGCGTCACGATGACCCAGTAGTTGGCTAGACACACATAAATATTTAAACGGAAAAAAAGCCAGCAACGGCTTCCAAAGTTAGCAAGCATGCCGTACATCAACAGTTGCCACCTATATATGACCACCCGGGTGTAATCAATGCACAGTTATCAATGCTGGTTAATTCTAGAAAGCAGTTAGGGGGGTAAACTCAATACCATCACACCATCCTCAAAGCATACCACTATCTACATTTTCAGTGAGAACCGATTTAATGGATTAATGATAAGTACAATTTAACTCTTTCCGGTGATCTTGAAATGTGAACATTTATACAACCGGTAGAAAGCTGGACTGCTATTGAAAATAATGTTGATTTCAGTTACTATGCATGAAGTGCATCTCTAATCGCTTTTTGAAATGAACCATCATTGATAACTGTGCATTGATTACACCCAGATGGTCATATATAGGTGGCAACTGTTAAGGGCATGGTATGCTTGCCAACTTTAAAATCCATTGCTGACTTTTTTCTGTAAGAATATTTATGTGTGCCTAGCCCACTACAGGTCACCGTGATACTCGGATGATAGTCCATGTGAACTAGACAACGCTGTATATTTTAATAGGTGAGGTGAAGGGTATTGTTACTATTATTAATAATTCATTATACTGTTAGGCTTCGTTTAGACCTGCAGTTTGGGAGGTCGGCAAAAATGCATGGTTGAGACACATTTCTGCTGCCCACCAACCGTCCCTCCTTAAGCTGCAATAGGCAGCTGACGGGTGTTTACATTGCATGGCGTTCATGCTTTGTGCCTATAGCAAAGTTCACCCGACATGTAGCAAGCAAGCATGTTGAACACTACTCTTCATAACATCCGAGTTGGTCCAGGTCCACAACCTCCAGGAATGTCTAGAAACGCAATGCCATCTTGCTGTCTTCTATAGAAATTTTTCTTTACCTACATATATAGGTTGAGACTTTATTGATCACCATTATAGACTGCCATCATCATCATTATTATTATTTTTGTATTTGCATACCCTTGATCTAACAGGGTTGTTGTATATGGATTCAAGCCAAATATCAGCATCATTGCTTATTAGGAACTACAGCATTTATATCCTATAGAGTGTATGTTTCTTTTCCTTTTTGCAATCAAAAGTCGCACTCAAATTTTTTATTGTTATTTCATTTTCTGTACCTTGTATATACAGGGGTCACGTCTAAGAATCTTGTTGCTATAGTTTCATTATTAACATTCTAAAAACACATTTTCCTCACAATTTTTGTTTTTTTTATCCATGCGATTTGGGTGAATCGCATTCACAAGACCAATTTGGTTCCTTACCAGAAAGGTCTATTGTAGTTTTAGAGATCGGTAACACTATTTGAGTGCTATTGGGGACTCTTAACACAATCATTTCTTTTGTGATATTTTTATACATACCTATATTATTTTTACATTTTTATCACTGACCTAGTTTGGTGTTATGACAACACTTATACACTCGTCTCATATAATTTTAATTACATTTTTGAGATCACCACTTGATTAAATAGTTTGGTGTATCCTGCTATTACACTCACTCACTCAGAGTGTTTTTTATAACAATTCATCTGTAACACAATTTTGCTCACAACTCTGGATTTTGTGTAGCTTTTGTGAAGCAGGTACACTATTTGATTTAATTATTTTTAGCGCTGCACTTTTCACTATATATCACTTTCACAATTTTGTCTAATTGTTGTGTTAGCTGCTCAGTATTTTGAGCTTGGCGCAGTATTTTTCCACATTTTTCACTTGAACACTACACAGTCTAGCAGGGGGGAGCACCTGTAGGTGGGGTGCAGAATGGTGCAGTGGCAATAACACACACAGTCCAAATGCGATGTAAAGAACTTGTATTGAAGTAATGCAAAGACAGTTCACAATAAACCCAGAGGGAAGACAGCACTTCCGGGAACACTCACGGGTCTCACAGCATGTAGAGAGCAGGTTCCAGCTAAACTGACAGCGCCTGTTAGGTGGGGCAGAATGCAGCAAGAAAAGTTGCAAACCCTATGCTTTCCCTCCTCGGCAGGAACCTTTCCCTACCACTAGCTCTGTCCCCAACAGATGGGGTACCTGTCCCTACTCTATCCACTCACAAATGCGCACAAGCCTGTGAGCCAGGGCCCTAAATAGGCTCTGCCTGACCCAAGATGGCTGCTAGAGTCACATGGGGGGCAGCATCCGAACAGATAGCTTCCCCAGTGACCCAGGAAACCATAGAGGAGCCATGTTCCTCCTGACTCCCTCTCCAATTGCAGTACCCTGCGCTACCTGCAGTGAAGAAAGTAGACTACTGCCTACACACCGAAAATGCTTCTCAGTTGCAGCCCCATTGTTGGCAAAAATTAGGTTAAAACAGGCGGTAAGGAGGCGTCACATTGGTTCCTCACCACCTGTCAGTAGCCTCTGTAGCAAGATCTGAACAATAGAGTGGGATTTCAGAGTCAAGAGAGATATAGATGCATTTCTAAATCTTGAGATTTCCAACACTTTGTGATACTTATATAAATAGTTTTGATACTTTGTGGTCAAAAAACCCACGTGGACCATTTTAAGCCACTTCTTCTGTAGACCTGGGTGTCTATACCTTGCTCTGCTTTTTTTCCTGCCATTGCTGAACACCTAATGAAAAAAATTGAAAGACTTGAAAAAGTGAAATTTACTAAAGAAGAGCAGATTTTTTTTTATAAACATCCCCATGAGGCCCTATGCAGCCTTTAATTCTACCACTGTTATAATCCATTATTGATCACCACCAGTTTTCTTTTTTAATAGAGTGGACGAGGGTTAAAACTCTTTTTACGTTTTTACTACCTTTATGGCCCCATTTTCAATAGGACAGGAAGTGAGAGAAAAACTTCAATAGTGACACTCCTTTTTAGTAAAGTGGGGGAAGACCTGAGAATCCAACAACGTATTGTTACAGCCTTTGTCACCCTTTTTTCCCCATCTTGGTGAAAACGTTGTCACCTGGAGAAGTACGGTAATTAGGAGAAACCTTTTCAATGAAGCCTCCGACAGCAATACAAAACTGACATGAAGATACTGAGAAGTTTCCACTAGATCTTCATGAATATTGTACCACTCATCAATATAGAGGTTTATTACTGTATATAGCCCCTGATAGGAGTGCCTAGTCTAATCTGTGATCTTGACCTGTAAGCATTGATACTTTACTTGTAGATGCAGACATGAGTTTATTGATGTTCACCAGCTTTCCAGCTCTGGCCAGGGCATAAGAAGTCATGGCGATGGAATATGGTTTTCTGATATTTGGATACTGTTGCACGATGTAGTCTATAGCTTTGTCAATGCTTGCTCGTAGGTTCTGTGGAACAAAATAATAGATTGACATTAGGCTTATTAGTGAATGTTAAATTACCGCTACAGTGTTATTATTGTAAGATAGATAAAATAATGGGATATACTGTATATTTATTATTTTCTTTTCCACCTAAACTTCTTCAGGCCTGTCCATTCTGATTTTCATCCTTCCTTTCAAGAGTTTTCTGGCTTATCTATTCGTCTGTCTACTAATCCAACTTTTTATCAATTTTTTGCTATACATGTCCATGTATCCATCAATCCATGTATTCTACATCCATCTGTCTCTATATTTCAATCTGCCCTTCTAGCAATCTGTTTGGCATTATAGCCATCCATCATTTTGTCATCAATTTTCTTTCTTTTATCTGTCTATCAATCCATCCACAAATCAGTCCTTAAATACACCTATTCGTCCATCTTTTCTTCCAAGCAATCTGCAATTATCTATCAGTCCCACTTATCCATTTATTGGCCTGTCCATCTGCAAATCAGTATAGCTGTTTATATAGCCATCTATTTTCCCATCCATCTGTCAATCAGTCCAACTACCTGTATAGCCATCTATTTGCCCATCCAATAGTCACTTAGTCCAACTACCTGTATTTCTGTCCATTTGGCCATCCATCCGCCAATCAGTCCAGCTGCCTGGATATCATTCATGTCTTCTCAACCCATAATGTCCTCTATCTGCCCAACTGCCCTTACAGTTTGTCTAAAACCAATTTTTACATTTGGATTGAGCAGAGAAGGGTTAAAACCCCTGCGTGTCCTCGCTGGAGAGCGAACAGAAATAGGGGCACTTGTTCGAGTGACAACAAAGAGGGGACACAGTCAGCAAAAAATGCTAATGGGTTTTAATCATTCTCTACTCCATTTAAAAGAAACACAAACAAAAGTTTAGATGTTCACACACAGTAAGATATTGATCCCTCATTTCTTGAGCAGTGTAATATAACATATACAGTATGTAGATTTACAGTGACAAAAAAACTTGAATGGGGTGAGAAACATGGGGTGAGAAACAGGACAGTGAAGAAATCACTACTTACATTTACATGTCCATTACAGGTTTCCTCACTGTCCAGCATAGCGATAAGGACAAACGCGGTGAGTGTAGAGTCTAGTTCAACAGCTCCTTTTGTAATACCACCCTGTACAAAATAAACATACTTAAATATTGAAAGTAGAGGTTCCATGGCTAGAACTCAGTACTATCTGTACATAAAA
Source organism: Lithobates sylvaticus (assembly GCA_028564925.1). Taxonomy (NCBI): domain Eukaryota; kingdom Metazoa; phylum Chordata; class Amphibia; order Anura; family Ranidae; genus Lithobates; species Lithobates sylvaticus. The sequence continues at coordinate 69,673,306 of CM053029.1, forward strand.
ATGCCAGTTTTAGGACAGGTCAGATGCTTACTTTGACTGGTTTGGGCTTATTTAGTAGAACAGAGCCAAGTGTCACAGTCAGGTGCCCACAGTTGAGATGTCGGCACCAAGGACAGAAGATGGAGGGAAGGGACGGCTCGAGTGAGCACATCGCTGGATCCTGAGACAGGTGAGTGGCTGTTTATTAAAAGTCAGCAGCTACAGTTTTTGTAGCTGCTGACTTCTATCGAACACAAAATGGCCTGGTCTGAAGTTACCCAAGTGGTGTAATGCAAGTAACCGACACACATAGCCTACAGCTCAGGTCAGTTAAGCACATTGGGGTATGAAGATATCTTCATAGGAGTTAATACTGCATGAATACATAAGTGGTTACCAAGGGTAACAACGGTTTCTCTAGCTTGTTGTATGTGTGTACAAGTGACAGGTGAGATAGCCTCTTGCAGGAGAAGCTGTTTGATGCTATATTTTGAATAAAAGGTATTTTTTGTAGTTCGGCAGTCCAGAATTATCTTCTATCTATTGCTACAAGCATTGCCAGCACCTGTGGCTTCCTAACTGGTGAAGAGGTTTACCTTCATTAGACCCACCTGGAGTGATGACACCCTTTCCCTCCCTACTATAATAATAAATTGATGAAAACGCACTGCCATTTCCATATGATCAAGAGAAGCTGCCAGCACCTTATTCATTTGTGCAGACAAAATAGTTACAGTAGCACTTTGGTATACAGAAGATTATTATTATTTTTTTAAAAAGCCATATCTATATTGTACATACCACCATCTCCTGATGGTATACTGGGGCATTTTCTTCAAACATGCCATCTGGTTTCTGCTTCCCCAATAAAAGCCATTTCACGGAATTGCACAGTACATCTCTGTCAACGCTGATTAAGTCTTGAGCTAGGGCAAACACTTTCACAACATAGGCAGTGAGCCTGCGGAAGACAAGTCATAAGCAGACTAGTAAGTAAGAGAGTGCCAGAGGTGTCATATCGTAAATGGAGTCCCATAAAGTGGACAGAATAAGCATATGTAAAGTCACATTAAGCAGAGGAAGAGACGGAATAAGTACAAGTGGAGTCACATTAAGCAGAGAAGGAGATAAATAAGCATAAGTGCAGTTATATTAAGCAGGGGAGGAGATAAATAAGCATTAGTGGAATCATTAGGCAGGGGAGGAGATATATAAGCCTAAGTGGAGTCATTAAGCAGGGGATGAGATAAATAAGCATAAGTGCATTTATACTAAGCAGGGGAGGAGATACATAAGCCCAAGTGGAGTCATTAAGCAGGGGAGGAGATAAATAAGCATAAGTGCATTTATACTAAGCAGGGGAGGAGATACATAAGCCCAAGTGGAGTCATTAAGCAGGGGAGGAGATAAGTATGCACAAATGGAGACAAAATAAGTTAAAAATAAAAAAGCAGCATCTGGAAAGGTTATAATCTCATTCAGGTTTTTATTTTTGTCTGGGACCTCTCCTTCCCAGAATAAGAATTGAAGGGAAAATTTTCCAAAAATAGTTGCAAAAATAACCCTAAATCTAGAACATTGATATCATTCAATAATACCATGATAAAGTGACACTACACTCTGATTTAAAGCGTATTCTTATGCCGCGTACACACGATCAGGCTTAATCCGGCGGACAATCCGCCAGACTTTCCAGCGGAGTTCCGCTGGACTTTCCGAACATGCGGACTTGCCCACACACGCCCAGACTTTTCCGACGGACTAGATCCGGCGGACAATCCGCCGGAGTTTTGGCGGAGGTCTGCCGGACTTTTACACTGAGTAAAGTCCGTTCCTTTAAGCCCCATACACACGCGCGGATTATCCGAGGACCAGGTCCGTCAGACCATGTCCGTCATACTTTGTCTGATGTTGGTTTTGCGTACACACGGTCGGACAAAGTTGTCGGAAAATCCGATCATTCTGAACGTGGTGACGTTTGTTGCCTACGACGGGACTACGTAGAGGCTAGTAGCCAATAGCTTTGGTCTTGTAATGTGATCTGAGCATGCGTAGCACTTTTTCCGGTCGGAATTCGCTACACACGATCGGATTTGGTGTGATCGGACTTTGTTGTCAAAAAATCTATCCAGCAGGAGATAGGACTTTGTCCGTCAGACAATCTGATGGAAACTGTCTGATGGTGCCTACACACGGTCTGATTTTCCAACAACATTGTCTGATAGGACAGAATCCACCGGAAAATCCTACCGTGTGTATGGGGCTTTAGAACGTGACTCCAGGTAGACGGGACTAGCGAAGGAAGTCAATGCCGTCACCTCCATTGGCGAGATTGACACTTTGCTAGCCCCGTCACCTGGTATGGATTTAACAGGGAAATTCCCTATGCCAAAAAAACGGCGTGGGGGTCCCCCCAAATCCATATCAGACCGTTATCCGAGCACGCAGCCCGGCCGGTCAGGAAAGGGGATGGGGACGAGCGAGCGCCATGTACCCCTACCCATTCACCTGGGGAAAAAAAAGTGTACATAAAAAAACACAACACAGGTTTTTAATATGCTTTATTAGACAACTCCGGGGGGTCTTCTCTTCTTCCGTCATTGTGGGTCTTCTCGCCAGACTCCTCCACTATCTTCTGCTCTTTTACTAGCGGTGGAACCCGGCTTTCTCCTTCGTCACCGCCTGGGGGTCTTCTTCCGACAGAAGGCTGAAGGCGACAGCGACAGAAGACCAGGCCAACGTTAGTAAAAGAGCTGGAAAAAGAAAGCGGAGGCCCGGCAAGAAGAACCGAAGAGCAGGACAAGACCCCCGAAGTCGGAAGAAGACCCCCGGACGGCGACGAAGGAGAAAGACGGGCTCCTCAGCTAGTAAAAGAGCAGAAGATAGTGGAGGAGTCCAGCGAGAAGACCCCCGAAGACGGAAGAAGAGTTGACCCCCGGAGCTGTGTAATAAAGTATTTTAAAAACCTGTGTTGTGTTTTTTTATGTACACTTTTTTTTCCCCAGGTGAATGGGTAGGGGTACATGGATTCCGATAAGCCCCCCGCCCGCAGACCCCGACAACCAACGGCCAGGGTTGTCGGGAAGACGCCCTTGTCCTCATCAACATGGGTACAAGGTGCTTTGGGGTGGGGAGGCTGCAGGGCCCCCCCTTCCCCAAAGCACCCCCCCATGTTGAGGGCACGCGGCCTGGTATGGCTCAGGAGGGGGGGCGCTCGCCCCGTCCCCACCCCATTTCCTGACCGGCCGGGCTGCGTGCTCGGATTAGGGTCTGATATGGATCTGGGGGGGACGCCCACGCCGTTTTTTTTGGCGTAGGGATTCCCCTTTAAATCCATACCAAGCGACGGGGCTAGCGAGGTGTCAATCTCACCGATAGTGCCAGCAGCATTGAATTCCTTTGCTAGTCCCGTCTACCTGGAGTCACGCTCAAAATGAACGGACTTTACTCCGTGTGTCGGTAAGTCCGTTCATTTCAAAAGTCCCGAGGTCTAGCACACAGACGGCCGGATTGTCCGATAATTTGAGTCAAAACTTCTTTCTAAGTCTGCTGGACTTTTGGGAAGACACACACGGCTGGATTGTCCGGCGGATTCTAGTCCATCGGACCAAGTCCGCCGGAAAGTCCGATCGTGTGTACGCGGCATTAAAGCGGTATTAAACCCAAAATCAAAAACATATAATAATATATTGCAGCTTACCAATCATTAGATGGGGTAGCTGCATTTGTTTTCTTTTTTAAGCTTTTTTCCCCTCTGTTTTCACCTGGTGATCTGGCCAGTAACATGCCTCCTTTATTAACCGCTACATATGCAGGACAGCTTTTTTTGTTGAAAAAAAAACAGACTTACTGGCAGAATTCCCTCTCATTCCCTCATATTCCCTCTGTTCTCAGCTGTATAGGGAGCTCAGACAGCTGGGGGAGGAGAAACAGCAGCACACTGAGCTTCCCAGTGAATGGCTGTGCATGGCGGGGGTGTCAGGACAAGTCTGATTATTGGAGGAGAGCAGACTGAGTTCCCAGTACTATCAGAAAACTTTCAAATGTGTTATATTTATTTTAGGAAATATGTCTTCCACATAGATAGAATGAGCTCAGGTGATTGTTTATTTTATTTTTGCTGGGATTACCTATGTGGAAGATACACTGTATTAGTAAAAGTATTGGGACGCCTGCCTTTACACGCACATGAACTTTAATGGCATCCCAGTCTTAGTCTGTGGGGTTCAAAATTGAGTTGGCCCAGCCTTTGCAGCTATAACAGCTTCAACTCTTCTGGTAAGACTTTTGAGTATATTCTATTTTCAAGCAATACATCTAAAGCCCCATACACACGGTAGGATTTTCCGATGGATTCTGTCCTATCAGACAATGTTGTCGGAAAATCAGACCGTGTGTAGTCACCATCGGACAGTTTCCATCAGATTGTCTGACGGACAAAGTCCTATCTCCTGCTGGATAGATTTTTTGACAACAAAGTCCGATCACACCAAATCCGATCGTGTGTAGCGAATTCCGACCGGACAAAGTGCTACGCATGCTCAGATCACATTACAAGACCAAAGCTATTGGCTACTAGCATCTACGTAGTCCCGTCGTAGGCAACAAACGTCACCACGTTCAGAATGATCGGATTTTCCGACAACTTTGTCCGACCGTGTGTACGCAAAACCAACATCAGACAAAGTATGACGGACATGGTCTGACGGACCTGGTCCTCGGATAATCCGCGCGTGTGTATGGGGCTTTACTCTTTCATGATTTACCAAAAAATAAATAAAAATAGGTGGACTTCAAAAGTAAAAACAAATGTATATAAGAAGTCTCCATTACCATGTGCTTGATGGTGTTTGAATCCAGGCACCATAGGAAGCATCTGGTTTGCGGAATGCCAGCTGACGTGTATAACCTGTTTACCAAAAAGAAATGAATTAATGAACATAATCCAATATGATCTCTAGGATAACTTACTGAATCATTAGACATAAAAACAAAAAAAAGATGGGGTCCAGGTTTCAAGCATTGGTAAATGGGAGGAGATCTCATGCCAGACCCTCAGCATAGTGGTGACATTAAAGTGTGTGTCTGGACCAATAACATTAAGTACATCTATAATATAGGCATATTTCTCCATGTTTAACCACTTGACCTCCAGAAGGCATTACCTCCCTCATGACCAGGGCATTTTTTTCTATTTAGCACCGTGCTACTTTAACTGGCAATTGTGCGGTCATGCAACACTGTACCCAAATTTAATTTATATAACAATTTTTTCACACAAATAATGCTTTCTTTTGGTGATATTTCATTACCACTGTGTTTTTTTTTTTATATCACTAAGTTCGCTTTCATGTGATTATATATTATATCCCTTTCATGACTAAGCCTATTTCTGACATTTGGTGTTTACAAGTTAAAATCCCTATTTTTTGCTAGAAAATTACTTAGAACCCCCAAACATTATATATATTTTTTAACAGAGAATCTAGAGAATAAAATGGCGATTGTTGCAATATTTTATGTCACACGGTATTCGTGCAGCGGTATTTTGAATGCAACTTTTTGGGAAAAGGGACACTTTCATGAATTAAAAAAAAACAAAATAGTATAGTTATCCCAATTTTTTTGTATAATGTGACCAAACATGTCACGCATTTGTGGAATGGCGACAAACTTTGGTACCAAAAAATCTACAATCTACAATTTTTTTTTTACGGTTACCAGGTTAGTTACAGAGGAGATCTAATGCTAGAATTATTGCTCTCACTCTGACGATCGCGGCGATACCGCAACATGTGTGATTTAAACACCATTTACATATGCGGGCGTGAGTTCCATATGTGTTTTATTTGCTGCGCGAGCTCGCGGTGATGGGGGCGCTTTGAAAACATATTTATTTTTTTCTTATTTCATTTATTTATTTTTATATTATTAAATTGTGTTTTAAAAATAAATAAATTTGATCACTTTAATTGCTTTCACAAGGAATGTAAACATCCATTGTAACAGTAATAGGTGGTGACAGGTACACTTTATGGAGGGATCGGGGTCTGAAAGACCTCCATTCCCTCCTTTGCACCTCAGAGTATTCAGATCCTTGAAAACAGTGTATTTGAATACTGTATATTTTTTTTTAAAACTGGCGCCATTGGCAGCCGAGTAAACAGGAAGTAACGTTGTAACGTCGCTTCCGTGTTTACATCCAGGAGACTCACTGTCTGTCACTAGCAGCCGAAAGCGGTGCATCATCCCAGCATAACCCCCGAAAGCCAAATACGCATATCTGCGTACGCTCGGCGGGAAGGGGATATAAATGCAAGTGATACATCTGTAGCGCCGGTACTTTTGATAAGTATGTGCTATGCAGTTAAATTTAGTTTTTGCTCAAAACTATAGTTGAGTTTTGGGGTTAATTGCTCTAATTTATGCTTTGGCATCAGTTTGGCTGGGCTGTATTGAGGTGCTGCCTGGTCATAGGTGGGTGAGCACCTGTGACAGGCCTGAGAACGCAGTCTGGTTGGACGCATTGGGTACCAATCTCCTCTCGGAGCCAATCAGTGGGCCCGTTTGTCCCGCTGTGTATTCCGGGAGAGGGTACTTAAGGTGCTGAAGTCACGTGATTCAGGGTTCCGGTCCAGAAGTTGTTGCTGACTCCATGGTCCTGGTCCTCCTGGCCAGCCCCCAGAGGCCCTCATGGCGTGGGGTGCGGATCCATCCATTTACGAGCCTTGGAACTGGCTAGTTTGAGGCGCAGTAACTGGAAGGAGGATTAAAAGGTGTTCCGGTGCCATCTCAGGTTTGGAGAGGCCCAGCAACTCTACATGCAACCAGGGGAGGACTCTTCGGAGGAGGGCCACGCACGAGGCTGGCTGCTCGGTAATAGCCTGGAAGCTGAGCTGTAAGGACACTAATTGAATCCGCATTTCTTACGGTATCGCCGGACCGGCTGCAAGATACTGGTACTGTAAGAAACGTTCCTAATCTTATCCTTCAATTACAACTAAGTTCCTGAGAGAGACTTTTGTGTTCATCTAAAGTTTCACAACCAAGTCTGTGTCAGAGACTAAAATCACTTGTTGGCTGCTAGATCTACAAACAAAGATTTATCCAACAGTTGAGTTATCCAGTTGCGAGTGGCTACTCCCTGAATCATCTACAGAGAGATATTTATTGAGTTTTGGCAGTTCCAAAGTGCCTGAGCTTCTATACCCATACCCTCTATTCCCAACTGAGAGACTGTGTTTCTGTTCAACGTTTTAAGCAAATAAAAAATCCTAAAAAGGAATTCAAGTGTCAGTCTCCGCAGTTACTGGGTATCAAACCTGGGAACCCCTAGACAAGAACAACGAGTACGAGCTGGTGGAGGTAATCGATAAGCCCAGAAAAACTCAGCCGCTCCTTCGGGGGTCAGTGCTACACCTCATAAGGAGAAAGACATATATTTGAATGTAAACATATAATATATTTATGAGTAAAGGTTTTCAAGTGTGTTTGGATAGAATATCCATAGTGATCGTTAAACCAGTAGTGAGGTTTCCCATGGAGTCCCATGCTGTCATATAGTGTGTGGTGTATTCTTTCTGATAATTTAATATTTTCCATTGTCATTGTTTTTTTTAAAGGGATAGTACACCTATTGTGTTCCATATTTCCATTTTTCTTGTATTCAGACAGTTATGTCGTGTACACACGGTAGGAATTTCCAACAGAAAAAGTCTGATGGGAGCTTTTCATCGTATATTCCGACCGTGTGTATGCCCCATCTGACTTCTTCCATCAAAAATTAATTTATATAGATAGGATTCTATATTTTTCCGAAAAAAAAATTCCTATCGTAAAAAAACGCTTGTCTGTATGCTGCTCTGATGCACCAAAAATCACGCATGCTCTAAAGCAAGTACGAGATGGAAGTACTCGGTCTGGTAAAACTAGCGTTCGTAAAAGCACGAGTCTGAAAAGCGCGAATCGTCTCTCACCAAACTTCTACTAACACGAGATTAGCAGAAGGAGCCCAAAGGTTGGCGCAGTGACTAATGAACTTCTTTTCTAGTGCCGTTGTACGTGTTGTACGTCACCGCATTCTTGACGGTCAGAATTTGGTGTGACCGTGTGTATGCAAGACAGCTTGAGCGGAATTCCGTCAGAAAAACCTTCAGAGTTTATTCCGACTGGAAAACCGGTCGTGTGTACAGGGCATTAGAGTGCAGCATCCCCATTCAAAATTTCTCCTTACTGTAATTGCAAAGAACTTTTTGTATGTGCTTGCTCAATCTACCTCTCTGCATTCACAGTGAGATGAATTAGTAGCAAAATGGATTTAAAGTGAATATAAAACAAAAAAAATATTTTTTTCTTTGTATGAAGGGTGAATGGCTTGGAACACCTGTTGAGTTATTATTACTGTCAACGTGATGGCGAATCCTACATTTTAAAATTTTCAATGGGGACACCTATATCCATCCCCACCCCTAGCTTTTATTTCCCTTACCTTTTCCTTCACATTTCCCAATCCATCTCCTTTGAATTCCTTTTCCTTAAATTGGATGCATCCCCTTCATTATGAGTGAATTCCCTCTTCCTTTTCTCCTTCCCTCTTCCTTACTGCCTGCCCCACTTTCCCGCTCATCCCCTTTCCTTCCTTATAAGTGTGTTTTCTTGATTGTGGTACAACATCCCTTTTTAAGAAATCATTATGAGCACTTTATTAGTATGACCATCTTTTCAAAAATAATCAGGAAATAATTTTGGGTTCTATTTTTGTTGTTGTTTTAGTTGTTGTGTATGAAAAGTTATTGCTGTTATATTGGTTTTATTTTTATATATATATATATATATATATATATATATATATATATATATATATATATATATATATATATATATATATATGTGTGTGTGTGTGTGTGTGTGTGTATGAATATATATATATATATATATAGTGGTGGATTTTATTATATATATATATATACTTAGATATGTTTATAAATTTACAACATTATGAAGAAATAGGTGGAATTTCATTATTTTTCATTATTCATTATCCACCTTAAAGTGTGTTGGTATAAATGTCCTCCAGCCTCCCACTGCTCTACGGCTAAAGCCCAATCATGTGATTGCATCCAGTGGGAAATGTTCTCATTCTTTAAATAAACTCTGGACTTGTTTGTTTTAAAAGCAGCGCAACTCTATTTTTCTTGGGTCACTTCTTCTGGTGACTAAAGGAGGGGTTTTCTTCACTTTGGTGAGATTTCTCCTCACTTTCTGTTGTGTCTAAATTACAGGAGGTGATTAAAAATTTCCCATTTCAATCAGCAAAAAAGAGAGGTTATACTTTTGCCTACTCTTTCCAAAACTTTCCAAAATTAACCAGGATTAAGCTACACTATATTACCAAAAGTATTGGGACACCTGCCTTTACACACACATGAGTCTTTTATTGCATCCCAGTCTTAGTCCGTAGGGTTTAATATTGAGTTGACCCACCCTTTGCAGCTATAACAGCTTCAACTCTTTTTGGGAAGGCTGTCCAAAAGGTTTAGGAGTGTGTCTATGGAAACGTTTGACCATTCTTCCAGAAGCGCATTTGTGAGGTCAGGCACTGATGTTGGACTCTATAGGGTTGAGGCAGGCCAGTCAAGTTCCTCCACTCCAAAATCGCTCATCCATGTATTTATGGACCTTGCTTTGTGCACTGGTCCAAATCATTTGGTGGTGGGGGGATTAGGGTATGGAATTGTTTTTCAGGGGTTGGGCTTGGCCCCTTAGTTCCAGTGAAGGAAACTCTTAAGGCGTCAGCAAATCAAGACATTTTGGACAATTTCATGCTCCCAACTTCATGGGAACAGTTTGGGGGTGGCCCCTTCATGTTCCAACATGACTGCGCACCGGTACACTCCTTTGTGCTCTCCGTTGGTTCGAATCTTACCTATATCACCGCACCTTCAGTGTCACTCTACTTCCTCCTCTCCAACACCTCTTACCGTTGGGGTTCCCCAAGGTTCTGTCCTTGGACCTCTACTATTCTCGATCTATACATCCTCCCTGGGTCAGCTGATAGTCTCCCATGGCTTTCACTACCATTTATATGCCAATGACACCCAAATCTATCTCTCTACCCCTCAGCTCATCCCATCAGTCTCCTCACACGTCACTGATTTACTAAGAGACATATCAGCCTGGATGTCACACCACTGCATCAAACTGAATCTATCTAAAACCAAGCTCATAAAATTTCCTCTTCTACGTGCCCCTTCCCCTGACTTCTCTGTCAAGATCAATGGCACAACTATCAGTCCGTCCCCACATGCCAGGGTGCTAGGGTTAACCCTAGACTCTGAACTGTCCTTTCAGGACCACATCCAATCCCTGTCCAAATCATGCCGCCTTAGCCTCCGCAACATCTCTAGAATACGCCCCTTTTTAACCAATGACACCACCAAGCTTCTAATTCACTCCCTGGTCATCTCTCGCCTCGACTACTGCAACTCACACCTCATTGGACTACCTTTACATACACTATCCCCCTTCAGTCCATAATGAATGCTGCTGCGAGATTCATCCACCCGGCTACATCCCTAACCTAGTCTCAAAATACCAACCAAGCCGCTCTCTTCAGTCCTCCCAAGACCTTCTGCTCTCCAGCTCCCTAGTCACCTCCTCCCATAGTCATCTACAGGATTTTCTGCAGAGCTTCTCCCATCCTTTGGAACTCCCTACCCCAATTGGTCCGACTGTCCCCTAATCTATCCATGTTTAAAGGATCCCTGAAAACCCGTCTCTTTAAAGAAGCTTATCCTGCTTCTAAATAATACACTGTTTTACTTTCTCCATCAGCTCATCCCCCACAGCTATTACCTTTTGTATCAATTGACCCTCCTTCCTAGATTGTAAGCTCTAGTGAGCAGGGCCCTCTGATTCCTCTTGTACCAAATTGTAATGTAACTGTAATGTCTGCCTTTATTTTGTTAAGTGCTGCGCAAACTGTTGGCGCTATATAAACCCTATATAATATTAATAACAATAATAATAATACTACAAGGCTGCAAAATTAAGACTTTTGGTCGGTCACTGTCTGTGGGGCAGCTATTCTCAACTTGAGTTCATCCAGAAGTTGCTAGGGGTTCCTTTGATACAGATGTGGCCTTGCCCTTTTCCAACTTAGTTGGCTTTCATGTCATCTTTGGGGCATGGCTGCTTTGTAATAGGGTGGCATAAGCTTATACCTCTCAGCAATCCAAGAGGCACCATGACAAAGGGCATTGAGCCATAATGATAGATTTTAGAAGGGTCCGATATAGACTGTGTCCACCACAGCCCATATGGAAAGTACAGAGTTTTTTTTCTTACCATTATTGATGTGCTGGATGGCCTCTGTTCTGCGATGTATGCCTACGTTTTCCCACTGCCTGGTAGCATCCAGATAATGAGCAGCAATGACAGTAGGAGTCATACTCATCATGTTCTGTTCTCCACAACCCCAGGGAGCTGTGATCAAGTGATTCAGATTGGCTCCATCAATGGCTTTTTCCACCAGCTGGCTAATTGCTGTCCCTGAGAATTGCAAAGAGCTAAGTTAAAGCTGATCTCTAGGAAAGGGCTCTTTACATTTTTCATGTGCTCCAACTCCTAAAGCTGGTGACGCACAGTGCACATTTGTAAAGCTGGTGGAGCACAATGCACATAACGCTCTGCAGTGGAGTGGCCACATTACATTTTTAAATAGTCCACTAAGGGCATAACGCCAAGCAACCATTTTAGGCAGTGTTTCCTCAGGCAGTCCAAAGAATACAAGCAGAAGCACACTGACACAAGGCTACTGAACAACAAGGCAGTGGTAGCTGGCCCAGTAGAGCATGCAAGAACCCCCCATAGATGTCCAGAAAATAGGCCATGTAATATAATCAATGGCTACTAATGTATTCATCATGCATAATTCAGTGTTATGAAACACTATTATTTGGTATTTGATGGGTTATTGGGTTACATCTAGTAATAACAGTGTAAGGACAGCAAGCAGCTACCACCTATAAGCTATCATTTGTAAAGAGGAAAATCGGATTCCTTCAGCAGTTTTTTATATATAGCGACTTTAACAAGGGTAAAATTGTATTTGCTAGACTAAGAGTATATTCAAAACTGCATCTTCTGTAGGATGTTCCCCGGCAGCAGTGGGCAAAAATTATCGAAGGAAGGAGAACCAGCGAACTGGCATAAAGTTAAGGACAACCAAAGCTCATTGATGCACATGGGGAGCGAAGGCTGACCAGTGTAGTCCGATCCAACAGAAGAGCTACTGTAGCTCAAATGGCTGAAAAACATAATGTTGGTTAAGATAAAAAGGTGCCAGAACACACAGTGCATCACACTATGTTCACATGGGTCAGCATAGCAGCAGACCGGTCAGGGTGCCCATGCTGACCTGTGTCCACATCCAAAAGTGCCTACAATGGACATGTGAGCATCAGAACTGGACCACTTTCAATGCACGAAGGCGGCCTGGTCTAATGAATTGTGTTTTCTTTTACATCATGTGGATTGCCAATCAACGCTTACCTGGGAAAGAGATGGCACCAGGATGTAGTATGGAAAGAATACAGGCCAGTGGGGGCTTAACGAATCTGCTACTAACGACTTGCCTTCAGATGTTTAGTGGAGCCCATGCCTTGACAGGTTTGGCCATTTTGGTGGCACAAGGAGGACCTATTCAATATTAGGTGGGGGTCATAAGGTTATGGCTGATTGGTGTTCAATATTGCCCAGCCTGCCCACACCTGGGAGAAAGTAGTTCTGAGGGCATGTCTTCATCATTGATATACTTGCAACATATTTGTACTAGTCTATGGAACAGTGTCACTCCCGCCCACAGCCCACACTTAAGACTACCACCTTACCTTCCAGGCAGGCCCACCCAGATCACATCCAATTTCTGGGGTGCCTTTCCAAGTGCCTTGCCCCTAATTTTAGAGTAATTGTCTGCTTGAACCATGATCTCCTCATTTAATACCCTTCTATGAGCACACATGCTTAGTAACTCAAATAAGGGTAATGCTGTGATCTCGAGATGCAGCCCAGGACACAGCATCATCAGGACAAAGCTGTACTGTAAAAAAAAGAGGATGGAAGCACTCTCTAATACATTTCACCCACTGATGGGCTTAGTCATAGAGAAGTCTCATGTGGACAAAGCACTTAGATGTTCCAGAAATCCTGGGGCAGTTGACATCTATGCAATAAGAACTGAGCTACTAGTAGTTGTCCCTGCAAGATATAAATATTGCTCCATCAACACTTACCTTGGACTGTAACAATGGTTTCAATTTGTGTATTAGGAACAATGTTTTTTATATCCACTGTTTTGACCAGCTGCTCCTGTACTCCAGCTGCAAAATTAAATATTAACAGACCATCATTAACCAATTAATCCTTTCACTACATTCTCTAAATGCAGAGACCCTGTAGACAAATTTTTTTTTGTTTATGTCACATAATAATTGCACTACTGTTTATCAAATCAAAAAACAGGTTCAAATTCATTTTATCGCAAACAAACACAATATAGTACTCATTTTATAAAATAAAATATAAAAGATGAGGTCCCATCTAGACATGTGTGATTAGTTTAGTTCGGTCGTTATTCGGAAATTCGAATGTATTAGAATAGTACCGGATTTAAATGAATCGAAAATAACGGAAAAAAAAATCCGGAAGAAATTGGAATTCTAATAGTTTTCCAATTTCCAAAGAGACACAAATAGAATAGAAAATAAAGGAATAGAATAGAAAATATCTCTATATATATATATATATATATATATATTTTTTTTCTATTCTATTCCTTTATTTTCTATTCTATTTTATTCTTTTTGGAAATTGGAAAACTATTAGAATTCGAATCGATTCGAAAACTAATAAACGTAACAAATTCTAAAAACAAATTAAATGAATGAAACTAATTTAACTAAACAAATTTATGTAAATGACGGATCAAAACTAAACAATTTTTTTTCGTTCTGCACATGTCTAGTTCCATCTAGTAAATAGACAATATGTCAAGCCTCAAAACTGCATGGCAAAAACTATGGTATCCAAAACGTCCATAAGGGTCAAGCTTCCCATGATGCGTTTTGCCGCAATTGTAGCGCAATCTACTGTGCAAATACCACAGCAAAATCACACCACGATTGGGGTGCCATGGCATCGCAAATGTGTTCCACATTTTACTGCGATTCTAGAAATGCCCAGGTGTGAATAAAGCCTAAAGTGCAAACATAACAAAACAGTTTTTGGTTGACGTTCTGTACTTTAAATGGCAATTAACCTCGCTGGCGGTATGATTCTTCCTGGTTTTAGATGCTAGAAGCAGTACAATTATTTTGCATGGAAATTTGGTGTTTTATATTGTAGACCTGCAATTCTTAGGAATAACTCACTTAAATCTGTCCAAACCAGAGTCTAGTAGACATCCCGGGTATGATAAACACAAAATCATAAATTAAAATATAATAAATAACTATAAAAATTATTAAATAATTTAATCAAATCAAAAACACTGAAATTTGCTCAGTTGCAGAATTGTCGCTGTCATTAGATTTAGTGTTTGATGACGAATTTCCCCACACATCGCTATCGCTCAATTCTGCAAGTGATTCTAATTTATTATCACTGTTTTCTAGCAGGTCTAAATCACTTTTGACATAAAGGGACACTTTTTGGTTGCTATGGACAATCTCCAAATTCCAGGCAGAAAAAAACTGTATTTATAATATAAAACTACATGCAGGGCACTGGACAGTCTACTAGGGACATATGGGATGTGTATTTTTTTTTATACAGTTCTGTAATCTGTAAGATTACAGTACTGTATGTGTTTCGTGTGTTTTTACTTTTTTGAATTTGGCGCCGATCTCCGCTCCCGTGCGTCGTAACGTTGCAGGGAACGGAGCTCAGCGGCACTCGGGCATTGTGTGAATCGAGCGGAGGAGCTCGCACACACAGCGGGGAGACATCGCAGGATCCAGGGGACAAGATAAGTAAGTCTCCCTGTATCCTGCAATGTGAGCCCGAGTCTGGCTCGGGGTTTACCGTTTATGGTAATGAAGTTTCACTCCGAGCCAGACTCGGGATTACCGCCAGGGGGGTTAAACACAGAAGTAACATATCTTATCCAAAGAGTGGACATTTACAGACCTCTCCCTTTTCCCTCGGGATCTAAAACAACATTTGTTAAGGTCTGTACAACTCGTTTTCCTTCTGGCTGAAATGAAAAAAACACATATAAAGCATGAATCTTTACCTTTCAAAAGTTAAAGTTTATGTAATCCCCAATAATGAACTTCTCTTATTTGGTCCCTTTTGGTCTGCTAACTATACTATTGAAAGTGTTTTGTTGTATCTGTTTTTAAAGTGTAAAAAATACCTCTTGACTTTGCTAGAAATATTGTGAGCTGATAACTTTCTTTGTTCTCTGCACAAGGAGGGGTATGGAGATTGGGAAGGGTTATGGAGATGTGTTCGGGGGAGGAAATGAGTAGCCGTTATGAAGATGAGGAAGGGGGAGAAGATGAAGAGAGGTTATGGAGAGGGGGAGATGAGGAGTGGTTATGAAGATGAGGAAGGGGGAGAAGATGAAGAAAGATTATGGAGATGAGGAGAGGGGAGGAGACAAGGAAGGGTTGTAGAGTTGAGGAGAGTGGAGAATATGAGGATGAGATTAACAGGGGTTATGGAGATGAGGAGATGAGGAAGAATGGGGGAACGAGGAGGGGTTATGGAGATGAGGAAGGGGGAGAAGATGAGGGAACGATTATGAGATGATGAGAAGCAAGGAGACAAGGAAGGGTTAAAGAGTTGAGGAGAGTGGAAGAGATGAGAAAGGATGGGGGAATGTGGAGGGGTTATGGAGATGAGGAGGGGGGATGAGAAGGTGTTATGGCTCTAAGCAGGGTTATGGAGATGAGTAAGGGAAAAAAAATTAAGAATGATTATGACATGAGGAGAAGGCAGGAGATAAGGAAGGGTTGTGGATAGGGCTTTTACTGATTAAAATTTTTGTGTTCGATTAATCTATTTTTTTTTTTAATTGATTAATCGACTAATTTTGATTAGTTATAACGCACATAAATTTTTTCCATTTTTTTTTTATTAAACTTTATGAAAAACGTAGAAAGTTAGTTTAACTTTAATTATAAAACATATCTAGTATATTGAGTGTCAGTCACTTTATAATAGGCAAGTAGGCATCACTTTAGCCAGTCACGCAGACATACCATAATGTCCACATCTGCCCCCATACTGTAATATCCACGTCTGCCCCCATACTGTAATGTCCACATCTACCCCATACTGTAATGTCCACATCTGCCCCCATACTGTAATGTCCACATCTCCCCCATACTGTAATGTCCACATCTGCCCCCATACTGTAATGTCCACATCTCCCCCATACTGTAATGTCCACATCTCCCCCATACTGTAATATCCACATCTCCCCCATACTGTAATGTCTACATCTGCCCCCATACTGTAATGTCTACATCTCCCCACATACTGTAATGTCCACATCTGCCCCCATACTGTAATGTCCACATCTCCCCCATACTGTAATGTCCACATCTGCCCCCATACTGTAATGTCTACATCTGCCCCCATACTATAATGTCTACATCTGCCCACATACTGTAATGTCCACATCTCCCCCATACTGTAATGTCCACATCTGCCCTAATACTGTAATGTCTACATCTGCCTCCATACTGTAATGTCTACATCTGCCCCCATACAGTAATGTCTACATCTGCCCCCATACAGTAATGTCTACATCTCCCCACATCTCCCCCCATACGGTAATATTCACATATACGATTGTCTGCTCTGTCTGGAATAGACAGCAGGCAGACCCAGGTCGCAGGCGGGTGATGATGCCGTTAGCACGCCGCTACTAAGCTGCCACTGGGTGGACCAAGGTGGACCCTGCTCCGGAGCTAGGCCGAAGCCGCGACCTTTCCTATGGGTGAGACCGCAGAGCTTAATCCGTGGATCGTCCTCAATCAAAATTATTTTGATCGATCAAAGAAATTAACGATTAATCGAACAATCATTAATTTCTGCAGCCCTAGTTGTGGAGAAGATGAGGAGGAGATTAACAGGGGTAACGGGGATGAGGAGAGGGGAGGAGAGGAGGAGGGATGGGGGAATGAGAAGGGGTTATGGAGATGGGGAGGAGGGGAGATGAGAAGGGGTTATGGCTATAAGGAGGGTTATGGAGAGAAGGAGGGGGAAGGAGATGAGAAGGGACGTGGAAATGAGAAGCACATTGGAAATGGGTAGAAGAGAGGAGATGAGGAGGGCTTAGGACAACGTGGAGAGGGGAGGAGGAGGAGGAGATGAGGAGGAAGGGAGTAAATGAGGAGGAGTGGGGGAGATGTGGAGGGGGGAGTAGTTGAGGAGGAGTTACAGAGATAAAGAGAGTGTAGAGGGGGATGATAATTTGGGGCTATGGATATGAGGATAAGGAAGTAAATGAGGAGGAATAGGGGAAAGATGAGGAGGAGTTATAGAGATGAGGAGGGGGGAGGAGATGAGGAGAGGTCTGTGTTCTTTGTAATTCATCAGAAATTAAGTGGGCAGGGCTGACACCACATGCTTTTAAAATCAGAGCTGTGTTGTCCTGCCAAAGAGGAAGTCATAAAATATTTCTGACAAATCAACACAAATGTTTCTGTACTTTTTAGATTTCTATAGTGGGTAGAGTTTTTAAAAAAAAAGGATAATATGTACACATCTGATACAGAAAAGGAATAAAGGAAAATGTGATGGAATAAAGATCTCTATATAAAATAGTAAATCCAATAAGATACATTTTCTGGTTTTTGAAAGAGACACTTTGCAAACATTTGGGATGATAATTTATAAATGGAATAAAAGGTTATATTTTAGTGTAGTGTGGGTTATGCCGCGTACACACGATCGGACTATTCGGCCGGACTATTCGGTGGACAAAAACGGTGGACAATCCGCCAGACTTTCCAGCGGAGGTCTGCCGGACTTTACGAATGAGCGGACTTGCCCACACACAACCGGACTTTTCCGGCGGGACTGTGACATCATAAGGGGGCGGGGTCACCATGTGACATGATGCGGTGACCCAGCCCCTTGTCCCTATATAACTCGCCGCACAACGTGTCCCTGCCATTAAGGCCAGAGAGTGAGTCATGTCAACATCAGATGAAGGAAGAAGGAGAAGAAGCAAGAGCATAAGAAGCAGAAGGCGGCGGCGACAGCGACAGCGACAGGAGACCGGGCCAACACTAGTAAAAGAGCTGGAAGAAGAAAGTGGAGGCCCGGCAAGAAGACACAGAGAGCGGGACAAGACCCCCGAAGTCAGAAGAAGACACCCGGATGGCGGTGGCGGCGACGAAGGAGAAAGCCGGGCTCCTCCGCTAGTAAAAGAGCTAGTAAAAGAGCAGAAGATAGCGGAGGAGTCCAGCAAGAAGACCCCCGGAGCTGTCTAATAAAGTATTTTAAAAACCTGTGTTGTGTTTTTTTTATGTACACTTTTTTTCCCTCAGATGAATGGGTAGGGGTACATGGTACCCCATACTCATTCACCTAGGGTGGGGGGCCGGAATCTGGGGGCCCCCTTATTGAAGGGGGCTCCCGGATTCTGATAAGCCCCCCGCCCGTAGACCCAGACAACCAACGACCAGGGTTGTCGGGAAGAGGCCCTTGTCCTCAACATGAGGGCACGCGGCCTGGTACGGCTCAGGAGGGGGGGGGCACTCGCTCGTCCCCACCCCCTTTCCTGACCGGCCGGGCTGCGTGCTCGGATAAGGTTCTGATATGGATTCGGGGGGGACCCCCGCGCCGTTTTTTCAGCGTGGGAATTCCCCTTTAAATCCATACCAGGTGACGGGGCTAGCAAGGTGTCAATCTCGCCGATGGAGGTGGCAACATTGACTTCCTTCGCTAGTCCTGTCTACCTGGAGTCACGTTCTAAATAAACGGACTTTACTCCGTGTGTGGGCAAGTCTGTTCATTTCAAAAGTCCGGCGGACTAGCACACAGACGGCCGGATTGTCCGCCGGACTGCCGAGACGGGTGGATAATTTTGAGTCAAAACTTATTTTTTAAGTCCTCCGGACTTTTCGAGAAGAAAAAGTCAGCTGGAGCCCACACACGGTTGCGTTGTCTGGCGGACTCTAATCCGTCGGACCAAGTCCGCCGGATAGTCCTATCATGTGTACGCGGCATTAGATGCACAGAGTAGTTAAGCTCATCACTTCCACAATAGTGTCATCATTTTTTGTACTTGCAGCATATTAAAAGGATAAACCTTTTGTAGGCAATGTACAAGTATTGCAGAGAAGTACAAAATACACTACATTGTCAAAAGTATTGGGACACGTGCCTTTACACATGCATGAACTTTAATGGCACCCCAATTCTAATCCGTAGGGTTCAATATTGAGTTGGCCCACCCTTTGCTGCTATAACAGCCTAAACTCTTCTGGGAAGGCTGTCCACAAGGTTTAGGAGTGTGTCTTTGGGAATGTTTGACCATTCTTCCAGAAGCGCATTTGTTAGGTCAGGCACTGATCTTGAACGAGAAGGCCTGGCTCGCAGTTTCTACTGTAATTCATCCCAAAGGTGTTATATCAGGTTGAGATCAGGACTCTGTGCAGGCCAGTCAAGTTCCTCCACCCCAGGCTCACTCATCCATGTCTTTATGGACCTTCCTTTGTACACTGGTGGGCAGTCATGTGGGAACAGGAAGGGGCCATCCCCAAACTGTTCCCACAAAGTTGGAAGCATAAAATTGTCCAAAATGTCTTGGTATGCTGACAGGTTAAGAGAACCAAGCCCAACCCCTGAAAAACAACCTCACGTCATAATCCCCCCTCCACCAAATGATTTGTTCCAGTGCACAAAGCAAGGTTCATTAAGACATGGATGAGCGAGTTTTGGGTGGAGGAACTTGACTGGTCAGCACATACCTGACAGTCCTGACCTCAACCCGATAGAACACCTTTGAAATGAATTAGAGTGGAGACTGCGAGCCAGGCCTTCTCGTCCAATGACAGTCCCTGACCTCACAAATGTGCTTCTAGAAGAATGGTCAAACATTCCCATAGACACATTCCTAAACCTTGTGGACAGCCTTCCCAGAACAGTTGAAGCTGTTATAGCTACAAAGGGGGTGCCAACCCAATATTGAACCCTACGGACTAAGACTGGGATGCCATTAAAGTTCATGTGCCTGTAAAGGCAGGTGTCCCAATACTTTTCACAATATCATTTATATCTGTCTCCCTGTAAATGTCCCATCACTTCATGTTTTTCTCCCCAACAGAGACCCAGAAAGCAACATAAACCTGGAAAAAGCTCTAACATAATATTTTTGTACTCACCACGACCTTCAGCTTCTTCTTCACACCATCTGAGACAGCCTGTCCGGCCGCCTTCACTTCAATGTCATAATAGCCCAAAGTCAGAGGAACAATGATATAGGGTATAGCCAGAGACGAGGCGGCCCGTACAGTCACAAACTGGCGATATTTACTCTTGGCAGTGGAGAGACTGCAGAATTCTTCATTGTAAGTCCACTCCACACGTACCTAAACCAGACAAAAAATATATAAATACACTATATACAAAAATCACATGAATTTAAAGTTGAAGTTGAATCTGTTTATATTATATGCCTTCCCAGGTTTATCCTCCCATCCATCTAATCAACATACTAATGAAATTATTAAAAAAACAAAACAAAACCAACCTTGCTGTTTTCATTAATGAATATGTAAACCCAACATTTCATATTTCTGATATGTGCCTGCTGTACCATGTACGTGCAAGAAAAAGTCTCCTGTTGCCTTTGTATTGCTTCCTTTGTGTGAAATTCCTGGTGTTCCTGCCAGTCTCTCTGCTTTCCTATTAAAAACTGACCACACTAGGCATGACGGCACAGCCTGGTTCTATTGCTGTGCTGAGAACTCAGCCATGTCCTGACACCCCCCCCCCCTGCACAGCATTCACTGGGAAGACCAGTGTGATGTGTGCTGCTGTTCCCCCATTCCCAGCTCTCTGAGCTCCTTATGACGTCCAGCAGGATAACATGCCAGCACGTGCCCGCAGGGGCATGCAGCGCGGCGATCGGTGGTGTGTCAGTCTGACACACCGCCGCAACTCCGATCTAGGTAAAGAGTTTCTTCACCAAACAGGAAAAGCTGTGTATTGGCTTTTCCTCTATTGCCTCTGACAGACGCGAGTAGAGGAGAGCCAATCGGCTGCTCTCCCGACAGGTGGGGTCTGCGCTAATTGATTATCAGTGCAGCCCCCCAAGGATGCCCACCCAGGACCACCAGGGATGCCACCCAAGACAACTAGGGATGCCCACCAATGATGCCCACCCATGACCACCAGGTATGCCCACTGTCTTACACAGTGTCACTTTAGGCTCCTCCTTCCGACATGTTGCATCACAGGACACGTGACTTTTTCAAGGGAATTGATTTATTATTGTATCAAACATTTTAATACTGGTTTGTTCACCTTTGAGCACATCTTTTCACCACACATATTAATGACATTAAGCTGCCTAGTGTCATTTTTTGGAGTATTTTATATCTGCACGTTTGATATATTTTATTTATTTATTCACCGATCTTATTCATCAGTCACTTGGATCACTTATCCACTTAGACTATATATATATATTCTTCATATATTATTGACCTCTTTGGACATGCTGGCTATAGTGTATATGCACAGTATGCATTGGATGCATTAACATCGTTATACTTATAATTTCGATCTATTACATCAATAAGGTTGATTTTGCGCACCATCTATACAAACTTTGTATATTTTACTATATCTTTTTAAGTGTGGGAACACTTTTTGTTGGGAGCTGCATTCCATTTAGCCATCTTATTTGATTTTATCAGGTTTTATGGTCTTTTTATACATACCAGCGCTTTAGTATCTTTTTTTACTCAAGAATAATCAAATCTCATTTATTTCCCAAAGAAATAAGAAAGCTAACATGTATTAAAAGGGGTTATAAAGTTACATAGCATACAGTCAAAGTACAATACAATAATATACTTAGCACGTCCTCATGGCTTGCCTCTAGATGGAGAAAGAGGCAGTTGAATTGAGTGAGAACCATTCCCTTTTTACAAACACCTCTCATTCACAACGCATCCCATTGCCTGCCCAACTTTCTCTTGTGGACGAATCAGTGTCTCTGGGGCGTATCCTCCACCATCTATACTGATTCTGATCGTCCTGCCACAAGTGGCCTCTGGGGGGCAGTGTCTGTCCATGAATTGCACTTGATCCGACTGTTGTCTAATCTTGGGGTTTGATCTCTGATGCCCCACCTCCATTATCTCTTTCAGTTAGGTTCGTCTTTGATCCCCATAGACAGATCGGAGCCGACATTGTCATGAAGAGTATTTATAATTTCTAATGAATATAGGAGGTATGACTGGCTACATTCCACCCGGGGGAGGGCATCCTGCTCTCCGGGACACTGTCAATGTATGGATCCCAGCATATTGAATCCAACACCATCAGTGCCACCTATCATTGCCCATCAGTGTCCCCTATCAATGCCCATCAGTTCTGCATATCAGTGCCACCTATCAGTGCCCATCGGTGTTGCATATTAGTGCTCATCATCAGTGCCCATCAGTGCCACGTCCTTGGTGCCACCTCATCGGTGCCACCTCATCAGTAAAGGAGAAAACATACTTATTTACAAAATGTTATAACAAAAACAAAGAAAAAAATATTTTTTTCAAAATTTTTGGTGATCAAATACCACCAAAAGAAAGCTCTATTTGTGGGAACAAAATGATAAAAAAATTTGTTTGGATACAGTGTTGCATGACTGCGCAATTGTCATTTAAAAAGTGACAGCGCTGAAAGCTGAAACTTGGCCTGGGCAGGAAGGGGGGAAAGTGCCCGGGAATTTAAGTGGTTAAATACCTTGTTTTCCACCCAGTGATGTAATTACTGGGTCTCTGAGCTTCTCTATTTAATGCATAGAGATTATGGCTAGCGGGAAGCTTCCTGAAAACAGCAGACCGCCCCTAGGTAATGCCCACATGTGATGCCGATTTTCCATGATTAAAAAAAAGAAATCCAATGAATGAAAGGGGCAGGTCAGAAACAGACTGGTGAGAAGGGGCTAGATGATGCTGGACATCCTCCAACCAGGAAATGAGGCGGGTTCTACCTGACTTGCTTCCTTCTGCTTCTAATGCACAGTGTAAAAAAGTCTTAGTATGCAGCAAAATCAGTAATTTCAGTACAGGAGAGGAGCCTGTACAACTGTGCAAGACAGAAGGGGGTGCTGGAGTTCAGCTTTAATATGAACTTCAGGAACAACTGTGCACATTTTCTTTAAAGTTTGTACTTTTATAAGCGTATAGGGGTCTACTTATAAAGAAAACCTGCAGTGGAAGTGTCTGATGCACTCACATAGCCATCTTAACACCCATAATCTGTCTGATACTTGTATTTCCTATGATTGTCAGCTCCATCTAGTGGCCACAATGCATAAAAATACCACATTATAGCCACTGGATAGAGCTTAAGATCATAGAAAAAAAATGTGTTAGGCAAACTATGGGGATTATTCGTGCAAGAAATGTTCACACAGATACGTTTTTTTTATAAATAGACCCCTATAGGTTCATAAATTTACAAACATAGTTTGTAGGAACATATTTAAAGTGACACTAAACTCTGGTTCAAAAAGAAAAAAATTCAAGTCTATATTATTTGTTGGGGATCGCAGCTGGCCATAGTCTATATAAGCCGTTCTCAACCTTTTATCCCCTAAAATAAGTTTAAGGAATCAAGGAACCCATACTAAAGCCAATTCATTGGGGGTCTATGGGAAATATGCCTCTTATATTAGTGGTCAGTAGGAAGAATGCAACCCTTAGAGAGCTGGTCAGAATTCCACCATTACAAACAGCTAAAAAGATACATTGGTGTCATGCTGTTGGCTTTGTCAAGTGGTGTTGGCCAAGGAACTATGCAGACACCAACAGATGGAAGGTCTATCATCAAAAGCTCTTCTCAAAAGCAACCTCTTGAGGAACCCTGACTGAAAATTGCTGCTGTGTACAATCTGATTGTACAATCTTTTTTAGAGTAATGAGAGCCATAAATAAAACCTAAATACCCAATTCAGTTAGCATCAAATCAGGCAGACCCTTGCACTACACAGTTCATGATGGATTTAATATAGCACAATAAGATTGTATAGTGTATGGTCAATCTAGCTTTAAAATTGTAATAGTAAAATCACACAAATACTACTATGTTCTTCTATATATAATTTATGAATTTATAGTTATCAATTAATTATTATTTTATGTTATCACTTAGGCTTAGCTTGCAAGAAATGTGTACTAGTAAACTGATTTACTTACTTTGAGATCACTGTTGCCATAGTTGTAGAGAATAGCTCTTATCTCAACTTGTTCATTCCTGACCACAGCATATGGAAGTCGGAGGTCAATGAAGAAGGACAGCTGGACTGTGATATCATGTGGCTTAGATATACAGATTCCTGCCAATGAAAACACAGAAAAGCAAACATGAAAAATCTTCATTCTAAATAAAAAAAAATCCTACATGTAAAAACCCCATCCCATCCTCAATCACACTGATCTTACATAAACAATCACCATCCCATCCATAATAATACCCGCCCTACATGAGGAAGCACCATCCGCACCCCAAATCACAGCTATTCCACATCAAAAAACACCACCTATCCTAAATCACACCACCTCACATGCAAAAACACCATCTCCTCCTAAATCACACTCATCCTACATAAGGAAACATCAACTCATCCTAAATCACACCTATTCTACATTGGTAGATACCATCCTATCTTAAATCAAACCATGCTACATGAGGAAACACCATCTCAATCCTTAATCACACCCGTCCTACATGAGGAAACACCATCCAATCCTAAATCACACCCATCCTACATGAGGAAACACCATCTCAATCCTAAACCACACCCATCTTACATATGGAAACACCATCCCATACTAAATCACACCCATACTACATGAGGAAATGCCATCCACATCCTAAATCACACCTATCCTACATGAAAAATCACCATATTATTCTAAATAAAACCCATCCAACATGAGGAAACACCATATCAACCCAAAATCACATCCATCCTTTATGAGGAAACATCATCCCACCCTAATTCACACCATCCTTCATAAGGAAACACTATATCATATATTCATTTTTTTCCATTTGATTTGAAACAAAAATGTATGCAAAATTTGAATGTATTTGAAATTCGAATTTGGGAAGATGGCTATATTTGTTGTCTTTTATTCTATTTTATTCAATTTTTTTTATTCTATTCTTTCCCATTCTATTCTGTTTATTCTATTCTATGCTTTCATTTTCTGTTCTATGCTATTCTATATTTTCTATTCTATTCTTTTATTTTTTTTAGTCTATTCTATTCTGTTGTGTTTTATTTTTTTGTAGTCTATTCTTTTGTTTTCTATTTTATTCAATTCTAATTTTCTCTTTTCTATTCTATTCTATTTTATTATATTATATTCTTTTATTTTCTATTCTTATCTTTTCTATACTTTTCTTTCTCTTTCATTTCTATTTTATAAAGCAGCCTAAGTAGGAATCATCATCTTATTTCACTTTTTATACCTTACTGTATTTATTGCAATATGTTTGCATTTAGAATTCAAATACATTTTTGAATTCATATTCAAATTTATTTTCAAATTCATATTTAAATTCATTTTTGATTTTGAATTTAAACAATTTGTTTCATTATAATTTATTTCTGAATCATTGAAATATGTTACTATTGTGATTCAGAAATTCTGAATAATTAAAATTTTGTCTGAATTTTGATTCATAAAGAAACATAGTATCCTGCTGGGATTCGCATATTATCACCCAGTACACAGGGGATTACTTCCCTTTTCCAAGGAAATAAGGTAGGATATTTTGATCTTCTCAGTTCTCCTCTTTATGAGAATAATATCTATTTTGTGGCTGAAATGTTTGCTATAAATAAATTAATTAGTCGACAAACTCATGTTGGATGCAGAGTCTAGGGCTCTGTTGAAGGTCACAATTCAGTTCTTTATTCTGAATCATGGAGGAGATGTACAGTATATAGTCTTGAAGTGTGTCCCACAAAGTTTACATTTTTGGATTTATTTTAAGTGTTTCCTACATTCATTGATTTAAATTTTTTATATTTAACATTTTTCTTTTTGAAAAATGATTGTGCCCTTCAGCATCAGGGGTGAAGTGTTATTTGTTTATCCTGAAAATCCAGCTTGATTCTGAAGGCATACAGCTGGTGTCACCATTGGTAATAGCCAGACATTTTGAGATGTCGGGGGGACAGCTTTTGAGCATAGAAGAAATTTAATCTTCAATATTATTTTTAAAAATGAACATGGAAAGGTGTGGTAGTGCTAATACGTCTTCTGTCTGGTATATAAAGGCTTACCTTTGTTTTCAGACAAACTCACAGCCAAAACTTCCCATGTAGTGATTGAATCTTTTAAGAAAAGGCTGAGACTCTTGGATGAAACCCTGTTTTAGAAGAAACATTTGTTTAGAACATTTTTTATTCCCTTACATTTGGGAAATATAACAGAGCACAGCTTAAAAAGTGGAGAAACCCAACAATAACATCAATACATTTTTCGTATTTGCTCCATTAAATCTAAAAAAAATGTTTTTTATCTTAAGTAATGTTATAGTAACCCTGCCCAGTTCACCTCTGTGAACTACAGAACCCTCTCTTTCCCATCATGTTATGGAGATGAGGAAAGGGGATTCTCTGATAGGATAAAACTTTAGAAGAAGCTTAATGAAGCATATCAGCCCTTAGATGTGGTAGCCCTTAGACGTAGTAGAAATTCCACCAGCAAAAGTCCGATGTGAGCTTTTGATCGGAAATTCTGACCTTGAAATTCTGACTTTTGCTGGCGGAATTCCCGCCAGCAAAACATTGAGAGCAGGTTCTCAATTTTTCGGTCGTAAAAAGTTCCTGATCGGAAATTATGATCATCTGTACCAATTCCAACGCGCAAAATTCCTACGCATGCTTGGAAACAATTTGACACATGCTCTGAAGCATTGATCTTCATTTTCTCGGCTCGTCATAGTGTTGTACGTCACCGCGTTCTTGATGGTCGAAAGTTCAGAGAACTTTTGTGTGACCGTGTGTATGCAAGCCAAGCTTTAGCGGAATTCCGTCAGAAAAAACAATCAAGTTTTTTCTGATGGAAAATCCGCTCATGTGTACGGGGCATTAGGGTTTACTTTAACCTTTTTCCTTGCAAACATGTTAAATGTAAACATAAGTCAATGCTTTACTAAGTATTTACAACCATTTGATATACCAGCCTTATGAATATATCCCAAGGACCTTCACTCACCCATTAGCATCTGGTGCTTCAGTCATTGTTTCTATCTTCCAAAAAAAGCTCTCTACAAATTCCGACCTGGAGATTATGTCAGCATCATCAATGTAATCAAGGTCTGCATCACCTGAAAAAAAAAAAAAGATTTCACAATGATTTTTATCAGTTATTTATTATAGAAATGGATAACCCTACTGTCTGGTGCAAGCTCCAGAAATATCTGTAGAAAGTAGAGTCTACTAGGACCAGCATCACCAACATACTGGTGTCACTGCCCCTGTTCTTTAGTGAAAGCTGAATGGCTGTATTTAGGAGTAGAAAGCCTAAAAATAATTGAAGGCAGCCAACGCATATAATGATTGGTAAACCACAATATATTTGGGGTGGGGGGCGGCAGATGTTAATATTTTTACCATTCTCTCCTCTCCCCTCCTCTAATCGCACATCTAAAGGGGCCTTAGTCATCTCAGAGGCAGATATTGCTCATTGCTCAAGGAATTACTAGCAAACTCTGAAGGAACCCTAGTGTTTCACAGAACCCTGGTAGAGAAAGGCAGACATAATATCAGCTGATTGTATTTTATACTGATCATAGCAGTGCTGATATTATGTGTACCCAGAGAAGCCACTTCTTCCTCTGTCAGATATAGGCCTATAGGCAAATTCAGCCTTCAGGAAGAGAAGCCAAGAGGTCCAGTTCAGGTCTTGGCTTTTACAAACAGGACCAGAGATATCTGCTTTTTGAGATCACAGACAGCAATATAGACCTAGTGAAGGATTAAATACTGCCTAACTTCATCCAGAACAGAGAAAAAATGTATAGTTGAAGCCACTGTAAAAAACATTCAATCAGGGAAATGTTGTACTGATAGCCTATTTTTATAGATTTGCCTTTGCTTTCCTGTTGCACAATGTGTCTAAACATGACTATGTAGTACAGTAGATATCAGAGAGTGGACATGTTGTCCACTGCACTTTAACTGACTAGGTCAGACATGACCTCATAAAAAAGACTATTATGAGGGGTGTAACCATTATTCAGCTATGCCAGCAGAAAGCAACAGAGTAAGAAAGCAGCCATTCTCAACCAAAGTTCTGTGGAACCCTAGGGTTCCTTTAAAGGTTGCTGGGGGTTCCTTTGCTGTTGCTGATTCCCCTTCCATCTGATGGTGCCTGCATATTTTCAGGGCCAATGCTATGTGGCAAAACCAACAGCATGACTCAATCATCTTTTTAACTGTCTGTAAAGGTGGCATTTTGACCACCACTGTAAAAATTGCATTCTTCCTACAGACTCCCAATGTAAAGGGCGTTTTCCCCACTGACTCCAGATAAATTGTTTTAGTAGGAGATCACCAAGACCTGAAAATTATTTCAAGAAAATAAAAACACAAAATTAGTTAAAAATTATAACATGCAGGGATACAGCCAAAAAATAAAAAAAAAGCGAGAGACTTCAATTGGGCTTTTATTAATTATTCTGTGGATGAATGTTGCACAATTTCATACAGGTTGGATGAGATTTCCCTGCATTTCTTGTAATAGATAAATTTCTATGATTGCCGGCTCCACCCAGAGGCCAAAATGTTAAACAGTTTTCTGGATTACTCCATTGACAGATTATACCGCATTTTGGCTGTTAGATGGAGATGATGATCATAGGCTCTAATCAATAACAGAAAATACAGGGAAAATTGGTTCAGCCTGCACAAATGTGTGTGATATTCATCCAACAAATGTTTTATAAACAGAGCCTATGGTGATAGAAGGAAGTGTTTCTTTCTCTGTATAGTGTGACCTTACTTCTTTCAAGAGTGTTTTTTACGTTCTCGGATTCTCTTATCTTCTCGATGTGCCTACAGCACTCCAGGAAGGCGTTAATGCACTTTTGTCCATCTACAATGTTTCTAGAACGCCGCTCACAGCTGATCTTCATGGGTAAGGTTCTCATGCCATCTTCACAGCACCTCTTCTCAAGACCTTCATAGTCCAATGCTGCAAAAATAGACAGGAAAAAGATGTTACAGCACCCGTTTTAATGTCAATATCTCCTGTGTTACTTGACAGCCAGAAGAACATATTCTAAGAGCCTAAATGTCAACTTAGCCTCTGATCGCCAAACTACCTCCATTGTCCCTGAAGGACCCCCAAGCAGAAGGTTTTGCTTTTTTTCATACTTACCTTTTTCTTCTTCTTCTTTGCCTGTTGTATGGGTGCTTCTCTGATGATGCAGAGAGCAACGCTGTCTAAATGACGTGTAGCTCTCTGCATCAATATACTGTAAATGAAGGACACCTTTGGGAAGTAGGTCCATGGTAATTTTCTGGGTTGAAGGACACAGAGGGGGAGATTTACTAAAGCTGGAGCATTTAGAATCTGGTGCAGCTGTGCATGGTAGCCAATCAGCTTCTAACTTCAGCTTGTTTAATTAAACCAATAAAACCTGGAACCTGATTGTTTTTTGTTGCAGAGCTACACCAGATTTTGCACTCTATGGTTTTAGTAAGTCCCTACCAGAGTATCATTTAACCCAATCAAATGAGAAAACCTTGTGGCGACAAGGAGGTACTGTGGGGGACAGCTCCAGATTGAAGGTATTGCGTTTATTTTATTTTATATTTGAGGAAAGTGGGAAACTAGTGCTGGACATGTAGGTTTATCTCACTGGTATTGCTATCTTAAAGTATTGATGTTAATGTAAAACTTCAGGCAGCTTCCATACCCCAGGGGATCTCAACAGTCTCCTTGGCTTGTAATGTAACAACAATGGAAATTGAAGAGTCACACCACTGTTAAGAGGTCCAGATATAACTTTATACTGATAAAAGTCAAGGGGACAATCCAAAAAAGATAGCCAATGCTTTTTGGGGGTCCAAGAGCACCCCATTCATCAGGGCTTGATTGACAACAAACAAGCTGCTGAAAGGCCTATGCTTATAATTCACACCGGAAAAAAATTCCATAGGTTCAGTTCACTTCTAGTGGGTTTGCACCGTTCTCTTGTTGCTCTGAAGAAAGGACATTCTTGGACCCCCCCCCCCTATTGACTACCTTTTTTTGGATTGTACCCCTTACTTTTATCAGAATAAAGTTGTCTCTGGACCCCTTAGCAGTTGTAAGGCCCTTTAATTAAAATTGTTGTTTTTATTTTATACAACAGTTAAGGAGAAATTTTATTGGGAAAAAAATTTGCCCAGAATTTCGGTTTGAGCTCCAGTTTTCTGGCAATTTTTAGATAATTACTGGAGAAAAAACCCCTGTGAAAAACAATAGCCGTTCTCTAAGGCCCCTTTCACACTGGGGCGGTTTTCAGGCGGTACAGCGCTAAAAATAGCGCCTGTATACCACCTGAAAAAACCGGCCCCATTGACTCCAGTGTGAAAGCCGGCGTGCTTTCACACTGGAGCAGTGCGCTAGCAGGACTGCAAAAAAAGTCCTGCTAGCAGCATCTTTGGAGCGGGATAGGAGCGGTGCTCCTATACCGCTCCTTCCCATTGATTTCAATGGGACACCGCGGTAAAACCGCGGCAATACCGCCGCAAAGCGCCACTACGGCGGCGCTCTGCGGGGGATATTAACCCTTTTTCGGCCGCTCGCAGGGGGTAAAACCGCACCGCGAGCGGCCGAAACCCGCGGGCAAAACGACGGTAAAGCAGCGCTAAATATAGCGCTGCTTTACCCTCACCGTGGCTCCCCGCCCCAGTGTGAAAGGGGCCTAACCTCTAGGCATAAAGTCAAGGACCACTCCCTAGCCTGCTGATTTTACAATAAAGGACCAGAAAAACACTAATGAGATTGTTAATGTAATTTTCTGTTTTGTAAGCATATTCACCCTTAGACTGTATGTGTACAAAAAAACAA
This sequence comes from Lithobates sylvaticus, assembly GCA_028564925.1. Classification (NCBI taxonomy): domain Eukaryota; kingdom Metazoa; phylum Chordata; class Amphibia; order Anura; family Ranidae; genus Lithobates; species Lithobates sylvaticus. The sequence continues at coordinate 69,704,619 of CM053029.1, forward strand.
GGTTGGGGTGCTTCAAGGGGAGAGAAAAACAGGGTTGACTATCCTTATTCTGTGCTAATAGGCTTTTAGAACTTCTTTTCTCCCCATACAAGTCAGCGGTTAACAGCTCTATGTAGCTTGATGCCTGGAAGGAGGAAACTGAAAGTGCACCTGCCAATGATCTCTAAATGATCTCAGATGTTTCTCAAACTGACCTCAAATTGGAGCTGAATTCACCTGAAAGCAACCTGCATTTCCCTGTCAACACAAGCCCTAATACAAAACTAAAAGGGTCACCTCAACAGTCACACATCCCTTATTGGTGGGCCCAATCTGAAGTTTCAATCATACAAAGGTATCTACGAAACACAGAGCCTCTGCTGTGCTATTTAGCTAACTCATAGTGCTTTGGCAATCCTTTGTCGTGTTTTTTATGATTTATTTGCAAAAAAAAAAAAACATTTTATACATATCTTAAAAAGGAACATCAGTTTAAAAATATACAAACCTTCAAAAAGCACTTAAAATAAACCTGACCGAAAACCAAGTTTTACCTTTAGAGTTTTTTGTTTGAATTAATAATGCTGTGTCACGTCGTCTGCGCTTAAATTTTACTTGGCACAAAGGTTCTGTTGAGGAAAGAAAAATAGGTAAAAATGTTTAATGTATACTCCAAAAAAATTGTAGAAGGACACAGGTGTCTCTTCCTAATAATTATTCTCTGTCATATATTGTATCACTCTGCGAATCTCTTTATTGCCAGTGTCCCTGCTAGCAACTCTCAGATACAGTGGCTGCATAAATGGTGGCTAATTCCTAATTCCCGTCTCCACTTATTAAAATACACGCGGGTTGCTTGAATCTCAATAAATGCACTCATATTCATTTAGGAAAATCTTCATCCAAATGGGCACAACCCTGGTCATATAGACGTCATAGAATTACTCTTGTAATGATCTGTTGGGGTTTAGGAAATTTTCATACCAATGCAAAGTATGTTGCTGCACACCAGTTTGTACTTTGGTGGCACCATAGAAAAGTTTAGAAAGCACTACATGGTTCTGAGCTGTATTAGTACTAAAAATGTGTTTCTGGCTTTACAATAATAACTCAAAATGTGTATTTACTGGTACATAGTTACATAATGTATAGTTGCATAGTTAGTCAGGTTGAAAAAAGACACAGGTCCATCTAGCTTAACCTAGACCTTTCTGATCTTTCTGATCTCCCAAGAAGCGGTAGGAATTTTCCCTGGATCAACTTTACCTATAAATGTCAGTATCCAGTTATATTATGTATATTAAGAAAGAACCCAGGCCTATTTTAAAGCAATCTACTGAGCTGGACATAACCAGCTCTGGAGGGCGTCTATTACACATTTTGACAGCTCTTATGCCCTGTACACATGATAGGATTTTCCGACAACAAAATCCATGGGATTTTTTTCGACGGATGTTGGCTCAAACTTGTCTTGCATACACACGGTCACACAAAGTTGGTCGGAAATTCCGAACATTAAGAACGCAGTGACGTACAACGCGTACGTCGAGCAGAGAAAAATTAAGTTCAATAGCCAGTGCTGCTCTTCTGCTTGATTCCGAGCATGCATGGCACTCTATGCGTCGGAATTGTGTACACAACGGATTTTGTTGTTGGAAAATTTGAGAACCAGATCTTAAATTTTTGTGTGACGGAAATTCCTATGGAAAATGTGTGTTGGAGCCTACACACGGTCGGAATTTCCGACAACAAGGTCCTATAACACATTTTTTATTGTAAAATCCTATCGTGTGTACAGGGCATTACTGTGAAGAAGTCTTTCTGTATTTGGAGATTAAATCTCTTTTCCTCCAGACATAAAGAGTGCCCCCTTGTCCTCTGTGATGACCTTAAAGTGAATAACTCAACATCAAGTTCACTTTATGGACCACTTATGTATTTCAGTGTTTCTCAACTCCAGTCCTCAAGGCACCCCAACAGGTCATGTTTTCAGGTTCTCCATTATTTTGCACAGGTGATTTGATCAGTTTCACTGCCTTAGTAATTACCACAGCCGTTTCATCTGAGGAAAATCTTGAAAACATGACCTGTTGGGGCGCCTTGAGGACTGGAGTTGAGAATGCTGATCATATCCGCCCTTAATCTTCTCTTCTCAAGAGAGAATAAATTCAGTTCCTCTAATCTTTCCTCATAGATGATCTCCTCCATGCCTCTTATCAGTTTGGTTTCCCTTCTCTGCACTTTCTCCAGTTCCCCAATATCCTTTTTGTGAACTGGAGACCAAAACTGAACTGCATATTCCAGATGAGGTCTTAACAAGGATTTGTACAGGGGCAAAATTATATCTGTCTCTCTGGAGTCCATACCTCTCCTAATACAAGAAAGGACTTTGTTCCCTTTGGAAACCCCAGCTTGGCGTTGAATGCCATTATTAAACTTATGATCTACAATAAACCCCCAGATCCTTCTCCACTATTTATTCCCCCAGTTGTACTGCCCCTAGTATGTATGATGTATGCATATTCTTAGCCCCCAAGTGCATAACTTTACATTTATCAATATTAAATCTCATCTGCCACACAGTTTCCCAATGAAACATTGAGGTTGGCTGGTAAGTTGGAGACATCCTGTAAGAATGTTATTCCACTGCATATGGAGCCTCTGAGCCCCACTGTCAGTACAAGCAGTTTTTTTATCTGAAATTTAAGCTGCTGCATATTTTAAAAATGTTTTTTTTAAACCTACTACACTATGAGGATTCCCTCTTTTGCATGAGACCATATACAGATGGAACCGCAATCTTAAAGGGCCATCCACCATAGGACATCAGGAGGTGCAAAGGAGGAGGAGGAAAGCTAAATTTGACCTGGTATGAGAGGTCAAATGGTGAGGTCATTAGCTAAAAGGTGGAGGGAGACACTGAAGCACCAGCACAATATTGTAGGAAACTTATTTATTTTAATTCACCATTCACTATATCCCATTTTCTAACTCAAAGGACATTTTCTGAGAGTTGTAATTTGTTTTAGCTGCTCACTGTGTGTTTCATTTATTTCACTTTCACAACTATAACACTGGATGTGTCATATAGAACAGTGGTTCTCAACCCTGTGCTCGAGTACCCCCAGCAGGCCATGTTTGCAGGTTTTCCTTATGTTGCACAGGTACTTTAAATCAGAGTCAATGGCTTGGTATTTTGGACAACACTAAACCTTGGGGTACACCACTAACAACCCTAGACCATTCAGAGTCATTCAGAATCATTAACCACTACTCTCTGAATTTCGTCTTTTAGACAGTTTTCTATCCATTTACAACCTGTTTTTTTCCCAAGCCTTTAGACTTTACCTTACACATTAGCTGTGTGTGGGGAACTGTGCCAAACGCTTTTGCAAAATCCAAGTATACAACGTCCACAGCCACCCCTCTGTCCAAGGTTTTACTTACCTCCTCATAAAAAGAAATTCAGGTTTGTTTGACAACTTTTGTCTTTCACAATCTTTTATTAAACTCCCCAGTATCTTCCCAACTATAGAAGATACACTAAAAGGTCTTTAGTTACTTGGTAAAGACTTTGATCCCTTTTTAAATAATATTTGTAATATAATATATTCATAAATAAATATTTCTGGACCATATCAATTTTGACCCATTGTAGATCATTTGGGGCTGTGTCAATATGAGCTCCCCCATGCTCCTTTGTATACAGAACTGAAGAAAGTATTTAATACATTTCCCTTCTCTTTGTCCTCAGTCACCCAATCCTTTTTACTATTAAAATATTTGAATACTTTTTGGGGGTTTGTCCTACTATCTTTTGAAATCTGTCGTTTGTTTTGAATTTTGGGGCCTCAATTTCCTTTTTACATATTCTGTTATATTTTTTGTAACATTTAAACAATGATATAGTGTTCCATAATATATATTTAAAAGCTATTTTCTTATTATGTATAGCTTTTTTTAACTTTGGCCTTAAGCCTTTTAAAACGTATTGCCCATGGAAATATACTTTGCAATGAGTTTTATATAAAGCCTTTTTTGAAGAATTCCCATTTCTGCTCTGAGTTCATCAATGACAATATTTCCTCCCAGTCTTTGACTTGGAAAGCAGCCCTCATCCTTGTAAAATTTGCTCTCTTAAAGTTAATTGTTTTTTATATTTTTCTAGTATGTGCTTGTTGCTTAAACACTTCAATACCAGTCACTTAGACACCTTCCTGCCCAGACCAATTTTCAGCTTTCAGCACTGTCGCATTTTGAATGACAATTGCACGGTCAGGCTACACTGTACCCAAACAACATTTTTATCATTTTGTTCCCACAAATAGAGCTTTACTTTGGTGGTATTTGATCACCTCTGGGATTTTTATTTTTTGTGCAACAAATAAAAAAAGACTGAAAATTTTGAAAAAAAAACAAGTTTTTCTTTGTTTCTGTTAAATTTTTTTTGTAAATAAGTACATTTACTTCTACAATGTTGGCACTGATATGGCTGCACTGACGGGCACTGATAAGGTGGCACTGATGGGCACCGATGAGGTGGCACCAATGAGGTGGTACTGATGAGGTGGCACTGACGGCCACTGATGATGGGCACTGATAGGCAGCACTGGTATGCAGCACTGATGGGCACTCATAGGCAGCACTGATGGGCACTCATAGGCAGCACTGATGGGCACTCATAGGCGGCAATGATGGGCACTTATGGGTGGCACTGATGAGTACTTATGGGTGGCACGGATAGGTGGCATGGATGGGCACTGATAGGTGGGCACTGATGGGCATGGATGGGCACTGCTGGACACTGATGGGTTGCACTGATGACATTGCTGGGCATCACTAAAATTGGTACATGATGGTGCCAGTCAGTGCCCATTTGTGGCATCCTATCCCCCCTACAGTTAGAACACACCCAGGGAACACAGTTAACCCCTCAATCACCCCCTAGTGTTAACCCCTTCCCTGCCATTGTAATTTATACATTGATCAGTGCGCTTTTATGTACTGATCAATGTAAAAATGTCACTAATCACCAGAAAGTGTAATTTGGGGTTAAATTTGTCTGCCGTAATGTTGCAATTCCACTAAAAATCACAGATCGCCGCCATTACCAGTAACAAAAAAAAAATAAACAATAAAAGACCATAAATCTATCCTGTAGTTTGTAGATGCGATAACTTTTGCGCAAACCAATCAATATACGCTTATTGTGATTTTTTTTTTACCAAAAATATGTAGAAGAATACATATTGGCTTAGATTTATGAAGAAATTCATTTTCTTACTTTTTTATGGATATGTATTATAGCAAAAAGTTAAAAATATAGTTTTTATTTTTTGTTTATAGCGCAATAAATAAAAACCACAGAGGTGATCAAATAGCACCAAAAGAAAGCTCTATTTGTGGGAAAAAAGGACATACATTTTGTTTGGTTACAGCATCTCACGGCCGCGCAATTTTTAGTTGAAGCGACAGTGCTGTATCGCAAAAAATTGTCTGGTCATTAAGGGGGCAAATCCTTCCGGGGGGAAAGTGGTTAAATCATAGTTCTCTTCATACACCAAAGCTTACAACTCACCTATTTTGCTTGGAAGACTTCTAGCATTGGTGAAAAACACTTTCATTGCCACTGTCATTGTGACATTGTCATTGGTACAGATAGCAGAAGAAATAATTCAAATGTATTAAATTGCTTTGGAGCCTTAAAGCAGAACTTGAACAATTCCAAGTATGACATTTTTTACATTTTTCCAGGTTGGACCAATGTAAGTATGCATTTACCATACTAGTGGGATCCCTCCAGAAGCTGGAAATCACTGTAGTAGACACCACTATTCCAGTGATCTTCACTAGCATCTTTGGGTCCCATGCAGAGTGGCTGCCCTACTGCATTGTGATGTCACCACCCTGACCCGCTCCTCCAAAGCATTCCCTGAATAGTGCTGTCCCAAGCGGCCGACCTCCTGTGTTCACGATGCAGCAGGGCAGCCGATCAGCACAGGACCCCAATCCTTGGAGGTCACTGGAGTACCGGTGTCTACTACAGTGATTTACAGCTGCCAGCGGTATCCTACAGGTATGGTATAGTAACATTGGGCCAATCTGGACCAATATAACTACTTAAAATATGCCACCCCTGGAATTCCTTAATCCTCCTATTTTAGACAGCTGAGGATGGTGCTATCTTATCCTCCATTTGGATCTGCAGTTGTCATGGTGCTGTACATGTGATCAGCTATGACACCAGCCACTCGTGGGCTTGAAAGTTTGGTTGGGAGCTGAAATAAGAACACTGGCAGTTCTAATGATTATCAGCAGGGCATGCGTTGAATGTAGCTGTTTTGGGAAACAGTTAAATTAGTGGGTTTCATTCCACTTTAAAGTATAACTACACTTTACACAGACAGTGTATTTCATTCACAAATTTAACAATTTATTGTGCTGTGTCCTTCAAAGAACCATGGGGAAATCCTATTTTGAGTACCATGGTTTGGGTGTTTTTGCATCCATCATTGCCACCACTAGAGGGAGCTGTTTGGAGACCAGGGAGGATGTACTCAAAGGGCTTCAGACAGTGTTACTGCGACAAGTAATTCTCCTTAGTTTAGGTAACCTATTACATTGATATTTTGCTAAGAGGTGGCTAGGAATAGCATAAACTTTACTCTCTCGACCAACACTGAATATTCTTAAGCTTTATGCTGCTAGCACTAATAAATAGATAGGAAAGTAACTCATATTTATTTGTTTTAAACTTCTTTTTAACATGTCTTCAGTTACTTTCTGTTTTCCATGCATAGGCAAATTATGTAATTCATCTTATGAGCCTTCAGGAGAGGGGAAGGAGCTTACCTAGCTAAGGACACTCTAAATGCTACATGAATCATCTGCCCTTTTTCAAGATGGCCACAACCAGAAATGCTAGGGAGGGGGGGGGTGTTTTTCACTGTGATTTCTTAGCAAAATAAAGCATGGAGACATGTATGGATGGGGGAGTTTGCTTTGAATATTAAAAATTAATTAAAAAAACGTTTTTGGTTTAGTGCTTTAGATGCAGTGAAGTTCCACTTTAAGCTACTAGCTTGTATCAGACCAAGGGTATGTTGCAGTTCGAAAATAATCAAATGATGCATTATCTTCACCTGATCTCTGAGAGGTGGAACCATGGAAACTGTTGCCTAATGCCAATCCGGCATCATAAAATACGCCTAAAGCATCGGCACCACCTCCCGCAGTGCAGCCAGTATCATATTTCTCCACTGAGTCCCATACCTAATACATAAGAGACAAAATTTGTTTTTATCAACATTAGAATGTGCATTATCAAAATCGAAATCATTATCAACAAGTCTGTCACTATTGCTCTGGTCATTTCATCAACAGTACAGTTTATATCATCATCATTATCATTTTTCTCACTCTCAAAGCTATAGTTTTTGCCATTATTATCATCACAATGTTTTTCATCACCATTGACATTCTCTTTAACCATATTTATCATCAGTAGCATTAACATCCACATTCTCATCATCATACTCCCCTAACCACCCTTGGTAGCTTTTTTTTAAGGATCGTATTGCATCATCTTTCATCAACTTCATCATAGTCATCATTTCATTAAACTCACCGTTTTCGAATTATCCATCATAAACATCAGTTTCATCATCATCCTCATCATCATCACCACCACCATTATCTAGCATCAACCATCATCGTCATACTCTTCCTCATCACCAGCATCACCATCATTTGCCTCTCCATTATCAACTTCATCACAACCCTCTTCCCTATCACTACCACCATTATCATCAAACACTCATCATCCTCATCACCTTTATAATCACTTCATCTTCATCACTACCCCTGCCATTATCATCAATCTGTTGATCAGTACCAACACCATCACCTTCACCATTAAAGTGCAACTAAAGGTAAAACTTTTTTTAGTTTTGAGTGGAGGGGGATTAGAAAACCTGTCTGTGCCCCCGTTAACATTTACTGTAATCATTGAAAGTGAAAGTAAAAGAAAATCCCACTAATAGAGGGAAATCTTCCAATGGGACACCAATTCTAAAGCCCCATACACACGTGCGGATTATCCGAGGACCAGGTCCGTCGGATCATGTCTGTCATACTTTGTCCTATGTTGGTTTTGCGTACACACGGTCGGACAAAGTTGTCAGAAAATCCGATCATTCTGAACGTGGTGACTAGGGATGAGCCGAACACCCCCGGGTTCGGTTCGCACCAGAACCTTCGAACGGACCGAAAGTTCGCGCAAATTTTCGAACCCTATACGTTATAATGGACGCGAACGTTCGAAATCAAAAGTGCTAATTACAACGGCCAATATGCATGTTAATGTCATAAAACAGGTTTGGGGACCCGGGTCCTGCCCCAGGGGACATATATCAATGCAAAAAGAACTTTTAAAAACTAACGTTTTTTCGGGAGCAGTCATTTTAATGATGCATAAAGTGAAAAAAAAAAAGTGAAATTTTCCTTTAAATATGGTCCCTGGGGGGTGTCTAAAGAATGCCTGTGAAGTGGCATGTGTTTCCCGTGTTTAGAACTGTCCTTGCACAAAATGACATTTGTAAAGGAAAAAAAGAAGCCATTTAAAACCACTTGCGGCTTTAGGTTTGTTCTTAAGTAGAATCTGAACAGGTACATTATGAAGTGTAGCTCCATCCCCAAAAAATCTATTTTTAAGCTTTTTGGAGAACATAGGGAGGGGTTATCACCCCTGTAACATTTGCTGTCTTTGCACATCTGTTCAGAACATGTCACCTCACTTTCCGTCCCAGTGACAAATGTTTTTGGAAAAAGTGGGGTTTTAATTGAAACAAGGATTGGTGATAAAGTATCAGTAGAGAGGAGATACCTTTTTCCCAAATTAAATCTAACAGGATAGAATTTCCCTTCCTAGGGGTAGATTTCCTCTCACTTCCTGTTTTCTCTTTCCATTTGCAAGTAGGAGTCGTTTGTAAGTTGGATGTTTGAAAGTAGGGGCCTGGCGTATATACTCTGCAGAAATTTGCCCTATTAGATGTTGGTGTAGCCACAAGACTGGTGGGCACAGGAATGGGCCCTGCTGTGAGTTAATAGATCAAGATTTGTAATTGCATGCACCTGTTGAACAGGGCAGAAAAATTGGGGGTGGTGGTGGTGGTGGTGGACGGTGTTGCCACAAGACTGTAAGCTCTCACAGTTACTCTTGGTGGGCGCAGGAATGGGCCCTGCTGTGAGTTATTAGATCAAGATTTGTAATTGCAAGCACCTGATGAACAGGGCAGAAAATTTGGGCCTTTGGCGGTGGTGGTGGACGGTGTTGCCACAAGACTGTAAGCTCTCACAGTTACTCTTGGTGGGCGCAGGAATGGGCCCTGCTGTGAGTTATTAGATCAAGATTTGTAATTGCAAGCACCTGATGAACAGGGCAGAAAAATTGGGCCTTTGGCGGTGGTGGTGGACGGTGTTGCCACAAGACTGTAGGCCCTCATAGTTACTCTTGGTGGGCGCAGGAATGGGCCCTGCTGTGAACTATTAGATCAAGATTTGTAATTACCCGCCCCTGTTAAACAGGGGCTGAAAAATTGTGCCTTAGGCACTGGTGCTGGTGCCACAACACTGCAACCCCTCACAGATACTGTACTTGGAGCACAGCAGTCACACGTGTTGCGAAGCATTTTTTTAAAAAATTGTAATTACCCGCCCCTGTTAAACAGGGGCTGAAAAATTGTGCCTTAGGCACTGGTGCTGGTGCCACAACACTGCAACCCCTCACAGATACTGTACTTGGAGCACAGCAGTCACACGTGTTGCGAAGCATTTTTTTATAAAAATTGTATGTACACGCCCCTGTTAAACAGGGGCTGAAAAATTGTGCCTTAGGCACTGGTGCTGGTGTCACAACACTGCAACCCCTCACAGATACTGTACTTGGAGCACAGCAGTCACACGTGTTGCGAAGCATTTTTTTATAAAAATTGTATGTACACGCCCCTGTTAAACAGGGGCTGAAAAATTGTGCCTTAGGCACTGGTGCTGGTGCCACAACACTGCAACCCCTCACAGATACTGTACTTGGAGCACAGCAGTCACACGTGTTGCGAAGCATTTTTTTATAAAAATTGTATGTACATGCCCCTGTTAAACAGGGGCTGAAAAATTGTGCCTTAGGCACTGGTGTGGTGGCATGGATCATTGAGGAGGAGGAAGAGGATAGTCAGTGAACATAAGAGGACAGTCACTCAGCATCAGCATAGGCAGTCTTGAAGGGATGTGACATTAAAAATTATTCGGTTATATCCGCCTCAGGTGCCTGGTAGCTGGTGGTGATCCAAGACTGATTCATTTTGATGAAGGTCAGTCGATCAACCGAGGCGGTGGACAGGCGCACCCTATGATCGGTGACAAATCCTCCAGCAGCACTGAATGTGCGTTCGGGAAAGAACGCTGGAGGCAGGACAGGCCAGTAGCTCAATTGCATACTGTGCAAGCTCTGGCCAGTGATCCATCCTCAGGACCCAGTAAGCCAGAGGATTTTCGGTGGGAAAGGTGTCCAAGTCTGACCTTGCCCCAAGGTATTCCTGCACCATGTATATCAGACGCTGGCGATGGTTGCTGGAACCGATCATACCTTGGGGCTGCGGACTAAAAAATTGTCTGAACACATCGGTCAGACGTCCACCTTCCCCACCGCTCCTTCTGCTACTGACCGAAGCCTCAGCAGCTCGTCGCCCAGGACCAGGAGTTTGTAACCTCCCAGTTTCTGGGAACGCGTTGCACAGACCTTTCTGCAAGGCCTCCCTGAGATGTCTCATCCTCTGCTCCCTCTGCGACGGCAAGATAAGGTCCGCAACCTTACCCTTGTACCGCGGATCAAGGAGAGTGGCCAGCCAGTAATGGTCCCTCTCCTTGATCCGAAGAACACGAGGATCCTTCCGCAGGCTTTGCAGGATCAGGGAGGCCATGCAGCGTAGGTTAGCTGAGGCATTCGGTCCGGAGTCTTCTGGGTCACTGAGGATGACATGATCGCCAGCCACCTCCTCCCAGCCACGTACAAGTCCACTGGTTTGTTGGGACTGTACATCATCCCTAAAAGACTGCTGCTGCTGATGCTGAGTGCCAGGCTCCACCTCCATGCTCACACAATCCTCCTCCTCCTCCTCCTCCTCATCCTCTTCCTGTGTGATGGGTGGGACAGAAGGAACACTGTCCGGATAAAGGGGGCCTTGAGAGGCCAGGAAGTCCTCCTCTTCCTGCCTCTGTTCTGCCTCAAGTGCCCTGTCCATTATCCCACGCAGCGTATGCTCCAACAGGTGGACAAGAGGGACAGTGTCACTGATGCATGCACTGTCACTGCTCACCATCCTCGTGGCCTCCTCAAATGGTGAGAGGACAGTGCATGCATCCCTGATCATGCTCCACTGACGTGGGGAAAAAAAACCAAGCTCCCCTGACCCTGTCCTGGTGCCGTAGTCGCAAAGGTACTCATTGATGGCCCTCTGCTGCGTGTGCAGTCGCTGCAGCATGGCCAACGTTGAGTTCCACCTGGTGGGCATGTCAGATATTAGGCGGTTCTTGGGCAGGTTCAGCTCCTTTTGCAGCTCAGTCAGCCGAGCACTGGCATTATAAGATCGGCGGAAATGCACACAGACTTTCCTGGCCTGCCTCAGGACATCCTGTAAGCCTGGGAACCTGCCCAAGAACCGCTGCACCACCAGGTTGAGGACGTGAGCCATGCAGGGCACATGGGTGAGCTGCCCCTGTCGCAGGGCGGAGAGGAGGTTGGTGCCATTGTCAGAAACGACCATTCCTGGCTTAAGCTGACGTGGCGTCAACCACCTCTCGGCCTGCCCCTGCAGAGCTGCCAGAACCTCTGGCCCAGTGTGGCTCCTGTCCCCCAAACACACCAGCGCAAGCACGGCATGGCATCTTTTTGCCTGCGTACTTGCGTAGCCCCTTGTACGCCTACGGAGCACCGCTGGTTCCAAGGACAGAGCACTGGAGGAAGAAGAAGAGGAGGGGTGGAGGAGAGAGGTGTGTCACAACCAGTAGCAGTAGTAGCGTTTTGGAGGCGTGGTGGCGGAACAACCTCCAACACTACTGCACCTTGTCCTGCATCCCTCCCAGCTGCCAATAGAGTGACCCAATGGGCCGTGAAAGAAAGGTACCGTCCCTGTCCATGCCTGCTGGACCATGAGTCAGCGGTAATATGCACCTTACCGCTGACCGCCCTGTCCAGCGAGGCATGGACATTGCCTTCCACATGCCGGTAGAGAGACGGAATCGCCTTCCGTGAGAAAAAGTGGCGTTTGGGAACCTGCCACTGAGGAACCGCACATTGAACAAACTCACGGAAGGGGGCCGAGTCTAGCAACTGAAAAGGCAGCAGTTGAAGTGCTAGCAATTTAGCCAAGCTAGCATTCAACCGCTGGGCATGTGGATGGCTGGGAGTGTACTTCTTTCTACGGTCCAGCAGCTGGGGCAGGGAAATTTGCCTGCTGCAATCGGACGTCGGTGTACTGCAAGTACTTGGTTGTGACACACCTAATTCTACACCTTCAGTCCTCTCAGAGCAGCTTTCAGAGAGGACTGAAGGTGTAGTGGGGATGGAGATCCCAGCTGATGAGGAGCAAGGAGAGGTCCGCTTAGTTCTTTGGTGTGGGTCTTTTATGTGTGCCTGCCAACGAGCTGCATGGCAGGTCGACATATGTCTGGTCATGCTTGTGGTGCCCAAGCGGCTGATGTTTTGGCCACGCGAGATTCGCTTGAGACAAATATTGCAAATAGCAGTGGTGCGATCTGATGCACTCGTCTCAAAAAAGGCCCACACCAAAGAACTTTTCTGATAACGTGCAGAGGCAGCGCCCTGCACAGGCGGAGCTCTGCGGTGTTGTACAGTTGCTGTGCTGGCCTCTACCTGGCCTCCAGGGGGCATCCTGCCTCGTTGGACATGTGACGCCGCATCCTCCTCCTCCTCGTCCTCCTCCTCATCCTCTCTCCCTTCAGGCACCCACGTGGAGTCAGTGACCTCATCATCCCCTCCCTCTTCACCACTAGAGCAAACCTGGCAGTAAGCTGCAGCTGGTGGAACAGTACTGCCAGATTCCTCAAGCTGGGTATCATCATCCGAGCCTTCAAATCGTTGGGCATCCTCCTGGAGCATGTACCCAACACTGTGCTCAAAGAGTTCGGGGGACTCCTCAGGAGGACATGGTGGGTCTAGGGAAGGGGTGGCTGATGATGCTCTGTCAGTACCCTGAGCCTGGGTGAGAGAGGATGAGGAGGATGAGGAGGGCTTGGTCATCCATTCTACCAAGCCTTCAGCATGATGCGGCTCCACATGTCCAGCTGCCGAAAACAAAGACGCGCGTGTCCCATGGCCACGTGCTGATGACGATGCACGACCACGTCCACGTCCACGGCCACGTCCACTAGAAACAGAGCCTGCCTGCCCTGTGTTCTTGGCTCTGCACGCTCTGCCTCCCCTTGGCGGTCTTCCAGCCATTGTAGTCGGTAGTCCTGTGGGTGCTGCTGAGAAGAATATATAGGAGCTCTGTGTGATGCCACTAACACACTAGAAGTCCTATGGGTGCTTCTGCAAAGAAAATAGAGGAGCTCTGTGTGATGCCACTAACACACTAGAAGTCCTGTGGGTGCTGCTGAGAAGAAAATATAGGAGCTCTGTGTGATGCCACTAACACACTAGAAGTCCTATGGGTGCTTCTGCAAAGAAAATAGAGGAGCTCTGTGTGATGCCACTAACACACTAGAAGTCCTGTGGGTGCTGCTGAGAAGAAAATATAGGAGCTCTGTGTGATGCCACTAACACACTAGAAGTCCTATGGGTGCTTCTGCAAAGAAAATAGAGGAGCTCTGTGTGATGCCACTAACACACTAGAAGTCCTGTGGGTGCTTCTGCAAAGAAAATAGAGGAGCTCTGTGTGATGCCACTAACACACTAGAAGTCCTGTGGGTGCTGCTGAGAAGAAAATATAGGAGCTCTGTGTGATGCCACTAACACACTAGAAGTCCTATGGGTGCTTCTGCAAAGAAAATAGAGGAGCTCTGTGTGATGCCACTAACACACTAGAAGTCCTGTGGGTGCTTCTGCAAAGAAAATAGAGGAGCTCTGTGTGATGCCACTAACACACTAGAAGTCCTGTGGGTGCTGCTGAGAAGAAAATATAGGAGCTCTGCGTGATGCCACTAACACACTAGAAGTCCTATGGGTGCTTCTGCAAAGAAAATAGAGGAGCTCTGTGTGATGCCACTAACACACTAGAAGTCCTGTGGGTGCTTCTGCAAAGAAAATAGAGGAGCTCTGTGTGATGCCACTAACACACTAGAAGTCCTGTGGGTGCTGCTGAGAAGAAAATATAGGAGCTCTGCGTGATGCCACTAACACACTAGAAGTCCTATGGGTGCGTCTGCAAAGAAAATAGAGGAGCTCTGTGTGATGCCACTAACACACTAGAAGTCCTGTGGGTGCTTCTGCAAAGAAAATAGAGGAGCTCTGTGTGATGCCACTAACACACTAGAAGTCCTGTGGGTGCTGCTGAGAAGAAAATATAGGAGCTCTGTGTGATGCCACTAACACACTAGAAGTCCTATGGGTGCTTCTGCAAAGAAAATAGAGGAGCTCTGTGTGATGCCACTAACACACTAGAAGTCCTGTGGGTGCTTCTGCAAAGAAAATAGAGGAGCTCTGTGTGATGCCACTAACACACTAGAAGTCCTGTGGGTGCTGCTGAGAAGAAAATATAGGAGCTCTGTGTGATGCCACTAACACACTAGAAGTCCTATGGGTGCTTCTGCAAAGAAAATAGAGGAGCTCTGTGTGATGCCACTAACACACTAGAAGTCCTGTGGGTGCTGCTGAGAAGAAAATATAGGAGCTCTGTGTGATGCCACTAACACACTAGAAGTCCTATGGGTGCTTCTGCAAAGAAAATAGAGGAGCTCTGTGTGATGCCACTAACACACTAGAAGTCCTGTGGGTGCTTCTGCAAAGAAAATAGAGGAGCTCTGTGTGATGCCACTAACACACTAGAAGTCCTGTGGGTGCTTCTGCAAAGAAAATAGAGGAGCTCTGTGTGATGCCACTAACACACTAGAAGTCCTGTGGGTGCTGCTGAGAAGAAAATATAGGAGCTCTGTGTGATGCCACTAACACACTAGAAGTCCTATGGGTGCTTCTGCAAAGAAAATAGAGGAGCTCTGTGTGATGCCACTAACACACTAGAAGTCCTGTGGGTGCTTCTGCAAAGAAAATAGAGGAGCTCTGTGTGATGGGACTAACACACTTCAAGTCCTATGGGTGCTTCTGGGAAGAAAATATAGGTCTGTGTGATGGGACTAACACACTTCAAGTCCTATAGGTGCCTCTGGGAACAAAATATATGATCTCTGTGTGATGGGACTAACACACTTCAAGTCCTATAGGTGCTTCTGGGAAGAAAATATAGGTCTGTGTGATGGGACTAACACACTTCAAGTCCTATGGGTGCTTCTGGGAAGAAAATGTAGGTCTGTGTGATGGGACTAACACACTTCAAGTCCTATAGGTGCTTCTGGGAACAAAATATATGATCTCTGTGTGATGGGACTAACACACTTCAAGTCCCATAAAAGTGCTTCTGGGAACAAAATATATGATCTCTGTGTGATGGGACTAACACACTTCAAGTCCTATAGGTGCTTCTGGGAAGAAAATGTAGGTCTGTGTGATGGGACTAACACACTTCAAGTCCTATAGGTGCTTCTGGGAACAAAATATATGATCTCTGTGTGATGGGACTAACACACTTCAAGTCCTATAGGTGCTTCTGGGAACAAAATATATGATCTCTGTGTGATGGGACTAACACACTTCAAGTCCTATAGGTGCTTCTGGGAAGAAAATGTAGGTCTGTGTGATGGGACTAACACACTTCAAGTCCTATAGGTGCTTCTGGGAAGGAAATATAGGTCTGTGTGATGGGACTAACACACTTCAAGTCCTATAGGTGCTTCTGGGAACAAAATATATGATCTCTGTGTGATGGGACTAACACACTTCAAGTCCTATAGGTGCTTCTGGGAACAAAATATATGATCTCTGTGTGATGGGACTAACACACTTCAAGTCCTATAGGTGCTTCTGGGAAGAAAATGTAGGTCTGTGTGATGGGACTAACACACTTCAAGTCCTATAGGTGCTTCTGGGAAGAAAATGTAGGTCTGTGTGATGGGACTAACACACTTCAAGTCCTATAGGTGCTTCTGGGAACAAAATATATGATCTCTGTGTGATGGGACTAACACACTTCAAGTCCTATAGGTGCTTCTGGGAAGGAAATATAGGTCTGTGTGATGGGACTAACACACTTCAAGTCCTATAGGTGCTTCTGGGAACAAAATATATGATCTCTGTGTGATGGGACTAACACACTTCAAGTCCTATAGGTGCTTCTGGGAACAAAATATATGATCTCTGTGTGATGGGACTAACACACTTCAAGTCCTATAGGTGCTTCTGGGAACAAAATATATGATCTCTGTGTGATGGGACTAACACATTTCAAGTCCTATAGGTGCTTCTGGGAAGGAAATATAGGTCTGTGTGATGGGACTAACACACTTCAAGTCCTATAGGTGCTTCTGGGAACAAAATATATGATCTCTGTGTGATGGGACTAACACACTTCAAGTCCTATAGGTGCTTCTGGGAAGAAAATGTAGGTCTGTGTGATGGGACTAACACACTTCAAGTCCTATAGGTGCTTCTGGGAACAAAATATATGATCTCTGTGTGATGGGACTAACACACTTCAAGTCCTATAGGTGCTTCTGGGAAGAAAATGTAGGTCTGTGTGATGGGACTAACACACTTCAAGTCCTATAGGTGCTTCTGGGAACAAAATATATGATCTCTGTGTGATGGGACTAACACACTTCAAGTCCTATAGGTGCTTCTGGGAACAAAATATATGATCTCTGTGTGATGGGACTAACACACTTCAAGTCCTATAGGTGCTTCTGGGAAGGAAATATAGGTCTGTGTGATGGGACTAACACACTTCAAGTCCTATAGGTGCTTCTGGGAACAAAATATATGATCTCTGTGTGATGGGACTAACACACTTCAAGTCCTATAGGTGCTTCTGGGAAGAAAATGTAGGTCTGTGTGATGGGACTAACACACTTCAAGTCCTATAGGTGCTTCTGGGAAGAAAATATATGATCTCTGTGTGATGGGACTAACACACTTCAAGTCCTATAGGTGCTTCTGGGAAGAAAAAGTAGGTCTGTGTGATGGGACTAACACACTTCAAGTCCTATAGGTGCTTCTGGGAACAAAATATATGATCTCTGTGTGATGGGACTAACACACTTCAAGTCCTATAGGTGCTTCTGGGAAGAAAATGTAGGTCTGTGTGATGGGACTAACACACTTCAAGTCCTATAGGTGCTTCTGGGAACAAAATATATGATCTCTGTGTGATGGAACTAACACACTTCAAGTCCTATAGGTGCTTCTGGGAAGAAAATGTAGGTCTGTGTGATGGGACTAACACACTTCAAGTCCTATAGGTGCTTCTGGGAAGAAAATGTAGGTCTGTGTGATGGGACTAACACACTTCAAGTCCTATAGGTGCTTCTGGGAACAAAATATATGATCTCTGTGTGATGGGACTAACACACTTCAAGTCCTATAGGTGCTTCTGGGAAGAAAATGTAGGTCTGTGTGATGGGACTAACACACTTCAAGTCCTATAGGTGCTTCTGGGAACAAAATATATGATCTCTGTGTGATGGGACTAACACACTTCAAGTCCTATAGGTGCTTCTGGGAAGAAAATGTAGGTCTGTGTGATGGGACTAACACACTTCAAGTCCTATAGGTGCTTCTGGGAACAAAATATATGATCTCTGTGTGATGGGACTAACACACTTCAAGTCCTATAGGTGCTTCTGGGAAGGAAATATAGGTCTGTGTGATGGGACTAACACACTTCAAGTCCTATAGGTGCTTCTGGGAACAAAATATATGATCTCTGTGTGATGGGACTAACACACTTCAAGTCCTATAGGTGCTTCTGGGAAGAAAATGTAGGTCTGTGTGATGGGACTAACACACTTCAAGTCCTATAGGTTCTTCTGGGAACAAAATATAGGAGCTCTGCCTGCCTGCCACGAACACACTACTACAAGTCCTATAGGTGCTTCTGGGAACAAAATATAGGAGCTCTGCCTGCCTGCCACGAACACACTACAAGTCCTATAGGTGCTTCTGGGAACAAAATATAGGAGCTCTGCCTGCCTGCCACGAACACACTACAAGTCCTATAGGTGCTTCTGGGAACAAAATATAGGAGCTCTGCCTGCCTGCCACGAACACACTACAAGTCCTATAGGTGCTTCTGGGAACAAAATATAGGAGCTCTGCCTGCCTGCCACGAACACACTACAAGTCCTATAGGTGCTTCTGGGAACAAAATATAGGAGCTCTGCCTGCCTGCCACGAGCACACTACAAGCCCCTCTTTCTAAATCAATCTAAATGAATGAATCTATCTAACTCGATCTCTCTAAGTAAATCTCTCTAACTAACTAAATCCAGCAGAGTGTCACAGATCTATCCTGCTCTATCTGCGCCGGAACAGCATGTGACCGGCGCAGACGGCGTGGCGGCCTTTTATAGGGGGGGGCGTGTACTACAGCCCCTGAGCTGTAATTGGCTACAGGCGTCCTGCCTGTAGCCAATTATGGCTCTTCGAGTTTCCGGGGCTGTGATTGGCCAAGCATGCGGGGTCACAGTGCATGCTTGGCCAATCATCAGCCAGCAATGCACTGCGCCGGCCGCGCCGGCCGCAATGCATTGCGGGGCCGCTCGCATCACACGAACGTGATGCGAGCGGCCAAAATAGTTCTGGGCTCGCCGAGCGAGCGAACGCCCGGTGCTCGATGCGAACGTGGGTTCGCATCGAGCACCGGGCCCATCCCTAGTCTGTGTGATGGGACTAACACACTTCAAGTCCTATAGGTGCTTCTGGGAACAAAATATATGATCTCTGTGTGATGGGACTAACACACTTCAAGTCCTATGGGTGCTTCTGGGAAGAAAATATAGGTCTGTGTGATGGGACTAACACACTTCAAGTCCTATAGGTGCTTCTGGGAACAAAATATATGATCTCTGTGTGATGGGACTAACACACTTCAAGTCCTATGGGTGCTTCTGGGAAGAAAATATAGGTCTGTGTGATGGGACTAACACACTTCAAGTCCTATAGGTGCCTCTGGGAACAAAATATATGATCTCTGTGTGATGGGACTAACACACTTCAAGTCCTATAGGTGCTTCTGGGAAGAAAATGTAGGTCTGTGTGATGGGACTAACACACTTCAAGTCCTATAGGTGCTTCTGGGAAGAAAATATATGATCTCTGTGTGATGGGACTAACACACTTCAAGTCCTATAGGTGCTTCTGGGAAGAAAATATATGATCTCTGTGTGATGAGACTAACACACTTCAAGTCCTATAGGTGCTTCTGGGAAGAAAATGTAGGTCTGTGTGATGGGACTAACACACTTCAAGTCCTATAGGTGCTTCTGGGAACAAAATATATGATCTCTGTGTGATGGGACTAACACACTTCAAGTCCTATGGGTGCTTCTGGGAAGAAAATATAGGTCTCTGTGATGGGACTAACACACTTCAAGTCCTATAGGTGCTTCTGGGAACAAAATATATGATCTCTGTGTGATGGGACTAACACACTTCAAGTCCTATGGGTGCTTCTGGGAAGAAAATATAGGTCTGTGTGATGGGACAAACACACTTCAAGTCCTATAGGTGCTTCTGGGAACAAAATATATGATCTCTGTGTGATGGGACTAACACACTTCAAGTCCTATGGGTGCTTCTGGGAAGAAAATATAGGTCTGTGTGATGGGACTAACACACTTCAAGTCTTATAGGTGCTTCTGGGAACAAAATATATGATCTCTGTGTGATGAGACTAACACACTTCAAGTCCTATAGGTGCTTCTGGGAACAAAATATATGATCTCTGTGTGATGGGACTAACACACTTCAAGTCCTATGGGTGCTTCTGGGAAGAAAATATAGGTCTGTGTGATGGGACTAACACACTTCAAGTCCTATAGGTGCTTCTGGGAACAAAATATATGATCTCTGTGTGATGGGACTAACACACTTCAAGTCCTATAGGTGCTTCTGGGAAGAAAATGTAGGTCTGTGTGATGGGACTAACACACTTCAAGTCCTATAGGTGCTTCTGGGAACAAAATATATGATCTCTGTGTGATGGGACTAACACACTTCAAGTCCTATAGGTGCTTCTGGGAAGAAAATATAGGTCTGTGTGATGGGACTAACACACTTCAAGTCCTATAGGTGCCTCTGGGAACAAAATATATGATCTCTGTGTGATGGGACTAACACACTTCAAGTCCTATAGGTGCTTCTGGGAAGAAAATGTAGGTCTGTGTGATGGGACTAACACACTTCAAGTCCTATAGGTGCTTCTGGGAACAGAATATATGATCTCTGTGTGATGGGACTAACACACTTCAAGTCTATAGGTGCTTCTGGGAAGAAAATATAGGTCTGTGTGATGGGACTAACACACTTCAAGTCCTATAGGTGCTTCTGGGAACAAAATATATGATCTCTGTGTGATGGGACTAACACACTTCAAGTCCTATGGGTGCTTCTGGGAAGAAAATATAGGTCTGTGTGATGGGACTAACACACTTCAAGTCCTATAGGTGCTTCTGGGAACAAAATATATGATCTCTGTGTGATGGGACTAACACACTTCAAGTCCTATGGGTGCTTCTGGGAAGAAAATATAGGTCTGTGTGATGGGACAAACACACTTCAAGTCCTATAGGTGCTTCTGGGAACAAAATATATGATCTCTGTGTGATGGGACTAACACACTTCAAGTCCTATGGGTGCTTCTGGGAAGAAAATATAGGTCTGTGTGATGGGACTAACACACTTCAAGTCCTATAGGTGCTTCTGGGAACAAAATATATGATCTCTGTGTGATGGGACTAACACACTTCAAGTCCTATGGGTGCTTCTGGGAAGAAAATATAGGTCTGTGTGATGGGACTAACACACTTCAAGTCCTATAGGTGCCTCTGGGAACAAAATATATGATCTCTGTGTGATGGGACTAACACACTTCAAGTCCTATAGGTGCTTCTGGGAAGAAAATGTAGGTCTGTGTGATGGGACTAACACACTTCAAGTCCTATAGGTGCTTCTGGGAAGAAAATATATGATCTCTGTGTGATGGGACTAACACACTTCAAGTCCTATAGGTGCTTCTGGGAAGAAAATATATGATCTCTGTGTGATGAGACTAACACACTTCAAGTCCTATAGGTGCTTCTGGGAAGAAAATGTAGGTCTGTGTGATGGGACTAACACACTTCAAGTCCTATAGGTGCTTCTGGGAACAAAATATATGATCTCTGTGTGATGGGACTAACACACTTCAAGTCCTATGGGTGCTTCTGGGAAGAAAATATAGGTCTCTGTGATGGGACTAACACACTTCAAGTCCTATAGGTGCTTCTGGGAACAAAATATATGATCTCTGTGTGATGGGACTAACACACTTCAAGTCCTATGGGTGCTTCTGGGAAGAAAATATAGGTCTGTGTGATGGGACAAACACACTTCAAGTCCTATAGGTGCTTCTGGGAACAAAATATATGATCTCTGTGTGATGGGACTAACACACTTCAAGTCCTATGGGTGCTTCTGGGAAGAAAATATAGGTCTGTGTGATGGGACTAACACACTTCAAGTCTTATAGGTGCTTCTGGGAACAAAATATATGATCTCTGTGTGATGAGACTAACACACTTCAAGTCCTATAGGTGCTTCTGGGAACAAAATATATGATCTCTGTGTGATGGGACTAACACACTTCAAGTCCTATGGGTGCTTCTGGGAAGAAAATATAGGTCTGTGTGATGGGACTAACACACTTCAAGTCCTATAGGTGCTTCTGTGAACAAAATATATGATCTCTGTGTGATGGGACTAACACACTTCAAGTCCTATAGGTGCTTCTGGGAAGAAAATGTAGGTCTGTGTGATGGGACTAACACACTTCAAGTCCTATAGGTGCTTCTGGGAACAAAATATATGATCTCTGTGTGATGGGACTAACACACTTCAAGTCCTATAGGTGCTTCTGGGAAGAAAATATAGGTCTGTGTGATGGGACTAACACACTTCAAGTCCTATAGGTGCCTCTGGGAACAAAATATATGATCTCTGTGTGATGGGACTAACACACTTCAAGTCCTATAGGTGCTTCTGGGAAGAAAATGTAGGTCTGTGTGATGGGACTAACACACTTCAAGTCCTATAGGTGCTTCTGGGAACAGAATATATGATCTCTGTGTGATGGGACTAACACACTTCAAGTCCTATAGGTGCTTCTGGGAAGAAAATATAGGTCTGTGTGATGGGACTAACACACTTCAAGTCCTATAGGTGCTTCTGGGAACAAAATATATGATCTCTGTGTGATGGGACTAACACACTTCAAGTCCTATGGGTGCTTCTGGGAAGAAAATATAGGTCTGTGTGATGGGACTAACACACTTCAAGTCCTATAGGTGCTTCTGGGAACAAAATATATGATCTCTGTGTGATGGGACTAACACACTTCAAGTCCTATGGGTGCTTCTGGGAAGAAAATATAGGTCTGTGTGATGGGACAAACACACTTCAAGTCCTATAGGTGCTTCTGGGAACAAAATATATGATCTCTGTGTGATGGGACTAACACACTTCAAGTCCTATGGGTGCTTCTGGGAAGAAAATATAGGTCTGTGTGATGGGACTAACACACTTCAAGTCCTATAGGTGCTTCTGGGAACAAAATATATGATCTCTGTGTGATGGGACTAACACACTTCAAGTCCTATGGGTGCTTCTGGGAAGAAAATATAGGTCTGTGTGATGGGACTAACACACTTCAAGTCCTATAGGTGCCTCTGGGAACAAAATATATGATCTCTGTGTGATGGGACTAACACACTTCAAGTCCTATAGGTGCTTCTGGGAAGAAAATGTAGGTCTGTGTGATGGGACTAACACACTTCAAGTCCTATAGGTGCTTCTGGGAAGAAAATATATGATCTCTGTGTGATGGGACTAACACACTTCAAGTCCTATAGGTGCTTCTGGGAAGAAAATATATGATCTCTGTGTGATGAGACTAACACACTTCAAGTCCTATAGGTGCTTCTGGGAAGAAAATGTAGGTCTGTGTGATGGGACTAACACACTTCAAGTCCTATAGGTGCTTCTGGGAACAAAATATATGATCTCTGTGTGATGGGACTAACACACTTCAAGTCCTATGGGTGCTTCTGGGAAGAAAATATAGGTCTCTGTGATGGGACTAACACACTTCAAGTCCTATAGGTGCTTCTGGGAACAAAATATATGATCTCTGTGTGATGGGACTAACACACTTCAAGTCCTATGGGTGCTTCTGGGAAGAAAATATAGGTCTGTGTGATGGGACAAACACACTTCAAGTCCTATAGGTGCTTCTGGGAACAAAATATATGATCTCTGTGTGATGGGACTAACACACTTCAAGTCCTATGGGTGCTTCTGGGAAGAAAATATAGGTCTGTGTGATGGGACTAACACACTTCAAGTCTTATAGGTGCTTCTGGGAACAAAATATATGATCTCTGTGTGATGAGACTAACACACTTCAAGTCCTATAGGTGCTTCTGGGAACAAAATATATGATCTCTGTGTGATGGGACTAACACACTTCAAGTCCTATGGGTGCTTCTGGGAAGAAAATATAGGTCTGTGTGATGGGACTAACACACTTCAAGTCCTATAGGTGCTTCTGTGAACAAAATATATGATCTCTGTGTGATGGGACTAACACACTTCAAGTCCTATAGGTGCTTCTGGGAAGAAAATGTAGGTCTGTGTGATGGGACTAACACACTTCAAGTCCTATAGGTGCTTCTGGGAACAAAATATATGATCTCTGTGTGATGGGACTAACACACTTCAAGTCCTATAGGTGCTTCTGGGAAGAAAATATAGGTCTGTGTGATGGGACTAACACACTTCAAGTCCTATAGGTGCCTCTGGGAACAAAATATATGATCTCTGTGTGATGGGACTAACACACTTCAAGTCCTATAGGTGCTTCTGGGAAGAAAATGTAGGTCTGTGTGATGGGACTAACACACTTCAAGTCCTATAGGTGCTTCTGGGAACAGAATATATGATCTCTGTGTGATGGGACTAACACACTTCAAGTCCTATAGGTGCTTCTGGGAAGAAAATATAGGTCTGTGTGATGGGACTAACACACTTCAAGTCCTATAGGTGCTTCTGGGAACAAAATATAGGAGCTCTGCCTGCCTGCCTGCCACGAACACACTACAAGTCCTATAGGTGCTTCTGGGAACAAAATATAGGAGCTCTGCCTGCCTGCCACGAACACACTACAAGTCCTATAGGTGCTTCTGGGAACAAAATATAGGAGCTCTGCCTGCCTGCCACGAACACACTACAAGTCCTATAGGTGCTTCTGGGAACAAAATATAGGAGCTCTGCCTGCCTGCCACGAACACACTACAAGTCCTATAGGTGCTTCTGGGAACAAAATATAGGAGCTCTGCCTGCCTGCCACGAACACACTACAAGTCCTATGGGTGCTTCTGGGAACAAAATATAGGAGCTCTGCCTGCCTGCCACGAACACACTACAAGCCCCTCTTTCTAAATCAATCTTTCTAAATGAATCTATCTAACTCAATCTCTCTAAGTAAATCTCTCTAACTAACTAAATCCAGCAGAGTGACACAGAACGATCCTGCGCTATCTACGCCGGAACAGCATGTGACCGGCGCAGACGGCGTGGCGGCCTTTTATAAGAGGGGGCGTCCACTAAAGCCCCTGAGCTGTAATTGGCTACAGGCGTCCTGCCTGTAGCCAATTATGGCTCTTCGAGTTTCCGGCGCTGTGATTGGCCAAGCATGTGGGGTCACAGTGCATGCTTGGCCAATCATCAGCCAGCAATGCACTGCGCCGGCCGCGCCGGCCGCAATGCATTGCGGGGCCGCTCGCATCACACGAATGTGATGCGAACGGCATAAATAGTTCTGGGCTCGCCGATCGAGCGAACGCCCGGTGCTCGATGCGAACATGGGTTCGCATCGAGCACCGGGCCCATCCCTAGTGGTGACGTTTGTTGCCTACGACGGGACTACGTAGAGGCTAGTAGCCAATAGCTTTGGTCTTGTAATGTGATCTGAGCATGCGTAGCACTTTGTCCGTCGGACTACCATACACACGATCGGATTTGGTGTGATCGGACATTGTTGTCCAAAAATCTATCCAGCAGGAGATAGGACTTTGTCCGTCGGACAATCCGACGTACACTGTCCGATGGTGCATACACACGGTCGGATTTTTCGACAACATTGTCCGATCGGACAGAATCCATGCGAAAATCCGACCGTGTGTATGGGGCTTTAGATGACACCCAGGTTTCTGTCACTTAGGGGGCATTTCCTCTCACTTCCTGTTTTGACTATAGGACAAGAAGTTAAGGGAAATCTCCCCAATGGGGGTTATAATCCTCCCTTACTCTATCCAAAATGGAAAAACAAAAAGTATTGCCTTTAGATATACTTTAACCTCATCAGCAGCTGTTCATCAACCTTCATATTTATAATCTTCTGCATCATCACCACCAGCCATCAAAGTCTCCATCAGCCTTACCAGCAGCATCACTGTCTTCACTATCATCATTGCCCCTATCAAACTTCTTATCATCAGCACCCTCATCCTCATTACTGCCCCATCAAACCCTTCATCAGAACCATCAGTCAGCGAGCCATGTCTTTTGGCTGCCTTTCCTTAGAAAATACACTTTATTGGCATTAAAACCATAATTTGTTTTCAACAAGTTCCTCTTCCGTATCATGGACATCATCATCACCATCACGTTCTTCTTTCTTCTCTTTGTCATCACCCTTAATAATTGTTATCAGCATCATTACATCTACCACCACAAGGTCCTCACTACTATCACATTTATAAGCACTTTGATTCATTATCACCATCATAAACACCATTGTAGTTGGATAAAGAGCTCAGATCTCATTTATAATCGTCACAATCTCTAAATTATATTTTGATTATCATAACAAATACATTTGTCTACTAACATTAATCAGCTTACCTTGGTCTGGGATATCTTATATTTGCTATTTAACACGTAAACTCCTTTATCCACGGC
Organism: Lithobates sylvaticus; assembly: GCA_028564925.1. NCBI lineage: Eukaryota > Metazoa > Chordata > Amphibia > Anura > Ranidae > Lithobates > Lithobates sylvaticus. The sequence continues at coordinate 69,730,936 of CM053029.1, forward strand.
TACCAGTCCCACACTGGCCTTGTGGTCAGCTTTCAGTCTAAGTTTCATAGAACCTCCAGGATGTTGAATTGCATTGTCCCGTTCCCTTTCGCCCGAAATTGACAGCTGTGAGACAGATCAAGTTTTATTCGAATTGCAATCAATTTAACAAAAGCACCCTGTTATCACACAATCAATATCAAGTTAAAATAGATATACTGTAAACCCTAAATATATTACTTTTAGTCTGCTAAAGCACTGTGCATCATTAAGAAATGTAATGTTTTCTTAAATAAAATATTTGCACTTTTTTTACGTGGTTATTTGCTTCTAAGTGCTGCTGATCTCCACCAGCCCCTTTCAGCCACTTTCTGTCTACATGCCTTTGCTCTGAACCAGCTTCCTGAGAGTGGCAAAGGTGGACCAACTGTATAATATATGATAGCATGACTTTCTATAGTCTCCACAGGTGATGCATATATGAGGTCGGAGTGTAACAAAGTGAAATTGCATTTATGAATATTAAACCAATATTTACAGACTTAAAAAGTTAAAAGAGTTAAAAAGATAAGCTGATAGGAAAACATTGGGACCTTCAGTGCTAATGCTTTCATTAATATCTTCAAATCAGGTTATACATTTTATATATATCAAATATATATTTTTGTTAATATTTCATAATAAAACTAAAGAGTATTTTGTGAGATTTTACAATTTTAATGGATTTTACCAACCTGCCTCTTTGTGCTCTGAATTTGGTTTAGTCCCCTACGGGCACAGTAGAGTTTGCAAGAGCTGGAATTTTATGAAAATATTCTTCCAATACAAGTGGTTGTAAACCTCAGACATAAAATCTGAAGAAAGCATATCCCTTTATATTGTGTACTTGTCTCAATCAAGATTACTAAGAGTCATTTCTGTCTGCTGCCTCGTTCTTCTGCTATAAACATGAGTCACTGACGAGTTTTCCTGACACCAAGAGAAAAATGGTGACAGAGGAGGGCACAGCCTGAGATTGACAGCCCCAGCTCTGTTCCTGTGTGCTGTATGGAGGGGGGTACCTTCCTTCCTTCCAATCAGCTTTTAGAGCTCTCCTCACAGATGTAATTTCAGCGCCCTGCCCCCTGCTTTTCAGAGCTGAGAGATGCTGTGTAAATTCTGAACTTTGAACAGATGTAGAGAAGAGGATACTGCAGATAAACAGGTACACCTTATGTAGGATGAGTTGTTTCATATATGTGCATCACCCAGGGCAATTTACTTCACTGGGTATATGTAAAGGTTTACAACCACTTTAAATTATATGTTTCAAAAAGGTTGAACTTTATAATCAGCGGCCCATGTATAGTCTAAAATGGCGGCTGTATATGACTAAACCTGCCCTATGTGAGCACAAAGGCTGTAATCAACGATTTGATCACCTGGAATTCTAGATTATTGTACCTTGCTCTATAAAGTATAGTACGCCATTTTCGCAAAGTCCTATAAATTGTATATAGGGATGTATTGTAATAACTGCCAGTTATGATATACACTGATCAGTCATAACATTAACATCAATGACAGGTAAATAGGTGAATAACATTGATTATCTCATCAAAATGTCAGCGACACCTGTGACAAATTCTTGTAGTTCTTACTGCTGTCACTTTAAGAATCTGTCGCTATGGCTGTAACAGATTTACAGATTTGCAGATTAGGAAAATGGCGGTTATTAAGACCAACCCTAATCTGTACATTGTACATTGTTTGTAATGTGTACAAAGAAACACAAGTGCTCAGTGTGGGGCATGTCTGTGCTGGGCAGCTATCATGAATGTTATAGTTTCCCACATAAGGCTCTGTTCTCTGCCCCTTTCAGCTGTCGGCTGGGAGATTCTCCAGCAAAAAGATGAATGTAAACAAAGGCGCCAGGGGTACTGGCTGACGCTATTTGGCCATAGACAAGTCACAATGGAGCTGAACCCGATACGGAGCTAGTCTCAGAGTTCCCCATCAAGCAACAAGCACCCAACTCCACAGATCCAGCACCTGCTGTGCACTGTTAATCAAAAGCAAGCAAACCTGGGGGTGGGAAGAGTATGACTGGTAACTGCCCACCGCTCTACAAAACTTCATGTCTGTGCTAGGCACAAGGTCTGGGGAGGGAGCTCAATAGGCTGAGCTGCAGTAAGGATGGAGTGTCTGGTATGGAAACTTCAGTCTCAGTGCCGCCACCTTCGAACACAGATTCCTGTACCTGTTCTCGGCAGGTACAGGAATCTGTTGCAAAACCATTATTTTGGTGTGGAGGTTCAAAAGAATTCTAAAGTGTCTATAGGAATTCCCCCTTTGTCTTTAAAGAGCTGTCTTTGTGCATGGAAAGGATTCCCCCCACAAGCTCACAATTGTCTAAAATGACCTTGTATGCTGTAGAATTAACACTGGGAATACCAAAGTATCCTCATACTTTGGGCCATATAGAACAACATTAGGGGTTGGGCTGACATTTGGAGTTGGGGTTAGGATTGGGCTGAAGGCTAAACTTGTTAAATGTTAAATGCTAAATGTACAAATAGTTAATGCTTAAAACATGTGCGTTTTTAAGTCCCTGGTGAAAAGCAACACGCTGAATTTTCAAAGCAGAAAATTATTTTATAATGATTTCCATGTTGCTAGAATGTTTTGATGATGTGCTGATATCACAGATGGCAGTGCCAAACCATTATGATCTCTAATTGCTTCATAGGACATGCTTACCGTTCCCATGCAGGTATCTGCTACATCTACCCAGACAGAGTCAGCCACGACCTCACGCCCTGCTCCAGTTGTGACCACATAATAGGCCAATATGCGGAAAGATGGGATGAACTCTGGTGTGATTGGCAGCAGCAAAGTCACAAGCGATTGGCCCGGTAATCTCTGTTGTCTTCCAGTTTTCATTATTCTACCTTTGTTTAGTATCTGTAGGATGAAAAAAATACATAAGTATCTTTTTGTTCAAATTCAAAATCACAAATTGGAAACCAAATTCAAAATCACAAATTTGTAGGCTTAGAACCAACATTTTTATGGGCTAGCGCTACACAACATGAAGAAAAAGAGCTTTTGGAAGAATTCCAGCTTGGATAGCCCTTGTAATATTGGGGCTGGCCTAAAAATGATGCCACCACTGGTCCTTTGACAATTAATTCAAAAGTTGAAGAAACTTTTCTTTAAGGAGAGGCAGCAACCTTGCCACTGTCTAGTTTGCCTTTCAGCAAATTCATGCCAGTATCTATGCCACTTTTGCCAAAGACAAGCTGGCTATAAGAGATGGTCAGAGGTGGAGAGGATAACTAATGTTATTACTGAAATACTTCGAATTGTGTGTTGGATTTGTCAGCACTAAAATTGGCATTCAGTTACGGACATTGGTATACTGGATCATCCAGTGGAATGCCAAATGTACAATGTCACGTCCAAAGTTTTGACATCTATCCCCCTCCTCCTTCAATAAAATTGTCTTATGCACACACACAAGTGACTTTCACTCCACTTATTACTTTTTGTGAAATATAAAATATATGTTAAAATAAATGAGAAGCAACAAGATGGTGGACTTGGGGGCACAACCACCAGCTTGGTGAAAACCTCCAAAAACTGAACTATTCATTACCAACCATCGAACCCTCTTGTTGCACAAAATAAATGCAATGACATGTAACCTTGTATTTTTAAAATTGTTTTGGATAATCAATACAGTAATTTAAAAGACATTTTGTGCAGATAAAAGATGATAAGCAACAAGCAAGACTGAAAAGCTGTTAACGAAAGATGTCTGTACATACAGTAAACTTGTAGAGCACCTTGGGATTCCTGAAACCCAGGGTAGCCACTATTCCAATAGTGATGTCAGCTACTAAAGCACATTTAGGCTCTCTCCTGTACCAGTTGGACTTCACTGTCGGTCGTGAGGCTTAACATTTTCAATTTTGAACAGTATTGAGGTGAAGGCTGTAGGTGCCTAATCCTTCCCCACTCTACTAAACTTATTTTTTTTGTCACATCCTGTTTCCCCATTGGTGAAATTTCCCCTTACTTGATGTTCTTTCTAACACCCATCAAATACACGGAAAGTGAAGGAGTGGAGGCAACAAATAAACTTGACTCTGGGTCTACCGCTGTCACAATATGCAGCAAAGGTATTACAAAAAGCTCCACCCTTTATCATTAAAAGTCATTCTTTAAGGTCTGAGATGAAGTCATTATTCTGCTGCAGGGAGGAGGAAGCATTTCCTCAGTCATGTCTCCCTCAGAGATCAGACTGTATTTTGTAATTTTGCAACAAGTTTCAAGGTGGGAGACTACAGCAGGGGCTGATCTGTGTGATATCTGAGCCGGTGTATCAGTCCACAAAGTAGATGGTGACCCTCATACCTAGTTTGTACTTGCATTGAGAAAGAATGGTTAAGGAGCATTTTCAAAACTCTCCAACCACTCACTGCTGCAACTGTCACACAGTGACCTGACAGCCCTGTACACACAGGGGCAGTTTGCCAATTTGTTTTGAACACTGGCAACAATTATACTCCCTGTCGTGTTTGGGGGCATTAAAGCTGCCGAATGTGACCCATTCAAGTGAAAAAAGCCGCGCTGCAATTTAAACACTAGGCATGTGGTTGAGGTCCGCTATTCCCATTCAAAAACTCAAACATAGCCATTACAATGGCAGCAGTATTGCCTTCTGAATGCCTGTTAGGCCTTCCTGTATGGGTCTCACCATCTTTTCAGAGACTGCGGCAAGCATAGACAAACCCCCAATGATGCCTGAGCTAAGATGATTCTGTCCTTCTGGAGAGAGGAAGCAAATACTTGGAAGCATTACGCCCCGTACACACATGTTGGATGTGAGCTTGTTGGCGGAAAGTCCGATCATGTGTATGCTCCATCGATCATTTGTTGTCGGACTTTCCGCCAACAAATGTTGGCTTGCAGGTTCTCAAATTTTCTGCCAACAAATGTTTGTTGTCGGACTTTCCGATCGGGTGTACACAAGTCTGTCGGACAAAAGTACACGCATGTTCGGAATCAAGTACGAGCCGGAGATATAACTAGTGTTCGTAATGGAGATACCACGTACGTCTTGTACGTCAATACGTTCGCAATTGTTGGTCAACATTTGTGTGACCGTGTGTATGCAAGACAAGTTGGAGTCAACATCCTTAGAACAAAAATCCACGGTTTTGTTGTCGGAAAGTCCAATCGTGTGCACGGGGCATTACAGTTACACATAATTAGCATGCATATCCATCACATGAAACGTGACTCGTTGGTAGTAGGGCTTGTCTACATGTGCTTTAAGAAGGCACATCTGTACCTATCATAGCAGTTTAAATATTATACATGACACAGGTAATATTTAAAGGATCCTTACTATGTAATTAAAATGGGTGATCTGGTTCTGAACTGATGGGTCATTGTTCCGTATAATGAAGTTGATACCAGCATTTTCACCAATTTTCAGTTCTCCACCGCCAACACTGAGATGCAAATAATTACCACCACGTGGTTTGTATGCAGTTGCTGTCATGGAAGAACTTGCTTGTAGGGTAGGATGTAATCTTGGATCTTCTGTTCTTGCCTTAAAATTGAAAAAACAAGACACAACTATTAAAAATAACAAACTAGTATTGCAAGTAAAATAAAAAGCTACAGATTAAAAGGGAAACACTTTTGCAGTCTATGTCTAATTGAAAGGATTTTTCTCCAATTGTAAGGATTTTTCCCCTGTTCCAAAGACACAGCAAGAAATAAGAGGAAATCTCCAAAAAAAGAAATCTCCTCTCAATTTTCATTAGAACAGGTGTCCCTATTGGGAGATTTCCCTTCACCTCATTTTCTAAGCAGGGCCCTCTGATTCCTCCTGTATTCAATTGTATTGTAACTGTACTGTCTGCCCTCACATTGTAAAGTGCAGGGCAACCTGTTGGCACTATATAAATCCTGAATAATAATTAGTAATTTCCCAGTAACAAAATGCTGGTGTAGCGATGACCCCGCAGGGTTGCTACGTGTTACAGCATCCACACATTTCACCCTGCTGCCAGACATCCATTAGACACACTTCTCAGTCAATGAACAGTCTCTTGCTTGTTTTATTTTTTTGTTTTTATTAGAGGATTGAACTTGGTTGGGGAAAAGGGACATGGGATGCCCATAGGATGAATTAGTACTTTGTAGAATAAAAGTAACTGCATCACACTTCTCAGCAGAACAAGATGGCTGACCCTAAACTTGACAGACGTTTACCTCAGAACACTTCTTCCAGCTCACTTTCTCCAGCACACTATTTCACTGTCCAATTTTAGTTATCCTGTTACACCTTCAGAACATAACTAGGCCTTACTCTGAATAAGTCCCAGTGTCTTTACTTAAAGGCCCTTTGTAGGCCGGGGCCTGCAGTACCCCTTCGTGGTAGCAACCGATTTACTTGAGAAGAATAAATGTAGATGGACTACTGATTCCAGCAAGTCCAACTTGCAAATCCTTCCCGCCCTCCTGGCTGCAGCAACTTGACACAAACTCCCACAGTCTCTCCCTCTATATCCAGCTCCCCTGGCATGTCTCTTCCAGATCATTCCACTGTGCTTTCCACTCACCGACACCTGCCCTGGATCCCTCCTGAATGACTTTACTCCAGACATGTGTACCAACTGTCTCCTCCAGCTCCTGTTCCAGGACACCTCTCCATGACTGGTTAAGGAGAGCCCCCCTCCCAGATCCCGATCTCCTCACATGCACCCCATGTCACTCCAGCTCTCAGCCCTGCCCCTTTCCCAGAACATTCTCCCCGGAAACAGAGGAGGCGCCTAAGAGCTGAGGCACATGTCAGTCCCCTACTGCTAGATCACCCAGATCAAACCAAACAGGCCTAGCTCACAGCATAGGCCTGCTTAAATTTACCTGTGCTGGCAGCTTACACAAAAACACTACACTAGCACCTACCTATCTAAGGTAGAGGGTGCTAAACTGGATATCCCTGGTGTTCTGATTCTGTCCTGGTGACAGTGCTTAGCAGGACAAATTGAGTGATTCTTCCTAATAGCAATAAACTTCTGAAAGAGGTTCTAATCTTTATCCACTCTATCCAAGACTTACAAATGTTTTGGCTAGGGATACATTTTTAAATATTGCTTAGAGAATCTTTGTTTTAAGTAATAAGAAATATTATATTGATTTTTTTTATTATAACATTGGTTCTGTATAAAATATTTCCCACAATCGTGTAACTTTTCCATCAACACATTTTTAGTTTCTGATAGGCAGTGTGCCCAAGAACAATGGCTCATCCTCTTACAGTTGCAAAACCATGAGACTTTACTTTTTATCACTTTAGATCTATGAAATTTAAAGCCCATAGATGTGATATGACAATCACACAATTTAGCCATTTTTGGCTGGATCAGGTAAACACCTTAGGTCTACAAAACAAGTACATAACCACTGCATGACTATACTAAGGAGAAACCCTGATTCATTATATTGTTTGCCAAGCAATGTGGTCAGCATCTGGGGGCATGACATTGCTTCTTCTGTCTTCTATCTTCATAGCAACAAACATGGGCCAAATGGTGACATAGATTGGTCAAATTGTACATGGATGTCTGTCCACCCTATATTGACCATGGACACTTCTAAGCTGAGTTACTAAGCACAATAATACCTAAATTCCAAGCTAGTGCTCAATCTTATGATGTTTCTTGATCTGCTAGTACATTAGAGACATACTGGAGGTAAACTCTTAAACCTAACTGAAAACAAATTAAACTGTGTTTGATTCAGAACTGGGATCTTTGAAAAAAAAAAAAACAGTTAGCCTAACCTCAAAGTGTATATACTTTTTCAGTTTATATGGTCTACACCAGTGGTTCTCAGCGTTGTCCTCAAGTACCCCCAACAGGCCATGTTTGCAGGTTTTCCTTTGTCTTGCACAGGTGCTTTAAATAAGTGTCAATGGCTTGGTATTTTGGACAGCTATTTTATCTAAGAGAAATTCCCAAAACATGGACTGTTGGGGGTATTTGAGGACAGGGTTGAGAACCACTGGTCTACACTTTTACTTCTCTCATGAGTTGGTAGTCCCAGAATACTGGCTTGGCAGTAACAATATGATTTAAGCAGTAGGATGGTCGTGTGCTCTATGAATAAGGCTGGAAAATGCCTGGGTAGGTGGTTTGGGTCTACTATGTTCAATTTAAAATGTAATCATTGTTAATCCCGATAGTAAAAGCACCCCAGTAAGCAACTTAATGGTTTTGCTAAAGGATGGTAATTACAAAACAGATCCCCAGTGGTTGTTATTCTAAGTATTTTTCTTTTTTTTAAAATTTACATTATTCCACACTTGTCTACTAGACATGTGCGGTTCATTTCGTTCTGAATTAAAATTCAGACAAATTTTCATTATACTAATCCGAAATAATGAAAAAAAATTCGGACGAAATTCAAATAGTTTTCGAATATTTTTCAAATTCATATAGTTTTCCAATTTCCAAAGAGAATAAAATAGAATAGAAAATAAAGGAATAGAATAGAAAAAAAAAAAAATATATATATATATATATATATATTTTTTTCTATTCTATTCCTTTCTTTACTATTCTATTGTATTCTTTTTGAAAATTGGAAAACTATTTGAATTCGAAAACCTTTTGAATTGGAAAACTATTAGAATTAGAGAACTATTCTAAATTGATTTAGAATCGAAAACGAATAAACAAAACAAATTCTGGAAACAAATTAATTGAATTAAACTAATTTAACTAAAAAAATTTAATCGAAATGAATCAAAATGTTTTCATTCTACACATGTCTATTGTCTACATTATTGTGTTCTGAAACTACTAATCAAGAGCCTAACCATTGTATAAAAAATACAATTGTTACCGTTATTTCAAGCAAGCTTATATCTGCACGGGTATTGATAGTCAGCCGAACAGTTCCATCACTCAGTGTAACCCCTCTCACTGACCCTGGTTCCGCCCCCACAGGGACACGATGTGCTGGAGTCCCATCTGGGTTGGTGACAAACACCTAGAATAGATGACAGATATGCTGAAACACAACAGTCTTATCACAGATCTTTCTACACAAACAATCTCTAATATTTACCCTGCCATCAGAAATTATATCATGCCATCACTAGGAAAAAATTGCTACTTCAATTTAAAATGTGCCAAAAAATTACAAGATAAAAAAGGCCAACAGTAATCTGGACACCATAGGACTTTACAGGGTCACTATAATGGTTTGGGGTCAATTTATTTAGAGTTTTTTTTTTGTTAGGGTTTATAAGTTTGTAAACTGTTGGTTTCTGTTTTTTGTAGCTATAAATATTTTTTACTTGACAAATGAACTGTAATACATGACCATGGCTTGCCAGAGCGCTGAGGTTTACCTAAAGAAACAGTACAGCAGAGTAGCTTGCTTTGCTATAATTGTTTGAGGTCATTTTAGTTCTAATTGGTTTGTTTTGTTTAGAGTTTATAAGTTTGTAAACTGTTGGTTTCAATTTTTTGGTAGCTATATACAATATTTAATTAACAAATAAACTGTAATACGTGACAAAGGCTTGACAGGGTGCTAGGGTTTAGCTAAAGAGACAGTACAGCAGAGTAGCTTGCTTTTCAGCTCCCCTTATCTGATTGAAACCTACATTAAAGTGGTTGTACACCCTGTACAACTACTTTTACCTACAGGTAAGCCTATATTAAGGCTTTCCTGTAGGTGCTTGAAATATCTCCTAGACCTCCATGGTTTAGGAGATAATTACTAAAAACACGAGCGCCGATTACTATCGGCGCATGCGCCCTTTAGAAAGGGCACATCGGTCATGCAGTTAATGGCGGCTCCCGCTTCCAGAAGGAAGAGGCGCGATGATGGATGCTACCTGTTAGTGGGGACAATGGAGACATCACAGGCTTCAGTGTCAGTGACACATAATGGGCTACTATGCGATGCATAGTAGCCCATTATGCTTTACCTTTGTAGGGAAATAAAGAGGAAGTGAAACCCACCAGGGTTTACTTCCTCTTTAAATTGCAATATACAATAAACTGCCAATATATTGTCTTACCATTAGATCCATAGGCATTCCAGGTTTAAAAAATTTGGAGGTTTTGGTGAAGAGAACTTTGTACGGGGAGTTCACCATGTAGATATCTCTAAGCTCAGTTTCTACCATATCACTGCCTGCAAATAAGAACACACAATTGATGCCAAATAAATTAGTTATATGGAAACTAAGCTAAATTAATATATGCAAATGCTTCTTCAAAAGTAAAAAAGGACTTCTGGGTACATTACAGACCTTGAAGTAAATGCCCAACCCACCCACTTTGTAATAGATCACATGACTTTTAACGAATCAGAATACCTACCAATGGACAGTAACCTTTTGGCATTTACCCAGGAAGCCTTTGTTTTTGTAGATGTTTATCTGCATTAAGGATGAGCCCGGTGTTCGATTCGAACCCATGTTCGAATCGAGCACCGGGTGTTTGCTCGCTCGGCGAGCCCAGAACTATTGGGGCCGCTCGCATCAAATTCGTGTGATGCGAGCGGCCCCGCAATGCATTGCGGCCCGCGCAGTGCAATGCTGGCTGATGATTGGCCAAGCATGCACTGTGACCCCGCATGCTTGGCCAATCACAGCGCCGGCAGCGAGGAGAGCCATAATTGGCTACAGGCAGGATGCCTGTAGCCAATTATAGCTCAGGGGCTTTAGTACACGCCCCACGGTATAAGAGGCCGCCGCGCCGGGGGCCTCGCATATTATGTTTCAGACAGTGTCAGCGTGTCAGTGTGCTGCTGACTGCTGACAACAATATGTGCTTTATTTCTGGGGATATGTGTGTGCATGCTGTTAGAACAGCATTGCAGTATCACATCTGGGGGGTGCCTATAGGTGGCCTGTGAAGGGGGGCAGGTTTCCTGTGCTTAGAACTTTCCCTGCAAAAAAGTGTCATTTTTGCAGGAAGAAAGCTATTTAAATCACTCGCGGCTAATGAATTGATGGCTCCTGTAACACAGAGAGCTGTCATTCATTAATAAAAAAAAAAAAAAAAAAGCGTAGGGGTCCCCCCAAATTCAATAACCAGGCCCTTCAGGTCTGGGATGGATATTAAGGGGGATCCCAGCCAAAAAAAAAATGGCGTAGGGTCCCCCTCAAAATCCATACCAGACCCTTGAGTTCTGGTATGGATTTTAAGGGGAACCCTAGCCAAAAAAAATGGCGTGGGGTCCCCCTCAAAATCCATACCAGACCCTTATCCGAGCACGCAACCTGGCAGGCCGCAGGAAAAGAGGGGGGGACGAGAGCGGCCCCCCCTCTCGCCTGAACCGTACCAGGCCACATGCCCTCAACATTGGGAGGATGCTTTGGGGGTCTAAGACCCCTAAAGCACCTTGTCCCCATGTTGATGAGGACAAGGGCCTCTTCCCCACAACCCTGGCCGGTGGTTGTGGGGGTCTGCGGGCGGGGGGCTTATCGGAATCTGGAAGCCCCCTTTAACAAGGGGACCCCCATATCCCGGCCCCCCCCCCCTGTGTGAAATGGTAAGGGGGTACAAAAGTACCAAAAAAGTGGCAAAAATGGTAAAAATGACAGGAGACAGTCTTTGACAATTCCTTTATTAAAATCTTCTTTCTTCTTTCTTCATCCTTCGGTTTCTTCATCTTCTCCTTCCTTCATCTTCTTCCATCTTCTTCTTCCATTTTCTTCTTCCTCCGATCCGCTTCTTCTTGCGCTGGTCTTCTCGTCCTTCTCGTCCGGCATCTTCTTCCGTCGGCGTCGGCGTCGGTGTCGGTGTCTCTGTCTCTTCTTGGGCCGCTCCGCGCAATGGGAGGCTCCCGCTGTGTGAGGCTCCGCTCCGTCTGACAGGTCTTTTATAATGGAGGGCACCTGGTGACCCCGCCCCCTCTGACGCACAGGGACGTCATGGGGAATTCCATGATGGCTTTCCCCATGACGTCAGATGGGGGCGGGGTCACCAGGTGCCCTCCGTTTTAAAAGACCTGTCAGATGGAGCGGAGCCTCACACAGCGGGAGCCTCCCATTGCGCGGAGCGGCCCAAGAAGACACCGACACCGACACCGACGCCGACACCGACGGAAGAAGATGCCGGACGAGAAGGACGAGAAGACCAGCGCAAGAAGAAGCGGATCGGAGGAAGAAGAAAATGGAAGAAGAAGATGGAAGAAGATGAAGGAAGGAGAAGATGAAGAATCCGAAGGATGAAGAAAGAAGAAAGAAGATTTTAATAAAGGAATTGTCAAAGACTGTCTCCTGTCATTTTTACCATTTTTGCCACTTTTTTGGTGAAATGGTAGGGGTACTTTTGTACCCCCTTACCATTTCACACAGGGGGGGGCCGGGATCTGGGGGTCCCCTTGTTAAAGGGGGCTTCCAGATTCCGATAAGCCCCCCGCCCGCAGACCCCCACAACCACCGGCCAGGGTTGTGGGGAAGAGGCCCTTGTCCTCATCAACATGGGGACAAGGTGCTTTAGGGGTCTTAGACCCCCAAAGCATCCTCCCAATGTTGAGGGCATGTGGCCTGGTACGGTTCAGGCGAGAGGGGGGGCCGCTCTCGTCCCCCCCTCTTTTCCTGCGGCCTGCCAGGTTGCATGCTCGGATAAGGGTCTGGTATGGATTTTGAGGGGGACCCCACTCCATTTTTTTTGGCTAGGGTTCCCCTTAAAATCCATACCAGACCTCAAGGGTCTGGTATGGATTTTGAGGGGGACCCTACGCCATTTTTTTTTTTTTTTTTTTGGCTGGGATCCCCCTTAATATCCATCCCAGACCTGAAGGGCCTGGTTATTGAATTTGGGGGGACCCCTACGCTTTTTTTTTTTCCATTTTTTTTTATTTTTTATCAATGACTTTTTTTTATGAATGAGTTTCAATGAATCACTGTTCTCTGTGTTACGGGAGCCGTGAATTAACATTAGCCGCGAGTGATTTTAAATAGCTTTTTTACTTTCAAAAATGACACTTTGCGCAGAGACAGTTCTAAACACGGGAAACATGCGCCCCTTTACAGGCATACTATAGACACCCCCCAGGTACGAAATTTAAAGGAATATTACACTTTTATTGTTTCAATTTAAGCATTATTAAAATCACTGCTCCTGAAAAAACGGCCGTTTTTAAAAAAAATTTTTGCATTGATACATGTCCCCTGGGGCAGGACCCAGGTCCCCAAACACTTTTTATGACATTAACATGCATATTAGCCTTTAAAATGAGCACTTTTAATTTCGAACGTTCGCATCCATTATAACTAATAGGGTTCTAAAGCTCGCACGGACTTTAGGTCCGTTCGCGGGTTCTGGTGCGAGCCGAACGGGGGGGTGTTCGGCTCATCCCTAATCTGCATAAAGTCTCTTTTTATATACTTGTATATGTCAGTGATGTCACTTTACTTGCCAGCTATATCCGCCTGCTTTACTAATGAGATTCAGTAAGCTGAAACAATACTTTTCATGGGTTTGCATGCTGGTCTTAAAGAAACCTTGCCACCAATGGGGAAAAAATTGCAGGTAAAAGCACAACACAATCAAATGTTTTAAATTCTTAATTGAAGCATTATATCCTTCCAGAATGTTTATTAATTTGTAATGTATCTTTTTGACCACTCCAGACAAGAGTCAGTTCTGTAACACACCCACAGTTCCTTCTCTGTCTTGCCACGTTATTGCCCTCTTCTCTTCTCGGGGTGTCTAATTACTGCCTGTGCTGACCCAGCTCCTTCACTCTTCTCCTCACCTCCCTACATAACCTTTTATGTAGCTGCTAGATGAGTGAATGGGAATACCATAGCATGTACCTTGAATAACAGCTCTGAGTTTGCTGGGGCTGCTGACATCACATTCAAGATAGAGGCACACAACAGCAGTCCCAGACCTTTTGGGTGTTTACATAAGAAAGTCAATGTATTATGTCAGCACAGTATGGTACTGTGGACATTCACTGTTTACCAGTGCCTCGTCCTATTAATTGAGTAATTGAAAAAAATCCATAAAAATAGATGGACTATAGCAGCACAATCAACTCAGATACTAAATGATTAAAATCTTTTTATGTTTTTATTGTGTGAAAATGTATATTTAAAAAAAAAAATGACTACAAAATCCATACAATACAGCAACATATCAGTCAAACTAATACATATACTATATTATGGTCTCTTGATTGGTTAGCTGATCATGTGTATGGTTTACACATGCAATATTAGGGTGCACATGGAAGATCGATAGATGGGTGGTTGTGGGGTCCAGGTTTTTTTTGTATACTGACTCTAATATTCCTATGTAAAGCAATCGTTTTGTCCCGATATTCATGTTTGAAATTTGAAATGTTTGAAATTAGCTATGCACTTGATAGTTACAGGTGGGGTGGCGAGTCCCTGTAGTTAGTAGCAGGCTAGAGGTCCCTTAATGCAGGGCAGTGTGCAGCTGGTAATGCTGCATCTGTCCCCTTGGCCACCGTGAGGACTCCTTCCCAGCCTCTGATGGTGGTAGGGATGGGTTCCTGCAGGGGGCGATCTGTGCCTCCCCTGGTTCCCATGAGCTGTGCTTCATGTGGCAGGTACGCTTTGTTCCACCAGTGCAGACGCGCTACTCTCTGTGACCTGGGAAAAGTGTGTGGGCCACTCAGGCTCGATTGGGAGGGGGTATGTGGACAGTGCATCCGCAGCTGCTGCTAGAGTACTGACAGAGGATGGAGCCCATCCTTAGTCCTGCTAAGGTTAAAGAAATGAAGGGAAACCCCTGGAAGTTGCACATCTATGGTGTCCTACTGCAATGAATGGGATGGAACCTCAGCCTGGACTCTGACCAGGCCACACCCCAACGTGTTTCACTCTGCCCCCTTGGAACATGGGCGATACCCTCCATGGTCTCCCCAAACACCCTTCGGGTGAAGGCCGGGACCAGAGGCAATGCGCATGCGCGACATGCGCGACATGCCTGTGCGTGTAGGCGGGACTAATTCGGCCAAGCCGGATGACGTCACATGTGGGCGTCCCGCGGCATGGACACTCAGGTCTGGGCACATTATGAGAGGGAAGGAGGACAACAGGGAGCTAGGTGAACCAGACGGTCACCCAGGCAGACTCCGCGAGAGCCAGGACAGAGGAGAATGGCCCCTGCAGTACGATTGGTATGTGGTATGTTTCAGACTTTAATAGCCATACTGACCCTCTATATACCTGTGACTCTCCATATGCTTCTGTTTATACTGATGTACATTGCACTGTGCTGCTTTCAACAGACAGAAGATCTCTAATCATCGCTGCAAGGCTTTCAAACCTCAGTGGTTGCATAGAAGGAAATAAGTCTATGTTGGCCTCTTTGTTTGGACAACTGAATTTCCCTATGTATTCTTGAATACAATACAATATAATAGCAATTCCAGACATTCTTTACACCAAAACTGATATTACAGATTTGGATTGACACCAGCGAGTTGAAGCACCCACCTGAGTCAGTGATGACCGTAGCGGATACACTTAGTTTCCATTGAAGCATGTCCTTCTCCTCCTGGAAGTACTTCACTAGGTCCTCTCGTTTCAGAGAAGCAGAGCCTTCACCATCTTGTATCTGAAATTAGACCGGCCAAAGTAAAATTGTATTCAGGCAATTGTAATAAATACAATTTAACAAATGATCTGAAAATAAGCAATTCATGAACAAGATAAGGCGCACCTCAGATCTGAAAAGGATTACTCCTGTCTGAACACTATTACCCTACCCATTCAAGACAAACTGACAGGGTCTTTGTAAAGATACTTTTTTTTTTTTTTAATTATAATCTTTATTAGTTTTTCCATCTATAAAACATGTTTACACCTCAACACAATATTCCAGGACCAGTATCTTTTTTACATACATTTTGTACTTAACACATAGGTATATCTCTTTATGAAGATAAAAAAAGAGCACTCTATATTCCCTCCACTAAAAAGGAGGGAGCCGCTTTTTGAGTAATATTGCCTGGATTTACTCCTGTCTCATTATCCCCCCTTTCCCGCCTCCCCCCCCCCCCCCCCCCCCTCTATTCCAGCTGTATCTGGTGTATTCCCTCTATCCATGGTCTCCACATCCTATCAAATTCTTTCATATTATATCTCTTTATGTACGCGGCTCTCTCCTTCGGGAGGGTTTCATTCATTATATCGATCCAATTCTTTACTGTGGGTGGCATCTGTGATTGCCATCTCATCATTATCATCTTCCTGGCCTGATACATGCCCCTTAATATTGCCACTGTTGTACTTTTTGTTTCACCCTTTTCCTGTCTATACCCCAGGATACAAAGTACCACTTCCCTTTCCACTTCTTTTTTAAATATGCTCTTCAATACTTTTGTCACCCCTTCCCAGTACCGGAAGAGCTTGGGGCATCTCCATACCATATGGACCAGGTCCCCCTGCCCCTGGCACCTCGGACACTTATCATTAGGCCTTCTTCCAAATTTACATAACAGCTTTGGTGTATAATACGCTCTGTTGAGTAGCATCAGATGTGAGAATTTCTGGGCGGGCGAAACCGATATCATCGGGGCTAGTTCTAGTATTCTCTTCCATTGTCCCTGTGGAATGGCACCTAGATCCTGTTCCCATTTTTTTTTTACCTCCAGCAGCTTTACTTCGCCTAGGGTCCCTCTGTTCAGTAGTTTATATATCACAGATATTAATCCTTTAGTGGATCCTGGCTCCCCAATAACCTGTAGCACTGGTAGTTCCTCCCATACCATAGGTTGGTTTCGAAACTGGGCTTCTAGGGCATGGCTTATTTGAAGATAACTAAACTGTGTATTCTGGGGGATATCAAATTCCCTTTTTAGTACTTCGAATTTTTTTATGGCCTGACCATCGTATATTTGGCTCACTTTTTTAATTCCCCTATTTTCCCACTCCCTGATTTTCCCCATTATACGTAATTCCTGTAGGTTGCTATTGTTCCAGATTGGGGTATATATGTTAGTCTCCATATATTTTAACTTTTTTTTGACGACTTTCCAAACTTTACTGACCATTTTTGTTGTTGGGTTCTTAGCCCCAAACGACCCTGCCTCTAAAGTTTCTATTATGGTCTCGTGTAGCGCGCCTGTCAAAAGAATTTTTCCATTAGGGGACCCTCCCTCTTGGGCACAACATCCCACTAATTGTTGTAACTGAGACGCTAAATAGTATATCTCAGGATTGGGCAGTGCAAGACCCCCTTCCCCTGAAGGGAGTTGCAGAGTCCGAAGCCGTATTCTTGCCTGTCCCCCCTTCCACACCAATTCCCTAAATAGACTCTCGATTTTATCAAACCATTTTCTGGGGATCCATATGGGGGCATTATGGAGCACATACAACAGTTGGGGCAGCCAAATCATTTTTATTAATGAACATCTACCGGCACTAGACAGGGGGAGGGATTTCCATGTTTTAATTTTCTCCCTAAACTTCCCCAATATTGGTATCAGATTATTATGCAAGTATTGATTGGGGTCTCTTGTTATCCTGATCCCTAAATATTTAAGGGAATCTACGACTGCTAATTTAGGGCTATTCCTTAGCATCCCTTCCCTTATTTCGGCCATCGGAAGGAGCTCTGACTTCGTCCAGTTGATCTCTAGACCCGTGAAACTACCAAACCTCTCCACAGCTTTCATTGCTTCCTCCAATGAGTGTTCTATGTCCCCCAGGAAGAGCAATATATCATCAGCATATAATGCTATACGCTCTTCTCCTGAGATCCTACGGAAACCTACAATGTCAGGGCTCCTTCTGATGTACTCCGCAAGGGGCTCCATAGCTAGCGCAAAGAGCAAGGGCGATAAAGGGCACCCCTGCCTGGTTCCCCTTTCCAATTTTATTTGATTTGAAAATCTATTGTTAATTTTTAATCTAGCTACTGGTCTGTCATAGAGCATCTTGATCCACCCGATCAGCGTGGGTCCAAATCCAAACTCTTCCAGTATACGCCAAATGTATTCCCACTCTATAGAGTCGAAGGCTTTGGTCACATCCAATGATAATATCGCCTTCGACCCTATATTATCTGTTGGCGTTTGAAGATTTAAAAAAGCTCTCCTTATATTTGTACTGGTTGATCGGTTTGCTATGAACCCAGACTGATCAGGGTGGACCAATTTTGAAATAACTTTATCCATTCTAGCTGAGATAACTTTAGCTAGAATTTTTGCATCCGTGCACAAAAGGGAGATTGGCCTATACGAAGCGGCATCTAGGGGATCTTTCCCTTCCTTATGAAGTACGATGATGGTAGCTTCTCTCATTGACTCAGGGAGATAACCCACCTCCATTGCCCCCCCTAAAACCTTCAACAGTTCCGGGAGCAGGATATCCCCATAGTATTTATACGTTTCCGTTGGGAGACCATCCGGACCCGGAGACTTTTGATTTGCCATGTCGGCTACAGCCTGTTGTAATTCGGAGAGCGTTATTGGGGAATCCAGACCAACTCTTTCTTCAAGTGTTATCTTCGGAAGGGCTACCTTCCCCAAAAAACTCTCCATCATTGATCTCCCCGCTCCCCTTACTCGTGCGGAGTATAAGTCCCTATAGAACTCCTCAAAGCTTTCCAGTATACTTTTGGAGTTCGAGGTTACCCCCCCGTCTCTACTTCGAATAGCTGATACATTACTGGGGGCCCTGTTCGCCCTTGCCACCTGGGCCAACATCCTCCCCACCATCTCTCCTTCCATGAAGGCCTCCTGCCTCTGTAACAACTGTTTGGTCTCGACTCTCTGGATTACACATAATTTATATTCCTGTTGTTTTTCCAGCCATTTTTCTTTCCCTTCCATTGTTGGGGCTAGAATATAATTAGCCTCCGCTGCAGCCGCTTCCCTCCTTTTATTTTCTTCCTGTGCCCTTACCCCCTTGTTGTACTTCGCCACCTGCTGAATTAATAATCCCCTCAAGAAAGCCTTAAGGGTATCCCATATAATCCCTAATTCTGCTGTGTTTGCGTTGACTACAATAAATTCTCTCAGTGTTGGTGGGATGGTATCTATACTTCTGAGTATCTCAAACCAGCACGGGTTAATTTTCCACCCCCTCAATATTTCCTCCCTCCCTATCTTTAAACTAAGCATAAGAGGGGAGTGGTCCGAGATCCCCCTTGGCCAATACTCAACTGCTTCTACCAGCTCCAATGCCCTATCGTTTCCCATCACCATATCAATTCTGGAGAGGGTGGAGTGTGTGGCCGACCAGCAAGAAAATTGCTGAGCGTCAGGGTTCCGCACCCTCCAGAAGTCTATCCAACCCACCTCCTCCATAAACCGACTCAACTGCCCTTTCTTCATGTTTTCTGCTACCCTCTGGGCTGGGAATCTGTCCATATTGTAATCCAATACCTGGTTAAAGTCACCTATTATTATGATTGGTGTTCCCTGCTTATCCAACAGGAACTCGTTTAATTTAAGCATGATCTCCATTTTAAATGGGGGGGGGGGGACATACACATTTGCTATCACCATCTTTTTATCTTCAATTTGACAACAGAGAAAAATATACCGGCCCATTTCATCTGAGATGGCTTGCATGCAGGAAAAATTCACCCCTTTCTTCACCATTATGCTAACCCCTCTACTGTATGAGCCATAAACCGAGTGGTACTGAAATTGGTATACCCCATTCTGCCTTTGTAGTTGTTGGGCTGTTTCTTTTGTCAAATGGGTTTCCTGCAGGCAAGCCACATCAATCCCATAGTTCCTCATCATAGAAAACACTATTGCCCTCTTACCCGCTGTGCCTAACCCTCTTATATTCCATGACCCAATTCTTAATATTTTAGATTGCATCATTTTTCACCCAATGTATTTTAATCAGTAGTATTTTATCTCTATAGCAGTGTTTTCACCCATTATCCTAGTGGTTCCCCGTTGAAAAGCTCTATGTGTCTCCCTTTTTACTTCCCACTTCTGTGCGTCTACCGTGATTCTCTCTTTTTTATCAGTGGATGTACCCTTTTTCCCTTGGCCCTTTACACACCTTTGATCTGAAATATTACCCATACCCATCCCTCCCCCCTCCCCCCCCCCCCCCCACCTCTCTCGGTGAACCCCCCGGGGACTACCAGTGACCTTATCCCATACTCTTAACCCTTTCTTCACATACACCCTTATCAACATCCTCTCGTACCCGCCCACTGTGCCAACCCCCCCCCCCACCCCCCCCCTCGTGTAATCTATTCTGAGTACCACAACTTATCACAATGCCAGTAACCTTTCCCTGTTCTCCTCCACCCATTTCTCTACCCCTCCTGGATCCTCAAAGTACCGGGTTTCCCCCAGGGCCATTACCCTCAGTTTGGCCGGGTATAAAAGAGCATATTGAATTTTAAACTTTTGTAGTGAACGTTTGACCTGGGTGAATTCTGCCCTACGTTTTTGGAGCTCCTGAGAGAAATCTGAATAGAAAGAAATTTTAATCCCATTAAAAAAGATATTCCCTCTGTCCCTGGCTTTTCGCAGAAGTGTCACTTTGTCCTTAAAATTAAGGAACTTCATTAACAGGGTTCGTGGATAGCCTCCTGCTGGTGGTGGGCGGAACGGCACCCTATGTGCTCTTTCGATGCTAAATGATCTTGAAAAGGATTCTCTCCCAAAGGTCTCAGTTAACCAGCCTTCCAAAAATTCAGTAGGGTTGGATCCTTCACTCTTCTCAGGCATTCCCACTATCCTAATGTTATCTCTACGACTCCTGTTCTCGATTTCTTCCAATTTAACGGCTTGCCGGTGTAACTGCTCCCTCATGTTCTTCATCTCTTTAACCAGTGGAAGAACATCATCCTCCACCTGGCTGATCCTTCCTTCCAATACTGTGGTTCTCTCAGCTATCCTTTGCATGTCTTGTCTTACCAGTGCCAAGTCCTCTTTGACCCCCCTCATCTGTTCGCCCAAGTCTTTGAGCGAGTCATTTGAGGTTTTTACTGCTTTAAAAATGTCCATTAATGTGGGTTCTTTCTCCAGAGGTGGGGCGGGTCCTGCCCCAACCCCAATTGCTTCTATGCTTGTTTTTATATTTTGATCTGCGGCCACGGTGTTTTTACTTCCCTGTGTCTGTGTCTTTACCCCCTGGGCCCTTGGTGTTGCCGCATTTGATTGGCTCTGCCCTTGACTCTTTCTCTCTCCTGTACCTCCTTGTTGGATTTTGGACTGAGTCCCTTTTTTTGGGGGAGACGGCGGCATGGGTTGCCCCAGTGTATGCCCAGTTGTGTGTGCAAATTGCTCTAGTTTTGCTGCAGCAGCCATACCTGCTTGTTGGACACTTTTATCTTTATCTTTTGCAGATCGTAGCTGCTGCATTTTCCCTTCTCCTCTTATTTCACACAATATTTATATTTCCCTTCCCCCCCTTTTCCCCCCTCTTCTAAGCACGGGGGTCGGAGGGAGAGAAAAAAAAAAAAAAAAAAAAAAGAAGAAACCACGCAGATGGTCAGGTAAGCGGTTGCTAAGGGGGTCCTGTATCAGCAGCAGTTCTTCTCATATAGGAGCACAAGCCAGGAGCCGAGAGGAGAAAAAAAAGGCTTTTTCAACACCAGGGGCCAGAGCGGCCAGCGAAAGGAGAGAAAAAAAAAAAAAAAAAAAAAAAAAAAAAAAAAAAAGGGAAAGCGGCCGAGGTTACGCTCAACCGTAGTTATGTCAGCAGCAACAGATCTTCCAAATATAGTCCTCGGGAGAGAGATCACCCTCTCCTCCTTATTTCAGATAGAACACAAACAGCGCAGTTAACTACTAAGCACTACCAGCGGGTACAGCAAGCAAGCAAAGAGATTTTTCCCGTGGGGGTATACGGGCAGCCAGCCAGGTGGTCCGTTGACATTCATGTATCAGCAGTATATCAACAGTATTACTTCATGTATAAGAGCCTTAACAGCCAGACAGGCCAATGTTTTCCTTTTACTTATGTATACTGTGTATGGGTGCAAGCAGCCAGGCACACAACATTTTTGAAATCACAGTTTACCTGCATGAAGGCACTGATAGCCAAACATGCACTCAACAGTATACAATGTCCGCTCCAGCTCTTACATACATAGCCCCTGGCAGATATATAAATAGAAAGCAAGAGGAGAGATTTTTCACGTGGGGGTATACAAACAGCCAACTAGGAGGTCAGTTGATATTCATATATCAGCGGTATATCAGCGGTATTACTTCATGTATAAAAGCCTTAACAGCCAGGCAGGCCAGTGTTTTCTTTTTACTTATGTATGTGTGCAGGCAGCCAGGCGCACAGCATTTTTGAAATCACAGTTTTCCTGCATGAAAGTACTGGTAGTAAAACATGCGCTCAGCAGTATACAATGTCCGCTCCAGCTCTTACATACATAATTGGACCTTTAGTAGGTATACATAGTCCTTGGCGGCTTTATAAATGGCAAGCAAGATGAGAGATTTTTCACGTGGAAGTATACAGACAGCCAGCCAGGTGGTCAGTTGACGTTCATATATCAGCGGTATATTAGTGGTATTACTTCATATATAAGAGCCTTGACAGCCAGACAGGCCAGTTTTTTCCTTTTACTTATGTGTGGGTGCCAGCAGCCAGGCATATAGCATTTTTGAACTCACAGTTTTCCTGCATGAAAGCACTGGTAGCAAAACACCTTTAGTAGATAGTATATACTATCTCTCTCAGCTGATAAAGAAAGTCCGCCTTGTGACACCAATATGAACAATATGGCTTTCATTCACTTCATTTCATCATTAATGACAGTTTATAAGGCGCAGGCACTAGACAGCATCGCTATGTTTCCCCTTTATTCCATTGCATGTTACTCACATGTCCAGCACTGAAGGTCTATGTGGGGTCTATGTGGGGTCAGCAGGTAGTTTTCAATCTTTTGCAACAGAGAGTCCAAGTCACACAGTGAATCTTAGTAACAGTCCTTTGGCAAACCTTGCTGGGCTTTTTTCCTTTACCTTTCCCCCACAAGCAGAGGACTGTGAGAAGGAGATTACACACAGCGTGTTCAGCGTGGGGGGCAGGGAGCAGGAGGCAGCTCATAGCATACCATAGCTTCTCATGACGGCTTCATCCAGAAGCTAGAAGGGGGAGGGGGTTGCACAGCAGCGTTCCTTCTCACACCAACTCTCCTTGCATCTCCTCAGCACTCCTCAGCACTCAGCCCTCTCTCCTCACATCCGGTCACACCCCCTGTTTTGTAAAGATACTTACCTTACCAGTCCTCCCCCTCCTACCCCTGTCACCGTAGGTACTACATTTCTCAGTAGTGTCAGCTAGTGTCAAATGCTAAGGGTAGTAGAGCTGGATATAATATATAGCAGCCCTTTTTCTTTTGCTGCTATACAGTATATATGACAGCTTCCCATCAATGGTTTTTAGGAGAGCAGTGGGTGCTGGCACCCACAACATCCTTAACAACTTGTGATGGCCCCAATCATTTGCTGGCTGTGAATATTTTCTCAAGCAGCCTGAGTAGAAAAGCCTGTCCCCTGCCAGTAGCTGCAGAGTGAGACTTTTCTTCTCTGTAGTGAAGCTGTGATCTTTAGCAGAGGTCCTACATGTCCTCTGCTGAGACAGAGCCAGAGCTCTAATTTCAGCAGGCAGCATGACTTTTGATGATTTCAGAGCTATGGGCCTAACTCAGTAAGGGGTGTGTCGGATCTCTGCAATGAGACCACTGCTTCTCACAAAGAGCAAGAGTCCCACTCTGCAGTTGCTGGTGGGAAACAGGCTTTTCTACTTAGGCTGTGGCTGCAGTAAAAGGATAATTAACTCTAATGCCCTGTACACACGATCGGATTTTCCGACAACAAATGATGGATGTAAGCTTGTTGGCTGAAATTCCGACTGTGTGCATGCTACATCGAACATTTGTTGTCTGACTTTTCGCCAACAAATGTTGGCTAGCAGGTTCTCAAATTTTCCGCCAACAAAACTTTGTTGTCAGAATTTCCGATCGTGTGTACACAAGTCCGACGCACAAAAGTTCACGCATGCTCGGAATCAAGCAGAAGGAGCCGCACTGGCTATTGAATTCCTTTTTCTCCGCTCGTCGTACGTCTTGTACGTCACCACGTTCCCACGTTCGTAATTGTTGGCCAACATTTGTGTGACCGTGTGTATGCAAGACAAGTTGGAGCCAACAATCTATCTAGGCAAGAAGAGGTACATGCAAGAATCTATATAACAATATTTGATTCATAAAACAGCTGTGGTAAAGTAGATTTCAGGAAAAAAGATATGTCTGGCGAAGGTGCACCCCAATGGGGGCATTGGGGTGCACCTTCGCCAGACAAATCTTTTTTCCTGAAATCTACTTTACTACAGCTGTTTTATGAATCAAATATTGTTATATAGATTCTTGCATGTACCTCTTCTTGCCTAGATAGATTGTATAATGTAAACCAGAGCTCGCATTTTAATAATATAAATTTACATGTATGGTGTTTTGGATACTATATTAATAAAATTTGTTTGAATTTTTCAAGATAGTGTTTTCCTTTGCTGCCAAAAAACCCCACGGGGAATATTGTATATTCTTTTTCTATAAATTTATCCGGGGTGAGCAGCCAGCTCCAAAATTAATAACTTTTATTGGTACACCCACATCCCTCTTTTCAACACTGATACAAAATACCATCAGCATTTATGACAGTAAGCCTGCCATACAAGTGAATTGTCTGCATAAAGGCATTCACTTGTATGGCAGGCTGTTCACAACCCTTGATGCTCTCCAGGTGTTGGAAAACACCAGGAAATTAGGCATAAAAATTCTAATAAAATCTCCATGTGCATGAATCCTAAGACGTTGCACACTTTTTATTTTGATGTACGTGGAAAATATTTAGCTGATTTAAACTGTAGGTTCAATTTGGCTTTAACAGAATAAGAATCAATACCTCAATCCTTCTTAGGGTATTTGGTAGACTTTTCTTCTCACCCTCTCTCGACACCGAGAACAGCACATAGGCCATACCATCCAAAGGCTTCCCATAGAGATAACTAATAAAAGAAAGAAAAGAAGGATATATTTGAGAATAGACAGGTACTGTATAGATATCACAGATCACTACATACAGGTTATACAGGTATAACATAGTCTGTATTGATACTCACTTTGCGTGGATCTCAACTCTGAATTCTCGATCTTTGATGTAGTAAAATTTTTCCTCTGCAATTATTTTCACCTCAAAACTGGGTAGAACTGCAATAACAAATAAAGAATATCTCATATCGGCCCCTGTGTGCATTCAATCTATTTAGAGAAATGGCCCAAGAAGGTAAGTGAGGGTCAACCTCCCCAACAGGGGTCCTATGCAACATTATAACTAGACACACTTTATATTGCCACCATTTTAGAAAGAAATACTATACATCCTATAGGTGTATATATTACATATTTTCATATGCTGAATTATGTTTTGCCTGAAAGTTATTTTTACATTTTTACATTTTTGCTGGGAAATATGTATGATCAGAATGAAAATATAAATATATACCCTATATTACTAAAACTATTGGGACACCTATCTTTACACGCACATGAAATTTAATGGCATTCCAGTCTTTGTCCGTAGGGTTCAATATTGAGTTGGCCCATCCTTTGCAGCTATAACAGCTTTAACTCTTCTGGGAAGGCTGTGGTGTGTTTATTTCCTTTGTAATTTTTTTTTTTTGCAAATGATTATGTCATGTATGGGGGCCCACATATTTTAAAGGTGACATCCAGATACTGATATGCACACCAAGATCCCCCAGGGCAGAGATGTGAGAAAGAGGCTCTTGTCCCAATCAACATTCAATGTGTCTGTTATTAAAGTGTATATAAAGCCCACATTTAAATTTTTTAGTTTTTTTTAGTTTTAGTTAAAAAAACCTGCCAGTTTATTTTTTGCTGTTTGTGTCCCATTTCAGGTATTTTTCTTAACTAGAGAGAAACAGAGACACAACAGGAAGTGAAAGGGGTAATTCCACCCTTGAACGCTTGTCACTGGAACAGGTGTCCCCAGTCGAAGATTTTCACTTTACCTCCTGTTCAGGTGACAACTGTAAAATTTGAACATTTCCCCTCACTTTCTGACTTAAGCTGGCCATACATTATACAATTTTCTTGTTCAAATTTCTTTAGATTTACCTTCAACTATGTAGTGTAAGGGCTTGCCTAATTACATACAACATGACAGTGTTTAGGGTTAACCTCATATTATATGATTTTGGTAAATCTAAAGGAAAATTGTATAATGTATGTCCAGCCTTAGTGACAGTGGTCCCCAAGAGAAATAGAGATGGTAAAACTACCAGTGGCGGCCGCCCCTAAACCATGCGCCCAGCTCTTAATCTACATGCAGGGCGACCTGATTGGCTGGGAGTCTCAGGACTGCAGTGACTCGGGGTGGGCGTATCCTCCGTGCCTGGAGCCGCAGCCGAAGGGGCGTGTTTCGGCCAGCAGCGGAGGAGAACGGATCAGGAAGATGGCAGCCTGCCCTGCCCTGTGACCTCTCTTCATCGTCCTCATCATACCCATCATGGCCCGGTACATTGAGGTAAGCCTAGTATATGTGACGTATAATGTCTGTCCCCAGGGACACTGCAGGAGCTGTCATAGTGGTGGGAATATATCCACCTGTATGGGAAGGAGAGCCCGGCCTCTGTGTGTGCGGTGAATACATGGACTGGGTGATGTATGGAGTATATACCCCCTGTATTCCTGGCCGTCTCCCATGCACAGGGGGAGTTGTGTCATTAGTTTGCCAACCCCCCTCCCAAATATTAAGCACCAGGCGCCACTGAAATCTACCTACTGAAAACACAGAGAGCAATTAAAACCTCACAGGAGTTTGAAACCTCCCCTATTCTATCCAAAATATCGAAGAAAAAAAAATTGCTCTACATACACTTTAATACTCATTCAATCTCAATTGAAACATTATCTCCCCCTACCAATGCTGGAGAGATCATAGCATTATGATGGAATCTGGCGTGTTGCTGGTATGCTTCTCTGACTGACAAGCTACGCACTGACCTCTAAAAAAATGTTTTGGGTTTAATTTTATTTTTATCCTGACCAATCATAATGAAGATATATCATACAACTAATAAAGGATATGATCTTACCATATTCTTTCACTTCAAAATTCGTACTGAAGTTATGTATAAGGGAGTCTTCAAACTTTGCAGCCACGGTCCAAACTCCAAAACTGAAAAGCATAAGGGAAAAAACTGTGGGGTTGATCTACTAAAACTGGAGCGTGCAAAATCTGGTGGAGCTCCACATAGAAACCAACCAGCTTCCAGGATTTTTGCCACTACTTAGAAGCCTTGAGCTATTTTTTTAACATCATTTGTAGACATATGCATGATAAAAAAAATAAGTTTTGTTTAGATTCATTGATTTGACTAATCTAGTTATTTAATTTAGTTAAATTTGGTTGATTTGTTCAATTCGTATTCGGAATTCGTATTCAGAATTTTAGAATTTTCTTTAAATTTACAATTTTTTTAAATTTGAAAACCTTTCAAATCGATAAATTTACAAATCGGTTGAAACCAAAATGTTATATTGTTTTCGATTTGAATGCAGCAAAGTGAACAAACAAAAGACAAAGCTTTATCAAATGATTACAATGACTCTTTAAATCACCTTTGACTTAACAAACACAGCAATTATTTTGAAATGGTACACTAATAACACACACAGTTTTTGATTTCAGCAATATGGGGGTTATTTATGAAAGGCAAATCCACTTTGCACGACTGGAGTTCAATGTAAAATTTGATTTGAATTTCAGTATGAATTTCCGAAATTCTGACAAATTTAGTTACGTTATTCAGAGAATTCAGTAAACTTTGTTTACATTGTAATTCAGTTATTCAAATATTTCCGAATCACCGAATAACAAAAATAAGTCAGAATATTAATTTGGAATAAAACGGACCGTCTAGTCATTTGGCACACAAGTAAATCCATCCAATGTACAGGCATTCCCTCAATGCATTTCACTGAATCAAGAGCTTAATCATGGGGCCATGATTAAGCTCTTGATTGATTGAAACACATTGAGGAATTGCTTGAAAATATGGAAGAATATTCAAAGACATATCAGGACTTTAAAGGTGCCACACATAAGACTTCATTGTGTGGAGCAAGAAGAAAAATATTCCAATACAGGCACTGGAATCGCCAGGTGATCACCGGCACTGGGACCCATCTTCAGTGTTTTTTTACATATCTTCTCTAAATCCTTAAGATTTCTAGGCTGTTGCTTGGCAACTCAAAGTTTCTGCTCCATCCATACATTTTCTACAGGATTAAGGTCTGGAGACTGGCTGGCTACCTTCTTCCTTCAGCCAGAACCCTGAAGATGGGTCTTAAACATACAGCCCAGGCAACAAAGGAGTTGCTCAAGAATAAGCACATTAAGATCTTGGAATGACCTAGTCAGTCTCTAGACCTTAATCCTATAGAAAATTTATGGAGGGAGCTGAAACTTTGAGTTGCTAAGAAACATTTAAGAAACCTTAAGGATTTAGAGTAGATCTGTAAAGAAGAGTGGACCAAAATCTATCCAGATTTTTTTTGAAAAGAAATGTCCTACCTCTGTGCTTGCCAACAAGGGTTTCTCCACCAAGTACCAAGTCATGTTTTTCTTGGGGATCAAATACTTATTATACTTACTGAACTGCAACTTAATTTATAGCATTTGATTTATGTGTTTTTTTCCCAGAAATTTTGGTTGATCTTTAAAATACACCTATGATAAAAAAAAATTATAGACTCAGAATTTCTTTGTAAGTGGGCCAACTTACAAAATCTGCAGGGGACCAAATAATAATTTTCCCCACTGTATGTGTTTTTTTTAAATTATGCAGCTAAATACCTTATTGTACAGTGCCGCTGTGCAGTCACATGACCCCCCCACCATTATTTAAAAAAAAAACTCACATACTGCACTGTATATCTTGCTGTAACAGATGGAATTCCAGGTTTTATTTTATCAGTGACTTTACAGCCACAGTGGAATAGTGGCAGGCAGGGAGGAGATGGCTTACACACACACACACACACTACTGAGCTGACAGGCAGAGAGGGAGGGGGAGAGGGAGAGGTTGCGGGATGATGGAGGAACATAAACTGACCACGGTATCATGAATCAGCGGCCATGATTACATAGGGGGCACAGGAACATGCAGGATCAACCAGGTATTTTACAGCATAGAGCGCACTACAGAAGCACCATGCTGTTTATCGTGTTTTAAAGGAACAGGAAACATTTTTTTTTCTAGGGTTACAACTTCTTTAATGATGGAGTCATGATTAATCCCTTGATTGAGTGAAACTTGTTGAGGTTGCTTGTATATCAGATGGATTAACTTTTGTGCCAAGGGACTTAATATACTATGTTGAGGGTTCTGTGCGAAAAGTGGTTCCCATATCTCTATGGGGAGTTTGTTTAGACTGTGATAGTTGCTTAATGGAGAGGACGTGGAGAGGGAGCTACAGTGAACAAGCGGGGGCGGATCTAAGTGGAATAGGAGGCATAGAGCCATCTGGACTGCAGATTAGAAAAGTAAGGTCTACTGCCCTTCTAGACAATTGTGTATATCTCTGGACTGGATGGACAGAAATACACATCCTTTGGCAGGTAAAAGAGCTCCTTTATATTTGTGTACTTATGGCCCATTTATTTTGTAAATGTAGTTGCCCATGTGTAATATTAACTGTTTATTTTATTCTCCATTGCCTTTAGAAGATTTTGTTGATAGACATATAAAGTTCTCACTTTGCAAGTTCGGTTAGTTTGTAACTGGAGGAAATTATTCCTTTTGTGGTAGTTTGACGGATGGTATCTCTCTTTACAATCACATTATCTGGAGTCTGAAATGGGAGAAGAAAATCAATATTATACAGAGAAATCCAAAAAGACTATATGAAAATTTTTGGTTCTCATCATCAAACATGTCAGAAGGATGAGCTGTAGAAACCAATGGGAGTCTCAGAAGAATATCTAAGTCATTAATTGGATTCCAGAGGCTCAACATCTAGTTATTGGTTTACACATGACCTAATTATTAACCTCTTACCACCAAGGATGAGCTTTAATGCCCCCACTCTTCACACCAATATTATTACCAAAAGTATTGGGACGCCTGCCTTTACACACCCATGAACTTTAATGGCATCCCAGTCCTAGTCCGTAGGGTTCAATATTCAGTTGGCCCACCTTTTGCAGCTATAACAGCTTCAACTCCTCTGGGAAGGCTGTCCACAAGGTGCAGGGATGAGAAACTGGGAGATCATTCCCTGTGTACAGAGCCCTGTGTTGAAATTCAACACCAAACTCTCGGCTGTGAATGTACACAGCCGATCAGACCGTCCTGGATGTGAATCATTGGCGAGGACTTGCTGACAGGCTACCGCTGTGTAAAATCACAGGGGGAGCCGGCTGGCTCATACCATGAACCCAGAAGTAGACAGCGACATACCAGTACATCGCTTTGCCTACAGCGACCGCCCGTCCGCAGTACAATGTGGGTGGGAGGTCATTAGGTGGTTAAAGAAAGGTATATATTATACAATGATTACATGATAGGGAATACATTTTGAGATAACATGAGATAACATAACAAATGTGGACTTGAATATGGACAAAGAAAAAGGACCTACCAGGACTTCTATGACTATCGGCGTATTTATAGGCTTCAGGTCTGGGGTCATGCTGTAGATTCGGAAGAGAACTAAATACAAAGAGAAAAGTACATGTTATAGGTACCATATTTGAATACTATATTATGTAATTTAGAGACATTAAAAAAACGCATAGTACAATAATAGTCATACTAATAATAATAGTTATACCTACCAGTATGTAGCTTAAAGTGTATCTAAAGAACAAAAAATTTAATATATTGCAACTCATCAGTCCTTAGATGTGGTGGCTTCATTATTTTCTTTTTTCAGTTCTTTTTTTTTTCAGGTGGTGATCCGGCCAGTGACATACTTCTTGCCCTAGTGTGACAATACTCACTCACTGTACTCTATTTAATGTCCCCTTAGGACAGAAAGTGTGTTAGGACTACAGAATTCCTCCCCGTCTCCTTATCTTCTTAACATGGGGGGGGGGGGCTGGGGGTTTGTAGTCCAAAAGGTGAACTGGCAGAGACGATAACATTGTTTTGTAATTCAGTGCAACATTGTCAACCCAGTACAGAAAGTTAAGAGCTTGCTGGATTTTTGGCAGAATCAACTGATATTTTTTGCACTTATCAAATTGATAAACTGTAACAAAGGTACTTTTAAGGGTATATTTAAGAGACCAAAAGGGAATAAATAAAAAAACTGTTTATTGTTAGGGTTTAAGTAGGGTAACTCATAAATGAACAGGAGGCCACCTATTTGTCAGTTTATCCTTACTTTTCCTAATGTGGGGATTGCGTTACGCTCCTTAACTACTTCAATACAGGGCATTTTCACCCCCTTCCTGCCCAGGCCAGTTTTCAGCTTTCAGCGCTGTAACATTTTGAATGACAATTGTGCAGTCATGCAACACTGTACCCAAATTACATTTTTATCATTTTTCCCCACAAATAGAGCCTTCTTTGGGTGGTATTTGATCACCTCTGCGGTTTTTATTTTTTGCGCTATAAACAAAAAAAGAGCAACAATTTTGAAAAAAAAAACACAGTATTTTTTACTTTTTGCTGCAATAAATATCCCCGATTTAAAAAAAACAAAAAACATTTTTTTCCCTCAGTTTAGGCGGATATGTATTCTTCTACATATTTTTGGTAAATAGGCGTATATTGATTGGTTTTCGCAAAAAGTTATAGTGCCTACAAAATAGGGGATAGATTTATGTAATTTTTATTATTATTTTTTTTACTAGTAATGGCTGTCATCTGTGATTGTTATCGTGACTGTGACAAATCAGACACTTTTGACACTATTTTGGGACCATTGACATTTATACAGCGATCAGTGCTATAAAAATGCACTGATTACTGTGTAAATTTCACTGGCAGGGAAGGAGTTAACACTAGGGGGGCGATCAAGGGGTTAAATGTGTTACCTAGGGAGTGATTCTAACTGTGGGGGGATGGGACTGACTAGGGGAGGAGATCAATCGGTGTTCCTATGTACTAGGAACACACGATCTGTCTCCTCTCCCCAGACAGGACGTGGATTTGTGTGTTTACACACACAGATCCACGTTCCTGCTCTGTCACCAGCAATTGCGGGTGCCTGGCGGACATTGGGAACACAAACAGCAGTAGGATTTTGAGAAAGGTTCTTACCCATCCCAACTCTAAAAACTTAACACTAAACCTAACTCTCCCTGTAATCACAGCCCTAGCCCTTTCTGTTACGCTTACACTAATCTTTCTGATCTTAGGGAACCCCTGTTAATCTACAACTCATGGCACAATAGTGCAAAGGTCACGGGAAAGGATGCTCCTTTCATATGTGGTCTTTGGGAAGAATCGCCCTTACAGATAGCTGTCAGTGGTTACTTATCTAGGAGGCAGAAATTGCTCATTGTTCAAGGAACCCTTAGCAACCTCTGGAGAAACCCTAGTTGAAAAAGGATGTGATAACCCCAATTATAATCTTCCCTGTAACCCTAAAACCTCTGTATTATTTTTCCTGCTGGCTGTCTGGGCCGTCATAAGGGACAGTTCCACCCATTTTGTCTTATGTTGTCACCTGTTTAGTAGTGATGGACAAACATCTAACGGGACGGTTCGCAAACGCGATCGCGTGAACACGCACAAATGTTTGCGAACCGCGGGTTCGCGGCGGGTCCCATTCATTTTAATGGCAGGCGAACATTAAAAACCTCCAGGTCATATTTGCAGCCACACAATACTTACTAGCTGTGCACACATAGTCCCACAACATGGACACTGACATACCAGAAGTATTAAGCAAATCTGGGATCGACAACGACAAGCATTCTTTTTTTATCTGTGAAATTTCGTCAATTCAGGAGCACATGAAGGCCATGGAGGAGAGGCAAGGCCAGGCCAGGCTATGAAGGGGGTGCAGGAGATGATCCTGCTATAGGAAAAGTTGCCATATTTTTTTTTTATATAAGTTATTGTAGCGGGTATCCCAAATTTAGGGGTGACCTGAGCAATAGTTGGCTCAGGTCTTCTAATTGTTTGGACTCTTCCTTGCTGCTGTTTCACCTGGCATGCAGTTCTCCTTAGGTGTATAGGTGTATTGCACCCCTATATACTGCACACCTAATAGTACACCTATACCAGTCCTTAAAAGGACTTTTGTGGACCTATATTCGTTATTGATTTGTGTCGCTACAGTCTGTCCCTGCGACACACAGCAACCTCTCCCTACAATGAAAAAAGAGCTGCAGAACCGCTCAGCAGTCACAATGCTGCACAGTTGAAATGCACTATAATATGCTTTCTATATTTGAAAGTATATTATAAGTGTATTACGCCCCTATGTACTGTACACCTATACCAGTCGTTAAAAGGACTTGTGTGGACCTAATAGCTAGTGATTACAGACTGTCCCTGCTCCACACAGCAACCTCTCCCTACACTGACAAAAGACAGCTGCAGACTCGCTCAGC
Organism: Lithobates sylvaticus; assembly: GCA_028564925.1. Lineage (NCBI taxonomy): Eukaryota > Metazoa > Chordata > Amphibia > Anura > Ranidae > Lithobates > Lithobates sylvaticus. The sequence continues at coordinate 69,764,527 of CM053029.1, forward strand.
ACTGCAGTCACAATGCTGCACAATAGAAATTAACTATAATATGCTTTCTATATTTGAAAGTATATTATAAGTGTATTACACCCCTATATACTGCACACCAAACAATAGTACACCTATACCAGTCCTTAAAGGGACTTTTGTGGACCTAATAGCTAGTGATTACAGACTGTCCCTGCTCCACACAGCAACCTCTCCTTACACTGACAAAAGACAGAATGTAAAATGGCAGCCAGATCAGGTCTATTTATAAGGTAGGGGGTATGTCCATGTGCTGAAATGTCTCAATTGGCTGTCCTGTACCACATGATGGATGTGTCATGGGTCAAAGTTCTTCACAATGTAAAAGAATATGTCGGCCGCGAACAGCGCCATATGTCCACCGGTTTGGCGAATAGCAAACACGCAAAGTTCGCCGTGAACCAACCGCGGGGCGAACCGCAAGGCCATCTCTACTGTTTAGGAATGAAGGTGAAATCGCCAACAAGGACACAGATATCAATAAGAACATGTTCAAAAAAAAAAAACACTGATTTACTTTGTGATCCCGGGGTGTAGATAGGTTTGTCGGTCTGTATGAAGATATAACCGCTTTGATAGGACACAAGAACAACTTTTTCCAAGTTGCAGGGGCCGGAACGCACAATGACATAGACAAACTGCTTCTTTTCTGGGTCTTTATCCAGGTTAGTTGATGGGACCTAGGGGGAATTTAAACATATGAGGTCAAGTAATAGGACAATAAAACATGATAAAACAGATAAGTCTTTGCAAAGACCCATGAGAAGCTCTCCTTCACAGACCAATAAAAGATATCTCATGGTGCAGCTATCACACCTGCGTGCAAATCTCCATCCCTTAATTTTGTGGAAGTGAAATCAATACTTCAGGGCACATTTGTAAATAAAAAATTGTCCGCGATCCTAGAAGACAAACAGGAAAAAATTCTGTTGATATGGTAGCTCTAGCTGGAATACCTACCTCTCTTGTGATACACCTCATTCTTGGTTCAAGAACTCTGGTGAGCCCTCCACCTTGGTACCCCTTCTTTGGGGATACATTTGAGTGAACTCTGTGGTTCCTTCTCCACTCTTCTCTACCTTTTAATTTTCTCCCTTTTTCTTTCTTCTTTTTCACTTCCCTCCCCTCACCCTTCTTTACAGTTTCTTTGAATATTTTCTCTTCTATTAGCACCTAGCTGCCACCTCTCCTATCCAATTTTCTTATCTTTAAGCCATTGGTTTTAGGTACAGGAGGTCCTATTTGTTATCAGAGCATACAGGATGACATTATGTGATTACCACTTTTGTGTATTATTTTGTCCCTTCGCATGGATGTTCTTCTGATGGGTGTTTTCCATGACATTAGGGTATTTAGTCATGCATTTATTCATTTTGCTATACCTTGATGTATGCCATAACACTCTAATGCCCTGTACACACGGTCGGACATTTCAACAACAAAATCCATCAGATTTTTTCCGACAGATGTTGGCTCAAACTTGTCTTGCATACACACGGTCGCACAAAGTTGTCGGAAATTCAGATCGTCAAGAACGCGGTGACGTACAACACGTACAACGGGACTATAAAGGAAGTTCAATAGCCAGTATCCAATAGCTTCCATCTCGTAATTTATTCGGAGCATGCGTGGCACTTTGTGCGTCGGAATTGTCTACACATGATCGGAATTTACGCAATCGGATTTTGTTGTCGGAAAATTTCAGATCCAGATCTCAAACTTTGTGTGTTGGAAATTCTGATGGAAAAAGTCAGATGGAGCCTACACATGGTCAGAATTTCTGACAACACACTCCGATCGCACATTTTCCGTAGGAAAATCCGACCGTGTGTACAGGGCATAACTGGGCTTGTTACTTTCACTTTTTTTGTAATTGCTCAGTTACTCTGACACTATTTTTTTGCACTTGTTATATATGGATGTGATTTTCTGTGACAATAAAGCTTCTTTGGTACCAGAAATAGGACAATGATGAGATCATACACTCCATATCATTGGATAACAGTATATCAGTATAACTCTGGTCAGCTGCATCAAAGCAATTCATTATATGCTCATCACTAAAGTAAACCTGTGCTGTTGTGCACATGCAGCACAAAGCAACAAGTTCCTTTTATTGGTGGTCTCGCCAGCTGCTTATTCTCAAATTTCCTTCACTCCCTTGAAGCTCCAATCAGCCACTAGTAGCAAAGTATACACTTCTAGGTATGGGGAGCATGTGACTTACTCCACTTCCTCCCACATGACAGGACTGGTGCTTGGTGATTGGCGGTTACATCAGAACGGTTACATGGAGGTGAGAAGAGAGTCAGTGAAAGCTTTAAGTAGCCACTCAGAGTTTTTAGAGTGCTTCCTCTCTTTACTCCAGGCAGCCAAATGAAAAAGCAGGGGATTGTCAGGAAGCTCAGTATATGTATCTGGTTGGGCAAAGCAACGGATTCATTTTATTGCCTCTGCTGCTTACATTTGCCTTTAATTCACTCCTTGCCTGCCAGAGCAGAGCCCTGTGTAATCTTAAAGCCAGTCCAATCAGTGGTAACAGCTGGCTAAGCCACTCCCCAACCCACCCCCCATATACAGTGCTGGTGATTGGCCAGTGATGTGTCCACCGCACCTTGGGAGAAAGGGACATCAGCCACCCTCCCCCATAACCAGTTTAGAACCCCTGTAATATTTTTATTGCTGTCTGTGCTTCCATTAGGGAGATTCGCCCTCTCTGTTTGTCCTGTTTACCTTTATCACCGAGAGTGATGTCAAACAAAACCCCACATTTTGGGTTGTCCTCAGAACAGTAAAAGAAAGCACACTAGTTCTGATGACCCTGGTGGCAACCAGGAATTTCTTCTGACTTCCTGTTTTGGCTATGAGGCAGGAAGTGAAGGGAAATCTCCCCAATGGGACACAGATGGCAAAAAAAAAATGACTCCCTTTATCTATCCAAAATCAAAAGTTTTGCCATAAGTTCTACTTTAACACAAAGTTGATAATGTGTGTGAACAAGCATTACACAGTTAATGGTAATGGACCAGCAAGAAGAGAAGCTATAATGTTTTGGTTCAATTTAGTTTATTGAGTTGATACATTTTTTCTAACTGATTTTATATGTTTTCACATGGCACTGGTGTTATAGAGCACTATGGGCTTTCTAAAAAGATAGCACAACAGAAGCTGTTTGCTTGCAGTATCTCTCTCTGATTGAATCTCCATCTGGTTCCCTGTGAACTGGCAAGAAGGAAGGGGGGGCTGATTTGACTCAAATGTGTCTGTGTGTTCATGTCAGGGTTGCCAACCATCAGTAAATTTACATCAGTGATTTTTACAACTGTCAGTATATATCAGGGCTGATAATTTGTCATGCTGTGTTGACTTTTTGTAAATCAGGCAAATTATTTGTTATGGGTATTGTCATTGTTTTTTAGGTTGGCAATAAAAAATTTGCTCCGTCAGTAAATTTCCCATCCTGTGTCCCTTAACAAATGCCACATTTTAGCCTGAGCTACTGAGCTTTGTAAAAGCCAGGCTTGTTTTCAACAAAAAAGGAAAAATTAAAAAAGAAGTCTGGTTCTTCACCTGTTGGTTGAAAATGCTAAATACGTTAACTGACTTAAAGGCTAAGTTCAACTTAGGGTGGATAGGAACATGTTTCATGTTACACTCTAAATATGAGTGTAACATGCTCCTAAATTGAACATTAAAAAACAGTCCCTGTTTTCTGTCATTGTCCTTTGTCACTGAAATATGCCAGCCATCACTTCATTTTTGTGCATTTGGATACAGCATATGTAATTTACTATATAACTAAACATATGTGCACACCTCTTAGACATGTGCACTACCGAAAAATTAGTTTAGTTCTGTTTTAGTTTCATTTGATTTATTTTTTCGTTTATCGGATCATTTGTTATGATCGTCATTCATTATTTCAGATAATTCGTAACTTCAGATGCATTCGTATCCATCCCATTCTATTTGTTTGAGTGCGGCATTCGTTACTTTGGATAATTCGTAACTTCGGATGCATTTGTATTCATTAAGTTCACTAACAGTTACTGTAGCTAAATTTGAAAGGAAATTCCAATGAAAATGTAAATTTAATCTATCCCAAATTAGCTGCTATGACGCAGAGACCTAAATAGAAGATTTACTGACTTCAGATATTTTACCTATAATTTAATATTTTATAATAATAAATAATAATAATAACTATAATAATAGTTAATAATTTAATTATAATAGAAAATACGAAAAACAAAATTATCCAAATGTAATCAATTCGTTAAACTTTTAGGTTGAATCGTTTTTCATTCTTTTGGATTTTTGTATTTTCGTTTCTTTCGGGTTTTCGTTCTTTCTGTCAATTAATTTTCGTATGCATTTGTCAAAAGTGTCTTTTATTCATTCGGATGGTTCCGAATGAATAAATATGCAGAATTTCGTCCGAAAATGAAAATTCAGCATCACATCTGTATGAGTGTATTGGAAAACCCATTCCAAAATCATGGGCATTATTATGGAGTTGACACCCTTTTAAGGATATAACAGCCTCCACTCTTCTGGGAAGGATTTACTCAAGAGTTTAGAAGGGCCGTTTCAGAATTTGTGTCCGTTTAGCCCAAGAAATTCAAAGCATTTGTGAGGTCAGGTACTGATGATGGACAAGAAGACCTGGCTTTTAATTGGCAACTCAATTTATTCCCACGGGTGTTCAGTAGGGTTGAGATCAGGACTCTATGCAGACCACTTAAGTTCCTCCATGCCAATCAGTTTTTTTAAGGAGCTGGCTTTGAACACATGGGTACAGTAATTCTGGAACAATCAAAGGCCTTCACCAAACTGTTCCCATAAGGTTAAAAGTGTACAACAAGAACTGCCCATTCTTTTATAGAGATGGAAAAAAAAAAATTATTTCATATATAGAAGAAACAGCATTGCCAAGTCTTGACTTGGCCACTAGTTCTTCCTTAGAAAATCCTTTCACTCCAGAGGAACTACTAAATGTTATTAAGACTACTAAGATTGGCAAAGCACCAGGGCCAGATGGATTCTCTAGTCGATTTTATAAAATTTTTGCGGAAGATCTGTTATCAATTCTTTTGCATTCATTTAACTCAATTTCAAGCGCTCAGATTTTTCAACCGGAAACATTGAAGGCTTATATCTCTGTTATTCTGAAACCGGGTAAAGATGAAACAAATCCAAATAGTTATCGCCCTATTTCACTGCTAAGTCAAGATATTAAGCTTTATGCTAAACTTATTGCTAATAGGCTTTAACCTTTGCTGCCTAAATTTATCCATACAGACCAGACTGGCTTTGTGAAGGCTAGAGAGACTCGAGACAATACCAGCAAGACTCTCTCACTGATCTCCTTGGCACAGAAACAACAGATCCTGGCGTGCCTGCTTTCAATAGATGCCAAAAAGGCTTTTGATCGATTAAATTAGAGATTTTTATTTCATTCACTTCGCCAGATTGGTCTAGGGTATAATTTAATAAATACAATTATGGCATTATATACAGCTCCATCTGCGCAAGTTCAAACAAATGGTATATTTTCTAATATATTTGAGATTAATAATGGTACCCGTCAGGGATGCCCATTATCTCCATTGCTTTATGTGATCACAATAGAACATCTAGCAGTGGCTATACGTAATAACCCTTCTATACACGGTATTACCATTAATGAAATAGATTATAAGACCTCACTTTATGCAGATGATGTTTTACTTCATATAACATCTCCAAGGATTAGTATCCCTTCTGTTCTAAAAGAAATCAACTTAACGAAATCTGACTTAATGAATATTTCACTACCCAAAGATGAGGTTTCTTCTCTGGTAGCATTATTTCCTTTTCACTTACAGGAAGTAGTTGTGGAATACTTAGGAGTTAAAATTCCAACAGAGCTTACTCTTGTGTATGAATTTAATTTATTTCCACTTCTACTTCGAACGCAAGCTGAATTGTTACTATGGTCGAAGCTTTCCCTATCATGGTTTGTCCGTATTAACTCCATTAGGATGGATATTCTCCCAAAGTATCTATATTTTTTTCAAACCCTACCCATTAAACTACCTAAAATATTTTTTTAAGAAATTGAACAAATTATTATCGCAATTTATTTGGAAAAGTAATAAACCACAAATAAACTGGAAAACCCTCTGTCGATCCAAAGATCATGGAGTAGCAGGCCTGCCAGATTTTGAATGCTATTATAAAGCAACAATATTTTCCCGTGTTCTGGATTGGTTCCATCGTTATGAGGACAAACAATGGGTCCAATTGGAAATAGGTTCTTCTCCACTGAATCCTAAAGCCGCTCTCTGGCTTTGTCTTAAGGATATAGGATTGCGTTCATTTTGGCCTTTGCTCACTTATACGGTTTTGGAGTGTTGGCATTATTATTTAAAATTATTTCCTTTGCCTTCAATCCCAGTAAAGCGTTTATGAAAACGCAGAAAATGCTATTGTGAAAAAAAAAACACTGCAAAATATTTTTTTTTTGCAATGTTTTTGCAATATCAGAATACACGGACAATATGTAAAGCGTTTATGAAAATGCAGAAAATGCTATTGTGAAAAAAAAACACAGCAAAAGATTTTTTTTTTTGCAATGTTTTTGCAATATCAGAATACACGGACAATATGTAAAGCGTTTATGAAAACGCAGAAAATGCTATTGTGAAAAAAAAAAACACTGCAAAAGATTTTTTTTTATTGCAATGTTTTTGCAATATCCGAATACACGAACAATATGTAAAACGTTTATGAAAACGCAGAAAATGCTATTGGGAAGAAAAAAAACACTGCAAAATTATTATTTTTTTGCAATGTTTTTGCAATATCAGAATACACGGTTAGTGTCTACAGCGTGTATGTATGAACACGCAGAAAATGCTATTGGGAAAAAAAAAAAAAGAAAAATTTAATTTTTATGCAATGTTTTTCCAATAGCAGAATACACACAGACTTTGGTGTATCTCTTAGTATATGCAGTGTTGGTCCAAATGTTGCATTGAGCTTGCAGGTAAAACGTTTATATTTTGTCTGGCACTGGCCTCATGGCACTGTTACTGTGACTGTGCACTGCACCCCAGCGAGGGTACAATTGATTTAGGAATCTCTTCAATAATTATCTCTGCCTCTTTCTTTTGCTAAATAAAGATACTCCCTACTGTAGCTATCTAGATCGCTCACTGATCTAACTAATTAGAATAAAATTCAAGGAATGTGGACTGACTTTAGCACACTAACTCCTAAAATCCTCTATCTATCTGCAGCACAGGAACCTGTCTTACAGTGTCTGTCTATAACAGAATGACGCTGTGTGCTGTGTGTGTACTATTTATAGAGACTGGGTCACATGCTGCACTGGCCAATCACAGCCATGCCATTAGTAGGCATGGCTGTGATGGCTTCTAAGGGCACACTAGTGAAACGATCATCCATTGGCTGCCCTAAAGCTGTTAAAAAGGCGCCAATACAGCGCCGAACACCGGACCCGAACCCGAACTTACAGCCAATAGTTCGGGTTCGGGTTCGGGTCCGGGTCCCGGACACCCAAAAGTCCGGTACGGACCCGAACTTTACAGTTCGGGTTCGCTCAACCCTAGTTGTAATGTCACTATAGGTAACTTATCCCATTTATGGTGGGCTTGTCCTCCCATTTATAAAATGTGTGATCAAGTCATTAAATTATACAATACTGTTGTGGACAAATCAATCAATAATACTGTTCTTTTTCATCCCAAACACTATTTAAAACCAAAAAAATCTCTTCTTTGTTTTTGATACCAAGATATTGGAAATCTTCATTTTTTTCCGACAATCTCAGTGTGGATTGAGACTCTTAATAGTATTATGCATATGGAAAAACTAGTAGTTGAAAATAATGATACACTAGAGAAGTTTAGAGAGGTGTGGCAGACCTGGATAACATTTAAAAACTCACTAACATTTTTTGGTTAATATTTTAACCTATTTTTATAGGAGCATATTTACTTTATTTTTGATTGAAACAACTTTAAAGGTTGAAGAAAGATTCTATGATCTTGTTAATGTGAGACAATATTATTCTTTCCTCCAACCCCCCCCCCTTTTTTTCCCCTTTTTTTTGTGTGGTTTTGTTGCTCAGAATATATAGAGAAGGGGTTTTTCTTTTTTAACCGCTTCCCGACCGCCTCATGTAGATATACGTCTACAGAATGGCACGGCTAGGCAAAAGGACTTATATATAAGTCCTCTTTAATTGCCTAGCCGTGGGGTCGCGCGCGCGCCGCCGCGGGCGCGCTCGCGACCCGGTCGGGAGCTCCGTGACCACGCCCGCGGGACCAGCGGACCCGATCGCCGCTGGTGTCTCGCGATCGGGTCACAGAGCTGAAGAACGGGGAGGGGTCTGTGTAAACAAACCTCTCCCCGCGCTTCCTACTCTGCCTGTCATTGATCGGCTGTTCCCTGTCATCGGGAAAGCCGATCAATGACGTCAGACGTACAGCCACGCCCCCTACTGTAAAAAAAACACAATACGTCACACTAACTCCTCCCCGCCCCCTAGTGGTTAACCCCTTCACTGCCACTGTCATTTACATAGGAATCAGTGCTATTTAAATAGCACTGATTTCTGTATAAATGACAATGGTCCCAAAAATGTGTAAAAAAGGTCCAATGTGTCTGCCATAATGTCGCAGTCACAATAAAAATCGCTGATCGCCGCCATTACTAGTAAAAAAAAAAATATTAATAAAAATGCTATAAAACTATCCCCTATTTTGTAAACGCTATAACTTTTGCGCAAACCAATCAATGATCGCTAATTGCGATTTTTTACCAAAAATATGTAGAAGAATACATATTGGCCTAAACTGAGGAAAATATTTTTTTTTATATATTTTTTGGGGATATTTATATAGCAAAAAGTAAAAAATATTGCATTTTTTTTCAAAATTGTCGCTCTATTTTTGTTTATAGCGCAAAAAATAAAAAACGCAGGGGCGATCAAATACCACCAAAAGAAAGCTCTATTTGTGTGAAAAAAAGGACGCCAATTTTGTTTGGGAGCCACGTCGCACGACCGCGCAATTGTCAGTTAAAGCGACGCAGTGCCGAATCGCAAAAAGGGGCCTGGTCCTTTGGCTGCCAATTGGTCCGGGGCTGAAGTGGTTAAAGAAATATATTTAGCAGTTATAACTTCAATGAATATCAAATATGTATTCTGATTATATTTTGTGTATGTAAATGTGTTTTGTTTGTATAAAATTTAAGAAAATCAATAAAAATATGTTGAAACAAAAAATAAATAAAGTGTACAACAATGTCTTGGATACTGTAGTATTAACAGTACCCACCAGTGGAAACACCTGAAGTCAATCATTTGGAGGGGTGTCCATTTAGTATAGTATCATACGCATCATATAACTAAGAAAACACTCACCAAGAATTTGGATGTTCCCAGAAAGCCATTGCCATTGTTGACAGAGATCCTGCCATGAGCTATAATGAATTTCTTCTTGGGAAAATCCTGGACTAGAATATTGCCATCCAATGCAGTGCCGTGTCCGTCTACTAAGAAAGTCTCCTCGCTGTCCGCCCGCAACACATTGGAGGTGATCAGGGTACACCTGGTAGAGTAAAAATGCATGATTATATTAGCAAGCTTGTTAACTGTACTTAACCACTTTATATCCGGGCCAATTCTGACACTTAGCTCCTACATGTAAAAATATAATTTTTTTTGTTAGAAATGTACTTATAACCCCCAAACATTGTATATATATATATATATATATATATATATATATATATATATATATATATATATATATATATATATATACATATATATACATATATCTTTCTTTCTTTTTTTGCAGATGCCCTATAGATTAAAATGGCAGGTGTTGCAATTTTTTTTGTAACACAGTATTTGCAAGGTGTTTTTTCAAATGCAATTTTTGGGGAAAAAATACATTTTTTTATAATTTTTATTTTTACTAGTAATGGCGGCGATCAGCGATTTTTATTGTGACTGTGACATTATGGCGGCCACATCAGACATTTTTGACACATTTTTGGGACCATTGTCATTTATACAGAAATCAATGCTATTTAAATGCATTGATTCCTGTATAAATGACACATGCAGTGAAAGAGTTAACCACTAGGGGGAGGGGAGGGGTTATGGGCTGTGACGTGTGTGTGTTTTTTTTTACATTAGGGGGCGGGCTGACGTCTGACATCATTGATCGGCTTTCCCGATGACCAGGAACAGCCGATCAATGACAGGCAGAGTAGGAAGCGCGGGGAGAGGTTTGTTTACACAGACCTCTCCCCGTTCTTCAGCTCTGTGACCCGATCGTGGGACACCAGCGGCGATCGGGTCCGCTTGTCCCGCGGCCGGGGTCACGGAGCCCCTGACCGGGTCGCAAACGTGCCGCTGGCGGCCTATTAAAGGGCCACGTACCCGTACGTGATTTTGCTTGCCCGTGCCATTCTGCCGCAGTATATCTGTGTGAGGCGGTCGGGAAGTGGTTAATGAATAAAAAAAGTAAAGTAATTACAATTTTTTGTATAATGTGAAAGATGATGTTACGCCAAGTCAATAGATATCTAACATGTCACGCTGTAAAATTGTGGATTAGAGGCAAATTACTGTGCTTAAAATCCTCCATAGGTGTTGCTTTAAATTACTTTACAGGCTATCAGTTTAGAGTTGCAAAAGAGGTCTGGTGCTAGAATTCTTACTCTCGCTCTAACGTTTGTGACAATACCTGACATGTATGGTACGATCATCGTAACATATGCATGTGGGATAAACATATGCGTTTGCATTTGCGCAAAAGCATGGTGGGACGGGGTAGCTTTACATTTTTAGAATTTTTTTTAAATTTATGTTTATTATTATTATTTTTTTTAATGAACTTTATTGCTCCCGGGCTCCGTGATGGGACGGTAAAGACCGGGAAAGCAGCAGCGGCGGGAGAAGGGGGTGGGACCACCGGCTAATTCGTCCATCCCTAATCTACATATGAATGCTAAGTTATCCATGTGTGCCTTTTATTCATTATGTCTCAATGGGGGAGATTAGCTAAAACTGGTGCACACAGAATCTGGTAAAGTTGTGCATAGTAACCAATCAGCTTCTAACTTTAGCTCGTCCAATTAACCACTTGCCGACCGCCTAACGTATATGTACTGCGGGCGGCAGCTCTCCTGCGTGAAATCACGTACAGGTACATGATTTTGCTCTTATGGGTCTGCAGCACGCACGAGCACCGCTGGCAACCAGCTCCCACTGTGACTGGACACAGTGGGAGCCAATGAGCGGGGTCCAGCATACCCTATGTCTTCCGGGACCCGCCAATCGTTCCCGAGAGAGGCAGAACGCCACTCTGCTAGTAGGGAATACAGAGATCCTGTGTTTCTGCTAATCGGGGACATGGATCTCTGTCTTTTCACAGCCAAAGCACCCCCCCCCCCCCCCACAGTTGGAAAGCACTCCCTAGGAGCACATTTAACCCTTTGATCGCCCCTGATGTTAACTCCTCCCTGCCAGTGTAATTAGTAATGATTGTAATGAAGGGGGGTAAACCTTCCGGGGCTGAAGTGGTTAAACTTTGACAATAAAACCTATAAGCTGATTGGTTTCTATGCACAGTTGCACCAGAGATTCTGTATAATCCATTTTAGTAAATATCGCCCCATTTGTCTAAATTATTTGGTTATTAGAGATGAGCTCAGAGTTTAGAACACAATTTCCGACCAAACTTTGTCCGCTGGGCATTTAACAATGCAGTCAAAACGCTCATTACTGTGCAAACGTGCCATGCACCCAAAACACTCATTAACACTATAGGTGCATTAATGTGCATTAAAGGCTGCTTTAACCACTTCCGGACCACTACACGCCAATATACATCCTAAATTTGATGGGAGAAATTATTGTTATGGCAGCAGCTATATCCTCGTGTTCGGCCGGTGATCCGGTTTCTGATGAGAGTGGTTTCTGCGGCGGATTCACCGTGAGATCACTTTTATCGGCAATAGGAGAGCCCCCCTCCAGCCGCGCTCCGGGGCCCTCTGCCGTTTACCAGAGCCATCGGCAGCGGCGGAGGCGATCGGATCTTCACCCTGGCTGGGCATAGAGACGAGTGAGGGGAAGATGGCCCCCACTCGTCTCCATAACAATGCAGAGCGGAAGCAACGTCAAAATTTCACTTCCGCCCACAGCTCTTAAAGGGCCATTTTTTTTTTAAATGTCAATTTATTTATTATTTTTATTGCATTTAAGTGTAAATTTTGACCACAGATCTCATATTTAAGAGGTCCTGTCATGCTTTTTTTTTTCTATTACAAGGGATGTTTACATTCCTTATAATAGGAATAAAAGTGACACTATTTTATTTTATTTTTTTAAAACAGTGTAAAAATAAAAAATAAAAGAAAATAAGAAAAAAAAATTTTAAATGCGCCCCGTCCCGTCCCTCCGAAAAGCGAACGCATATGTGAGTAGCGCCCGCATATGGAAATGGTGTTCAAACCACACATGTAAGGTATCGCCGCGATTGGTAGAGAGCAATAATTCTAGTCCTAGACCTCCTCTGTAACCTAAAATATGCAACCTGTAGAGTTTTTTTAAACGTCGCTTATGGAGATTTTTAAGATTTTTTAAAGTTTGTCGCCATTCCACGGGCGGGCACAATTTTGAAGCGTGACATGTTGGGTATAAATTTACTCAGCGTAACATTATCTTTCACAATATAAAAAAAAAAATTGGGCTAACTTTACTGTTGTCTTATTTTTTTTATTCAAAAAAGTGTATTTTTTCCCTAAAAAGTGCGCTTGTAAGACCGCTGAGCAAATACGGCGCGACAGAAAGTATTGCAACGACCGCCATTTTATTCTCTCTAGGGTGTTAGAAAAAAAATGTCTAATGTTTGGGGGTAATTAAGTAAGTAATTTTCTAGCAAAAACATTTTTTTATCTTGTAAACAACACAACTCAAAAAGAGGCTCGGTCCTTAAGTGGTTAAAATGCAATACCCGTGTCAGTAGAATTTTTTTTTTTCTGTCTCTGAGATCAATAACTGCATGTGAAGTCCTAACCTTATTTGATCAAAAGTAGCAATACAGAAACCATAATAATAAGAATACAAAACAATCAGAGACTTTGCAACAATGAATCAATTTTATACTATTGAAATGGACAAAGTAACTGCTGAGTTTTATGTTATGGTCATCACATTATATAACTTGAACCATCCAGGATAAAAGCTGGACGTAGGCAGGTTTATAAGATTAGCAGACAGTTCTCCAACAACGAACTCAACATGGAAAATTAACATTCTACAGTCATGACATACAAGGTGGAGTGAAAAAAAAAAGGTCCAGTCCACAGGAAACATTTCTATTAGTCTTATACAACAACTTTAGCGGTGTATACACTGCTCATCCAACGCCCCTGCCCATTGAAATGAATGGGCACCTCTGCCGAAGCGACTGCAAAGCGATTCGGCAGCGGCGCTATACAGGTGCTATTAACCCTTTCTTTGGCCGCTATCGGGGGTTAAAATTGTCCCGCTAGCGGTCCGAAAAGCACCTCTAAAATGACGGTAAAGCACCGCTAAAACTAGCGGCGCTTTACCGCTGACGCGGCAGGTGGCTCAGTGTTAAAGGGCTCTTAAGGAACCTCTGCTAAAATCAATGCACCGGGGACAGTGGGAAGAATGCCCCTTACATTGGTGGTCAGCGGGAAGAACACCCTCCTTATATTGGTGGTCAGTGGGAAGAATGCTCCTTACATTGGTGGTCAGTGGGAAGAATACCCTTCTTACATTGGTGCTCAGTGGTAAGAATGTATCTTACATTGGTGGTCAGTGGAAACAATGCCCCTTACATTGGTAAGGAGGATAGCGCTCCACCAGCTTTTGATTCAGGTATTTAAACAGGTTAGAATATCTCCCTATGCAAAAACTATCCCAGTCAACGATCAAGGAGGTGGTTATTGCCTTCTAGCCTCAAAAGTGTCCCAATAACCACAAGATATTCCCAAAATCAAATACATCCATTAAAGGCCATCCTACAGATAAATCAATTACTGTATTTATCGGCGTATAACACACACAGGCGTATAACACGCACATTCATTTGAAGAGGGAAGCTTCAGGAAAAAAAATTAAATTTGAAATAAGGAACTTTGAAGCAATATAAGGGTCAGTGCCCATCTGCAGCATCACCATTGCCATCAATTCAGCCTGATCAATGCCCATCTGCAGCCTCACAAGTGCCATCAATGCAGCCTCTTCAGTCCACATCAATGCAGCCTCACCATTGCCATCAATGCAGCAGCCACACCATTGCCATCAATGCAACCCCCTCTCCCTGTCCCCAACAAGGCATCTAAAATTGAAGTATTGGCGTATAACACGCACATGCTATTTGCACCCAATTTTCATGGTGAAAAAGTGAGTGCTATACGCCAATAAATACAGTATCTGTAGAAGATTTTAGGTATGAAATCAGGAGTATATAAACATGATTTACTACAAAGGCTAAGCCTATCCACAACTTTCATCTACAATTCAGGAGGCCATACTCACGATTGTGCAAAGGTAGACCCGGCCAGTAGACCCAGCAAGAGGAGACTCAAAGCTCTTAACCCCATGATGCCTGCAGGAGTATGAGAAGCCTCTGTAAGGAGGGCTTTTTAAAGGGACACTCAGGGGGGCTGGAGCCCTGTCTAAATAATTTCCTTTAATCAGTAACTGGAGACATTGTGAGATTAGGTGACAAAATTAGCAAGCAAAGCCATCTTCACAAATACAGGAATGTCCATCACATTGCCAGGAAACTACACTAAGCCAATAAACATGAAAGAGAGTTGCACAATACTAGAACAGCAGGGGCCCTGAACCTAAAGCCTGGAGCACAGTGATGATATGAAGACAGGAAAAGTATTCACCTCTCTGTATTGAGGGCTCATTCACAATATGAACGTTATTTATAAAGCAGTGAAACTGACATTCCCCAAAAATTCACTGCAACTAATCTTCCTGTTGTGTGTATTTTAATAACAATGATTGATTCACCACCAGTGAATGTTTGGTATAAATCCCCTAAATCATTAAAAAAAAAAAAAAAAATATTCTAGGTATTGAAATAGCACCAACAATTTATGTAGCAATTAACATACATTACATTCACATCAGTCCCTGCCCATCACCAATTGCTGCCCAGGCCAGTTCTGACATTTGTCTCATACATGTTAAAATCACCATGTTTTTGCTAGAAAATTACTTAACCCCAAAACAGTATATATTTACTGAAAGCAAAGGCCCAGAGAAAACAAAAATGGTGATTGTTCCATTTTTTTAATGTTGCAAATATTTGACCAGCCACTTATAAAAAGCAAAACGCACTTTAATAAAATTTTAGGGCACACAAACACAATACACATTTTTTTTTTTTTTGTAAAATATAAAAGATTAGATGAAAAAATAGATAACAAACATGCCGAGGTTTACAACTTTGCACACCTGTGAAATGGAGACAAACTACAATACCTACAAATCTCCATAGGTGACGGTTTAAAAGCCTTTACCAGTTTAGAGTTACTGTACATGTGAGATCTGGTCCTAGAAGTATTGCTCTCATTCCGATGTTCGATACCATATGTAGCGCCGACACTTCACTAAAGTGTGCGCTATAAAGCAAATTTAGCTTTCCAGAACTGTAACAGAGTTCTGGGGGTTAATTCGATAGGTCTTTTTACTTTGGCATCAGTTTGGCTGGGCTGTGCTGGAGTTTTTTCTGGTCATAGGTACAGTGAGGCACCTGTGGCAGGCTGAGAACCAAGCCTGGTTGGAAGTGTTAAGTACCAATCTTTCTCAGAGCCAATCAGTGGGCGCGTCTGGCCCCGCTGTGTAGTCTGGGAAGGGGTATTTAAGATGCTGGAGTCACGTGTTCAGGGTTCGGCTTGCTCTTTGATTTCTGGTTCCAGTCCGGACCAACCCCCTGAGGGGTCCCTGGTGGGCTGGTGACAGGTACTCGGGTACTCTGATGGGCTGATGACAGGTACTCGGGTACTCTGATGGCCTGGTGACAGGTACTCGGGTACTCTAATGGGCTGGTGAATGGCATTCGGGTACTATGAAGGGCGGTGACAGGTACTCAGGTACTCGGTACTCATATGGACTGTGACAGGTACTCGGGTACTCTGATGGGCTGTGACAGTTACTCGGGTACTCTGATGGGCTTTGACAGGTACTCGGGTACTCTGATGGACTGTGACAGGTACTCGGGTACTCAGATGGACTTATAGGTACTCGGGTACTCTGAGAGACTGTGACAGGTATTCAGGTATTCTGATGGACTGTGACAGGTACTCGGGTACTCTGATGGACTGTGACAGGTACTCGGGTACTCTGATGGACTGTGACAGGTATTGGGGTACTCTGATGGACTGTGACAGGTACTCGGGTACTCTGATGGACTGAGACAGGTACTCAGATGAACTGTGACAGGTACTTTGATGGCTAGTGACAGGTCCTCTTTATTGGGGGGGAATCAGTGTGATTGGTGTACACTGTAGGCGGTAACGAGATGTTACCGCAATCTCCTCACACACGATCGGTGTGTGAGGAGGAGAACCCGGTAACATCTTGTTACCACGGTTTGTTGACATTTAGTGATCGGCTGTGAAAGGATCCCGGGAACACGCCGCAACCGATGTGCACGCGCAGCAGCGTGCTCCCGATCGTGCGCATGCGCCATGCAAAGTGTAGCGGTGCCACCTGACTTCATCACGGCCGATAACGTGGTAAACAGCCACGCCCAGTGGCTGTTCACCCTTGTCAGTAGCGAGCGATGTCTCAGTGACACACCACCACCGATCGCGTGCATGTCCTGTTTAAATGGGCTCACATCATATGACGTCCGCCCAGAACAAGAGCCTTACCATCCCGCCGTCATATGACAGTGGGCGGTAGGCTACTGGTTAAAAGAATATTACATTTTTATTGTTTCACTTTAAGCATTATTAAAATCACTGCTCCCTTTTTTTGCAAACTTTATTTTTGCATTGATACATGACCCCTGGGGTAGGATCCAGGTCCGCAAACACTTTTTATGGCAATAAGTTGCATATAAGCCTTTAAAATTAGCACTTTTGATTTTTCATGTTCGTGTCCCATAGACTTTAATGGTGTTCGCGTGTTCGAACTAATTTTTTTGCCTGTTCGCATGTTCTGCTGTGAACCGAACCAGGGGTGTTCGGCTCATCCCTAGTTATCATTCATATTCTCAAAAAAATGGCCAAGAAAATCATAAATTCTGCCAGGGTATTAATTCTACCAGGGTATGTAAACTTATGAGCACAACTGTATATTTAACATAGTAGAGACAAAAGCAAAAAGAATTAAAGTTTCACGACATGCTGTTTGTTAGTTATCTGTCCCAAAAAAGGGTGCCATTCCCAGTTGGGGGTGGGGGGGCTGAAAATACCTTGAAATATTGTGAGATACTGCAAACCAGTTAGGCTAGGTTCACATATATGCATTTTTTTTGTGAATTTTCTGAAATGTGAAAATGCATGGCAAGCTATTTAACATTTTTTCCCCTTTACATCTATGCAGCTCCCTGCAGCGTGTTTTTTGAAAAGGTGCAGGCACCTTTTTACATGCAGGACAGCAGCTAAAAGTACTCCTGACCTTAACCACTTTCGGACCAGACCATTTTGCTGGCTTAAGACCAGAGCACTTTTTGGGGCACTACGTCGCTTTAACTGACAAATGCAGGGTCGTGCGACGTGGCTCCCAAACAAAATTGACGTCCTTTTTTCCCACAAATAGAGCTTTCTTTTGGTGGTATTTGATCACCTCTACGGTTTTTATTTTTTGCGCTATAAACAAAAATAGAGCAACAATTTTGAAAAAAATGCATTATTTTTTACTTTTTGCTATAATAAATAGTTTAGGCCGATATGTATTCTTCTACATATTTTTGGTAAAAAAATCGCAATAAGCGATTATTGATTGGTTTGTGCAAAAGTTATAGCGTTTACAAAATAGGGGATAGTTTTATTAATTTTTTTTTTTTACTAGTAATGGCGGCGATCAGCGATTTTTATTGTGACTGCAACATTATGGCAGACATTTTTGACACATTTTTGGGACCATTGTCATTTATACAGCAATCAGTGCTATACAAATGCATTGAGTCCTGTGTAAATGCCACTGGCAGTGAAGGGGTTAACCAGGGGGTGGCAGTGTAGGGGATAAGTGTGTCCTAGGGGTGTGTTGCTAACTGTGGGGGGTGTGGCTGTGTTTTACTGATCACTGATCTCTGCTCCAATCACAGGGAGCAGAGATCAGTGTCACTTGTTGCTAGGCAGAACGGGGAGATGCTGTTTACATCGGCATCTCCCCATTCTTCCTCCCCGTGAGACGATCCCGGGTATCCCTGCGGGGATCGAGTCCGCGGGATACGCGATTGGACTCACGGGGGTCTCGACCGGTGGCGTGCACGCGATGGCACGGCGGCAAATTCAAAGGGACGTACCTGTATGCCATTATGCCTGTCCGTGCCATTCTGTGACGTACATCATTGTGCGGCGGTCGGGAAGCGGTTAATCAACCACAAATTTAAGTTAAAGACAAGTTCAACAAATCTCCAATTATAAGAGCAAAAAAGGAGCAGAGGGTTGATTGCCCAAAAAGCTAGCAATTAGAATTAAAACAAAGTTTCTTAACTGACCCTAATCTTACCCAATGCAGTCAGAAATCCCTATCTTTTCACTACAGCATCTTCTAATACAGTGCCTTGAAAAAGTATTCATACCCCTTGACATTGTACACATTTTGTCATGTTACAACCAAAAACGTAAATGTATTTTATTGGTATTTTATGTGATAGACCAACACAAAGTAGAACATAAATGTGAAGTGGAAGGAAAATTATAAATATTTTTCAAACGTTTTTTACAAATAAATATTTGAAAAGTGTGACATGCATTTGTATTCAGCCCCCCTAAATAAATACTTTGTAGAACCTCCTTTCGCTGCAATTACAGCTGCAAGTCTTTTTGGGGATGTCTCTACGAGCTTTGCACAGCTAGAGAGTGACATTTTTGCCCATCTTTCTTTGCAAAATAGCCCAAGCTCTGTCAGATTGGATGGAGAGCATCTGTGAACAGCAATTTTCACATCTTGCCACAGATTCCATTGTAGCTCTGGCTGTATTTTTAGGGTTGTCCTGCTGGAAGGTAAACCTCCTCCCCAGTCTCAAGTCTTTTGCAGACTAATGCCGCGTACACACGAGCAGATTTTCTATTCAAGATTTTTCCGACGGAATTCCGCTCGAGCTTGCATACACGTGGTCACACAAAACTCGACTGTCAAGAACGCGGTGACGTACAACACTACGACGAGCCGAGAAAATTAAGTTCAATGCTTCCGAGCATGTGTCGAATTGTTTCCGAGTATGCGCAGGAGTTTTGCGTGTCCGAATTGGTACAGACGATCAGAGTTTCCGATCGTAACTTTTTCTGACGGAAAAATTGAGAACCTGCTGCCAATCTTTTGCTGGCTGGAATTCCGCCAGCAAAAGTCCGATGGAGCACACGGTTGCATTTTCCAACCAAAAGCTCTCATCGGACTTTTGCTGGTAGAATTTCCGATCGTGTGTACGTGGCATAACAGATTTTCTTCTAAGATTGCCTTGTACAGTATTTGGCTCCATCCATCTTCCCATTAACTCTGACCAGCTTTTCTGTCCCTGCTGAAGAAAAGCATGCCCTCAACATGATGCTGCCACCACCATGTTTCACGGTGGGAATGGTGTGTTCAGGATTATGTGCAGTGTTAGTTTTATGCCACACATAGTGTTTTGCATTTAGGCCAAAAGTTCAATTTTGGTCTCATCTGACTAGAGAACCTTCTTCTACATGTTTTGCTGTGTCCCCCACATGGCTCGTCACAAACTGTAAAACGGGACTTCTTATGGGTTTCTTTCCATAATGGCTTTCTTCTTGTTACTCTTCCATAAAGGCCAGATTTGTGGAGTGCATGACTAATAGTTGTCCTGTGGACAGATTCTACCACCTGAGTTGTGGATCTCTGCAGCTCCTCCATAGTTACCATGGGCCTCTCGGCGGCTTCTCTGATTAATGCTCTCCTTGCCCGGTCTTTCAGATAAGATGGACAGCCATGTCTTGGTAGGTTTGCAGTTGTGCCATACTCTTTTCTTTTTCGTATGATGGATAATTGTGTTTATTCACTAAGGTTCTCTAACAAACCTCTAACACGTGCAGGCCTGCTCCCAAGACCTGCTGTATGTGTCCATAGACACACAGTGTTGCTCTGCCCCGCCCCCCTGCTCCCTGCTCACATTATTTGATTGACAGGAGCGGGAGCCAATGATGTCCCTCTGTCCTGTGAGGAGAGGAACAGAGACCAGCGTCGCTGCAGATGGGCAAAGCTCTGGTTAGAGTTAGGACTCAGGTAAGGTATAAGAAGGCGAGGGGGCAATACTGTGATTTTTTTTTACCTTAATGCAAGGAATGCTTTAAGGTAAAAAATGTCTTACCTTTAGAACCACTTTAACCAGTTCCAGGCCAGCCGCCGCAGTTACACTGCGTCAGGTTGGCTGTGCAAAACCACGTAGCTATACATTCCACATGCAGCTGGCTGGGGGACGCGTGCCCCCCGCCGGCCGCGACAATCAAATTCGATCAGGAACCGATCAATCCACAGGCCCAGGCCAATGAAATCTGGCCTGGACCTGGTGATCAGTCCTGACGAATGATATCCTTCCCCTGTCTGTGTAACTGTAAACACTGACAGGGGAAGTGATGTCATCTCTCTTCGTGATGGTCTTTTCGTTCCAGACCGAGAGGAGAGAGCATCGAAAAGTGAGTTGCACCAACACTACACTGACACCAGGTTATGTAGGCACACAATTCACCCCCCGATCACCCCCCCCCCCCAGTTAACCCCTTCACCACCTGTCACTGTGTTACCCAGTACAGCAATCAGATTTTTTTTGATCGCTGTACTAGTGTCATTAGTAACAAAAATCAGTGTTAGGGTAATTAGTCTTATTTCCAGATAGGTCTAGGGACCCCCCCCCCAATAAAGGTTTAACCCCTTGATTGCCCCCTGTCACCTGTGATCACAGTATAAGTGTCGTTTATTTATTATAGAGTCAGGGCACCCGCCGTATTTTACCCAATAAAGATTTAACCCCCTGATCACCCAGCGGGTGATCAAAGTTACGTTTTAGCATCAGATAGGGTCTGTGTCGCCCCAGGCAGCATCAGATTAGTGCCAGTACCGCTAACACCCACGCATGCAGCATACACCTCCCTTATATAGTGTCTGAACGGATCGATATCTGATCTGATCAGAACTATATTAGTGTCCCCAGCAGTTTAGGGTTCCCAAAAACTCAGTGTTAGCGGGATCAGCCCAGATACCTGCTAGCACCTGCGTTTAGCCCCTCCGCCCAGCCCAGCCCCGCCCAGCCCACCCAAGTGCAGTATCAATCGATCACTGTCACTTACAAAACACAAAACACATAACTACAGCATTCGCAGCGTCAGGCCTGATCCCTGCGAACACTAATGCTGCGTACACACGATCGGAAATTCCGCCAGCAAAAGAGCGATCTGAGCTTCAGGTCGGAAAATGCGACCATGTGTATGCTCCATCAGACTTTTGCTGGGCAGAATTTCCACCAGCAAAAGATTGAGAGCATGTTCTTAAATTTCCGAAATTCCGTGTGTATGCAATTCCGATGTGCAAAAAAACACGCATGCTCAGAATCACGTATGAGACGGAACTTGCTCGGTCTGGTAAAACTACTGTTTGTATTGGAGATAGCACATTCGTCATACTGCAAATTTTTTAATCTTTCAATGCAGTGCATTCTCTTCTTCTATGTAAACAGCAATTGCACCATGCATGTGAGGTGTCACCACGAAGGTCAGATCGAGTGCAATCATTTTAGAAGTATACCTCCTCTGTAGATCTAAAATGGTAACCTGTAAAGGCTTTAAAAATGTATGTAGTTTGTCGCCGATGCACGTTTGTGCACAATTTTAAAGCATGTCATGTTTGGTATCCATGTACTTGGCATAAGATCATCTTTTTTATTGTATCAAACATTTGGGCAATATAGTGTGTTTTAGTGCATTAAAATAAAAAAAAGTGTGATTTTTCCCAAAAAAATGCATTTGAAAAATCACTGTGCAAATACAGTGTGAACATTTTTTTTGCAACACCCACCGTTTTAATCTGTAGGACCTTTGCTTTAAAGTTCATTTTCTTGCAAAAAAAAAAATGTTTTTTTCATGTGGTTAGAAGAGTGGGTGATGTGTGACATAAACTTTTAAATGTTGTGCATAAAATGCCAGGACAGTTCAAACCCCCCTCAAATGACCCATTTTTGGAAAGTAGACACCCCAAGCTATTTGCTGATAGGCATGTTGAGTCCATGGAATATTTTAAGTTTCAGGAAAATTCTATTTTTTTTTGTTGCACAAAGTTGTCACTAAATGATATATTGTTCAGACATGGCATGGTTATATGTGGAATTACGGGGATACCTCATGTGTGAGACTTTTTGGGAGCCTAGCCGCATACAGGACCCTGAAAACCAATCATCACCTTCAGGATTTCAGAGGGTGTATATTTTTGATTTTACTCCTCACTACCTATCACAGTTTTGAAGGCCATAAAATTCCAAGATAGCACAAAAAAAAAAAAAATTACCCCATTTTGGAAAGTAGACACCCAAAGCTATTTGATGAGAGGCATGTTGAGTCCATGGAATTTTTTATATTTTGACATAAGTTGCAGAAAAATGAAAGAAATTTTCTTTTGCACAAAGTTGTCACTAAATGATCTATTGCTCAAACATGCAATGGACATATGTGAAATTACACCCCAAAATACATTCTGCTGCTTCTCCTGAGTATGCAGATACCACATGTGTGAGACTTTTTTGGAGCATAGCTGTGTACAGGCCCCCGAAAACCAATCACTGCCTTCACGCTTTCTAAGGGCATAAAATAGTGATTTCACTTCCTCACTACCTATAATGGTTCCGGAGGGCCTGAAATGTCAAGATACTACAACCCCCCCCCCCCCCAAATGACCATATTTTGGAAAGAAGACGTTTCAAGATTTTTACTGAGAGGCATGTTGTGTCCATGGAATATTTGATATTTTGCCACAAGTTTCAGGAAAATTAATTTTTTTTATTTTTATTTTTTTACACAAAGTTGTCACTAAATGATATATTGTTCAAACATGGCATGGTTATATGTGGAATTACACACCAAAATACATTCTGCTGCTTCTCCTGAGTGACGACTTTGTGCTTTTTTTTTCCCTGCAACTTGGTTTTGTGCTATCTTTGCATTTTATTTCCTTCGAAACTGTGATAGGTAGTGAGGAGTGAAATCCAAAATGTACACCCCTTATGCCACGTACACACGAGCGGATTTTCCCTCAGAATAATTTTGGATGGTTTTTCTGACGGAATTCCGCTCAAGCTTGGCTTGCTTACACACGGTCACACACTGTCAAGAACGCTGTGACGTACAACACTACGACGAGCTGAGAAAATTAAGTTCAATGCTTCCGAGCATGCGTCAAATTGTTTCTGAGCATGCATAGGAATTTTGCGCGTCGGAATTGCTACAGACGATCGGAATTTCCGATCGAAACTTTTTCTGACTGAAAAATTGAGAACATGCTCTCAATCTTTTGCTGACTGACTAGTTTCGTTTCGTCCCGTTTCGTATATAAAAAAATTCGTAATTCGTAATTCGGGTACGAAATTCCGTTCGAATCCGTACGAAATACGAATTTCGTACAAATCGTAATTTTTTTTAGAATCGTTACGAATCGTTAGTAAAGTTACGAATCGTTACGAATCGTTACGAATCGTTAACGCGGCTAATGAATTGTCGGTTCTCATAACACAGAGAACAATTCGAATCCAACTACAAATATCGAATTTCAATTTCACGTTACGAATCGTTACGAATCGTTACGAATCGTTACGAATCGTTAGTAAATCCAACTACAAATATCGAAGTTCAACTAATATGAAAGAAATTATAATAGCGGATATAACGAATGCTTCGAATGCTTCGAATGAATTCGAGATTCAGTATATCTAATATAGAGAACTGTTCCTGCACAAAGTGTCATTTTTGCAGGAAAAAAAGCTATTTAAAATCACTCGCGGCTAATAAAAAGTCGGCTACGTAACACAGAGAAGGGGCAGAGAAGAGAGGACAGTTCGTGGGGGAGAGCCTTCCTCCTCCTCTCTCACGTTCTGTAACACTTATCCTCCTCTGCCTCCTCCTCTCCCCCTACTCCTCCTCTCTCCTTGCCCGCTTACTCTTCTTCTCTTCTTGTCTGTACCTTCTACTCTACTCCGTACTCCTTCCTTCCTTATTCTCTCTTTCCCTCTCTTACTCTTTCCTCACCGTTGTTATTTCTCTCCGCTTCGTGTCGCGCTTCTCTCTACGCTTCCTTTCCATCCCTTCCTTTCTCTTATTTCTTTACGTCTCTACACCTAGCTTACTCTCTGCCCTCTCTTCCTTACGATATCTCTCTGCTTCTCTCTTCGCTCTTGCTATCTGTTCCTTCTCCGCAATCTTGCCCTCTTTAGCTCTCCACCTCTCCTTCTTTAGACCGTCTCCCTTCATTTTTCTCTACTACTCCCTTTCTCTGCCTCTACCTTTTATTTCGAGAACAGTGCGCTGTATCTCTCCTGCAGCTTATCGTCTCGTTCTCCTGCCCTTTCCTTTTTCATGCTCGACTTCGTTCCGTCCTAACTCTTCGTTTGCTTTTCTGTGCGGCTCCTCTCGTTTGATACCCCTTCTCCTCTTCTCCGGTTATTTATCGACCCCCGTTCGTATTACGGGGCGCATCCGATTCCTTTTGGCCTCACATCCGCCGTTCCTTACCCGTCTTTCCCCCCCTCTCTTCCGCTCCTCACTCTCTCCATTCTCCCGTTTTTTCTTCGTCCTCTCATCTTTGTCCTGCCTTTGTCCCTCTATCGCTTCTTTCTATCGGCCTCCCTCCCACGACGTTCGCGCGTCGAGATTCTTTTCGGTTCCTTCCTTCTCTTCCACCTCGCAGATCTTTTCTCTTGTCCCCTTCTCTCGCTTCGCGTCTTTCTCTCGCCCTCGGTCTGCGCCCCTCGAACCGTCACCTCCTCTTTGCCTACGCTCTCCTTGCCTCCTCTGTGATCCATTTCTCTCCTTACTCGTCCGGAAAGCCGACTCCCATGTCCTTCCTCCCCCCCCCCCCCCCCCCCAAAGTCGGCTGATTCGTAACGATGCAGTTCTGACGTCCTCCACTCTGTGGCGACCGCGTGTCGGCCTCTTGTCCGAGGGCTCTCCGTCGTCGCCTAGCTCGCATCCTGTCTGGCGTGAGTCTCTGTAACTGGGTCCCTGCTCGCGCCTCCCGCCGTTCCGTTCGCTCTGCGCTCTTCTCTTTTCTTTTTTCTTTCCCGCTCGCTTCTCTGTCGTTCGCCTTCGCGTGTGTTTCCTCCCTGGCTCTCCTTCCTCCCTCTTAGTGCCTCTCTGCGCCTTTATCGGGGTGCTTCCTTTGACGTTTCGTTCTCCTGGTTCTTCTGTTGTTCACTCCTCTAGCGCCTCCTTCAGTCTTTGGCTGACTTTCTTTATCTGCTTAGTCATTCTCCCACCCCCCCTCTTTTCACCTCTCTCTTTCTCTCTCCCGCTTTCTTGTCTTTTCCTCTCATTTCTGCTTCTCTTTCTTATCTTCTTTCCTTCATTTTTCAATCCCCTTTATGCTCTCCTTCTTCCACCCTCCTCTTTTGTCCTGCCCGCGGCGTTTGCCTCGTCCCCCGTCCTTCTCGGCCTCTCCGTTTCACGTTCCTCTAAGGGTCTTTTTTAGGCCCACCAGCTTCCTCCTCTGTTCGTCTATCTCAGGTCAACTCACCTGTTTCGTCGTTATGTCTCTTCTCTCTTCGTTTCACCTCTTCTACTCCTGCTTCCCTTTTCTAGTTTCTCCCTCCTCCCTCCCCTCCCGTTCCCCCCGCCCCCTCTGTGTACTGTCTCACTCTCCGTCCGTCCCCCCCCCCTCAATTTCCTCCCCCGATCCCCCCCCCTCGCTCGCCCTCCTCCTCCCCCTCTTTACCCCCTCCTTGCATCCCTCGCCCCACCCCTTCTCCTATCTCTCGTACCTGCTGCCCGAGATCACCGTCCCCCTGCGCACCTTCTCCTCCTCCTGCTCTCTCCAGCCGGCGGTGCCGCGACCCTCCCGACTGGCACCTCCCCCTCCTACGCTCGCCCTTCTCCTTCACCTCCATCTCTATCTCTTCCCTTTTCCCCTCTCATGTCCCCTCCCTCCTCCGTCTCCCTTCCCTCCCTCCCGCCTCCCTCATTACTCTTGACTTTCACCGCACTCTATTCCTCGTCCCCTCTCCACCTACTCTCCCCCCTCTGCCCCCGCCTCTTCCGCATCCCACCTTTTCCCCTCTCTTCTCCTCCCTCCCCCCCTTCCGCCCCACTCCCCCTCTCCCCTCTCTCCTCCCTCCTTCCCCTTCGTCCCTCCCCCCCCATACCTTCCCTCCCCTCCTCTCTCCCTGCCTCCTGCCGCTCTCCCCCCTCACCCCCGCATTCTAATCTCGTCGCCGTCCTTTCCCTCCGCTCCCTTCTTAGCCCCACCTCCTACCTTCCTGCCCCCTCACAACCCCTCCACTCCCCTCCCCCTCTCCCCCCCTACACTCCCCTCCCTTCCACCTGTCCCCTTCCCGCCTTCCTCCTCCGCCGCGGCCTCTCCCCCCCCCGACCTCCTCCCCCACCCTGCTCCGTCCCCGAGCCCCCCTCTGCTCCCCTCTCCCCTCCCTTTATCCCCGAGCCCGCCTTTGCCCCTCCTGGCCCCGTCTCGTTCTCTCCTCCTCCTCTCTCTCCGCTTCGCTCACCTTCCCCTCCTCTCCCCCTCCCTCCCCGTCCTAGGCCTCTCCTCTCCCCCTTTTCTCGCCCTTCCCCCCCTCCACGTCTCTCCTCCGCCCTGACTTCCCTCACCTCGCCCCTCACCCCCCCCTCCCACTCACTTCTCTGACCCGCTGCCCTCCTACCCCCTCCTCTCCTCGCTTCTACCCTAGCTCTCTCTCTCCCTCCCCCCTCACTCGCGACATCCCCCCGGCTGCCTCCTCCTCCCCACTGCCGCCCCTGCCCGCCGAATCTGCCTACCTCCGGCTCATACCGCTCCATCATACTCTGACACCTACACCGCGGCCCCCTTGCCCATCTACCCCCCCTATCGCTACCTCTCCTCCCTCCGCTTCCCCTCACCCCCTCACCCCTACCTCGCTGCGCCTCCCCCCCGCCCCCGCCCTCCTCGCTCATCCGCCTCGGTCCAGTAGTCTCTCCACACCACCCCCCCTTCCTCCCCCGTGTCGCCCCCACGCCGAACTCCTTCTCCCACTTCCTCCTCCACGCCGCCTAGCCGCTCAAAATGTCAACAACCCACCCCCTCCCCTCCACGCCGCCCCCTCCCCCTTCCCCCCGCTCACTTTTTCCTCTTGCGTCCGCACTCCCCCCCCCCCCTCTCTTCCCTATGACCCCTCCCCTCCTACCTTCGTCCTGTCCTCAGATC
This sequence comes from Lithobates sylvaticus, assembly GCA_028564925.1. Taxonomy (NCBI): domain Eukaryota; kingdom Metazoa; phylum Chordata; class Amphibia; order Anura; family Ranidae; genus Lithobates; species Lithobates sylvaticus. The sequence continues at coordinate 69,792,185 of CM053029.1, forward strand.
CATTCTCTCTCTCTGCCCCATCTCTTTTCCTCTCCCTCCCCTCTAATCGCTTCACGCCACCCTCGGCACCGCCTCTCTCCTGCTCCCCCCCCTCCCTCCCCTCTCGCGCCTCTCTTCCATTCCTCCCCCCCCCCTTCGGCAACCCCCCTCCGCTGCTCAATCCACCCCCCCCATCCCTCTTCAGCCCCCACCCCCCGCCTCCGAAAAAAGTCTGCCGGCCTCCCCCTCTCCTTCCCATCCTTCTTTCCCCCCCCTCCTCCCACATCCGCTCTCCCCCACCCCCTATCGCTCCCTTTCCGATCCGCCGCTCCAACTACCGTCTATCCCCCCACCGTCTCCCTTCCATACTCAATCCTAAACCCGGCCCCCCCTCGCTCCTTTCGCCCGCCCCTCCGCTCTCCTCCCCACCTATCATGCTCTACCTGACGCTTCCCCCCCGTCCACCTTATCTCCCAACTCCCCCATCTCCGGCGCTCCCCTTCTCCTTCCGGGTGACCCGCTGCCCCCCCCCCCCCCTATTCTTCTTAAACCCTCCTCCTCCTTCCCCCCTTCCCTCCCCCCCCCCTTCACTCCCCACCCCCTTCGCCTCCCTCACTCTCCCGCCCCTGCGCTTCTAAGCCCCCATCTTCCTCTCGGCCCTCAGCATCTCTCTTTCGCTTTCCCCCCCATCTTCCCTCCCCCCGTCCTTCCTCCTGCACTTTGCACTCTCTATCTTTCACCTGCACCTACGCCTTCTCCCACTCACCTTACGTTGCCCTCCCACTTACCTAAACCCCCACTGCCATCACTCCTCCGCTGCCTCGCTACCCTTATCTCCCCCTTCCCACTCCCTACCCCTCTCCCCCCGTTGGTCTCGCCCGCTGCGCCTTTCTTCCCTGCTCACCCTTCCCTCTCAGCTCCCATCGCCTTTACTCCCTCCCGCCCCCCTGCGCGTCATTGCACTGCTTCCGCCCTTTAGCCAGCCTTTCCCCGCAGGGACCCCGACTTCCCCCTGCCTCCCCTTCTCTCCCCCCTCTCTTACTCGTTGCCTCCTCTCGCCACCCGCCCTCGCGGCTTCCCCCCCCCCCGCTTCTACGCCCCCCCCATCGCCCCCTCTCCCCTTCCCGCCTCTTCTGTTCCTCCACCGCCCGATCACCCCCATATCTAGATCCCCTTCCCCAGTCATTCATTGAGTAATTGATAAAAAAAAAGCGTAGGGGGCCCCCCAAATTCAATAACCAGGCACTTCAGGTCTGGTATGGATATTAAGGGGAACCCCAGCCAAAAAAAAATAATGGCGTGGGGTCCCCCTCAAAATCCATACCAAACCCTTTATCCGAGCACGCAACCTGGCAGGCTGCAGGAAAAGAGGGGGGGACGAGAGCGGCCTTGGGAGGATGCTTTGGGGGTCTGAGACCCCCAAAGCACCTTGTCCCCATGTTGATGAGGACAAGGGCCTCATCCCCACAACCCTGGCCGGTGGTTGTGGGGGTCTGTGGGCGGGGGGCTTATCGGAATCTGGAAGCCCCCTTTAACAAGGGGACCCCCAGATCCCGGCCCCGCCCCTGTGTGAAATGGTAAGGGGGTACCCCTACCATTTCACCAAAAAAGGTGACAAAAATGGTAAAAATTACAGAAGACGGTCTTTGACAATTCCTTTATTAATTTCTTCTTTCTTCTTTCTTCATCTTCTCCTTCCGTCATCTTCTTCCATCTTCTTCTTCTTCCTCCGATCCGCTTCTTCTTGCGCCGGTCTTCTCGTCCTTCTCGTCCGGCATCGGCGTCTCTTCTGGGCCGCTCCGCGCAATGGGAGGCTCCCGGTCTGTAAGGCTTCGCTCCGGCTGACAGGTCTTTTATAACGGAGGGCACCTGGTAACCCCGCCCCCCTCTGACACACGGGGACATCATGGGGACTTCCCTATGGCTTTCCCCATGACGTCAGATGGGGGGGAGCCTCCCATTGCGTGGAGCGGCCCAGAAGAGACGCCGATACGAGAAGACTGGCGCAAGAAGAAGTGGATCAGAGGAAGAAGAAGATGGAAGAAGATGACGGAAGGAGAAGATGAAGAAAGGAAGACCAGAAGAAAGAAGAAAGAAGATTTTAATAAAGGAATTGTCAAAGACCGTCTCCTGTCATTTTTACCATTTTTGTCACCTTTTTTGGTGAAATGGTAGGGGTACTTTTGTACCCCCTTACCATTTCACACAGGGGGGGGCGGGATCTGGGGGTCCCCTTGTTAAAGGGGGCTTCCAGATTCCGATAAGCCCCCCGCCCGCAGACCCCCACAACCACCGGCCAGGGTTGTGGGGATGAGGCCCTTGTCCTCATCAACATGGGGACAAGGTGCTTTGGGGGTCTCAGACCCCCAAAGCATCCTCACAATGTTGAGGGCATGTGGCCTGGTACGGTTCAGGCGGGAGGGGGGGCACTCTCGTCCCCCCCTCTTTTCCTGCGGCCTGCCAGGTTGCGTGCTCGGATAAAGGGTCTGGTATGGATTTTGAGGGGGGCCCCACGCCATTTTTTTTTTTTTTTTTGGCCGGGGTTCCCCTTAAAATCCATCCCAGACCTGAAGGGTCTGGTATGGATATTTAGGGGGGACCCCACGCCATTTTTTTTTTTTTTTTTGGCTGGGGTCCCCCTTAATATCCATACCAGACCTGAAGGGCCTGGTTATTGAATTTGGGGGGACCCCTACGCTTAGTTAGAAGCAGGATAGGCTTCTTTAAAGAGAAAGGTTTTCAGGGATCGTCTAAAGATGGATAGATTAGGGGACAGTCGGACAGATTGGGGTAGAGAGTTCCAAAGGATGGGAGAAACTCTGGAGAATGGAGGCGAGCATGGGAGGAGGTGACAAGGGAGCTAGAGAGCAGGAGGTCTTGGGAGGACCGAAGAGAGCGGCTTGGTTGGTATTTTGGTACTAGGTTAGTGATGTAGCTGGGGGCAGAGTTATGGATGGCTTTGTAAACTATTGTTAGTACTTTGAATTTTATTCGTTGGGTGAGTGGAAGCCAGTGGAGGGATTGGCAGAGAGGGGTGGAGGACACTGAATGGTTGGTAAGGTGGATGAGTCTTGCAGCGGCATTCATTATGGACTGAAGGGGGGATAGTCTATGTAAATGAGGAGGGAATTGCAGTAGTCGAGGCGAGAGATAACCAGGGAGTGAGTTAGAAGCTTGGTGGTGTCATTCGTTAAAAAGGGGCGTATTCTGGAAATGTTGCGGAGGCTAAGGCGGCATGATTTGGACAGGGATTGTATGTGGGTCCGAAAGGACAGTTCAGAGTCTAGGATTACCCCTAGCACCCTGGCATGTGGGGACGGACTGATAGATGTATATGTATATACTGATATGTATTCTTCTACATATTTTTGGTAATAAAAATTGCAATAAGCGTATATTGATTGGTTTGCGCAAAAGTTATAGCATCTACAAAATAGGGGATAGATGTAATTTTTATTATTATTTTTTTTTTCACTAGTAATGGCGGCAATCTGCAATTTTTATCGGGACTGCGACATTATGGCGCATTATTATGGACATTATGGACATTTTTGGACACTTTTTACACCTTTTTGGGACCATTGACAATTATACAGCGATCGCGGGCACAAGAGCCAGAACAGGGATGTGGATTTACCTGCGACCTGACCTGCTACATTTGCCTTTCCATGTACGAACCAGTTTGCCTTTGACTTGTCTCTGGATTCTTGTCTGATGTTGTGACCTCAGCCTGTGTTTCTAACTATGCATTGTGCCTTCTCATTCGGTACCTTGCTGCTTGGCTGTTAACTGACCTTGGCCTGTTTCCTGGCACTGTCCCTGCCATATGTTCCTGTACTTAACCGTGGCTGTTGCTTACCTTGGCCTGTATCCTGATGCTGTCCCTGCCTTCTGATTCAGTACTTTGCTGTGCGGCTATTGATAAACTTAAGCTTGAGCCATGGCTTTGTTTCTGTCCATTGACTGGGTGCTACCGTGATATTGCCACTGGTTCTTACCTGGTGATCCACAGTCATCTGTACCTCACACCCAACAGATGTTGTTGCCTTCAACATCACCCCTCATGCTACTTTGTGTGATCACTTCTCCTGTCACCATTACCAGGGGCGTTAGACAAGAAGACCCACCTTCAGCTCAATCTCCACTAGGCATGTGACATACTTACAGATTTTAGATGGCAGTTGTCAGTGATGTAAGTAACTGAGTTAAAATAAACGGAGTTACTTAACGCAGTTACTTTAGAGGGTAACGAGTAATCTAACTAATTACTTTTCCCCTCATGGTAACGCGGTTCCCATTACTTGGGCGGCATTACCACAATTACATCTACCGCCACTAGATGGCAGTAGTGTAATTCCGGTGTCCTGCCGAAAAAGTTCCCCCACCGGATAAGGACCCCCTGTACTGCGCAGGCGCAGTACGAAGGACTACGGAGCTTACGAAAATTGCCAAACCTAAACAGCTCTGAGTGAACGCTACACCGTGCAGGCGCAGTTAACATGTAATTGTACGAGGCAATGCCGCATGCTCCCGATGCTCGTGCTACTCTGCAAGGGGCGTCTATCGTGTAACTAAAGGGCGGGTCTAGTATTACCGCAACCGAGGGGCGCATTAATTATTATTGTTATATATCGAGCTCTGCCCATTAATTTAACATTCGCCCTCTTCTGTAGCCATCCGCCCCTTACACTATATAATAATAATAGACCCGCCCCTTGCTTACACGCTATAACAGATCTGCCCCTTGGTTAGAGTAATAATAGAGCAGCCCCTTTGTTACACAATATATAACAATAATAATAAATGCGCTCCTTGCTTACAGTAATACTAGACCCGCCCCTTAGTTACACGTATAGAATATTAAAAAAAAAGTCACAAGTTACTTTGCTGCATAACTAATTACTTTTCCAATGTAGTAACTGAGTTACTAACGCAATTACTTTGTGGGAAAAGTAATTTGTAACTTAACTAATTACTTTTTTAAAGTAAGATGACCAACACTGGCAGTTGTCCATTCATTAACAATTATAAGAAAGATTGTTCTACAAAACTGTGCATTTGCATTGAGTGAATGCAATGAAGGAGGGGGAGCTCTGGAGCTCTGGCTTATCTCAGAGCATAGATCAATACTCATCAGCTGGGAAGTGTATTTGCCCAAGAAAGAGGGTGTTATGGAAGAATGGAACAAAGGTGAAGATTTAACAAGAGCCTGATTGTAGTGCACAAATCAGATACTGGAATTTTTACCTTCCAGCAGTTGAAGGACTTTCAAAGGTTAAGCTTACTTAAGTGTTTAAAGGTCAGGAACTTCATTTAGAAACATTTGCACTATATTGTCAATGAGCTGTGTTGTGTATTTAACATTTTAGAAGCAAGAGCAAAAAGGATCTAAAGTTTCACAACATGCTGTGCTGTGTGTTACTTATCTGTCCCAAATAAAGGGGTGTCAGTTCTCTATCTAGTTGGCACAATTGAGTTTTTTTTTCCAGATTTTTTGGGGACCTGCATAACACATACTTTGGGAAATCTGAAAAATTGTGACACACTGTCTACCAGTTATGCTAGTTTCACATCTATGCATTTTGTAGTGAATTTTCTGAAATGTAAAAATGCAGGGCAATCTATTTAACATTTTTTTTCCTATAGTTTCCCTTTTCATCCATGCAGCTTCCTGCAGCGTGTTTTTTGAAAAAACTTTTTTACATGCAGGACAACAGCTAAAAGTACCCCTGACCTTAAAGTGGAGCTCCACCCAAAATAGGAATCTCTGCTTATTTGCCTCCTCTCCCCCTGCTGCCACATTTGGCACCTTTTGGGGGGTACTTGGTTTTGACAGGTACATGCTCCCACTTCTGGTTGACTTTGCCACAGCGATATCATTCGGAAGTTTGGCCCCCCTCCTTTTTTCCCCGCCGCTGGGTTATTCACAATGCGCAGTGCGCAGTACTTTTCCCTTACTCGAGATGATGGTGGCAGCACCCGAGAGCCAATTGACAAATCGGCTCGGGTGAATACACTGCTGGATTCGTGGACAGGTAAGTGTCCAAATATCAAAAGTCAGCAGCTATAGTATTTGTAGCTGCTGACTTAAATTGTTTTTGGAAGGAGCCTGGAGCTTCGCTTTAATCAACCACAAATAAAATTAAAGACAACAAATCTCCAATGATAAGAACAAAAAAGGAGCAGAGGGTTAATTGCCCAAAGAGCTAGCAATTAGAATTACAGCACAGTTTCCTACCTGACCTAATCTTTTCCTATACAGTCAGCAATCCTTATTTTTTCCCTATAGCAGTTTCTAGTACACTAACACCAACATCATGGCTGCCATATGGCCCCCCTTTTATAGTGATGGAGCTTGCTTATCCAAAAGCCCATTTGTTGGCCCTTCTAAGCCGGTGGGCCATATTTTAAAAGCTATGCAGTGTGTAATATGTTAATAAAAAAATAAAACAAGCTAAATATGCACCAAGTTTTGCCAGGACCGCAACTCTTGATTATGTAGGATTCACCTCAAACCCATGGCAGTAGCAAACCTGGACCTCATCCCTACTAATGACAAGTAGGAACATGTTAAGTGTTAGAAGCACATTTATTTAATTGGCAACATTGTATCAGACGCAAAAAGAGACTGTCTGCCAAATAGAAAACACATCAGATACATTTACTCCAAGCAGAAACGTGTTGACATGAAGATTTTTAAGGTTCCAGTTCACACACAGATATGCCAGTAAACAGAAAAATGACACCAAGGAAATAAAGCTCCCACCAAAAGTGCCAAGACACCATTTAAATTCCTTCTGAGGGTTCAGTCCCTTCTGAACTGGACGAGATTTGAACCATGTATGGGCAGGCTGAATGTACCCAAGTTGATTGATCGATCAACTTGGGTACAACCAGTCTGTCAGAATCTTTATGCTATTATATAGCTGCTAGTAGTAATCACTGTGTTCTCCCAGTTGGAACAGATTCCCCTGCCCCTCTGATGGGAGAACACAATGGCTCTGCGGGAGGGATTCCCTTATCAACACGTCTATGGACGGCTTAAGACTACATTTGCTTAACCCCATGGTGCCAGCTGCCACTGGCTCTTTAAGGGGTTTGTTATGCTGAAAGGCAGAGCAGGGCTTATGGCCACGTGTTGATTGATTGGCTGTCATGGAAGAATGGAACAAAGGTGAAGATTTAACAAGAGCCTGATTGTAGTGCACAAATCAGATACTGGAATTTTTACCTTCCAGCAGTTGAAGGACTTTCAAAGGTTAAGCTTACTTAAGTGTTTAAAGGTCAGGAACTTCATTTAGAAACATTTGCACTATATTGTCAATGAGCTGTGTTGTGTATTTAACATTTTAGAAGCAAGAGCAAAAAGGATCTAAAGTTTCACAACATGCTGTGCTGTGTGTTACTTATCTGTCCCAAATAAAGGGGTGTCAGTTCTCTATCTAGTTGGCACAATTGAGTTTTTTTTTCCAGATTTTTTGGGGACCTGCATAACACATACTTTGGGATATCTGAAAAATTGTGACACACTGTCTACCAGTTATGCTAGTTTCACATCTATGCATTTTGTAGTGAATTTTCTGAAATGTAAAAATGCAGGGCAATCTATTTAACATTTTTTTTCCTATAGTTTCCCTTTTCATCCATGCAGCTTCCTGCAGCGTGTTTTTTGAAAAAACTTTTTTACATGCAGGACAACAGCTAAAAGTACCCCTGACCTTAAAGTGGAGCTCCACCCAAAATAGGAATCTCTGCTTATTTGCCTCCTCTCCCCCTGCTGCCACATTTGGCACCTTTTGGGGGGTACTTGGTTTTGACAGGTACATGCTCCCACTTCTGGTTGACTTTGCCACAGCGATATCATTCGGAAGTTTGGCCCCCCTCCTTTTTTCCCCGCCGCTGGGTTATTCACAATGCGCAGTGCGCAGTACTTTTCCCTTACTCGAGATGATGGTGGCAGCACCCGAGAGCCAATTGACAAATCGGCTCGGGTGAATACACTGCTGGATTCGTGGACAGGTAAGTGTCCAAATATCAAAAGTCAGCAGCTATAGTATTTGTAGCTGCTGACTTAAATTGTTTTTGGAAGGAGCCTGGAGCTTCGCTTTAATCAACCACAAATAAAATTAAAGACAACAAATCTCCAATGATAAGAACAAAAAAGGAGCAGAGGGTTAATTGCCCAAAGAGCTAGCAATTAGAATTACAGCACAGTTTCCTACCTGACCTAATCTTTTCCTATACAGTCAGCAATCCTTATTTTTTCCCTATAGCAGTTTCTAGTACACTAACACCAACATCATGGCTGCCATATGGCCCCCCTTTTATAGTGATGGAGCTTGCTTATCCAAAAGCCCATTTGTTGGCCCTTCTAAGCCGGTGGGCCATATTTTAAAAGCTATGCAGTGTGTAATATGTTAATAAAAAAATAAAACAAGCTAAATATGCACCAAGTTTTGCCAGGACCGCAACTCTTGATTATGTAGGATTCACCTCAAACCCATGGCAGTAGCAAACCTGGACCTCATCCCTACTAATGACAAGTAGGAACATGTTAAGTGTTAGAAGCACATTTATTTAATTGGCAACATTGTATCAGACGCAAAAAGAGACTGTCTGCCAAATAGAAAACACATCAGATACATTTACTCCAAGCAGAAACGTGTTGACATGAAGATTTTTAAGGTTCCAGTTCACACACAGATATGCCAGTAAACAGAAAAATGACACCAAGGAAATAAAGCTCCCACCAAAAGTGCCAAGACACCATTTAAATTCCTTCTGAGGGTTCAGTCCCTTCTGAACTGGACGAGATTTGAACCATGTATGGGCAGGCTGAATGTACCCAAGTTGATTGATCGATCAACTTGGGTACAACCAGTCTGTCAGAATCTTTATGCTATTATATAGCTGCTAGTAGTAATCACTGTGTTCTCCCAGTTGGAACAGATTCCCCTGCCCCTCTGATGGGAGAACACAATGGCTCTGCGGGAGGGATTCCCTTATCAACACGTCTATGGACGGCTTAAGACTACATTTGCTTAACCCCATGGTGCCAGCTGCCACTGGCTCTTTAAGGGGTTTGTTATGCTGAAAGGCAGAGCAGGGCTTATGGCCACGTGTTGATTGATTGGCTGTCATGGCAGTCACGTGATTGGAAAAGTTTCTGTGAGCCGCCAATCACTGCGCAGGACGTGTGATCTCGGTACAGCATTGTCAGTGCTATTACATGGCCGCATAATTGCGTGCGCTCACCGCCAAGAGGCTAATCCAGCTATTTAAGGTTGGATCAAACAATGATAATGTTTCTGTAGGCCTTCCCCCAGCCACTACAGAAATCCCCAAGCTGAGAATTCTGAAAACAATCAGCGGGAATTCCTTTCCGTTCCCCAAGATAGGCCAGCACTTTACTCCATTCTCTTTGAATGAATGATTTGTATAGCGCTGCAAATGCGAACTGAATCGTCTCAAGGCTTTATTCCAAATGTACTGTCACCAGATGAAATGCATTGTTTCAATAACAATATTTGGTGGTGATTTCAAAAGCAGACACATATCTTCTGAAGTCTGCAGGTAGTTCAAGTTCAAGTATAAATCATACCCTTTTGTAGCGCTATCCTGGCAGGAGCTGCTTGGTAGATTGGGTTTACTGTTCTTCTGTAGGGATGAGCTTCGAGTTCGAGCCGAACTCATGTTCGACTCGAATATTGCCTGTTCAGCGAACAGCGAACAATTTGAGGTGTTTGCGGCAAATTCGAAAAGCCGCGAGCACCCTGTAAATGTCTATGGGAGAAATCTTAAGTGCTAATTGTAAAAGCCTTTATGCAAGTTATTGTCATAAAAAGTGTTTGGGGACCTGGGACCTGCCCCAGGGGTCATGTATCAATGCAAATTTTTTTTTTTTTAAAACGGCCGTTTTTTCAGGAGCAGTGATTTTAATAATGCTTAAAGTGAAACAATAAAAGTGTAATATTCCTTTAAGTTTCGTACCTGGGGGGTGTCTATAGTATGCCTGTGAAGGGGCGCATGTTTCCCGTGCTTAGAACTGTCCCTGCACAAAGTGTCATTTTTGCAGGAAAAAAAAAAAAGCTATTTAAAATCACTCGCGGCTAATGAATTGCCGGCTCCCGTAACACAGAGAACAGTCATTCATTGAAAGTCATTGATAAAAAAAAAAAAAAAAAAGCATGGGGTTTCCCCCAAATTCAATTACCAGGCCCTTCAGGTCTGCTATGGATATTAAGGGGAACCCCGCTTCAAATTTTAAAAAAAAATTACGTAGGGGTCCCCCTAAATATCTATACCAGACCCTTCAAGTCTGGGATGGATTTTAAGGGGAACCCCAGCCAAAAGAAAAATGGCGTGGGGTCCCCCTCAAAATCCATACCAGACCCTTATCCGAGCACGCAACCTGGCATGCCCCCCCCTCCCTCCTGAATCGTACCAGGCCACATGCCCTCAACATTGGGAGGGTGCTTTGGGGGTCTGTGACCCCCCAAAGCACCTTGTCCCCATGTTGATGAGGACAAGGGCCTCATCCCCACAACCCTGGCCATTGGTTGTGGGGGTCTGCGAGCGGGGGGCTTATCGGAATCTGGAAGCCCCCTTTAACAAGGGGACCCCCAGATCCCCCCCTGTTTGAAATGGTAAGGGGGTACCATTTCACAAAGAAAGTGTATTTTTTTTAAAAAAAACACACAGACACCGTTGAGAAAAGTCCTTTATTAAAAATAAAAAAATTTAAAAAAGATTCCAGTGGTGGTAATCCACTCTTGCTATCCAGCGATGGCTGATCTCTTCTCCGTGATCCAGCAATGGGTGATCTCTTTCCCCCCCCTGTGTGAAATGGTAAGGGGGTACCCTACCATTTCACCAAAAAAGTGACAAAAATTTTAAAAATGACAGGAGACGGTCTTTTACAATTCCTTTATTAAAATCTTCTTTCTTCTGGTCTTCCTTCTTCCTTTCTTCATCCTTCGGTTTCTTCATCTTCTTCTTCTTCCATCTTCTTCTTTCTCCGATCCGCTTCTTCTTGCTCTAGTCTTCTCGTCCGGCATCTTCTTCCACGGCGTCGGCGTGTCTTCTTGGGCCGCTCCGCGCAATGAGAGGCTCCTGCTGTGTGAGACTTTGCTGCATCTGATAGCTCTTTTATAACGGAGGGCGGGGGCCACCTGGTGACCCCGCCCACCTCTGACGCACGGGGACGTCATGGGGACTTCCCTATGGCTTTCCCCATGATGTCAGAGGGGGGCGGGCCGTCACTTTTTTGGTGAAATGGTAGGGGTACTTTTGTACCCCCTTACCATTTCACACAGGGGGGGGCGGGATCTGGGGGTCCCCTTGTTAAAGGGGTCTTCCAGATTTTGATAAGCCCCCTGCCCCCAGACCCCCACAACCAATGGCCAGGGTTGTGGGGATGAGGCCCTTGTCCTCATCAACATGGGGACAAGGTGCTTTGGGGGGTCACAGACCCCCAACGCACCCTCCCAATGTTGAGGGCATGTGGCCTGGTAAGGTTCAGGAGGGAGGGGGGCCGCTCTCATCCCCCCTCCTTTCCTGCGGCCTGCCAGGTTGCATGCTCGGATAAGGGTCTGGTATGGATTTTGAGGGGGACCCCACGCCATTTTAATTTTTTTTTTGGCCGGGGTTCCCCTTAAAATCCATCCCAGACCTGAAGGGTCTGGTATGGATATTTACGTGGACCCCTACGTAATTTTTTTTAAAATTTGAAGCAGGGTTCCCCTTAATATCCATAGCAGACCTGAAGGGCCCGGTAATTGAATTTGGGGGAAACCCCACGCTTTTTTTTTTTTTTTATCAATGACTTTTTTTTTTTTTATCAATGACTTTCAATGAATGACTGTTCTCTGCGTTACGGGAGCCAGCAATTCATTAGCAGTGAGTGATTTTAAATAGCTTTTTTTCCTGCAAAAATTACACTTTGTGCAGGGACAGTTCTAAGCACGGGAAACATGCGCCCCTTCACAGGCATACTATAGACACCCCCCAGGTACGACATTTAAAGGAATATTACACTTTTATTGTTTCACTTTAAGCATTATTAAAATCACTGCTCCTGAAAAAACATCCGTTTTAAAAAAATTGATTTGCATTGATACATGTCCCCTGGGGCAGGGGTGTGTCGTCACATCACATGACTTTATCAGGGAATGATGAAGTAATGTGATGTGACGACACTAGTAGGAAAATAGACTACACTTAGACACCGGAAGTGACATCCGGACCACGAGCACGGCGCTCGTTTTTACACTGAATTCTGTCTGTCTGAAATCGTGAGTACCCCTGTGTTTTATTTGTGGTTTTATTAAATAAACTGTACATACTTCACTATCTGGGGCTCCTTCCTCTTCCCTCCATGATTTACATGTTTGCTACCTGGGAGGACTACAAGTGAAAAAATACCCCTGATGTGCAGTGAGTGAAATAATACCTCTGATGTGATGAGAGTGACAAACCAAGCCCCAATACACACCCAGGAGAGCAATATTGATCTATGCTGTTTATCTTACAGCAGTGAGGTAAGGAGCCACTGCATCCGTTATTTGCGGGCACCCAGAAGAGTACGGTTTGGATCACCTCGCACACATTGAGTCATAGAGTACTATCTCCCCTGCATCTTTGGACGGACTTTATCCATCACACTCCATTTAAACAGAGATTCACCATTTCTGTGGACGTTACTTGTCACCTAGTTTGACACAGCCACATTACATCCCTGTGGATGATTTTTTTCTTGTCGCACTTTATATTTACCCATTTTTCTGGACAATCACCGTTTGCACTGCATATATATATATTGATATTTTATATATATATATATATATATATATATATATATATATATATATATATATATATATATATATTGTATTGCATTTTTGCATAGATATATACTTTTTTGCACATTCTGTTTACACTTTGGATCACCGACGCAGTCCTTTCTTTTAATACTATTGCTTATTTATTGCACCATTTTGCACAGATTCACTCTGATTAGGATTTGAACACCAGTGTGTTTATTTGCTGGCATCTAAATATCATCCCATGTTTTAGCACATTTATTTATTTATTTTTCTGTTTCTAGCACAATATTATTCGTTTTAGCAAGATTTCCACACTCAGATATAATTATAATATTATTTAGAGGATTTTATTGTTTATATCTATCCAAAGATATATATTTTACTTTTAGAGAATCTATTGCTTATATTTATCTGGAGCGTCAGCGCAACACCATATATTGATTTTTTACACATTTTATAGGGTGGGGTTTGCACCCCTGTCGGTGGTTTGCTGCAACCAAATGCTATCTTTATTTACTTAATTTTAATATTTATATATCCACTATTTTATCGATTCCTGGGTACACCACTATAGTAGCGCGGGAATACCTACTTACCTTTAGTTGATAGGATGTGCTAAGTATATTCTTGTATTGTGTTCTGATTGTAAGCTATATAATCTTGTAACTTCTTTTAATACCTTATGTTAGCTTTCTTATTTCCTTGGGAAATAAATGAGACTTGATTACTCATAAACCGTGTGTTTGGTTTCATAGCTAACCTTGTATTATTGTGATATTAACAGTAGCATGCGGTAAGAGTTTTAATAGACCAACCAATCTATAGGGACTAGACAAATTAATACACAGAGATTATAGTAATTATTATATTGCTTACTTCAACTGCTGTCATGTAGGGGGTAGCCCTCGGATCCAATCTTCCGATGTAAGTATGGGATGTCCTAGTAGGCCCCCTGCTTTTTGTCGGACCACAAACAATTTTGTGTGTCCTATCTCATTGATATTTACTTTACAGACAAATTTGCATAGACAGACATCAACTCCTAAAGAAGCAAGCTGAGTATGCAGATGTACATGCATTTTTTGTATTACTACCATTGCATATCACCATGTGTAGGGCTGTTTACAACTTGCACTATGCTGTTTCAATGAGTTTACTATTCATGTATATATTTTTTATGCCAATAAATTCTGAGATTTTAGTTACTCAACTTACTCCATTTACTGGTTTTGACCATTACAATCACCTTGTTTAAAGTCCAATGGGTAACATTTTGTTGTATTGCAGGTTGCAGTACATAGCAGTATGTACATAAATGAGTAAGTAAAGGCTTAGAGCAATTACAGTTCACTAGACAATATGTTCAGCAGACTATTTTGGAGGGGTACTGAATTAAAATTCACAAAGGTCCGAATCGCATTTTTATGTGATTACTCAGATTATTTACATCTCATCACGGCCTTCTCCTCCTATATTACAATCACGCACTTACATCAGTGTCCTCATTCTCCCGCACATCACAGTCACCCACTTCACATCACATCATTTCCCTCTCAGGCCTCCTTTACATCACACCCCCACCACCACCTCCTTCACTGTAGTGTACTGAACTCCTTTCAGATCACACCCCCTTTATTCATAGCACCCCCTTTCAAATCATAATCCCCACAGTACTGTCTCCTGCCCACTTCACATCAACTCCCCCACAGCACTGCTCCCCCTTCACATCACCCCCCTGCCCCCTTTCACCCCCCCCCCCCCAAAAGTCTACCCCCTTCACAACCCCCTACAGCCCTGACTCCCTTTACATCACCCCCACAGCACTACCCCCCTTTATACCACCCCCCCATAGTACTGCCTGCCTTCACATCACCACCCTACAGACTGCCCCGCCTATTCACAAACCCCAAACTGCACTGTCACCCCCTTTACATCTCCCCCCTACAGCACTGCCCCCCTCTCACATCAAAAACTCCAACCCCATAGTAGTGTGCTCAGCCCTCTTCACATACCCCCCCCCCCCCCCCACAGCACTGCCCCCCTTTACTTCAACCCCCCTTTACATGATCCCCCTACAGCACTGCCCACCTTTCACATCATCACTTGTTTGAAGTTTTCTGCACAACATTTAGACAAGCCTGTGAAATACTCGGAGAATATAGTCTGGTCAGATGATACCAAAATTTAACTCTTTGGATGCCATAATACACTTCATGTTTGAAGGTCAAATGGCACTGCACATCACCCCAGAAACACCCCCCATACCAACAGTGAAGTTTGGAGGTGGGGGAACTTCATGGGGTGGGGCTGTTTTCAGCATACGGTACTGGCAAACCTCATGTCATTGAAGGATGAATGAAAAATGTACCAATACATTCTTGATAAAAATATGCTGCCATCTACCAGGATGATGAAGATGAAATGAGGGTGGACATTTCAGCAAGACAATGATCCCAAACACAAAGCCAAGGAAACTCTCAATTGGTTTCAAAGACAGAAAATAAAGCTGCTAGAATGGCCCAGCCAACCACCTGACTTAAATCCAACAGCAAATCTATGGAAAGAACTAAAGATCATAGTATATAGAAGAGGCCCAAGGAACCTTCAAGATTGTAAGACTGTGTGGAAGAATGGGCCAAAATCACACCTGAGCAATGCACACGACTAGTTTCTCCATAGAGGCGTCCAACAATAATTCTAGCTTCCACAGACTGGCTACAGTATGTGTTCATGTGGTACACAGGTTAGTCCTGTTAATTTAAGGAGGTGCTCTTAACAACAACTCGTGTATAAAAGACACCTGTCCACAAAATCTCTTTCTTCCATTCAAACCTCACCATCATGGGCAAGACCAAAGAGCTGTCAAAGGATGCCAGGGACAAGATTCTAGACCTGCAAAAGGCTGGAATGGGCTACAAGACCATCAGCAAGAAGCTTGATGAAAAACTGCGGGATCGATTATTCGCAAATGGAAGAAATACAAAATAACCATTGATCGCCCTCAGTCTAGAGCTCCATGCATGATTTTGCCTCACAGGGTAAAAATGATCATGAGAAAACTGAGGGATCAGCCCAGAACTACAAAGGAGGAGCTTGTGCATGATTTTAAGGCAAACAAACCATTGGTATAACAATACGCTGCAATGGATTGAAATCCTGCAGCGCCCACAAGCACCTCAAGAAGGCACATGTACTAGCCTGTCTGATGTTTTGCCAATGAACATCTGAATGATTCAGAGAAGGATTGGGAGAAAGTGCTGTGGTCAGATGAGACCAAAATTGAGCTCTTTGGCATTAACTCAACTCACCATGTTTGGAGGAAGAAAAATTCTGACTATGACCCTAACAACACAATCCGTACAGTCAACCACGGAGGTGGAAACATTATGTTTTGGGGCTGTTTCTCTGCTAAAGGTAGAGGCCGACTTTGCCGCATTGAAGGGCCAATGGACGGGGCCATGTATTATAAAATCTTGGATGAGAACCTTCTTCCCTCAGCCAGAACACTGAAGATGGGTGATGGATGGGTCTTCCAGTATGACAATGACTCAAAGCATACCACAAAGGCAACAAATGAGTGGCTCAAGAAGAAGCACATTAAGGTCATGGAGTGGCATAGCCAGTCTCCGGACCTTAATCCCTTTAGAAATTTCATGGAGGGAGATGAAACTTCGAGTTGCCAAGCGACAGTCAAGAAACCTTAAGAAATTTGAGAAGATCTGTAAAGTAGAGCTGGCCAAAATCCCTCCTGAGATGTGTGCAAACCTGGTACCCAACTACAAAGAACGTCTTACCTCTGTGCTTGCCAACAAGGGTTTCTCCACCAACTACTAAGTCATGTTTTGCTTGGGGATCAAATACTTATTTACTCACTGAGCTGCAACTCAATTTATATTATTTGTATCATGTGTTTTTTTCTGGATTTTTGGTTGATATTCTGTCTATCATTTAAAATACACCTATGATAAAAAAAAAATATAGAACCTTCATTTCTTTGTAAGTGGGCAAACTCTACAAAAATCTGCAGGGAATCAAATAATTAGTTTCCCCACTGTACATCCCAGGAGTCTTCATAGGCCTTTTTTTCTTTCATCTGGAGACAGGGAGGAGGGGTTTTCTCAGCTAAGCACACCCCTCTGCCTGCATGCCAGAGCTAAGGGAAGATGGGTTCCAGGAAGAAAATGCTACATGAATCATCTGCCCTTAGTCAAGATGGTTGTGTTTAGAAATGCTAGGGAGGTGTTTGTTAAAGTGATTTCTCAACAAAATAAAACATAGAGACCTAGGACACCGTTACGCGGACCCTAGTGGGGCCTGACTTCCGCTTCCGCCGACGCGACCGGATGTGACGGTCGGACGCGGCGTTCGGATGTGAACTGCGGGAGGTTTGAGATCAGCCTGAGTCTCCGACAGTATCCTGAATAGTCCCTGCTACCGAGACCCTAAGCCCGCGAAAACGAACGCTTGGTGGTGCCCGAGTCTCCTACGGAACCCTGATCGGCCTCTGCTACCGAGACTTTAAACCCATGAAACCCGTGAAAATGATCGCTTGGTGCGATGAGCAATAGTAAGCAGTCGGCGGCCGATCGTCTTAAAGAATTTGCTCGAACGGATAAGCAAGACGGCGGGCGTAGCCCCCCACAGACACGGAGTGGTGGACCATCAGCGCTGGAAACCCAGAAGCTTAACACGCCCCAGCCGCAGTCCGGGAAAGCAGCAGAAAAACAGGAGAAACATCCCAAACTGACCCTGGAACAGATGAACTCCCAGATAATGGAGGCCATCCACTCGAGTAATACAGCCCTAACAGGTAAAATGGATGAGATTATAAATGACATAGGACTGATCAGGCATGATATGCAGAGTATAAGAGAGAGAATGATGGAAGTGGAAAATAGGACTGCTTTATTGGAAGATACTGTTACCCCTATGCCTAAAAAGATAGTCACGATAGAAAAACAGATTACCCTGTGGCATCAAAAATCTGATGATTTTGAGAACCGTATGCGCCGCAATAACTTAAGAATAGTCGGTTTACCAGAGAAGGCAGAAGGGTTTAACCCTGGTGACTTTATAGAAAAATGGCTGAAAAATGTATTCCCAGATATGGAGGTATCAGCAGCATATGCAGTGGAGAGAGCGCATAGGGTCCCGGCAGTAACACCTAAACCAGGGTTTCCCCCTAGACCCCTGTTGGCACGACTACTAAATTGCAGAGACAGAGACACAATTCTGCGGAAAGCAAGACAAAAAGGAGAGATTCGCTATGAAAATAGCAAAATATCAATATTCCCAGACTTCTCTCTGGAGCTGCAAAAACAACGGGCAACATTTTATGAAATAAAACGAAAAATGAGAGAGGCAGGAATTGAATATTCTATGGCATACCCAGCCCGATTGAGAGTGGAGGAAGGGGGAAAGACTTTGTTCTTCAGTACACCTGAACAAGCTAAAGATTGGCTGGAAATAACTAAGCCTATGCCTCGATAGGAGAAACAGAGAAGCCCTGAAAGGATAAGAGACACCAAGAAGATCGGGACTTTGGGGGGGGGGGCGGAGGAGGGGGGATGAGAGGGACACTCTCCCTACTTTATATTTGTTTTTATTTCCCCCTTTTTTTTTTTGGGTTAAAGGAAGAAGTTTTAATAGTTTATGGGTTTGGTTTTCTCTTTCTTTCTTGGTGTGTTTTGGTTTTTTTTTGTTTCTTCTCTCTCATTTTTTTTTTTCTTGTGCTTTGCCCTTTTCGTCTTTTTTTTTTTCTCCCCCTTTCCTTCTCTTCTTTTCTTTTTTTTTTTTTTTTTTGGGGGGAGAAATGGGAAAAGGTAAAATGTAAATGTTTATTTGTGTTTTTTTTTTTTGATAGGGGAGCGGGAGGGATAGGGAGGAGGGGGGGTAAAGTTGAGGGTGATGGGGTGTGTATAAATAGGAAAATGGAGCTAAAATCACAGAGAAACACATTGAAATAAGCACTAGCTACAAGGGGAAGAGAGGGAAGAGTGAGAGGAAATCTCTCTCTTTCCCCCCTTTTTTTTTTTTTATATACAATAATAAGGGAAGGCTAGGGTAAGGTAAAGAGACACATTATAAACACTATAAACACAAATAAATGGGGGAAGGGGGAGGGATGGGGAGTGAATAGATAAAATAGAGTTGGGCACAAGGAAGGAGGAAGGGAGGGGGGAGGGAGGGAGGGAGGTGTGGGAAGGGAGAGAACAAGAAAAACATATTTTTTTTTTTTTTTTTGTGCGGTGTTTCCCTTTTTTTTTTTTTTTTTTCTTTTTTTTCTTTTGCGGTGTAACGTTTTTTTTTATTTTTATTTTTTAAAAGGGAGGGAGAGGGTGAAAGGAGGGGATGCCTTCTCCTCCCCCCTCCTTGGCGGCCCCCCCTCGCCCCTTATATTCCCGATTAAGCGGAAAAAGGGTAGGAGCAGACAGGCTGAAATTGAAATAAATTACCTATATAAGAGCAAAAATGCAATATGTTGGTAATGCCCTAAAAAAAATGTTATGGATGAATGGAACGGAATGGATGAATGAGAGGAGAGAGGTAGAAAAGAGAATGGTCACGGAAAGGAAAAAGGGACATAGGATTTATTTTTCCTCTTCTTTTATTTTTCGGGGGAATAATGGCTAAAATAAAATACATCAAATATGAGTAATCAGCACACATTTTTGTCATGGAATGTGAGAGGTATGGGAACACAATTAAAACGAACACAGTTTTTTTCAGAAATTAACAAGGTGCAGGCAAAGATCATTTGTATCCAAGAAACACATATGACTAAAGAGAGATTGAAATATCTAGAAAAATCTTGGATACAATGGTCAAGCCACTCATGTCATACTACATATTCAAGAGGGGTTTCTCTTTTGGTCCATCGAGGGGTAACATGGGAGTGCATTAGAGAAAAAAGAGATCCCGATGGAAGATATGTTTTTGTCTTTGCGTTGGTGCATGCATTGCCTGTTGTAATCATGGGGATTTATAACCCCCCCCCCCCAGCTACAATGCGAGTACTGAAAGAGGCAGTGATATTTATGTCAGAATATCCAGAGGCATATGTCATATGTATGGGAGATTTCAATATGTGTTTACACCCAAAATTAGAAGAAATAAGCATAAAGGAGGGGAAGGGTCGAAGGTGTTGGAGAAATTTATGAATGAAGTAGGATGGGCTGACTTGTGGAGGATCAGAAACCCTGGGACCCGGGCTTATTCATGGCATGCTCCTGGGAGAGGGCGCATGTCTAGAATAGATATGGTAATGGGGAACGAAAAGATCCTGCCAATGGTTCGGTCTGTGGCGTACATGACAAGAGGGGTGTCTGACCATTCTGGATTGGCCTTTGAGCTAAAAATAGGCCCAAAGGGAATAAGACCGGGGTATAGGATACAGGCTCAATGGTTAACCCAGATAGGATTAAATGATAGAATTCCAGAGCAAATGGGAATGTTCCTAGAAGCACATGGCAACAGGAAAATAGATGGAGTACTCTGGGACACATTTAAGGCATACTTGAGGGGGATAACAAGATCAACAATATCATACATTAAACGTACTAATAGGCAGGAAGAGGAGGAAATATGCGCACAGGCAGAAAATAGGTTTATAGAGGACCCCTCAAATATAAACCAAATAAGATGGGCAGCCTCATCACGGCAATATAAGAACCAACTAATAATTAACGCTAAGCGTAAGAAACTCCAATATGCACAAAAAAACTTTGAACAAGGACAACAATATAATAAGATGCTGAACTTTATGATAAAACGACAAACACCATCACTAGCAATATCAGAGGTGAAAAACGAAAAAAGAGAGGTGGTAAACACATTAGATGAGATACTTGAGACATTCCAAAAATACTATATTAACATGTATACATCAACACTGACCTGTACTCGAGAAGATATAGAGGAATACCTGAAGGATTTGAACTTCCTTAAATTAACAGAGGAACAAAAAGAGGAGTTAGAGAGGGATATAGAGGAAGAGGAAGTACGAGAAGCTATCTTCTCTCTGGGAAAGGGTAAGTCCCCAGGACCAGATGGCATACCACTGGAAATGTACCAGCGATATGCAGAAATTATGGTACCAGTTATGACCAAAATGTATGGAGAGGCGTTCCAAAGGGGAGAAATGCCTGTTTCCATGTATGATGCCACAGTCATATTGATACCAAAACCAGACAAAGACAGAACTGAGTGTGGGTCGTATAGGCCAATATCATTATTAAATATAGATTATAAAGTATTGGCAAAAGTGCTTGCCAAAAGGCTCAATCAGGTAATCTTGTCTATAATAGCGGAGGACCAAACTGGCTTTATGCCAGGGAAATCCACATCAATTAATATTAGAAGGACGCAATATATGACACAAATGAGAGAGTTTATCCCGGAAACAAGTGCCTTGGCATCATTGGATACAGCCAAGGCATTTGACTCTATAGAATGGGAATTTCTGCAGACAGTCCTGGAAAGGAATGGATTTGGGGAAAAATTTAGAAAATGGGTGAGAATAATCTATAAACAACCATGCTCCAATTTGCTAATAAACGGTATATTATCTCCTACAATAAAACTATATAGAGGAACAAGACAGGGCTGCCCAATGTCACCGCAATTGTTTGCTCTGGCAATTGAGGCATTGGCAAATAGATTCAGACAATCAGATAAATATAAAGGGATTAGAGTAGGAGAAAAAATCGAACACATAGGCCTATATGCTGACGATATTATATTATATATGGGAGATGCGCAAGCATCTCTGACGGAAGCAATGAGAATAATAGAAACATACGGGAGGTTCTCAGGGTTAAAAATAAATTGGCAAAAATCCGCACTGATGCCCTTGGGAACAGGTAATGAAAGGAGAGCTCAGACCCCACTAAAAATAGTTGAAGTATTTAAATATTTAGGAGTAAATATTACGTTGAAACATGAAGACGAGATGGAAGCCAACATACTCCCACTAGTAGAACATGTGAAGAGAAAATTGGAAATATGGACAAAGCTACCTATATCAATGGCAGGCAGAATACACCTGATAAAATCTATTATACTACCCAAGTGTTTATATGTATTTGCACACTCCCCTGTAAAAATACCAAAACAGATATTTAAAAAATTAAACTCACAGATGACTCGGTTCATTTGGGCATATGGAAGATGTAAATTAAAATTTAATAAACTACAAAGACCAAAGACAGAAGCTGGACTGGCCCTCCCGGATTTATATTTATACTATTTGGCAGGGCAATTGAAACATCTAAGATCATGGGTAGGACAGGAAAAAATAACAAGGATAGAGGAATATCTCCTTAGTAAAATGCAAATAGATGATTTAATGACGGGATTAGAATTAAAAGACTTGAGGAGAGTGGGAGCAAAAATTCCCCTTTTGAAAGTGGCAAGGACAGTATGGAGAGAGGCTAAGAAACTGACGGGATTTGTTGGAATCCCAACAGAAACTGCGCTTTGGAACAATCCAAAATTTGAACAATTGGAAGCCTTTGAGGATAGTAAATTTTGGAAGCAGAATAAGATAACAACTTTCGGTCAGCTATATGACAAAAATGTGATACTAACCTATGAAAACCTATGTAAACAATATAATATACTGAGTAAACAGTTCTACAGATACCTTTAGCTGAGGCAGGTGCTACAGACACAGTTTAGGAGAGAGGAATTAAAAATATCTAAATATCCCCTTATAGGCATCCTGAGATCACAGGGACCTAAGGGATTGATAGCAAAGATTTACACACACCTGTTACAGAAGAAAATAGAAGGTGAACCATTGAAAATAAGGGATAAGTGGCAGGAGGCTATCCCAGACATGAGCGATCATGAATGGGATGAAGCCTGCAATTCCCACTGGAAGGCATCCCCTGCAATGAATAACAGGATAATACAGATGAATATAATACATCAGACGTACTTGGCTCCAAATAGATTGCACAAAATGGGGAGGATGACTGAACCAAGATGCACTAGATGTGGGCAGGGGGGAGCAGACTTCCTTCATGTAATGTGGTACTGTGGTAAAATAAGAAAATATTGGCAACAAGTAGCTAGGAAAATAGGAAAAGTCCTGAATAAATCTTTTATAGCTACGATGGAATTATGTTTGTTGGGGATATTGAGGGAAGAGAGAGATAATATAGATAACAATACCTTCTTAAGGGAGGTACTGTTTCTGGCAAGAAAACAAATAATAGAAAAGTGGATTCAGTCATATCCCCCGACAGTAACCCAATGGGTGAGAGCAGTAAACCAGGTCCTACCCTATGAAAAAATTATGTACGAACAAAGGGGGAACGGGCGAAGGTATGAAAAAATATGGGCAAACTGGACCAGAACATGGCTAACAGTGGATAGAGGAATATCTGAAAATATAGTATTAAGTGACCACAGAGGGTGAAAGAGGAAGGAATGAAAGGAAGGAGCAAATGTAATTATAATTTGTATTATATAAAGAAATGTAAAAGCATATAAAGATGTATAATGTAAATTATTATGTAATGAAAAATTTGGAATAAAGAGTTTTGAAAAAAAAAACCATAGAGACCTGGATGGATGGGTAGGTTTGCTTTGAATAATCTAAAATGAATTCAATTGCATTTTTGGTTTTTGGTTTTAGATACGGTTAAAGTCTGCTATGAATATAAATATATTTTATTTATTTATCAGCCAAGTATAGCATGGCTTCTTATGTTTTGTTTACTCAGTGAGTGGATGAATGAAAGGTCTGTCTCCTCATTTCATAGAGCGATGAATGGAAGCCATGGTACAGCTTGACGGGTGACTGAATTAACAGAAGATTATTGCTGCACGATGGGTAGTGGACAGAATACTGTATTTCAACGTGGACTGCAACTATCAGCACAAGAGACACATTAAAGCAAGTACTACCCCTAGGGTTGATTTAAAAAAATAAAATAAACTTAGTCTTTAAAAATGGTTCTAAGGGCAGAAGGTTTTTTATCTTAATGCATTCAATGTGTAAGATAAAAAAACCTTCAGTGTGAAGCAGCCCCCCCTAATACTTACCTGAGCCCCATCTCTCAATCCAGCGATGTTACATGAGAGCCTCGGCTGTCCAGGACTCTTCCTCCTGATTGGCTAAGACACAGCAGTGGGTGCCATTGGCTCCCCCTCCTGTCAATCAATGTCAGTGAGCCAATGAGGAGAGAGAGGGGACCGGGCCGAACCACGGCTCTGTGTCTCAATGAACACAAAGAGCAGCGGCTCAGCTTGGGTACCCCCATAGCAAGCTGCTTGCTGTGGGTGCTCTTGGCAGGAAAGAGGGGCCAGGAGCGCCGGTGAGGGACTCAAGAAGAGGAGGATCTGGGCTGCTCTGTGCAAAACCATTACACAGAGATGGGTAAGTATCATATGTTTGTTATTTTTAAGCAAAAACATCTGTGTCCCATTGGAGAGATTTCAATTCACTTCCTGTCCCATAACAAAACAGCCGGTAAGGGGAAATCCCTCCAAACTGAGTAAAGTCCTGGTTGCCACCAGGGTCTCCAGAACTTATGTCCCCATTCAAAGATTTAACCTATATTCCCATTCTGCCAACCAGGGCTGATGTAAGCAATCATGGGGCCCCGCACAGCCCATATTTTCACAAAAAAAGCACTAAAATTACTATTAGCAGACACAATATAACATAACTTACAAAATTCCTGCCAAATCAGTCAAACAGCTCAACAAATCCAGCTTCAAAATCAGAGGAGCTGGGTGGAAAGTTATCAGCCAGTGACTGCATCCAATCAGATGTATCATCCAATCAGATGCAGTCATTGTCTGGGTATTCAGACAATCCGGCTTCTGTCAGACGTGCATGTTGGAAAACCAACAGCCGATCAAGTCCCTATCAGCGCTCTCAGCCTAGGGGGGGAGATCGCTGAACTAACCTTGCATTGTTAAATATTACCAGAGACAAATTTGGAGTTTGAAGGGGCAGACAATCAATAGAAATGTATATTAGAAAAATATATATAATTTTATTAATTTTATTTTATTAAACAAATGTAAAAGGCAGACAATTAATTAAAAAAAGAGAGCAATAGAGCTCAATGGTTGCTATACAAAAGAATAGGTACCTCTACATGTTTCACCAAAATCGTGGCTTCTTCTGGAGCTTTTGTAGGACCTTATTACATTACCACCCTTTAAGAAGGTCACGGTTCCAGGGAATCCTCAGAGCTTGTCAAAAGCTCTAATGAGGTGTCTGTGTACAGAAAATAACCCTGTATTCACACCCTATTATATTGTGAAGTTTGACAAATGAATGGACTGACACGGGTATCGGGTTAACTCAGGTTTAATTGCGGGACAGAGCAGCTTTTTTGACCTTCCCTGGACTATAGGTATCTTATTGATACCAAATAAATGAACATTGGCACTTTCAGAATAAGGAATTGTTCAGGTGGCAATTTTTCTGAAGTCTGTTGTTAGCATATGAAGTATGTATTCTGGGGAGGATACCCGTGTCAGTCCATTAATTTGTCAAACTTCCCGATATAATAGGGGGGGAATACAGGGTTATTTTCGGTACACAGACACCTCATTAGAGCTCTTGACGGGCACTGAGGATTCCTTAACCACTTCGGGACCGCCGCACACCGATGAACGTCCCTAATTTGAGGACGGATATAGTTGTTATGGCAGAAGCTACCTGCCATAACCCCGGTATCCCCGTGTTCCGGTACAAGATAAAAGTGGTCTCTGCTGCAGATTCGCTGTGAGATCTCTTTTATCAGCGGTGGGAGAGGGTCCCCCCTCCCGCCGCGATCCGGTGCCCTCGCCGCTTACCAGAGCCGTCGGCAGCGGTGGAAGCGATTGGATCCTTCCCGTGGCTGTGCATGGAGACGAGTGAGGTGAAGATGGCCCCCACCCATCTCCATGACACTGCAGGGCAGAAGCGACGTCAAAACATCACTTCCGCCTGTAGCTCTTAAAGGGCCATTTTATTTTTTTCATTTTTTTAAATGACAACATTTTTATTTTATTTTTTTTATTGCATTTTAGTGTAAATATGAGATCTGAGGTTTTTTTGACCCCAGATCTCATATTTTAGAGGTCCTGTCATGCTTTTTTTCTATTACAAGGGATGTTTACCTTGTAATAGAAATAAAAGTGACCCAATTTTTTTTATTTTTTTAAAACAGTGTAAAAATAAAAGGTAAAATAAATAAGAAACTTGTAAGACCGCTGGGCAAATACAGTGTGACAGAAAGTATTCCAACGACTGATTCTCTAGGGTGTTAGAAAAAAATGTATAATGTTTGGGGGCTCTAAGTCATTTTCTATCAAAAAAAATGTTTTTAACCACTTCAGCCCCGGACCAATTTGCAGCCAAAGGACCAGGCCCCTTTTTGCGATTCGGCACTGCGTCACTTTAACTGACAATTGCGCGGTCCTGCGACGTGGCTCCCAAACAAAATTGGCTTCTTTTTTTTCCCACAAATAGAGCTTTCTTTTGGTGGTATTTGATCGCCCCTGCGGTTTTTATTTTTTGCGCTTTAAACAAAAATAGAGCGACAATTTTGAAACAAATGCAATATTTTTTTTTTTTTTTTTTAAATTGTTTATTTATGTCAGGAAATGGGTCTACATGGACCAGTAGGTTACATACTTTCCACATAACATACAAAGCAAAAGACAAAACTGGTGATACAACAACAAGTCTCTGCTAACAGTATCAACAAGAACAAAAAACACCATGTTGTGGAGTTGTGAAATATTGCCGTCTCATGGGCTCACTTCCTAGTTTTCTTTTAATTATCTAAGTACCTACATTTATACAGCCCCCAATATGTGGGGGAGGGTGGAGTTAAAGAGTAGGAAGGACAGATGGGGAAAAAAGAAGAAAGGGGGATTATTGAGTAGGGGGGATTGAGGGAGAGGGGTGGGGGGGGAAGAGGTAGGGGGGGGAGCAGTGTGTGTCTCCCGATCATGAAGTGTCAGTTGGTCTGATCAGAATTGTAGCTGCGGGGCTTGTGTCTATGTCCGTATGACTCAGCATAGTGCTGCCGCTGCACACGATATTATGTGTCTGTGTCAGATCCTCTCAGGGCCTGACCCTCAGCTGAGTATATAAACATATTCCATCCCTGCCAGGTTTTAGTGAATGTCTCCTCTCTGTTTTGCGCTGTGAGGATAAGGTCCTCCATTTTTCTGATGTCCTCCACCTTTTGGAGCCAGAGATCAATGGTCGGCGGAAGGGCCGATTTCCATTGGAGTGGTATGCAGGCCTTAGCTGCGTCAAGTAGGTGGCGGATCACTGACTTCTTGTATTTCCTATCAGGGATATTGGAGGCATGTAAGAGGAAGAACGCTGGGTCATCGGTGATGGGCCGATCAGTAAATTGTTGTATGGTCTCACGCACTACTTTCCAGAAGTGTGTTAGTTTAGGGCATGACCAAAAAATATGCAGCAGGGTCCCTTTGTCTGTGTGACAGCGCCAGCACAAGTCTGATGTAGTTGGGTAAAACTTGTGGAGTAGTGATGGGGTCCTGTACCATCGTGAGAGAATTTTGTAATTTGTTTCCTGGATCTTGGCACAGATAGAGGATTTGTGTGTGAATCTAAGAATATGTTGTCTCTTGGTGGTATTGAATTGACAGTCTAACTCTTTTTCCCATTTAAGTAGTCCCGGGGGTATAAAGTCTGCTGAGGGAGCGTTTAAAAGGTTATAGGTCAGTGAGAGTGTGTGCGGTAGGGCACCCGTATCAGTACAGAGCTCCTCTAGGGCTGTAAGCGTCTGGGCGTCATCTGTGGGGGGTGGGATCGTACTGAGGAAATGGGTTAGTTGGAGTGTCCTCAGGAAATCTAGGCGAAACGGGCCCATAGGATCCAGAAAATCCACCATTGTTTTCCAGCGCCCACCTGAACTGTAGTGGGAAGCTTGGTGTAGGCCCGCCTCACCCAGACCCCGGAAGCTCCCGTCCGAGATACCCGGTGTAAATAAGGGGTTGCCTATTATAGGGTAGAGGGGCGAATTCGGGGAAGAGAGGGACGTCTGCGAAATTAGCCGGGCGCAGATTCCGCGCTGAGTTACCAATCAGTGGGTGAAGTTTGATCTCTGTGGGTAGTGCCGGGTAGCACCATGGTGCTCCCCGGAGAGGGATCGTACTTTGGGATTGTTCCAACCTGACCCATAGCTTGGTTTCCTGATGGCGGCACCAATCTATGAGTCTCCCCAGGTGTACAGCCTGATAATATGCTCGGACATTTGGTAGGGCTAGACCGCCATGCGTTTTGGGGAGAACAAGCAGTTTGTTGGTGAGTCTAGGTCTTTTTTTTGCCCAGACGAATTCTGTGAATGCTGATTGTACCCTTTTGAAAAAAGCGGTTGGTATGTGTATGGGTAGGGCCTGCAGTAAATAGAGGATTTTTGGAAGGATAGTCATCTTTAGGATGTTGCAACGGCCTATCCAGGAATGCATACCAGATTGCCATTGGTTCAGGAGAGATTTTATTTTCGATAGTAGCGGCGGGAAATTAAGTTCGTACAGTTTCGATAGCGTGTGAGGGATGTATGTGCCTAGGTATTTCAGGGCCTTGTTTGTCCACTTCAAGTTAAAGCTGGCTTGGAGGTGTGTGAGCTGCGTTGTCGGTATCCCTACCCCCATCGCCTCTGACTTAGCAAAGTTAATCTTCAAGTTTGAGAGCGCCCCGTATGTTGTAAATTCCTGCATCAAATTTGGGAGGGATATTGTCGGGTTTGAGATTGAGAACAACAGGTCATCAGCGTAGGCTGATACTTTGTATTGAGTGTGGTTAATCGGTATTCCCGTTATGTTGGGATTTAATCTGATGTGGCATAGGAATGGTTCGAGGGACAGCGCAAAGAGGAGGGGTGAGAGCGGGCATCCCTGTCGTGTCCCGTTTGTGATCAGAAAGGGGTCGGAAGTTACTCCATTAGCCCTCACCCTGGCAGATGGTGTTGTGTATATTGCAGAGATCCATTGCAACATGTTGCCACCCAGCCCTATATGGTGTAGTGTGGCAGACATGAAAGCCCAGTTTACCCGGTCAAAAGCCTTCTCAGCATCTGTGCTGAGAAAGACACTTGGCCTGTTTTCTAAAGTGGCAGTATAAAGCAGGTTCAGGACCTTGGTGGTGTTGTCCCTTGCCTCCCTGGTTGGGACAAAGCCTACTTGGTCCTGGTGTATCAACTCTGGGATGTACGACTGCAGCCTTGAGGCGATGATTTTAGTGAACAGCTTTAGATCTGTATTCAGTAGGGAGATTGGTCGGTAGCTCCCGCACTGAGACGGGTCTTTACCTTCCTTGGGTATCACTGCTATTTGGGCCTGTAGCGTGGCGTCGTGGAGTTTGCTCCCTTTGGTAAGGTCATTGAAAAGTTTGAGTAGGTGATTTCCTAGGGACGGGAGTAGAGTCTTGTAGTACTGTATTGTTAGGCCGTCCGGTCCCGGGGCCTTCCCTCGTTTGGTATTCCCTATTGCCAGTTGTATTTCAGACAATGTTATGGGTTCCTCTAAAATGTCTTGTGTTTCCGTCGGCAAGATGGGCATGTTGGAAGAGGCTATGTAGTCAGCTATATGCTCGGGGGAGGGTTGGGCTGTATTTAGGTTGTATAGAGTCTCGTAAAAGGACTTGAATGCTTGGGTAATTTGTTGGGGCAGCGTCACTCGCCTCCCCGAGGGAGAGAAGACATGGGGTATATAAGACGCCGCCTTTTGGGCTTTCAGAGACTGTGCAAGTAATCTGCCGCACTTATTACCTGATTCGTAGATTTTTTTACGGGAAATCTGGAGCGCTGCCTTAGCTTTAAAGTGGAGAAGGTCGGTTATCTGAGTGCGTATTGTGTCCAGCTCGCTACCTAGTGAAGTAGTCGGTGTCTGTTTGTGTTTCGCTTCTAAAGTTTGGAGTTTGCCGAATAACATGGATAGTTGAGCGGTTCTCTGTCTTTTAAGTCGTGCGCCATGCTTTATCAGTACCCCTCGGATCACCGCCTTGTGCGCCTCCCAGATTAGACCCATGTCGTAGTCCTCCGTACTGTTAGTGTGGAAATAATGTGTTAATTCTTTTGTAACATCCGTTAGTACCTCTGAGTCTTGGAGGAGGCTCTCATTGAGTCTCCATGGCTTCCTTTGTCCCCTGTAAAAGTCGGTCAGCGCGTAGCGTAGTGTAACTGGGGCATGGTCTGACCATGTGATAGACCCTATAGTGGATCCTTTGACCGCCTGAAGTTGGTTGTGTGGCATCAAAAAATAGTCGATGCGTGAGTACCCGCGGTGTGGTCGGGAGAAAAAAGTGTAATCCCGTTCGCCGGGGTGGAAGAGGCGCCAAACATCCACCAGTTGTGTGGCATGTAGGGCTTCATGGATAACTTTCCGTGTGCCTCGGGGGATGGAGGATAGGCCTGTGGAGGTATCCTCTATAGGGAGTAAGGGGGTGTTAAGGTCCCCACCTATAATCAGTTGTCCTTCTGTAAAGTCTTGAAGTAAGTCTAAGTGTCTTTTTACAAACAGGTCTTGTCGGCTGTTAGGGGCATAGAGGTTTGCGATGGTAACCTTCACGTCACCGATCAGGCCTTTAAGGAATAAAAATCTTCCCGCTGGGTCTGTTGTCATATCAATCAGAGTCCACGGGACTCTAGCCGCTATTTGAATGGAGACCCCTCTAGATTTGGCCTCCGAGTATGTGGAGTGGTATACTGTCGGATAAAATCTATTCTTTAAGATAGGGAACTTGTTCTCCCTAAAGTGTGTCTCCTGTATTAGAACAATATCAGCGTTCTGTCGTTTCATGTCATTCAGTAGCATTCACCTCTTTTCGGGGATGTTGAGTCCCTTCGCATTGAGGGTAACAATGTTAAGCACGTCCATGATCGTATCGGGGTGGGAGATATGGGAGGGGGGGGAAGGGGATAAACTAGAGGGTAGAAGAGTGTGTTAGTGGAAGGGTAGAGAGATAGAGAAAGGACTTGTAGGTATTGGGTAGCGACCGAGAGGGAAGGTCTCTCAGTCAGCACTGTCCAGCTAAGCTGGATAACTATAATTCAGCGGAGTGCTGTTACAACGCCCACCAGGAGTACCTGGGTGTAAAGCGTCAGCCTAAGTGGGAGAGCGTTCAGCGTGAGCCAGCGGGGAGCTCCCATATCCTCCCCGAGGCCCCAGACCTTAGGTGCATGTGTAGATGTGGGTGATAGATTGATGTCCGTGTAAACAGGACTAATGTGCGTGGAAGGTTAAGAACTTCCAGGGTCTGTTGAGTCGTGACATCTTATACAACTTGGTAAATTATAACGTTGCACAGTTACCTGCAAAATAACTACACTGGCTGGTTGCATAACATAATAACTAAAACAAAAAACATAAAACATCAGACATTCCCCCTTGTATGTTAGTGCGGCTCCCCCCGGCCGACACCACGGCCCCCCGTAACAGCTTCTGCACATTCTGAGGGTCAACATCAGGCCATGGAGGGAGGGAAACAGAGAGGGGGGGGAGGAAAGAGGCAAGAGGAGGAGAGACCCCGCCCCCATCCCCCACCCGGGCACCCCCCACCCCATCACACAATATGTAGCCATCACCCAGCCACCACCCAGCTGTAATTCAGAGCCCCCGCAACAGCAACTCACAGAACACCCCGCAACTGTCCCTGTTCTCCCGGCGTCTTAGGGAGCATAATGGTTGTGTAGTCCTTGCAGGTGAAACATAAGGGGACTCTGAGGCAGACAGACAAAAACAACAGAGAATAAAAAAAAAAAAAAAAAGGGGGGGGAACAAGGGGGGCATGGCTTCCCAAGTGGAGCGTGGACTCCTCGTTGTGTGTTGTTCTATTGTGGTGGGACAGCTATGCTCTTGCCTGTAAGTGTCTGCTGCCTTGGTCTTCAAGGGGAGCATAGGTAGGCCGTCGGCTCTTCGTCAGCCACTGGGGGGGGAGGGGTCACCGGGTCAAAACCACCCCCCAAGAGACGTCTGCCGCCCTACGTTGTTCTGTTATATCAAGATGCTGCATGGTTTGCTTTGTGTTGCCCGGGCGTGATGACAGGCGCGTGGGTACTCCCGGGTTGCCAGAGGGTGGCACTGCTCCATGTATCCTCTGCTTGGCGCCAGTAGTACTAATGGCCACAGGGCAGGGGAAAATCCCAATGGGGGGGGGGGGCACAAGAAAATAGTGCTGATGGGGGGCTGAAACTTTAGCCAGTGCAGAACAAAATAGTTAGTGAGTATTGGAGGGTGCAATTATGACTCACGTGATCCATTGATAGATATGGATGCGGCGCGGGACCGACCTCGAGACCTCTGGGAGCGGGCTGGTTGGGCGAATCTGCCTGACGATGGGCCTGAGCGGCCTGTAGAACGTGGGAGCCTTAATAGCCAGTTTGGCACTGGAACTGGTTCTGCTCCCAAGAAAGTAAAGAAGGCAGGGAGGTCCGCTGGTGTGCGCAGTGTAAAGGAGCTTCTATCAGTGCGGAAGATGACCGCTAGGGGATAGCCCCATCTGTATGTACATCCATGGCGTCTCGCAACTTCCAGAGCTGGTTTCAACATGGCACGTCGCTGTAGCGTGGCCCTGGATAGATCCGGAAGTATCTGAATCTGTGCCCCATCAAATTCAATGTCCCCATGATCCCATGCCTTCTTTAGGAGAACTTCCTTCTGTGCGTATCTGTGCAAACGGCACAGAACATCACGGGGTCTAGCAGGGTCAGTAGATCTGGGGCCCAGCGTACGGTGGACCCGGTCTATTTCCAGGGAGGGAGGTGGTTCTCCCAGGAGTCTGTGAAAGATAGCGGTAACGGTCTCTGCTAAGTCTTCTGGACCTGTAGCCTCAGGGAGACCCCGCAGTCGCAAGTTGTTGCGGCGACTGCGGTCCTCCATTTCCTCCAAGTGTAGCTGCATCTCCTGTGCCGCTAAGGTATGGGTGTCCTGTGCGCGTTCCAGGGCTTGAACTCTAGTCTCCAGCGAGGTGATCTGGGTTTCCCCTGATGAGACTCGGTCCTCTATGGCATGTAGCTCCGTCCTCACCTCTTGTATGTCTTTGCTGTGGGCCTCCTCAATCCGCAGGATTAGGGCTTCAATGTCCGCCCTCGTGGGGAGAGCCTCAATGTCCGCCCTCGTAGGTAAAGCTCGCAGCATGCTGCGGAGGTCGTCATCCAGGCGTCCCTGGTTTGATGCGGAGCCGGCCATCTCAGACCGGAACACAGCCGGTGTCCCTGTGAGGGGATCTGGTGCGAATGTAGCGGAGGAGATCTGTGTCTCAGAGGGGTCCGTGTCCATGCGGGCCACACGGGGCGCAGTGGCTACGGCACCAGGGGATGTATTCGGGCTCCCTCTGAAAAATTGCTGAATACTGGGCTGTGAGGGTCGGTTGTGGGTCCCACGGGTCGCCGATCGTGTCCTGTATCGTTTGGGGAAGTTCATGCCGTGTTCACATCTAGTAAAGCTGTGTTTTGGCCCATATGGTCCGGGTCAGGCAGGGAGCTCCCCTAGGGCACGTCTTCACCCGGCCATCGTTAAGCCATGTCCCCCGGAGAGGGGTGCTGTTAGGGGTGACAGGAGCTCCTCTCGATGCACCCTTCCTCTACCACCCCGGGCCCAGATGTTTTGCTAGGGTGCAGCTAGATGTGTCCCAGGCTGGCCACAGGTCTCCCGTCCTTGATATCAATGCTCACTAGCAGCCTCTCCTTTCACACTAACAGGCAGGCAGGGGCTAGGCAGCAGGACTGTTGGATTGGGAGTATCAGGGTGCAGAGGGCCCAGAGCAGTATGTTGTAGACAGCAGCAGATGGGGTACAGCACCTGCTGTCTTTGGCAGTACCCCTGGCCTTGGCTGGGACCTGGAGGGCTTCTAGGGCAGGTGTGGAAGGGTGGCCTGCACTGTAGATGTAGGCCGGGCCGGCCGCGGTGACCCCCGGCGGGGGAACGGCCACAGAAAACAGCGGGGATCCACAGGCTTCACTAGGCCGCACTAGGCCGGACCGGGCTGCGGCGTCCCCGGAGCTCGGCGAGGCCTCCGGACCGTGCCAGGTAGGTCGCTGGGTAGGTATGGGGGATGGATTAGGGTCCCTTACCTCCAGATCCGTTCTGATGAGTGTTTCCCTGGGAGGCCTCGGAGTAGCAAGATGGCGGCTGCGGGTGACCCGATGCTGTCTCCCTCTGTGGGTCACCGGCCGATTCTCCGGAAAATAATGGCCTGGGGCACTGCAGGGGTACTTGGTTGTGTATGCAGGCAACTTTTTGGCTTTTAGGTGGTTTGTAGACACCCGGATGGCGGCGGATTAACTTTTGCAAACCAGAGCTCCCTGCAAAAGACGTCCACCACCGCTCACGTCCGGACACGCCCCCCCTAAATGCAATATTTTTACTTTTTGCTATAATTAATATCCCCAAAAAATATATATAAAAAAAAAAAAAAAAAATCTTTTTTTTCCTTTTTAGGCCGATACGTATTCTTCTACTTATTTTTGGTAAAAAAAATCAATTAGCGATTATTGATTTGTTTGCGCAAAAGTTATAGCTTTTACAAAATAGGGGATAGCATTTTTATTAATATTTTTTTTTCAGCGATTTTTATTGTGACTGCGACATTATGGCGGACACATCGGACATTTTTGACAAATTTTTGTGACCATTGTCATTTATATAGAAATCAGTGCTATTTAAATGCACTGATTCCTATGTAAATGACACTGGCAGTGAAGGAGTTAACCACTAGGGGGCGGGGAGGGGCTAAGTGTGACGTGTTGTGTTTTTTTTTACAGTAGGGGTGCGTGGCTGTACGTCTGATGTCATTTATTGGCTTTCCCAATGACAGGGTACAGCCGATCAATGACAGGCAGTGTAGGAAGCGTGGGGAGAGGTTTGTTTACACAGACCTCTCCCCGTTCTTCAGCCGTGTGACCCGATCTCGGGACACCAGCGGCGATCGGGTCCGCTGGTCCCGCGGCCGTGGTCACGGAGCTCACGACGGCTAGGCAATTAAAAGGGACTATATATGCTTGGTGATTACTCTTACTCTTGGTGATAACGGTAAACAGGACAATTAGGGAGGGTGAATCCCCCTAATGAGGGCACAAACATCTACCAAACATTTAAATGTCACTTTTAGGGGGACATGATATGCTTTTATGCAAAAAAAAAAAAAAAGAACATCATTCCAATTCCTATGAGATAATATAACCTAACATGAAGAGGTGTATTGAACATTTATGAACATGAAGTTAAGGCTGTGTTTTCAGATCAGCTCTAATTACTGGCAGTGACCCAAGAAAGGAGTGGTATTAAAGGTTTTTTTTTAATAACAAATATGTCATACTTACCTGCTCTGTGCAATAGTTTTGCACAGAGAAGCCCAGACCCTCCTCTTCTCAGGTCCTCTGCTGGAGCTCCTGGTGCCCTCTTCTGTCAAGTACCCCCAGAAAAAGCAGCTTGCAATGGGGGCAGCCCCACCCCCTCTCTCTTTATTGGCTCACTGGCTGTGCCTGATCTCAGCCAATGAGGAGGGAGAGTCCCTGGAGAGCCAAGGCTCTTTTGCACATTGCTGGATTGTGATGAGGCTCTGGAAAGTATTAGGGGGGCTGGAGGGCATGCTGCACATAGAAGTTTTTTTTTACTTTTATGCATAGAGTACATAAAGGTAAAAACCTTGAGCCTTTAGAACAACTTTAACCACTTTAGCCCCGGACCATTTGGCAGCCAAAGGACCAGAGGTCTTTTTTCAATTTCGCACTGCACTACTTTAACTGGTAATTGCGCGGTCATGCAATTTTGTAACCAAACGAAATTTGCGTCCTTTTCTTCCCACAAATAGAGCTTTCTTTTGATGGTATTTGATTGCCTCTGTGATTTTTATTTTTTGCGATATAAACGGAAAAGGAGCGAAAATTTTGAAAAAAAAAAAAAAAAAAACGAGATTTTCTACTTTTTGTTATAAAAAAAATCTAAGAAACTCAATTTTAGTCAAACATTTGGGCCAAAATGTATTCAGCCACATGTCTTTAGTAAAAAAAATGCCAATAAGCGTATATTTATTGGTTTGCGCAAAAGTTATAGCGTCTACAAACTAGAGTACATTTTCTGGAATTTACACGGCTTTTAATTTATGACTACCTATCTCATTTCTTGAGGTGCTAAAATGGCAGGGAAGTACAAAACCCCCCCCAAATGACCCCATTTTGGAAAGTAGACACCCCAAGCTATTTGCTGAGAGGCATGTTGAGCCCATTGAATATTTTTTTTTTTAGTCCCAAGGGATTGAATAAAGACAAAAAAAAAAAAAAAAAAAAAAAATTTTTTTTTCATAAAGTTGTCACTAAATGATATATTGCTCACACATGCCATGGTTATATGTGGAGATGCACCCCAAAATACATTTTGCTGCTTCTCCCGAGTATGGGGATACCACATGTGTGGGACTTTTTGGGAGCCTAGCCGCGCACGGGGCCCCGAAACCCAATCAACGCCTTCAGGGTTTCTAAGGGTGCAAATTTTTGATTTCACTCCTCACTACCTATCACAGTTTTGAAGGCCATAAAATGCCAAAATAGCACAAAACCCCCCCAAATGACCCCATTTTGGAAAGTAGACACCCCAAGCTATTTGCTGAGAGGCATGTTGAGTACATGGAATATTTTATATTTTGCCACAAGTTGCGGGAATATTACAAACTTTTTTTTTTTGCCCAAAGTTGTCACTAAATGATATATTGCCCACACATGCCATGGGCATATGTGGAATTACACCCCAAAATACATTCTGCTGCTTCTCCTGAGTACGAGGATACCACATGTGTGGGACTTTTTGGGAGCCTATCCGCATACGGGACCCCGAAAACCAAGCACCGCCTTCAGGATTTCTAAGGGCATAAATTTTTGATTTCACTCCTCACTACCTATCACTACCTATCACAGTTTTGAAGGCCATAAAATGCCAAGATGGCACAAAACCCCCCCAAATGACCCCATTTTGGAAAGTAGACACCCCAAGCTATTTGCTGAGAGGCATGTTGAGCCCATTGAATATTCTTTTTTTTAGTCCCAAGTGATTGAATAAAGACAAAAAAAAAAAAAAAAAAAAAAAATGTATTCAAAAAGTTGTCACTAAATGATATATTGCTCACACATGCCATGGTTATATGTGGAATTGCACCCCAAAATACATTTTGCCACTTCTCCTGAGTACGGGGATACCACATGTGTGGGACTTTTTGGGAGCCTAGCC
This sequence comes from Lithobates sylvaticus, assembly GCA_028564925.1. Lineage (NCBI taxonomy): Eukaryota > Metazoa > Chordata > Amphibia > Anura > Ranidae > Lithobates > Lithobates sylvaticus. Next base: position 69,829,198 of record CM053029.1, read on the forward strand.
GCGTACGGGGCCCCGAAACCCAAGCACCACCTTCAGCATTTCTAAGGGTGTAAATTTTTGATTTCACTCCTCACTACCTATCACAGTTTCGAAGGCCATAAAATGCCAAAATTGCACAAAACCCCCCCAAATGACCCCATTTTGGAAAGTAGACACCCCAAGCTATTTGCTGAGAGGCATGTTGAGTACATGGAATATTTTATATTTTGCCACAAGTTGCGGGAATATTACAAACTTTTTTTTTTTTGCCCAAAGTTGTCACTAAATGATATATTGCCCACACATGCCATGGGCATATGTGGAATTACACCCCAAAATACATTCTGCTGCTTCTCCTGAGTACGGGGATACCACATGTGTGGGACTTTTTGGGAGCCTATCCGCATACGGGACCCCGAAAACCAAGCACCGCTTTCAGGATTTCTAAGGGCATAAATTTTTGATTTCACTCCTCACTACCTATCACTACCTATCACAGTTTTGAAGACCATAAAATGCCAAGATGGCACAAAACCCCCCCAAATGACCCCATTTTGGAAAGTAGACACCCCAAGCTATTTGCTGAGAGGCATGTTGAGCCCGTTGAATATTTTTTTTTTTTAGTCCCAAGTGATTGAATAAAGACAAAAAAAAAAAATAAAAAAAATTTATTCAAAAAGTTGTCACTAAATGATATATTGCCCACACATGCCATGGTTATATGTGGAATTGCACCCCAAAATACATTTTGCTGCTTCTCCTGAGTATGGGGATACCACATGTGTGGGACTTTTTGGGAGCCTAGCCGCGTACGGGGCCCCGAAACCCAAGCACCGCCTTCAGGATTTCTAAGGGTGCAAATTTTTGATTTCACTCCTCACTACCTATCACAGTTTCGAAGGCCATAAAATGCCAAAATAGCACAAAACCCCCCCAAATGACCCCATTTTGGAAAGTAGACACCCCAAGCTATTTGTTGAGAGGCATGGTGAGTATTTTACAGCTCTCATGTGTTTTTGTTAATGAAGAAAGTAAAGAAAAAAAAAATTTTTTTTTTTTTTTTTCAATTTTCAAAACATTGTGACAAAAAGCGAGATCTGCAAAATACTCACCATACCTCTCAGCAAATAGCTTGGGGTGTCTACTTTCCAAAATGGGGTCATTTGGGGGTGGTTTGTGCCATCTGGGCATTCCATGGCCTCCGAAACTGTGATTGGCAGTGAGGAGTGAAATAAAAAAATTACACCCTTAGAAAGCCTGAAAGCGGTGCTTGGATTTTGGGGTCCCGTACGCGGCTAGGCTCCCAAAAAGTCCCACACATGTGGTATCCCCGTACTCAGGAGAAGCAACAGAATGTATTTTGGGGTGTATCTCCACATATGCCCATGGCATGTTTGAGCAATATATCATTTAGTGACAAGTTTTTGTAAAAAAAAATATTTTTTTTTTTTTTTCATTATTCAATCTCTTGGGACCAAAAAAAAAATTTTTAATGGGCTCAACATTGCTCTCAAATAGCTTGGGGTGTCTACTTTCCAAAATGGGGTCATTTGGGGGGGGTTTGAACTGTCCTGGCATTTTATGCACAACATTTAGAAGCCTATGTCACACGTCACCCACTCTTCTAACCATTTGAAGATAAAGCCCTTTCTGACACTTTTTGTTTACATGAAAACATATTTTTTTTTTGCAAGAAAATTACGTTGAACCCCCAAACACTATATATATTGTTAAAGCAAAGGCCCTACAGATTAAAATGGTGGGTGTTGCATTTTTTTTTCCCACACAGTATTTGCGCAGCGATTTTTCAAACGCATTTTTTGTGGAAAAAAATACACTTTTTTTTATTTTAATGCACTTAAACACACTATATTGCTCAAATTTTTGATGAAATAAAAAATATGATCTTAGGCCGAGTACATGGATACCAAACACGACATGCTTTAAAATTGCGCACAAACACGCAGTGGCGACAAACTACATACATTTTTAAAAGCCTTTAAAAGCCTTTACAGGTTACCACATTAGATTCACGGAGGAGGTCTACTGCTAAAATTACTGCCCTCGATCTGACCTTCGCGGTGATACCTCACATGCATGGTGCAATTGCTGTTTACATATGACGCCAGACCAACGCTTGTGTTCGCCTTTGCGCAAAAGAAGGGGGGGCAGGGGTGCTTTTTTTTTTTAGTTTTTCTTTTTATTTAGCTTTTTTATTTTATTTTTAAACTGTTCCTTCCATTTTTTTTTTCTTAGTTGTCATTTTTATTGTTATCGCAGGGAATGTAAATATCCCCTATGATAGCAATAGGCAGTGACAGGTACTCTTTTTTTGAAAAAATTGGGGTCTATTAGACCCTAGATCTTTCCTGTGCCCTCAAAGCATCTGACCACACCAAGATCGGTGTGATGAAATGCTTTCCCAATTTCCCAATGGCGCGGTGGGTATGCCCACCATTAGAATACCTCCCTTCATCCACCCACTTCTAATGATGGGCATACATGCACCATTTATATATGCCGAAGCATGGGGGCATCCTCCCGCAAAAAAAGTTATGCCACGTACACATGGTCGGACTTTTTTCGACCGTATGTACGTGGCATTAGGAGCAAAATCGCTCCTCCGCCCTCTGCTGCCCCCATGCTTCGGCATATATGCTCTTTTTTTTAACTGTGGTGGTAAAATCACCTCCTACAGCGTTGGAGTCGCGGCTTTATGTATCGTGGGAGCAAACGCTGTTGCTGTCAAGATAAATAAATCCACGCTGCAACTGAATGGCGTACCTGCTAAGCAAATAATGGTTAACATTAAAACTAAGTAACATTACAGTATAACAGTAAGACCTTACCATACCATACCTGCAAAGCAAATACCAAAAAAAAAACATAGTAAAAAATAAAACATTTTGTTAACGCAACCGGTGCCTAAAATATATATATGCCGAAGCATGGGGGCATCCTCCCGCAAAAAAGTTATGCCACGTACACATGGTCGCACTTTTTTCGACCGTATGTACGTGGCATTAGGAGCAAAATCGCTCCTCCGCCCTCTGCTGCCCCCATGCTTCGGCATATATGCTCTTTTTTTTAACTGTGGTGGTGAAATCACCTCCTACAGCGTTGGAGTCGCGGCTTTATGTATCGTGGGAGCAAACGCTGTTGCTGTCAAGATAAATAAATCCACGCTGCAACTGAATGGCGTACCTGCTAAGCAAATAATGGTTAACATTAAAACAAAGTAACATTAGAGTATAACAGTAAGACCTTACCATACCATACCTGCAAAGCAAATACCAAAAAAAAAACATAGTAAAAAATAAAACATTTTGTTAACGCAACCGGTGCCTAAAATATATATATGCCGAAGCATGGGGGCATCCTCCCGCAAAAAAGTTATGCCACGTACACATGGTCGGACTTTTTTCGACCGTATGTACGTGGCATTAGGAGCAAAATCGCTCCTCCGCCCTCTGCTGCCCCCATGCTTCGGCATATATGCTCTTTTTTTTAACTGTGGTGGTGAAATCACCTCCTACAGTGTTGGAGTCGCGGCTTTATGTATCGTGGGAGCAAACGCTGTTGCTGTCAAGATAAATAAATCCGCGCTGCAACTGAATGGCGCACCTGAAAACAAAAAAATGGTTAACAATAAAACATACCTGAAAAGCAAGCATGATAAAACATAATAAAACATTGCAGAATAGAATAGAGTAAAAAAGAGCAACAATAGAGAGAGAACAATAAAACGACAACTATTTTTGGTTTTTTATTTTATATTTTTTTTGGGGTTTTTTTTTTTTTTTTTGTACTTTTATTTTTTATTTTTATTTTTTACACTTTTTTTTTAAACTATAACTATAATTTTAACTGTAACGGTCGGGTCTCAAAATGCGATGGCATTCTTGAGACCCTGTAACTATAATTTTAACTGCAACGGTCGGGTCTCAAAATGCGATGGCATTCTTGAGACCCTGTGAAAGTGTATCCTAGCCTGTGAAATGCTGTACCCTACGCTAATACCTCACTAGTTCGTGGTAGCGTTCAAAGCATTCACCAACGCAGAGACCAGGATTGTCAGGACAGCGTGGACAATAATAACGGGTGTCACGCCTAAATCCGCGCTTGCTACAGACACGACATCTTCTTTGGGGGGCTCGTTGGGTAGGGGTACTCTGGAGGACATGAGGATAATGCCTCTCATGCAGCCGGCTTACTGCATTTGGTAGGGGATGGTGAGGTGTGGAATCGCCTGGATACAGGAGTTCCATGACAACCGCTCCCTGGAATTCAAGGAAGGGTAACGTCCCGCCTGAAGCTCCGTATAGCACATGAGCATTCAGCAAAGCCAATTGGAATAAATAAATAGACACTTTTTTGTACCAGCGTCTAGCCTTACGGACAACTAGGTACGGCGCCAACAACTGGTCGTTGAGGTCCACCCCTCCCATATTAAGGTTGTATTCGTGGATACAGAGGGGTTTCGTCACAACACCAGCCGCCGTACGAATTTGGACTGTCGTGTCTGCATGAAGGGAGGTAAGAACGAAAACATTCCTATTATCCCTCCACTTCAGGCTCTCTCCCCCAGCCTAAGACGGGAATCTACAAGCCGCTGGGGAAAGCCCCGGCGATTAGGTCGCACGGTGCCACATGCTCCAATCTGATGATCAAACAAGTGACTAAACAGTGGCACGCTCGTGTAATAATTGTCCACGTACAAGTGGTACCCCTTTCCGAATAAGGGTGACACCAAGTTCCACACTATCTTGCCAGCGCTCCCTATGTAATCTGGACAGTTCTCCGGCTCTACGTGACTATCTTTTCCCTCATAAACCGAAAAGCTCCACGTATAGCCTGTTGCCCTGTCACAGAGCTTGTAGAGCTTGACCCCGTATCTGGCACGCTTGCTGGGAAGGAACTGTTTGAAAGACAAGCGGCCAGAAAACTTAATCAGGGACTCGTCAACGCAGACAACTTGATTGGGCGTAAACAAGGCTGCAAAACATTGGTTGAAGTGGTTTATGAGGGGCCGAATTTTGTAGAGCTGATCAAATTCAGGGTCTCCACGAGGACGACAAAGTTCATTGTCACTGAAGTGCATGAACCGCAAGATCTGTTCGTATCGTGCCCTGGACATGGAGGCAGAGAACACGGGCATATGGTGGTGCGGTGAGGTGGACCAATAAGACCTCAGCGTCGGGAATTTGTGTATGCCCATGTTGAGGGAAAGGCCCAGAAAGGTCTTAAATTCGGAAACCGTAATTGGTTTCCAATCTCTGGCAAGGGAAGGCACTTGGGGATTAGCGGCGATGTGTTGACCAGCGTATATATTACTTTGGTCCACAATAGATCTATAGAGATCTTCCGTGAAAAACAGCGAATAAAAATCGGATGGCTTAAAATCAGCTGTTTCCACCTGAATACCGGGTTGGCCAGTGAATGGGGGAAGTACGGGTTCTGCAGAAGTGGTGGGCACCCAATCAGGATTGGCGAATTCTGCAGGAAGGACACTATGTGATCGACGGACCTGCCTTTGTCTTCTTCTTGGTGGCAGCGGGACACTACTTGTGCTTGCCACCTCGCCAGCTTGAACTGCACTTATGGGACTCGCCACGTCACCAAGTGTTACTGCAGTGCTGGTTTGACTACGTCCAGGGTGTACTAGGCCGCTGGTGCTTGCCAGTTCACCAGAAGGAATAGCGGCGCTAGTACTTCTCTGCTCCATACGAGAGACCTGCGGTTCCTGCACCTCAACAACATCAGAAGATCGGGATCGGGTACGCCTGACCTTAGCAGGGACCACACCTTCGTCGCCAGAGCTATCTGTCATGGAGCCGCTGTCGTCTACTGGATCGTATTCTGAGCCTGATTCTGACAGATGAGTGACCTCCTCTTCACTATCTGACATACTCAGAAACAAGTAGGCCTGTTCACTAGTGTACTTGCGATTTGCCATTTTGGGCTCTAAATTTAGTAGTACACTAGTGAGATTCACAGGAAAAAAAGCTCCTAGGCTGCTGGCGAATGAATCAAAACGCTACCAAAAAAACTGTTAGCGATCGCAGGGATCAGGCCTGACTCTGCGAACGCTGCAGTTATGTGTGCTTAGTGTTTTGGAAGTGACAGTGATCGATCGATACTGCACTTGGGTGGGCTGGGCTGGGCTGGGCGGAGGGGGAAAACGCAGGTGCTAGCAGGTATCTGGGCTGATCCCGCTAACAATGCGTTTTTTGGAACCCTAAACTGCTGGGACGCTAGTATAGATCTGATCAGATCAGATATTGATCTGTTCAGATACTATACCACTAAGGGAGGTGTATGCTTTGCGCGTGGGTGTTTGCGGTACTGGCACTAACCTGGGGCGACGCAGACCTTATTTGACCCTAACACCTAATTGATATCACCCGCCGGGCGATCAGGGGGTTAAACCGATAGTTGGGTAATAAATGGCGGGTGCCCTGACAGTATAAAAAAACAAGCTAACTAACCAGCGTCACCCGTAACAGTTATACGGTGATCACTGGTGAAAGGGTTAACTAGGGGCAATCAGGGGGTTAAAACCTTTATTAGGTAATATATGGGGGTACCTGACACTATATAAAAACCTGACGGGGAACCTAAATAACTAAATAACTAACTGGCTAACCAGCGTCACCAGTGACACTTATACTGTGATCACTGGTGAAAGAGTTAACTCTAGGGGCAATCAAGGGGTTAAAACCTTTATTTAGGTTGTAATATGGGGGTACCTGACCTATAAACCTATTTATAATCCTATATAAACCTGGCGGTTACCTAAAAAAAAAACTGGCTACCTAGCGGCACCAGTGACACTAATAGAGCGATCAAAAAAAAACGATCGCTTAGTGACACTGGCAAAAGGGGGTGAAAGGGTTACCTAGGGGGCAATCAAGGGGTTAAACCTTTATTGGGGGGGGGTAGGGGGCTACCTTGGACCTAAAGGGGCCTAAAACTAACTGCCCTGACAGTTATTGCAGTCACACTGACACTAAATGCAGTGATCAGTAAAATAAATGATCACTGCAATCAGTGACACTGTGACAGGGGGGGCAGGGGGTGATCTGGGGGGTGATCAGGGGGTGACAGGGGGGTGAAATGTGTGCCTATGTGTGCCTGGTGTCAGTGTAGTGTTTGTGCACTTACTTGATGTCTTCTCCGCTCGGCGTCCCGGTCAGAAAGACCGACACGAGGAGCGTGACATCACTTCCCCTTGCCTGTGTTTACAATTACACAGGAAGGGGAAGGAAGCGGACGAATCCCATTGGCCAGAGCGATCGGGAGGGGGTGGCCAGAAACGACTGGCCGTTACCTCGTCCCGCATCGCTTCTGAAGCCATCCCGACCGTCCCCGCCGGCGGAGGGGGGGTCCGATCGGACCCCCCAACCGCCGGAAGAATGTCACGTACAGGTACGTGATTCTGCCTGTACGTGCCATTCTGCCGACGTATATATACAGGGGGCGGTCGGGAAGTGGTTAAACGTAAGGTTCCCTTCTTGCTTAATATTTACTGATTAAACAGCTTTCTAGAGATAAGAGAGAGCATAAAACACAGAGATGGTGCATATGTTTTTTCTTTTAACCTATTTCGCTTGGAGAATTATTTACATGGACAAAAGATTGCTACAAGGACAGGACATGTAAAACTGTTATCCTACAGTGCAAAGATTTTTTAGGAGTCATGTTTAGTGGACAATTCATTTCAATCATTCTGACTCAATCCCAGGTTTATTTTTTTAGGTGAAGGTGGTTGGATGGGCAGGTTAACGTTACGTCGACAGTGATCAAAAGTGTCCACACTTTACTATATGGTTTAGTCGATATTTTCTGAGAATTATTACCCAGTTGTATAACTAGGTAGCTCCAAGACATAAGATCATAGCCTCAACCTATTTTATATCCACATGAGCTTCAGATTTAGATGGATGTAGACGTTAGTCCTAATTTTGCCTGTTCGGTGGTTGGTCCTTACCTGCTTGTGAAGTAGGTTGTGTGCATTGTTGCATTGAAGTACTGCAGTGCATATTGGCTTCCAGTTGTGGTACAGTAGTTCAGTGCAAAGTCCCTGTTTGGCAAAAAAAATTTAAGAGGTGACAGTATCATCTACTGAATGCCTGGAAGGCCACCGCTCCACCACAAATTGAAGAGGGGTGGCAGTGTGAACTTATACTTCCGCCCTAAGAGGTTATATAAGGACTTAGTTGGAGGAGTCAGGGAACTTCAGAAGGAAAAACACAGAGAAGCATAGGCGTGCGCACAGGGTGTGCCAGGTGTGCCTGGGCACACCTTAATCAGTGCGCATTAGTATTATCGCTCTTTTTTTGACAGTGGGGATGGGAACAGTTTCCCTCTTACCGCATAAGAGAAGTTCTCTTTCACTATGCCTGTAGGGAGATCAATGTGCCTGGACCAAATATACTGTACAGTATGTAGATACACACACCCATATGTGTGTAGCACCCTCTACCAGAAGGTAGGTGCTAGAATAGGATATTTTTGGGTTTGAGATATCAGTGTAGGCAAATTTAGACTGGCCTGTGCTTTAGGTTAGGCCTGTTTGTTTTGATTTGAGATTGGGAGTGTCTAATGTAGTGGTGGGTGTGACCACCTGTGCTCTGACTCAAAGGGCGCCTCCCCTGCTTTCAGCAAGATTGTTCTGGAACAGAGGTTGGACCTGAGGTTAGAGTGGCAGGCAGCTCATGTGAGGAGCACTGACCAATTAACTTTCAGTATTGGCAGGGGGTAGGCCTCCCATATAAGCTGGGGTCACATGCTGCCAGGGAGTTCTGACGGTGCAGGAGAAAGGCAGAATGGAGTTTTTTTTTGGGGGGGGGGGGGGGGCGCTGAGCGAGGAGGAGGGATAGAGGAGCTGCTAGGATGTATTCCTGGAGAAAGATCTTCACCGTGGAGTTGGTGTCAAGCTGCTGTGACCGGGGGAACACAGGACTTGCACACAGGAGAAGATCGGTGAAGGAGAAGCTACAGTAGGACTGAGGAGAGTAGAACAAAGTTCTGTGACCGGGGAACACAGAACTTGCCCTTTTGAGAAGGTCAGTGTGAAAAAAGCAAAAGGAGAATTGTTGAGAGTAGTGCAGAATGCTGTGGCCTGGGAACGCAGCTTTTGCAGTTATGGACTGGCTGGGAACAGTAGTCCACTCATTACCATGTGATAGGCCGTTGGGAAGAGGTACCGAGTATCTCTGGCCTGGTAAAGCACTCTGGTAATGCCTTCCAAGAGACTGTGTAGCTACCAAATTCACTGAGCCGCTGGGGAGAGGTTTTGTATGCCTCTGGCTTAATGATTTGCTGAAGCAACACCATTCAAGTACATTTAGTACCTCAAGTTATTCAGAGTGATCCATTTTTGTCTTACTGGAAGTGATGATACAAGAGTCTAACAGTTTTGCAGTAGAGGATTTGTACAAGAAGAGAGGAATCTAGAGGAGTGATAATCTGCAGGAGTGAGTGCAGAGGAAGAGGAGCAATAGTCTGCATTGGAGATATGCAGGAGAACAGACTGTGAATGTTAGAAGTGCATCATTTTCAGGGCTAAAGTTGCTAATCAATGTTCTCCAAAGTGATAATAATTCAATAAGTGCTATGGGCATCCCATATCTTCCTTTACCCCAACCAAGTTGTATTCCGCAATAAACACAACAAAACAACACAAATGACTGCTCATTGTCTCAGAGTTGATCGATGGGGGTCTGGCAGCAGGGTGATTTGGTGGATGTTAGTAACTAGTGGTAACCAACCGCTACATGTGTTTGAGCTTTGGGGTGCACACCCTAATGCAATAGGCTGCGCACACCTATGCAGAGAAGACAGCACCCACCATGTGATCAGGCAGAGGGACATGTGGTATGTGGTAGCCCCTTCTAGTTCCCCCCCCCATGATATTCTGGGAGCAAGTTCGCCCACCTGGTTTGCACTGTATCACAGGCAGTGCCATTCATGGCAAGAATGGAAAAAGGAGAATATGTTATTATAAGACACAGACAAGCACCTGACCAGTGGTGAGTATACTTCTCAATCTCAGTCATACACAATCCCTTGGGAAATAATACCGATAAATGAAGCAAAATAAAAACAGTTAATATAACAAGTACAATGGGGTGCAACCTATATGCTAAAGACGGTTTGCACTTGAATGGAAGGGGGACTGCTGTGCTGGGAGAGAGGTTTATGGGAAGGCTGGAGGAGTATTTAAACTAGGATTTAGGGGGAGGGTGAACTAGAATTCCATCTGGCAGACAGGTCAGTTAGGGGTTAGACATTAATGGAGGGTGGAATGGGGATAGATGGGGGGGAGGGTTATGGCAGGTGACAAGAAAGTTCCCATGTTACAAACAGCCATTGGAAACTATAGTGCAATTTGTACTACTAAAAATTATATGAAAAACACCAGAGCAAAATGTAATAATGCATTAAAGTGTTTGGTCATCAATGCCAGAAGTCTGCCAAGCAAAATAGGTGAGTTGGAAGCTCTGGTGCATGAAGACAGCTAAGATGTAATCGGTATTGCTGAAACTTGGCTTCAATCCTCACATGACTGGGCTATTAATATTCCTGGCTATGCACTCTTTCGGAGAGACAGGGTAAAAAGGAAAGGTGGCAGGGTCTGACTCTATGTGAGAAGTGAGCTCAAAGCAAGTGTAAAAGAGGACCTGGTTGATGGAGAGTGTGATGAGTCTGAAACATTATGGGTGGAACTGCATACAGATGTGCGTAGTTCAAAGTTAATCATTGGAGTTTGTTATAGACCACCCAATGTTAACGAGGAGGTGGAGACTCAGCTGCAAGGGCTGGGACGGTGATAATAATGGGGGATTTTAACTACCTAGAAATTGACTGGAGTAATGGCACTGCTGGGACAGTTAAAGGGCAAAAATATATAAACCTATTACAGGACAATTTTATGGTCCAGTTTATTGAGGCCCCAACTAGGAATGATGCTCTGTTGGATCTGGTAATCTCAAACCATGCAGAGCTTATTACTAATGTTCAGATAAAGGAACACCTGGGTAGCAGTGACCATAACATGATTTCATTTGATGTTAGCTGTAAGCAAGAAATACATACGTGAATGATAAAAACACTTAACTTTAAGAGAGCAAATTTTCCAAGGATGAAGGCTGCTCTCCAGGACTTAGACTGGGAGGGAATATTGGCATCGATAAACACAGAACAGAAATGTGAATTCTTCAAAAAGCCTGTTTGGGACCTCACTGAAAAGTATATTCCCATTCCCAAGTTTAAAAGGCTAAAAATAAAACCTATGTGTCTCACGGTCAAAGTTAAAAAAGCTATAAACAATAAGAAAAGAGCCTTTAAAAAATATAAAAATTAAAGAACACTAGTGTTGTTTAAATGTTACAAAGAATTTAACAAAATATGTAAAAAGGAAATCAAGGATGCAAAAATTCAAAACAAATGACAGATTGCAAAAGATAGTAGGACAAACCCCCAAAAATTCTTCAAATATATTAATAGTAAAAAGGTCAGGTCTGAGCATGTAGGCCCTTTACAAAATAATCTAGAGTGGGTGACTGGAGACAAAGAGAAGGCTAATTAATTAAATACTTTCTTCAGCTCTGTGTATACAAAGGAGCATGGGGGAGCTCATGTCCATAATGGGGGTGGTATTGACACAGCCCTGAATGATCCACAATGGTTTAAAAGTGATATGGTCAGAAATATTTAGACAGAATAAAGGTGGACCTGATGGCATCCACCCACAGATCCTAAAAGAATTGAGCTCTGTAATTTCAAAGCCATTGTATCTAATTTTTAGGGACTCATTAATGAGGGGAATAGTATCACTGGATTGGCGCAGGGCGAACGTGGTGCCTATATTTAAAAAGGGAACAAAGTCTTTACCAAGCAACTATAGACCTGTTAGTTTAACTTCTACAGTTGGGAAGATACTGGAGCGTTTAATAAAAGACCACATAGACGAGTTCTTGCTGGAAAAAAAAAAAACATTTTAAGCAACAGACAGCATGGATTCATGAAAGACAGAAGTTGTCAGACAAACCTGATTTCTTTTTATGAGGAGGTAAGTAAAACCTTGGACAGAGGGGTGGCGGTGGACGTGGTATACTTGGATTTTGGAAAAGTGTTCGATACAATTCCCCACACATGGCTCATGTGTAAGGTAAGGTCTACAGGTTTGGAAATATCCGTTTGTAAATGGATAGAAAACTAGAAAACGAGAGAGTGGTTAATGATTCTTGCTCTGAATGGTCTAAGGTTATCAGTGGTGTACCCCAAGGTTCAGTGCTGGGACCCCTTACTTTTTAATATCTTTATAAATTATATTGGGTCTGGGATCAAAAGTAACATTTCTGTCTTTGCAGATGACACCAAGCTATGCAGTGGAATAACTTCCTTACAGGATGTCTCCAATTAAGAAGCCAACCTCAATGCTCTGTCTAATTGGGCGACTATGTGGCAGATGAGGTTTAATGTTGATAAATGTAAAGTTATGCACTTGGGGGTTAAAAATGTGCATGCATCATACATGCTAGGGGAGTACAACTGGGGGGAATCCATAGTGGAGAAGGATCTGGGGGTTTTGGTAGATCATAAGCTCAATAATAGCATGTAATGCCAAGCTGCAGTTTCCAAAGCGAGCAAAGTCCTTTCTTGTATTAAGAGAGGTATGGACTCCAGAGAGAGAGATATCATTTTGCCCCTGTTCAAATCATTAGTAAGACCTCATCTGGAATATGCAGTTCAGTTTTGGGCACCAGTTCTCAAAAAGGATATCGGGGAACTGGAGAAAGTGCAGAGAAGGGCAACCAAACTGATAAGAGGAATGGAGGAGCTCAGCTATGAGGAAAGATTAGAGGAACTGAATTTATTCACCCTTGATAAGAGGAGATTAATGGGGGATATGATCACTATGTATAAATATATAAGGGGTCCATATAGTGAACTTGGTTTAGAGTTATTCACTTTACAGTCAAAACAGAGGACAAGGGGGCACTCTTTACGTCTAGAGGAAAAGAGATGTCATCAAGGAAAGGTTTCTTCACAGTAAGGGCTGTGAAAATGTGGAATAGACTCCCTCCAGAGGTGGTTCTAGCTAACTCAGTAGATTGCTTTAGGAAAGGCCTGGATACTTCCGTAAATGTACATAATATAACTGGGTACTAACATTTATAGGTAAAGTTGATCCAGGGGGATCAGGAAGGAATTTTTTTCCCTGCTGTAGCAAATTGGAGCATGCACTGCTGTTTTTTTTTTGTTTTTGCCTTCCTCTGGATCAACTGTGGGTATAGAATGGGGTATGTTGGATTGTACGATATTTTTTATTTTATTTAATTATTTTTTTGGCTTAACTGGATGGACTTGTGTCTTTTTTCAACCTGACTAACTATGTAATGCCGCGTACACATGATCGGACTTTGGCCGCCGGACCCAGTCTGGCGGACAAACCGCCGGACTTTCCAGCTGGGCTTCGCCGGACTTGAAAGCGAACGGACTTGACCACTCACGATCACGCTAAAAGTCCGGCGGTTCACGCGATGACGTACAGCACGTACAACGGGACTATAAAAAGGAAGCTCAAGATCCAAAACGACACCCTTTGGGCTCCGTCTGCTAATCTCGTGTGTATCTCGTGTTAGTAGATGTTTGGTTAGAGACGATTCGCGCTTCTCAGACTTCAGCTTAATTTGCTCGTTTTCTGCGGTTCAGTTTGTGCTTGTAAGGTTTGTATCTGTCTTTCAGTGCGTGTGGATCAGTTTGTACCTGTTCTCAGGCCGTTCTGGTCCGCTCGTTCCTGTTCTTCAGGTCGTTCTTCATAGGCCTTGCTGTTCTTCAGTGCGTTCGGTTAAGTTTGTTTGACCAGCCGACCGTTTTGAAGCCATGGAGTGGGGACGTACTCGTTCGCAAGTTTGTGCTGTGCAGGGGCTCGGTGTTGCGGTTAACACTTTGACCCAAGTCCAGTCCATGAACAGGGCGAGGAGGAGTTCATGGATGAAGAATTGGCTGCGCCAGCGCGGCCAATTCTCACATATGCCTTTGCTCCGTGAGATCCGTGAGAATAATCCTGAGGATTTCAGGAATTATCTCAGGATGACGGACCCCATTTTTCACCGCCTGTTGGCTTCGCTGTCCCCTTTTATCAGCAGGCAGAATACCTGCATGCGGCAAGCCATCACTCCAGAGCAGAGGCTAGTCGACACGTTGCGTTACTTGGCGACGGGGAGAAGCTTGCAGGACCTCAAGTTCACGACAGGCATCTCCCCCCAGGCTCTGGGGATCATTATTCCAGAGACCTGTTCTGCCATTATTCAGGTCCTGCAGGAGGAATATATTAAGGTAAGTTTTATCCTTTAAAATTACATAATATATATTGTATGTTTGCTAATGTAGTGCATTCATTTCATCATTAGCTAATTAGCATGATAGGAATATTCTATGAATGTCCCCTATTCATGCATGCATTTTCTAAATATTTTTTTGGGCTCTTTTATTTGAAGATTTGTTTGAATTTCTCCTTTAGTGGCCTTCATGCATATTTGCTTGCACCAACCTTCCCAGCATGCAATCCTGGGCCCATATACACCCATAGCCTAGTCCCTTTATTATAAATAAAATGTATCTCAACAGCTCCATTGTACTGCTTTACACCCCCCCCCCCTTTCACCCCCCTCGTCTCTCTTTTTTAAATGTGTTCAGGTGTACTGTGTGGCCTTATAATTAATTACTCCCCCCCCCCACCTCTTTTAACCGTGTTCAGGTGTAATGTGTGGCCTTATAATTAATTACCCCCCACCTCTTTTAAATGTGTTCAGGTGTAATGTGTGGCCTTATAATTAATTACTCCCCCCCACCTCTTTTAAATGTGTTCAGGTGTACTGTGTGGCCTTATAATTAATTACTCCCCCCACCACTTTTAAATGTGTTCAGTTGTAATGTGTGGGCTTATAATTAATTACTCCCCCCCCCCCACCTCTTTTAAATGTGTTCAGGTGTAATGTGTGGCCTTATAATTAATTACTCCCCCCCACCTCTTTTAACCACTTCAGCCCCGGACCAATTGTCAGCTTAAGGACCAGAGGTCTTTTTTCAATTTCGCACTGCACTACTTTAACTGGTAATTGCGCGGTCATGCAATTTTGTAACCAAACGAAATTTGCGTCCTTTTCTTCCCACAAATAGAGATTTCTTTTGATGGTATTTGATTGCCTCTGTGATTTTTATTTTTTGCGATATAAACGGAAAAAGAGCGAAAATTTTGAAAAAAAAGAGATTTTCTACTTTTTGTTATAAGAAAAATCTAATAAACTCAATTTTAGTCAAACATTTGGGCCAAAATGTATTCAGCCACATGTCTTTAGTAAAAAAAATGCCAATAAGCGTATATTTATTGGTTTGCGCAAAAGTTATAGCGTCTACAAACTAGAGTACATTTTCTGGAATTTACACCGCTTTTAATTTATGACTGCCTATTTCATTTCTTGAGGTGCTAAAATGGCAGAGAAGTACAAAACCCCCCCAAATGACCCCATTTTGGAAAGTAGACACCCCAAGCTATTTTCTGAGAGGCATGTTGAGCCCATTGAATATTTTTTTTTTAGTCCCAAGTGATTGAATAAAGACAAAAATAAAAAAGATTTTATTTTTTTTCAAAAAGTTGTCACTAAATGATATATTGCTCACACATGCCATAGTTATATGTGGAATTGCACCCCAAAATACATTTTGCTGCTTCTCCTGAGTATGGGGATACCACATGTGTGGGACTTTTTGGGAGCCTAGCCGTGTACGGGGCCCCGAAACCCAAGCACCGCCTTCAGGATTTCTAAGGGTGCAAATTTTTGATTTCACTCACTACCTATCACAGTTTCGAAGGCCATAAAATGCCAAAATAGCACAAAACCCCCCCAAATGACCCCATTTTGGAAAGTAGACACCCCAAGCTATTTGTTGAGAGGCATGGTGAGTATTTTACAGCTCTCATTTGTTTTTGAAAATGAAGAAAGTAAAGAAAAAAAAATATTTTTTTCTTTTTTCAATTTTCAAAACTTTGTGACAAAAAGCGAGATCTGCAAAATACTCACCATACCTCTCAGCAAATATCTTGGGGTGTCTACTTTCCAAAATGGGGTCATTTTGGGGGGTTTTATGCCATCTGGGCATTCCATGGCCTCCGAAACTGTGATTGGCAGTGAGAAGTGAAATAAAAAAATTACACCCTTAGAAAGCCTGAAGGCGGTGATTGGTTTTTGGGGTTCCGTACGCAGCTAGGCTCCCAAAAAGTCCCACACATGTGGTATCCCCGTACTCAGGAGAAGCAACAGAATGTATTTTGGGGTGTATTTCCACATATGCCCATGACATGTTTGAGCAATATATCATTTAGTGACAACTTTTTGTA
Organism: Lithobates sylvaticus; assembly: GCA_028564925.1. NCBI lineage: Eukaryota > Metazoa > Chordata > Amphibia > Anura > Ranidae > Lithobates > Lithobates sylvaticus. The sequence goes on from CM053029.1 coordinate 69,845,588, forward strand.
AAAAAAATATATATATTTTTTTTTTTTTCATTATTCAATCTCTTGGGACAAAAAAAAAAAAAATATTTAATGGGCTCAACATTGCTCTCATCAAATAGCTTGGGGTGTCTACTTTCCAAAATGGGGTCATTTGGGGGGGGGGTTTGAACTGTCCTGGCATTTTATGCACAACATTTAGAAGCCTATGTCACACGTCACCCACTCTTCTAACCACTTGAAGACAAAGCCCTTTCTGACACTTTTTGTTTACATGAAAACATATTTTTTTTTTGCAAGAAAATTACGTTGAACCCCCAAACACTATATATATTGTTAAAGCAAAGGCCCTACAGATTAAAATGGTGGGTGTTGCATTTTTTTTTTCCCACACAGTATTTGCGCAGCGATTTTTCAAACGCATTTTTTGTGGAAAAAAAATACACTTTTTTTTATTTTAATGCACTAAAACACACTATATTGCTCAAATTTTTGATGAAATAAAAAATATGATCTTAGGCCGAGTACATGGATACCAAACACGACATGCTTTAAAATTGCGCACAAACACGCAGTGGCGACAAACTACATACATTTTTAAAAGCCTTTAAAAGCCTTTACATGATACCACATTAGATTCACGGAGGAGGTCTACTGCTAAAATTACTGCCCTCGATCTGACCTTCGCGGTGATACCTCACATGCATGGTGCAATTGCTGTTTACATATGACGCCAGACCAACGCTTGTGTACGCCTTTGCGCAAGAGAAGGGGGGGCAGGGGTGCTTTTTTTTTTTTTTTTTGTTTTTTTTAAATTTATTTAGCTTTTTTATTTTATTTTTAAACTGTTCCTTCCATTTTTTTTCTTTGTTATGATTTTTATTGTTATCTTTTTATTGTTATCTCATGTATGTAAATGTAAATATCCCCTATGATAGCAATAGGCAGTGACAGGTACTATTTTTTTGAAAAAATTGGGGTCTATTAGACCCTAGATCTTTCCTCTGCCCTCAAAGCATCTGACCACACCAAGATTGGTGTGATAAAATGCTTTCCCAATTTCTTTTTTTTTTAATTTATTTAGCTTTTTTATTTTATTTTTAAACTGTTCCTTCCATTTTTTTTCTTTGTTATGATTTTTATTGTTATCTTTTTATTGTTATCTCATGTATGTAAATGTAAATATCCCCTATGATAGCAATAGGCAGTGACAGGTACTATTTTTTTGAAAAAATTGGGGTCTATTAGACCCTAGATCTTTCCTCTGCCCTCAAAGCATCTGACCACACCAAGATTGGTGTGATAAAATGCTTTCCCAATTTCCCAATGGCGCGGTTTATATCCGGGAGGGGGGACATTCCCTCCCACTGCTTGTAAAAGCAGTCTAGAGGCTAATTACCCGCTAGAATTGCTTTTACATGAAAGCCGATCACTGGCTGAAAAGAATGATACCAAGATGATACCTAAACCTGCAGGCATCATTCTGGTATAACCATTCAAAGTCCAGCAACATACTGGACATATATTGTAATCTTTTTTTTTTCATGCAGCCTCTTGGCTGAACGAAAAAAAGAGATTGATTGGTGGGTATGCCCACCATTAGAATACCTCCCTTCATCCACCCACTTCTAATGATGGGCATACATGCACCATTTATATATGCCGATGCATGGGGGCATCCTCCCGCAAAAGTTATGCTGTGTACACACGGTCGGAATTTCGACCGTATGTACGTGGCATTAGGAGCCAATCGCTCCTCCCCCCCCTGCTGCCCCCATGCTTCGGCATATATGCTCTTTTTTTTAACTGTGGTGGTGAAATCACCTCCTACAGCGTTGGAGTCGCCGCTTTATGTATCGTGGGAGCAAACGCTGTTGCTGTCAAGATAAATAAATCCGCGTTGCAACTGAATGGCGCACCTGAAAACAAAAAAATGCTTAACACTGAAACACAGTAAACAAAATTACATACCTGAAAAGCAAGCATGATAAAACATAATAAAACATTGCAGAATAGAATGGAGTAAAAAAAGAGCAACAATAGAGAGAGAATAGAGAGAGAGAGAGAACAATAAAACGACAACTATTTTTGTTTTTTTAATTTTTTTGAGATTCACAGGTAAAAAAGCTCCTGACTGTTAGCGACTGAATCAAAACGCTACCACAAAAAAAATGTTAGCGATCGCAGGGATCAGGCCTGACTCTGCGAACGCTGCAGTTATGTGTGCTTAGTGTTTTGTAAGTGACAGTGATCGATCGATACTGCACTTGGGTGGGCTGGGCTGGGCGGAGGGGGAAAACGCAGGTGCTAGCAGGTATCTGGGCTGATCCCGCTAACAATGCGTTTTTTTTGGAACCCTAAACTGCTGGGACGCTAGTATAGATCTGATCAGATCAGATATTGATCTGTTCAGATACTGTGCCACTAAGGGAGGTGTATGCTTTGCGCGTGGGTGTTTGCGGTACTGGCACTAACCTGGGGCGACGCAGACCTTATTTGACCCTAAAACCTAATTGATATCACCCGCCAGGCGATCAGGGGGTTGAACCGTTATTGGGTAATAAATGGCGGGTGCCCTGACAGTATAAAAAACAAGCTAACTAACCAGCGTCACCCGTAACAGTAATACAAAAAAAAAACTGGCTACCTAGCGGCACCAGTGACACTAATGCAGCGATCAGAAAAACAATCGCTTAGTGACACTGGCAAAAGGGGTAACTAGGGGCAATCAGGGGGTTAAACCTTTATTAGGTAATATATGGGGGTACCTGACGCTATATAAAAACCTGACGGGGAACCTAAATAACGAAATAACTAACTGGCTAACCAGCGTCACCAGTGACAGTTATACGGTGATCACTGGTGAAAGGGTTAACTCTAGGGGCAATCAGGGGGTTAAAACCTTTAGGTTGTAATATGGGGGTACCTGACCTATAAACCTAATTATGAACCTATATAAACATGGCGGTTTAACCTAAAAAAAAAACCTGGTTACCTAGCGACACTAATGCAGCGATCAGAAAAACGATCGCTTAGTGACACTGGCAAAAGGGGGTGAAAGGGTTAACTAGGGGCAATCAGGGGGTTAAAACCTTTATTAGGTAATATATGGGGGTACCTGACGCTATATAAAAACCTGACGGGGAACCTAAATAACGAAATAACTAACTGGCTAACCAGCGTCACCAGTGACATTTATACGGTGATCACTGGTGAAAGGGTTAACTCTAGGGGCAATCAGGGGGTTAAAACCTTTATTTAGGTTGTAATATGGGGGTACCTGACCTATAAACCTATTTATGAACCTATATAAACATGGCGGTTAAAATAAAAAAAAAAATGGTTACCTAGCGACACTAATGCAGCGATCAGAAAAACGATCGCTTAGTGACACTGGCAAAAGGGGGTGAAGGGGTTAACTAGGGGCAATCAGGGGGTTAAACCTTTATTAGGGGGGGTAGGGGGCTACCTTGGACCTAAAACTAACTGCCCTGACTGTTATTACAGTCACACTGACACTAAATGCAGTGATCAGTAAATAAATGATCACTGCAATTAGTGACACTGTGACTGCCCCCCAGTCACAGTGTCACTAATTGCAGTGATCATTTATTTACTGATCACTGCATTTAGTGTCAGTGTGACTGTAATAACTGCAGGGGGTGATCTGGGGGGTGATCAGGGGGTGACAGGGGGGTGGATTGTGTGCCTATGTGTACTGCTGTCAGTGTACTGTTTGTGCACTAACCTGTACATGTTCTCTCCTCGGCGTTCCGGTCACATAGACCGGCGCACCGAGCGTGACATCACTTCCGCCTTCCTGTCTATACAATAGACAGGAAGGGGAAGCTTTTCATTCGCCAGGAGCGATCGCGAGGGGGTGGCCAGAAACCACTGGCCATCCCCTCGTCCCGGATCGCTCCTGAAGCGATGCCGACCGTCCCCGTCGGCGGAGGGGGTTCCGATCGGACACCCCACCCGCCGGAAGAATGTCACGTACAGGTACGTGATTCTGCCTGTACGTGCCATTCTGCCGACGTATATATACATGGGGCGGTCGGCAAGTGGTTAAATGTGTTCAGGTGTACTGTGTGGCCTTATAATTAATTACTCCCCCCCACCTCTTTTAAATGTGTTCAGGTGTAATGTGTGGCCTTATAATTAATTACTCCCCCCACCTCTTTTAAATTTGTTCAGGTGTAATGTGTGGCCTTATAATTAATAACTCCCCCCCCACCTCTTTTAAATGTGTCCAGGTGTAATGTGTGGCCTTATAATTAATTACCCCCCCCTCACCTCTTTTAAATGTGTTCAGGTGTAATGTGTGGCCTTATAATTAATTACTCCCCACCCACATCCCCATTATTATGTTCTATGGGCCATCAGAGGGGTCAGCAATCTGAGAATTGGGCCTTATCTTTCATATTTTCTATTTTTTTAATGACTACTTTAAAAAATACATATGTTGCTCAAAAATTTTTCGGTAATTTGTTTTTTTTTGGATTTACTTATAATTGTATCTTTGTGTTTGACTCCACAGTTTCCTTCCACGCCACAGGAATGGCAGACTGTGGCTTCCCAGTTTGCTGCCCGTTGGGACTTTCCCAACTGCGGAGGGGCGATTGACGGCAAACATGTCAGAATTGTGCCACCACCCCATTCGGGGTCTTACTATTGGAACTATAAGGGGTTCAATAGTATTGTGTTGATGGCGGTGGTGTCGGCACAATATGACTTCCTCTATGTTGATGTGGGGAAGAACGGCCGGATGTCTGATGGAGGAGTCTTTAACCAGACGGAGTTCTGCCGTTGTCTCCAGACTGGTGGCCTGGAACTGCCACCAGATGCGGAGAATGTGGAGGGACCCTTTGTTTTTATAGCTGACGAAGCGTTTGGTCTGGGCGACCACCTGATGTGGCCGTTTCCCCAAAGATCCCTCATCCCTGAGAGGAGGGGTTTTAATTATCGGCTGGCCAGGGTGGAGGGTGGAAGGGTGGTCGAAAATGCTTTTGGAATTATGGCCAACCGGTTCCGTTTGTTTTTATCTTCAATACATCTGGCAGAATACAAACTTAACACCATTATCCTGAGCTGCTGCGTACTACATAATTTTTTACGCAAACATTCGGGCAGCTACCTGCAACCTATTGGGCCTGAGGCCGGAGTTCCCACCGAGCTGACAGGCCTGGATCATGGCCGTCTTGGCTTGGCCCCCCAATCTGCACAGCAAGTGCGCGACAGCTATGTCACCTATTTTAATGGTAGTGGGGCCATTGCAATGGCATCACACCATTAAAAATGTATTTCTTTTTCAAAAATAAATACATTTATATCTGAAAAAATATTGTGTTTTTCGTATTGTTTGCTTTTCTTTTTGGCTGTTTTCTATGTTCTCCTAGTGCACTTATTATAGTGAAAACTTGTTTTGCCTTTATTAAATAAGCCCCTTTGTCAATGAGCCACAAAATTTTGAGCTCAACCTGGTAGTATTGAAAAAGAAGAAGCCACACACATTGTTGTTTCATTTGTGCAAACATTTTTTTTTTATTTTAGTGCACATCCAAACATGTTCCTTTATTTATTTATTTTTTCATAATTTATTTATTTATTTATTTATTTATTTTTGGGGATTTCTTATAATATTGTTTTGTTTTTTTTGGTGAATCAAAAATATATATATTTTTTTTTCATCAATATATTTATTATTTCTCTTAAAAAATTTTAATTTTTTTTTTTTTTTGGTCAAAATATTAAAACATGGTTTAAAACAGTTAAAGCATTATTTTTTGCTACAAAAATTTACACAATCTAAAACTATGGAACTTACAAAGTTCAACTGGTTGATGTCACCCTTGTACAGTAGAAGCCAAATTTTGAAGATGCACACAAATTGAAAGTCCAAATGGGTAATGTCAACAGGTGTTATCTTCCATCATGGACAATCAATGTGTTTTGTGTGTGAAACCCCTTCCTCTCACCTACTAGCATTATGATGAAGGGGTTGCAAACACAAAATGCGTACATTGAGATCCCCTGATGGCACATAGCACATGTTGACACACCATGTGCATCTTCAATATTTGGCCTCTAAAATAGGGCAAAATGATGGTATCAAAAAGGGGAATGAGGGGGCGTGGCCAGCCGGCAAGAGAGATGGACGCTTAGTGCTGAGCTCTGCTGTGAGGGAGACGAACCGGAACGATTAGGGACCGCTGGAGCCGGTATTTTTGTACAAAAACTTCCCCACATTAGTCCAGTAGTGACCCACAACAATGTCCCGTAAGAGAACTGGGGACCACAAGCCCCAAAAGCTCACCACACTCCTGTACCCTCCTGAAGCGCTGGTCAGTCAGAATCAAAATGGAGCTGAAGGCATAGCAGCGCCTCAGACTAAACATACAGAAATCCCTAATAACATTTCTGGTGACTCACCAAACAGGGAGATGTCTAGCTCCCATGACAATGACACAGAGGGGGATCCCTTAATGAACAGCCCAGCTAAGGCAAAAATGAGAATGGATGCTCTAGCACAGCGGCCACCTCACTCAGAAATTGAGCCCCAGGCTTTTATTCCACTACAATCTAACCAGGCCTTACATTCCTCAATGGCATCCTTCCCAACCTGCGGTCAGCCTGTTATTGACACTACACTGAAAGAGATGTTAATATCACTGCATTCCTCTCTTGTGACTGATTTATCCACTCTATTTACTAAACTCACTACAGATGTCAGTCTAATAGATAACAGAGTATCCACTATTGAGAAAGGTATGATGAAATGCTTCTCCACAATGAATGACATCATTGATTCTATTGATGAGGTAAAAGATGAACAAGAGTGGATAAGGGGCAAATTAGCAAATTTGGAAGACCGCTCTAGACGAAACAATGTCAAGTTAAGGGGGGTCCCCGAAAATATAACAACTCCAGAATTACCCAAATACGCCAAAGAACTTATACGCACTATTCTACCTGAAGTTACGCCACGTGACATTATAATTGACAGAATACACAGAATTGCAAAACCTTCACACCTGGCTGCATCAGTGCCTAGAGATATACTTATGAGGATCCATTTTTTCCATATTAAAGAAAAAATGATGTCAGAAGCCAGATTGAAAGGCCCTCTACCACGTCCGTTTGAGGGTGTTCAAATATTTCCTGATTTATCAAGATATACGCTTCAACTACGTAGAGATTTGAACCCCATAACTAAAGGAATGCAAAACCATAAGATTCTATACAAATGGCGCTACCCGGCCACACTAATTGTCTCCAAAAACGGATCCACTCATATAATAAATGACCTACACAAGGGTTTGAAACTTTTGAAAGAATGGGGAATAATCCCGGAATACCACAAAGATGAAACTTCGCTTCTTCCAAAACGTCCTTCAACATATCACTACAATCAAAGATCCCGGAATCATCAACCTATGGAAGTATCTGGCTCCTGAGCGGTCCGCTAACTACGTTTATAGCGTCCCCTCCAGGAATTTTGTTTGATCTCACTTGCCTTTGGTATTAACTGTTCCACACTGCAGCATTAAAAGCTGACTCTTTGCTTTTTTTTTTTTGTGCTTGACACAAATCTGCCGCATCCTGTTTTCATATCTTTTGCTATATTTTTAAATAGCTGTTATATATAATTGTAATTTCATTCCAGGTTTTATAGAAATACATCTAGTTACGGAACCCAGGTATCCTGATAAGCCGAAAGGAACTGAATTTACTGTATACACCAAGAAATATCTGCAAACTGTAAGTGTTATAGTCTCCCACGATCCATCACTTAGCCACAACAGGAAATATGCCATTCACGATAGTATCCTTGAACGCCAAGGGTCTCAACCACCCAGCAAAGAGACAATCTTTGTGGCATACTGCTGAAAAGCTTGATAGCGATATCTTATGTGTCCAAGAGACACACTTGACCCCACTTTCAGCCACTTTTTGTCGCAGTAACAAATTTCCCCTTATTTTCTATTCTAATTTCTCTTCCAAGAAGAGAGGAGTGCTTGTAGCGATCAAGAAAGACACTGACTTCCACCTCATAAAAGAAATAGGTGACCCCAATGGTCGTTTTCTTATTTTAATCTGTATGATTAATGGAACTAAATATACCTTACTCAACTTGTATGCTCCCAATTCTAGACAGGCAAATTTTGTCAAAAAGACTTTGACCAAAATTAAAGAGTTACAACAAGGATATCTCCTTGTATGCGGAGACTTTAATATGGTTGCAGATATTTATATGGACACTACTTCAGCGGATAAGAGAAGACCCTCTCCCCTGGGGCAAATCCTGACATCGTCTGATCTTTACGATGTCTGGAGATGCCACCATGGATCAGAGAGGGATTATACTTATTTCTCCCCGCAACACAAGTCGTATTCCAGAATTGACATGTTTGTTGTTGATAAATTGTTATTACAAAAGGTGACTACCTCTGTTATCCACACCATGACATGGTCAGACCACAACCCAATTTCCATAATTATTGATGATACGTCTCCTCAACGGAACTCTTTTCTCTGGAGAGCCAATAATTTCATATTACAACATGCTACATACTCCAAAGAAATTGCTACTCATTTGAAAGAATATTTTGAATTAAACGCTGATTCAGTGGGGGATCCTGCCGTGGTGTGGAACGCGCATAAAGCGGTAATGAGAGGTGTTCTTATAAAACTGGGCTCCATTCACAAAAAAAAAAAGAACACAACAAATAGACTCCCTTACTTCCCAAATTGCTCATTTGGAGGCAGACCATAAGTCATCTGCATGTCCCACTACACTAGCACAATTAATGTCGCTTAGACAGGAACTCAGGCTGCTTCTTCTCCATACATACGAACATATGCAACGCAAATTCAAAGCCATCTCTTATTCCACATCCAATAAGGCAGGAAAAAGATTAGCACAACGTATCAAAGGGGCTAGAGTTAAATCTAAAATTCCCTTCTTATTCCACCCACACTCGAAAGTAAAGCTATCTAATCCACAAGACATTGCGAATGCTTTTAGCGATTACTATAGTGACCTATATAATCTCAAGAATGACCCTACAACCCACCAACCATCCCAAGAGGAAATTGATGACTTTCTCCATAAGATAAATTTACCGACTCTGACAGAAACACAATTGTCTTATTTAAATGCTCCTTTTTCAGCACCAGAACTTCTAGCTACCATCTCATCACTGCCTTGTAACAAAACACCAGGCCCGGATGGCCTTACAGGGGAATACTTCAAACAATTCTCTACCTATTTGATTCCACACTTGCTGAAATTTCTTAACCAAGCTGCATATTCTTCCAAATTCCCTGTAGAATCGCTAAACGCATTAATTATCACTCTCCCAAAACCTGAAAAAGATCCGACTGCCCCACAAAACTTCCGGCCAATCTCCTTACTTAACCTTGATTTAAAAATATACGCCAAAACTATTGCTAGACGCTTAATGAAGATTATGCCAGACCTGATTCACAAAGACCAAACAGGATTTATTAAAGGGAGGCAAGCATCAGACGCGACGCGTCGCATGATTGACTTAATCCATTGCGTAAATTCCAGTGGAACACCTTCTCTGCTTCTTTCTTTAGATGCAGAGAAGGCATTTGATCGGGTGCACTGGACCTATCTACAGAAAGTTCTCATGAAATTTGGGTTTAAAGACAATATTTATAATGCTATCATGGCACTATATACTTGCCCAGCTGCTCAAGTTTTTTCGGCTAATATGATATCTCATCCATTCCAAATTTCGAACGGTACCCGTCAGGGTTGCCCATTGTCGCCCTTAATTTTTGATCTAACTATAGAACCTTTAGCTGAGCACATACGCACGAACTCGAACATCTCAGGCATAACTGTTGGCAACACTACTCATAAGATTAGTCTTTTTGCTGATGATGTGATTTTAATATTATCAAATCCTACCTCCTCCTTAGCAGCAGCCCGAGACGTTTTAGATTGGTTTGGACGAATATCATTTTACAAACTAAATGTCACCAAATCACAAATACTAGATCTCAAATTGAATTCCACCACTAAATTACTATTACAAGCCCAATACCCCTTCACATGGTCTGAACACAGCATTTCTTACCTAGGTATTCAACTCACTAGAACCACTAAACTCCTCTTTTCATCAAACTTCAAGCCTCTCTTAGATAAATTACGTACTGAATCTCAGAAATTAGCTAAAATGGAACTGTCATGGTCTGGCAGATTAGCGGCGTTCAAGATGATGCATTTACCTCAAATTTTATACCTGTTTAGGACCATTCCTATTCCTATTCCTAAATATTACTTTAAGTCACTTCAAACGATACTCAACCGATGTATTTGGCACGGTACAAAACCTAGATGCGCTCATTCTATACTTAGGATACACAAATTAGCGGGAGGATCAGGTTCAATAGATTTTACAGATTATCACACTGCAGTGATCATAGCTCAAGCAACTGAGTGGTTTCAGCAAGATCCGAATAAAAACTGGTGCAATATAGAACTTTCCTTACTATTTCGTCCTAGTTTAAAAAATTGGTTGTTGAGCACTCCATTAGACGCTAAAATACCAAAAGCAATTCCCCCTACCATGATAGCCACGGTCAGAGCATGGAAAATTCTAACCCAAACTATCCATCAAGAACCCACTACTACACAGATACCGATACCTATAGAAGTCTTAAACCACATCTCACCTGAATTATCTACATCCCATTGGTCTAACCGAAAAATCTCATTCATAAATCAACTATTTCATGACTCAAACCCAAAATCCTTTTCAACCCTCCAAAATGAATTTCACTTGCCTGAATCAGACTTTATTGCATATTCCAAACTTCTGAAATGCCTTAACAAAATCAAACCTCTCTTATATACAGTTTCTTCAGTAATATGGAAATACCTGCACTTTGAATTTCCTAAACAGAAGGGTATTTCACTTGTATACAACACCCTGAACCAAAAGCGTGTATTTACTAAATCCACACCACATACACACTGGGAAAATGATCTAGCAACGACTTATACAGAATCACAATGGGAACAAGCTTCACGAAGTGTATACAAATCCACGAAAAGCTCTGCGTTGTGGGAACTCACACAAAAATTGTCCCTTAGATGGTATTTGACGCCTTCTCGCTTGGCAACATTCTATCCCACATTATCTAATAAGTGCTGGAGATGTAATTCCAACATAGGAAGCATATTCCACATATTTTGGGAATGTACCCCCATACAGGAATACTGGAAAACCGTTTTTCTTCTCTTAAAAGATATATCCCAGATAGATATACCAATGTCTCCGGGTCTAGCTATCCTGAATTTATCCATTGAAGACATACCCTTTTCATTTCGTCATGTGACGACACATATCCTATTGGCAGCTAGGTTAACTATAACCAGATTATGGAAGTCAGATACAACTCCCTCTATCACTCACCTCTTAGATACCGTAAACCTACATTATAGTTATGAATTAATGATGGCATCCAGTGAGGGTAAATTACCCAAGGAAAAAAACAAGTGGGCATCATGGGAACAATGGTCGACTATTACTAACTTTTTGTAACACTCATATCTAACAGATTGATATACACTTTTGCCTCTGGGTTCTAGAGTATGGACACAGGTTCCTGGATAAGTTCTATTATTGTGGCAACGTTCTCCTCTTAGACACAGTGTAGTCCCCATGGGGGTGTCTAGAGGACATATACTTCTATTTGATCTTATGTTACTATATTGATCTTATATTTCTATATTGAATGTATTGCGTTTTGTAGCATTTTAATAACAGTAATTCTTGTTCTGTAACACTTCATTGATAATTGAGTTGACATTATTTAAGTGCTATTCTGAGTTAATTTATTTTAACGGCATACAATGTGTAATTTGCATCTTTACTGTATGTTATGAAATTCAATAAAAACTGATTGAAAAAAAAAAAAAAAAAAAAAAAAAGGGGAATGAAGGACATGATTGATGATTTGAAACGGAAAAGGGGTATTAGATTCTCCCCAAAACATCAATCACGTCCTTCATTCCCTGCTGCATGGTGGCCATCTGGTTGCGCATGCTTTCCATCTGGTTTTGCATCCTTTCCAGTTGGCTGTTCCAGGCCATGATCTGCCCAATAAGCCTGTGGGCACTGTCAGACGAAAATGGCTCCGCAGCTTGGCGTTCCACAACCAGATCATCACCTAAAAATTGGGTAGATAAAACCATAAAAAAAAGGTCAAAAACATGCAGACATTAATTTATTATCTCAATCTGTGTTCTCAGACACTCACTTGGAGGGGTGCAGATGTTCTCGACTTCAACCACCTCTTCTTCCTCCACATCCCTGCGTGGGCTTGGGCTAATTGCCTAATTAGGCTGGTGAGGTCGGGAGGTCCTGGGATGTCCTGAGTCAGGTCTGAGTCTTTTTTCCCCTATGGAAATGGAAACCAAAGGTACACTTTTAAGCACAGTGATATTTGAGTCCCTAAATAGGAATATTAAACATTGGTTCAAAGTGGTGTCCAATTAGTAGCAGTTTGTTACAAGATCCTAGTTGAAGACATAATTGAAATCCCTATCTAATCAAACTCCAATACTTAAAGCGGGCTTCCACCCTAAAGTTGAACTTCCGCTCATTGGATCCCTCCACCCCTCCGGTTACATGGTTACAGATGGAGACCCCCCAAACCATCCTCTGGAGTCCCTGTGTGAGTTACCCCAAAACAATTACTACAGTAGTAATACCTAGTAATAGTAGTAATATCCTGACAATAATAAAAAAATAACCCTCTGCCAGTTAAACACAACGAACTTTCGACCGACAAACGAAATTTCATAAACACTTCGCAATATTCACGAACGATATCTACTAAACACTTCGCAATATTCACAAACGATATCTACTAAACACTTTGCAATATTCACGAACGATATCTACTAAACACTTCGCAATATTCACGAACGATATCTACTAAACACTTCGCAATATTCACGAACGATATCTACTAAACACTTCGCAATATTCACGAACGATATCTACTAAACACTTCGCAACATTCCCGAACGAGATTTAAGAAACACTTCGCAATATTCACGAACGATATCTACTAAACACTTCGCAATATTCACGCAAAAAAAATGTTTACGATCGGTAATTACATTCAAATATAAGCATAGTAGCGCACGTCAATTACTTACTTTTTTTGAGCGCCTTTTTTATTCTCCTGTACTGATCGTGCTCCCTGGATTTTAGGTCGGACCATCGCTTACGCAGTTGATCCTTACCCCGTGTGTGTGTGTGTGTGTATGTAAGTGTGTGTGTGTATGTTGTGTAAATTGTTACCAAAAAATTATACTGTGAGTTTGTAGTGACATTTGTGTTTTTTGTCTTGTTTATTGTCGTTCATAACAAAAACAGAAAGATGTCAAAATTCCAATTAAATCCGTTTAAGGCGGAGGCTTTCATGAGCCAATTTATTTCTTTATATATGAAAAACCGAAACCTGTGGGAGTTAAAAAAAAAACTTATATGGTAATAGAGATTTACGGAAGGCAACACTGGTGCCGCTTTTGGATTTTGTGAAGAATCGACTCCCCAAGGCAGACATCAAGTTTGTTGAAGAGAGAATTACAAGTGTGAGGCATATGTACAGGCGGGAGCGCAACAATATTTTGGAGTCACAAACATCAGGAGCAGCAGCAGATGAAATTTATGTACCCAAGCTGTGGTACTACAACCAACTGCGTTTTCTTGATGACCAGATGGAACCCAGGCAATCACTGTGCACTCTTCCGTCCACCCTTCCCTCCACCCCAGCTGAGGCTTCCAAGGAAGTAGAAGACCCTTCCATCCTGGAGCAAGTTGATGCGCCCAGCTGGAGCCAGGTATATTTGATTTGCGAAAATAGTGATTGTGTTAATATTAATGATGTAAATGTAATTCTTTGAATTGCTTACAAATGTATGTTTTAATCAAAAATTCTATTATGTGTAACCACCTCCACTCCCACTCTATAACAGGCCGCTATGTTGGAAGGAAAGGGTGGGTTTTAGGAACATTTCCTAGGGTACCTTTATCTTTCAGCCGTTGCAGCAATACAGTAGGACATGGCAATTCACTAGTGTCCATACATCTCAGCTCCCAGGCTCCTAACAAGCAGCCAGCCCCACTGCCCTCCTCCGAAGGGATACACCCCCCCCCCTGTGTTCGCCGGTACGAGTCGCTATGCCGCTCCAATCCTGAGAGGACACTGGGACACTTCAGAATCCTCCTTCAATTACTGTGCCTCAAACTAGCCAGTTCTGAGGCTCGGGAACGAATGGATCCCCACCCCAGAACACGAGGGCCTCTGGGGCTGGTCAGGGTGACCAGGCTTACAGGGGCAGCAGACACTCCTGGGCCCAGGAACACTTGTGGGGTTATTACGGACCAGAACCAGGAATCAAAAGGGAAGCTCAACCCTGAACACGTGACCTCAGCATCTCAAATACCCCTTCCCGAAATACACAGTGGGGCCAGATGCTCCCACTGATTGGCTCCGAGCAATTGTAACCTAATGTGTACAACCAGACTGGGTTCTCAGCCTGTCACAGGTGCCTCACCTCACCTATGACCAGGCAGAACTCCAGTACAGCCCAGACAAACTGATGTCAAAGTAAAAATGTAGAACAATTAACAACCAGAACTCAGTTAGAATTCTTTAAAAAAAAAAAAATAACAAAGATAAAAAATAGCGCACACTTCTAAAAAGTGTTGGTGCTACATATGTATACATATAACTATACAGTAGTGGCCAAAAATGATGAAAACATATGGGTGAACTGCTTGTAAAATGCTGGGGTCAAAATGATAGCCTTTTTGATATATGTAAAAATGAATTTGCACATAACAAATGTAAAATTGTCTGTTTGATGAGGCCAAAAAAAAAAAATGTCTTTTAATTTGTTTTTTTTGGATACACAGGATGAGCTCACCCAGGAGGATGCCGGGACAAGTGGTATGGAGGAGGAGGCCATGACCAGCCAAAGCCAGGAGGTGGCTGGGCCCAGCAGGAGCCAGACTGTAATTAGTCAAGTCCCTCCCCTGCGTATAGCCACAAGAAGGCCCAGGAGGATGACCAGGGTTGAGGAGGAATCCCTTGCCCTCATTCGGGAGGCGAGTGACGTGCTTCGAAAACCCCCAAATCCAGAAGAGGCATATGCCACCTACTTGGCCAGCAGGTTGCTGGAAATGGAGAAGGGCCAACGGCAGCTATGCGAGGGCCTATTTTTTGAGGCAGTTCAGAGGGGTTTGAGGGGTGAACTGACTCCATCCACCCGCCTATATAATGCAGACCCTACTGCAACTCCTCCTCCTCCTCCTCCTCCTCCTCCTACCACAAGTTCACCACCAGAGGTACAGCCTCCAAGGAAGCGTGGAGGGAAGACTGCAGAGCAGCGTGGTGGGAAGGCTGCAAAGAAGAGTCGGAAGTGATTGCCTGGCTTCAGTCTGGTCTGACAGAAGACGAAGGCTGTTGTAGTGCCACAGCTTGGGGTCATCTGCTGCTGTTCCTGGTCTGTGTGATTCTTGGACAATGTTGTGCTCCCTATTGTATTTAATATGCCCAATCTTAATTTTGTTGTTCACAAACTTGATGTCTGCCGTGGGGGAAAAAAGCTTTCACAAAATCTAAAAGTGTCTCCAGTGTTGCCTTCCTCTTTTTTTTCCCCTTGTTTTAACCAGAATAAATGGAAATTTAATTTAAAAAAAATAATGTAATATGTGTTTGTAATTGAAAAACATAGTTTGTTTATGAGTAGGCAGGTACATGTCAAAAGACTATGGGGGTTATTTACAAAAGGAACATTCATTTGACAATACAAGTGGAAAGTGCAACTTCAATTGCACTGCAAGTGCAGTCGCTGTAAATGTGAGGGTAACATCTAAATTTATATCTATATCTAGATATATCTCGCTCTATATATATATATATAATTTCACAAATTAATGATGAAGAAAAAGGTTCGGGAGGACTCTGCGTGAATATAAGCAGCAAGGCAACCTCATTCTTCAAGCACGATAAAATACAAATTGTGCTGTATTAAAATATCAAAGAATCAGCAGCGTGACGAATGTGCTAGCTTCAATACGAACGCTAGTTTTACCAGACCGAGCGATTCCGTGACATACTTGCTACTGAGCATGCGTCCTTTTTGGTCCGCCGGACCATCATACAGACGGCCGTATTGTCCGTCGGACTGCCAAGTTCAGCGGACAATTTTAAAACAAAACTTAAAACCTAGTCCGCCGGACTTTTGGGGAAAAAAGTCAGTCGAAGGCCCACACACGATCGGACTGTCCGGCGGACTCTAGTCCAGTGGACAATCCCGCGGGAAAGTCCGATCGTGTGTACGCGGCATTACTATGATATACACTCTGTTACCAAAAGTAATGAGACGCCTGCCAAAGGTGTTCTATCGGGTTGAGGTCAGGACTCTGTGCAGGCCAGTTAAGTTCCTTTACCCCAAACTCGCTCATCCATGTCTTTATGGACCTTGCTTTGTGCACTGGTCCAAATGATTTGGTGGAGGGGGAATTATGGTGTTGGGGTTGTTTTTCACGGGTATGCATTTCCATGTTATGAATTTAAAGCACTGAATCATGTTTGTACAGTAAATTTATTGTAATTGCTTTTTTTAATGTTCTTATTTTTAGCAGCTACCTATGATGATCGATACATTATTGATCATCCGTCTACTTCTGGCTCTGGTAATATGAGACCAGACTATACACGATCGGGTTGGGATAGTCCTGGTTATCCACCTAGGAGACCCCAACAATACAATCAAGGTCCCTCCTATCCCTCTGGCCCACCCATTTCCACATCTTCTTTTTTTCCTCAGGCCCCATTGAAACAAAGGGGAGGGGAAGAATTAAAAGAGGGACCAGAGGGGGGAGGAGAAATAGATTGAAAAAGGCTAAAGCCCCATACACACGCTCGGATTATCCGAGGACCAGGTCCGTCGGATCATGTCCGTCGTACTTTGTCCGATGTTGGTGTTGCATACACACGGTCGGACAAAGTTGTCGGAAAATCCGATCATTCTGAACGTGGTGACGTTTGTTGCCTACGACGGGACTACGTAGAGGCTAGTAGCCAATAGCTTTGGTCTTGTAATGTGATCTGAGCATGCGTAGCACTTTGTCCGTCAGACAACGCTACACACGATCGGATTTGGTGTGATCGGACCGTGTTGTCAAAAAATCTATCCAGCAGGAGATAGGACTTTGTCCGTCGGACAATCCGACGTACACTGTCCGATGGTGCATACACACGATCGGATTTTTCAACAACATTGTCCGATCGGACAGAATCCATGCGAAAATCCGACCGTGTGTATGGGGCTTTAGAGTATAAGAGATGCAGGGATTTTTAATTTAAGCCATAGCACCCTAACTGAGAACGAGAAATTTGTCTTGGATCATGGATTGAAATTTGCTCCGGATAAACCCCTAAGCAAGTTTGGAGCCTTTATAGATGTACAGAAGTACATTAGAAAGGTTAATATCAAAAGATATTTTTTGTCCCAAGCCACCGCCTCTTCCGTTAGAGAGAATGTTGGAGTAAGGCATTCAGGTCTGTCCAACGCTTCTCTCTTTAACCCTCCGGGTTTTGTACCACCATCTGTTTCCGTCTTTAAAGAATTAGTCCTAAAAGATATTGACACTTTAAAAATCAAACGGAGCTATAAGGACTCACGCTTTCGTGATGGGCTTGAGTCTCTCAAAAAGAGGGATGACATCATCATCCGCCCTGCCGATAAGGGGGGTGGGATAGTGGTGATGGATAAAAGTGCATATGTTGACGAAATGGAGAGAATTTTATCTGATACGGATACCTATATACCGTTAAATCATGACCCCATCTTCAAATACAAAAAAGCACTTTCCAACCTCGTTGAGGGGGGCTTTCAAAGTGGCCTCCTCAATGAGAAGGAGAGAGATTTTTTAATTCCCGCAGCCCCTAGGAAACCCATTATATATTTTCTACCAAAAATACATAAGAACCTTGTTAACCCACCTGGGAGACCAATTATTAGTGGGCTTGATTCTATAACCTCAAGGGTTGGTAAATATATTGATGGTTTCCTACAGCCTCTAGTAATGGGTACCCCGTCCTTTATCAAAGACTCTGCCCAGTTTATTCGCAGTTTGGAGAACATGCAGTGGAGGGGTAGTTATATCATGGCCACTGCTGATGTAGCCTCCCTCTACACCGTCATTTCCCACCATGACGGTTTGGAGGCGGTTGACATGTTTTTGACCAGAGATACTAGCTTAATTCCCCCTCAGAGAGAATTCATTTTAGATCTGCTGAAATACGCCATGACCCACAACTACTTCTGGTTTGGAGGTACTCATTATCTCCAGAAACGGGGAATCGCCATGGGCGCGAAGTTCGCGCCGAGCATGGCCAATTTGTTCATGGCCAAATGGGAGGAGGATGTCGTCTATGCCGACCGAAGACCAGAATTGGTCTTTTGGGGTCGGTACATAGACGACATCCTCCTCCTATGGGATGGTGATCAAACATCACTCAATGCAGTATCTCAATAATAACACTTTGGGTATTGTTTTACAGTTTGAGAGTAGCACCAATAAAATCCATTTTTTGGATTTGAATATACAAGTCAAAGATGGTGCCTTCAATATTACTACCTTTTTTTAAAGAAACAGATAGGAATGGCTACATTGGGCTTGGGAGTTGTCATCATCCCTCTTGGCTGAAGTCCGTGCCCAAGAGCCAATTTCTTCGCTTACGACGAAATTGTACCCTCAGGGAGGATTTTCTCACACAAGCAGATCTTTTAAAACAAAAGTTTGTTGAAAAGGGATACTCTCCTAGTGATTTAAACCCAGTTATCGTTCAGGTGGCCAATGTAGATCGAACCACCATCCTACAGAAAAAGTACCCGGTTAGCAATAAAATTGATTATAATTTCTCAATGGTTACCACCTACTCTCACCAACATCGTGATATTAAAAAAATTGTCACAAAACATTGGGGGGTCCTCAAGAATGATAAGGTCCTGGGGCCTGCACTTCCGGACAAACCTCAGGTCATTTTCAGGGGGGTCCCTCCATTGAAACTTCAGGTTGCACCCAATATTTTGGATGCCCCTAATAGAGTGTCATTTTTTCAAAAATCTAAAGGGTATCATCCCTGTCGATACTGTAATGTTTGTAATGTTAATAAGAACAAAAGTAGAAAGATCTGCCAATTTAAATCACATGCTACAGGCAAGTTGTTTGATATTAACACCTTTATTACTTGCACTTCATTGAATGTGGTATATCTTCTAATTTGCCCTTGTGGCCTACAGTATGTAGGCCGTACGACGCGAGCAATGCATGTCAGGGTGAGCGAACACATTGCAAACATTAGGAAAGGATTTCCGAAGCATACTGTATCAAGACACTACCTTGAGTTTCATGATAAAAATCCCAATGGGACCACTTTTATAGCTATTGACAGATTCAACCCGCATTGGTGGGGTAGCATGTCTAAACGAGAGATTTCCAAACTTGAGACTCGGTGGATCTATGACTTAAAGTGTTATACTCCTTTTGGCATGAACGTCGATTGGGACGTAAATTGTTTTATTAATAATAGTTAATTACATAGATTATTTTATATATATTTTTTAATATACAACAATTTTTATTATTTCCAGCGGCCATTGTGGGCAGTGTCCGCTGGGTATTTCCTTACATTGAAGATACTGATATAATGGACATGCAACGTATTTTTTTGGTACTAAACAGAGAGCCTCCTCTTCTTTATTTTCCTTTCTGTCTTGGTAAAACTTTAATACGTGCATAATTTATTGCAACATTGTAATATTATTGTAATAACTTTCAAAGCGGCATTGTACATTCGTATGGTATTCACTGTACTTATGTTTTTTGCATTATAGTATGTACAGCCCTGGGCTAAGGTGTATATTTTAAATTTTTTTCTTAGGGTTTGCTATTCAGCTACCTATAGATAATGCATATGTTACTGAACAATGGTGTAAACCTGGCCATGTATACATATTTTAAATTTCTTTGTCCTATTTGTCATTTTTACTTCTTAATTTTTTAATTTTTTTAAGTTTTCCTATTGGATTATGTCTCGTGTCCCCACTGTGTACATACCCCACTGTCCGTGTTATGTGTCCCGCTGGTTATAAATACCTTTGCGACCATTTCCGGGCACTGGAACGCATACATCGTTGAACGCACATGTCATTTCCGGGCTTAGCTGCCGGAGGTGACGTTTCTGCGTCCTCTGTGTTGTTTTGGGGCGAGGCTCTTAGTGCACATGCGCTGGCGTCATGTTGTCCGCCGGAACTCAGACTGTGTGCGCCGTGGTGGAACGCATGCCGCTTTGCGCATGCGCGGATTAAAGTAGTCCGCAGTGCACATGCACGGGCGGCTGCAGGCCGCACGGCGCATGTGCGGACGATCATTTTCGTTTTACTTGTTTGTATACAGGTTTTTACCTTGGGTTTCTCTGTGAATGGCGCTTATAGCGCCTATCTATTCTACAAATAGTGTTCCTATAATCTGTTTAGATGGGGGCCTGATATGTCCTTGCATTAAAGGGGGAACAGCTGTTGTTGTTTTGTAATTATGTCTGGCCGTCCTATCACAAGACAGCTTGACTTATGTGATCCACCATATATACCAGCGTACTTGCAGCATCAGCCATGCCTCTGATGATATCCACCATTGGATGAAACATGTCAGGCAGGCTGATGCAAGTACGCGGATCTGTTGTTTTCTTATGCCCTGTTGTCTGCACACTGCTGTAAGTAGACTATAAGCAATAACATTTTGGTATTTTTTTACGGGCTTCACTATTGTGGCTGTTTTTTTTCCTCCATTCCCTTTGGAGAATTTTTCCAGCTTTGCAGTGTTTTGGCTCTAAATATCCTGGCACTATCCATCCACTGAAGTCTTCTGGATCTAGGCTTTCACCATCAGTGTTCATTTCATCTTATCACCAAACCTCTGGCACCATATGATAAACACCGCTCACTAAATACATCATTCTGGTAAGCAGATTTGAGATCACATGCGTTGGAAGATGTTTTTTTCGTATATTTTTTTGATGCACTGAACTTTGGCAGAAGATTTACTATATGAATACACAAGAATTTGTTTTGTTCTGTTTCCTTTTGACTGATGGACTTTTGATTATTATTTATAACACATTGTTTATTATATGCGCCACACTTCAGCTTTTCATATCTTTTTGGTTTGCCTATCAACAAACTGTGTTGGCTGCAATACACACCCATATATAATTAGCGCAGATATTTGGTTCACCCTTTTTTTCATATTTTTAGCAGCGCAAACACATATTATATATCTAAGTTTTAAAGCTGCATGGTGTGGCTTCCAGTTCCTTCTTTTCACACAGAGATCCATCTGTAAGAGGATAAGGAGCCGTTAGAGCTGCCATCTAGTAAGAGACCTTTACACATCAATTTTTGGTCACAATCACGCTACCAGCCACTTCACAGTGTCTCTGTCACCAGTGCTGCCAGGAATAATGTCCCTGATTGAGGTGGGTCCTGCTTACTAGTTTGCTCTGATCATCAAACCAG
The DNA here is from genome assembly GCA_028564925.1 of Lithobates sylvaticus. NCBI lineage: Eukaryota > Metazoa > Chordata > Amphibia > Anura > Ranidae > Lithobates > Lithobates sylvaticus. The sequence goes on from CM053029.1 coordinate 69,867,210, forward strand.
TATGCCCTGCTCACTGCCATACCAGTTGGTTCCTGATCACCCCCATACACATTGTTTTCTGATCACCACCATACCAGCTGGGTCCTGATAACTGCCATGCCAGCATCCTGTTCACTGCCACACTAGTGGGTCCTGATCACCACCATCATCGGTGACAAGAGAGAGATCAAACAGCTAACTGTAAGTAATTTTCAGCTTCTGCACCCAGTTTACACACACCCACTCAAAACACTGCCAGCAAACTAGCGGTGTTCCTGATTTCTGCCCAAAAGTGTTTAGTTTGAACCAATCACAGCCAGCCACCTATCTCAGTGTCACTAGTGCTGCCATGAACAGTGTCCCTCATTGCAGTGACTCCAGACCGCTGTACACCTGCACCAATGTTCTGATTATAGCTACATCATCCTAATCACCATCATACCAGTGTGTCCTGATTACCACCATACCAGTGGGTCCTTATCACCGCAATTTTCTGTGATGAAAGAGAGCCATTACAGCTAACTTTTTCAGCCTCTGCACCCAGTTTACACACATGCACAAAAAACTGCCAGCCAGCTCATGATGTTCCTAATTTCTGCCCAAAAGTGTCTAGTCTGAACCAATCACAGCCAGTCATCTGTCACCTGTCCCAGTGTCACCGGTGCTGCCAAGAACAGTGTCCCTGATTGCAGTGATGTCAGATTGCTGAACACCAGCACCAGTGTCTTGATTACTGCCACACCATCATCTTGATCACCACCATACCAGTGGATCCTAATCACCACAATGCCAGTAGGCCTTAATCACCGTCATACCAGTGGGTCCAGATCACTGCCATACCAGTGGGTCCTAATCACCACCATACCAATGGGTTCTGATCACTGCCATACCAGTGGGTCCTAATCACCACCATAACAGTGGGTCTCAATCACTGCCACGCTAGTGTCAATGCCTTGTTCCAAAACAAGAAAACTACACCAGCTAGGAGGCATTCCAATTTCTGAGTATGACAGATGAGAGTAGTGGGGAACTCTCACTGTCAGACTCAGATTCAGAATATGAACCATGGACAGCAGCAGTTCTGTAACGGATTTAGCAGAGGAAGGGGTTCCAAATAATGATCCACAAAATGACCCCATTTTGGAAAGCAAACACCCCAAAGCTGTCCATTTATAAATATTTCCAATACATAGCGTGAACATAGCAAAAATTACACCCAAAAATACATTCTGCTACTCCTTCTGAGTATAGCGATACCACATGTATGAGAATTTTACACAGCCTGGTCACATACAGAGGTCCAACATTACATAGCTACATAGTTACATAGTTAGTTAGGTTGAAAAAAGGCACAAGTCCATTCAGTCCAACCACAAATAAAAAATAATAAAAAAAAAAAAAATATCATACAATCCCATATACCCCATTCTATACCCACAGTTGATCCAACGGAAGGCTAAAAACCCCAGCAGCGCATGCTCCAATTTGCTACAGCAGGGGAAAAAATTCCTTCCTGAGCCCCCGGATTTTCCCCGGATCAACTTTACCTATAAATGTTGGTACCCAGTTATATTATGTACATTTAGGAAAGTATCCAGGCCTTTTTTAAAGCAATCTACTGAACTGGCCAGAACCACCTCTGCAGGGAGTCTATTCCACATTTTCACAGCTCTTACTGTGAAGAAACCTTTGCGTATTTGGTGATGAAATCTCAGTTCCTCTAATCTTTCCTCATAGCTGAGCTCCTCCATGCCTCTTATCAGTTTGGTTGCCCTTCTCTGCACTTTCTCCAGTACCCCAATATCCTTTGTGAGAACTAGTGCCCAAAACTGAACTGCATATTCCAGATGAGGTCTTACTAATGATTTGAAAAGGGACAAAATGATATCTCTCTCTCTGGAGTCCATACCTCTCTTAATACAAGAAAGGACTTTGCTCACTTTGGAAACCGCAGCTTGGCATTGCATCTACTTATGATTATAGCTTATGATCTACCAAAACCCCCATATCCTTCTCCACTATGGATGTACTCCCAGTTGTACTCCCAGTTGTACTCCCCCTAGCATGTATGATGCATGCATATTCTTAGCCCCCAAGTGCATAACTTTACATTTATCAAAATTAAACCTCATCTGCCACATAGTCGCCCAATTAGACAGAGCATTGAGGTTGGCTTGTAAATTGGAGACATCCTGTAAGGACGTTATTCCACTGCATAGCTTGGTGTCATCTGCAAAGACGGAAATGTTACTTTTGATCCCAGACCCAATATCATTTAAAGTATTATTGAAGTAGCACCTTCAGGCGTTCTAGGAGAATAAATTACACATCTCATTTCTCAACCACCTATTACATTTTTGAAGGCCCTGGAGCACCAGGATAATGGAAACACCCACAAAATGACCCCATTTTGGAAAGCAAACACCCCAACGTTTAATCTATGAGGCATAATGAGTCTTTTGAACAGGTTCAATTTTTTTTCCAAAAATGTCCATTTATTAAGATATTTTTTAACACACAGCATGTATATAGCAAAAATGACACCCCTAAATATATTCTGCTACTCCTCCTGAGTATGGCGATACCACATGTGTGAGACTTTTACACAGCTTGGCCACATACAGAGACCCAACACCCAAGGAGCACCATCAGGTGTTCTAGGGACATACATTACACATCTAATTTCCTGACAACCTATCACATTTATGAAGGCCCTTCATATTTCTTTTTTTTTTCTTTGCCACCTCAGAAGAACTTTTGGTATAGGACTATATCAGTGAGGTCTTGACCTCTGTCCCATCTAGTCTTATCATCATAGTGGCTTGGTCTTTTTAAATCTTTAAGCACTCTCTTGGCTCCTACTTACAATTTATATTGAGAACCATTATTACGTTTTTTAAAAACATACCCCCCTTCATAATAGACAGACTTAATAGAACATCCTTTGGGCATTCCCATCAGGGGGGTGGGAAACCCCAAAGTCCCCCTGTATCTACCTCACCCCTCTCCTCTTTTCTATAACCTTTCAGTTCCCCCTTTTTTTTTTTCTTCCCCCCCCCCTCCCCCTCCCCCCCCCCCCCCCTATTCCCTACCTCTCATCGCTGCCCTCTTTTTTTTTTTATGTTAATATTTTTGTCTCCCTATGTCTGTAACAACTCCGCGTAGCTCCAGGTTCTTTTGAATTTTTCCCAGCATTCCCACTTCCCCTTTGGCTGGGTGTCCTCCTCATAATTCTCTTTCAGGCATTCCAGCTTATAAGTCGCCTCTACTTCGTCTATCCATTCCCCAATGGAAGGGCTTTCCGGCTCTTGCCACTTCCTGGGTATTATATATCTGTGACCCCAGTTCCCTCTCCCATTTCTCGATGAATGGGGGGACCTCCAGCCTGTCCATCTCTATCAGTAGCTTATACATTTTCGATATAGACTTTTTGGTATTTTCTGCTGTGCATATTTGCTCCAACTTCGTCAGGTCTCCAAGTGACCTGATTGGTTGTGGGAGTTTTTTCACGAAATGGCATATCTGGAGGTACCGCCACTCATCAATTTTAAGTATATCCCCTTTTTTTTTAATTCGTTTAGTGCCAGTGGTTGCCCCAAAAATATTACGTCCCCTAATTGTGTTTCATCTTTAATTATCCAATCCCCTCCTATCTCTTTTTTCCCCGGGGGGAAATAATCGTTCTCCTTAAGTGCTACTAAAGGTGAGTTATAATTACCATTCAACTGCTTGTATACTTTGTCCCAAATTTTAAACGTGTGCCGTGTGATGATGTGTGTGTGATCACCTAGTGCTCTATACCCTGGGGGGTTCCATATAATCCTTCCCAGGTGAACCTTACTCAGTGCCTTTTCCAAGTGCACCCATCTTTTATTTGAGTTTATTTTCCCCCACTCTGGTATTCTTATTAGTGCAATTGCGTGGTAATAGCTAATAATATCGGGGACAGCCAGACCCCCCTGATTCTTGCCCTGTTTTAGGAGTTTCAGCGACGTGCGATGTTTCTTATTTTTCCACACAAAATTCATCAGTATTGAGTTAAGCTTCCTTAGATATTGGAGAGGTAAGGGGAGAGGGAGCATTTGTAGCTTATACGTTATTACTGGGAGTATCATCATTTTTACGGTGTTTACTCGCCCAATCCAGGACAAGGGCCTATTAATGTATTCGTTGCATTTTTTTTTCACTTCGTCTAGCAAAGGAAGGTAATTTATTCTATAGAGTTTTTCAGTTGAGTTGGCTAAGTCTATACCCAGATATTTTATTCGCTTCTTCCATACAAATTTATAATCTTTCTTTATAATCTGCTGCTCGGTTTTATTTAAGTTGATATTAAGTATGTGAGATTTTGTGGGGTTGACCCGGAAGTTTGAAAGGGCTCCATAGGATAGAAGGGTCTCCAAAAGAATGGGCATCGTCCTCCGAGGGTGACTCACATAGAACAGGATATCGTCTGTAAAGGCAGCCAACTTATGGGACTCCCCCTCCACTCTGCACCCCTCTATATCTGGATTTCTTCTTATCGAAGACAATAAGGGCTCTAGGGTCAGGATAAAAAGGAGAGGGGACAGGGGGCATCCCTGCCTCGTCCTGTTCCTCATTTCAAAGAGTGAGGAAAGGGCTCCATTTACTTTGATATTTGCCTTCGGGTGCCCATATAGAGCTTTAATATGACGAATGAATTTCGGACCAAACCCCATATGCTCTAATGTACTGAACATGAACCCCCAGTCTACTCTGTCAAACGCTTTTTCTGCGTCTATTGACAAGAGCAGACTGGGGGTCCCTGAGTCCCTCATCCTCTGGAGAGCCAATAGAGTCCGGACTCCATTGTCCCTCCCTTCCCTCCCTGGGACGAAGCCCACTTGATCCGGATGGATCAATGCCTCCAGATGCCCTTTCAATCTCTCTGCAAGAATTTTGGCGTACAACTTAGTGTCTGAATTTAGCAGAGAGATGGGCCTGTAGTTAGAGCACAGAGATCCATCCTTCCCTTCCTTAGGCAGGACCGTTATAGTTGCTAACAGAGAGGCTTCTCCCATAGCGTATTCAATTCCCAACCCATTCATATATTGTTGTAGTCTGGGGATCAAGATCTCCTTAAAGGTTTTGTAGTATAAAATGGAGAAGCCGTCTGGGCCCGGGCTTTTCCCTGCTGAGGAATTCATCAGGGCCCGCAATATTTCTGTCTCAGAGATTGGCTATTCCAGCGCCTCTCTATCCTCCTGACCCAAAGTCTCCAACCCGGCTCTGCTCAGAAAATCTAGAATTTTTTTTTTTTTTTGGTTCCCTCTTTTCCCCGCCTTGGAGTCTACAGAATAGAGCTCTTCATAATATTCCCTAAAGGATGAGGCAATGTCATGGGATACATATTTAATCTCACCGTTTTTGGCTTGAATTTTTTCTGTATAATTTTTTGTTTTTTGTTTTTGTACAATTCTCGCCAGATGTTTACTGGATTTATTCCCCCAGATATAACGTTCCTTTATTGTCCTGTTATATATCTGCTTTGCTTCATACTCTATACAATCTTTTAATTCCTCCCTCTTTGCTATCAAGTCTTGATATATTTCCCTATTATGGGCCGAAGCAGCCTTGTGTTATTGTTCCAGGCTATTTAATTCTATCGTCAGATCCTGCACTTTCCTCCCCCTCTCTTTTTTTTTTCCATGAGGCTTTCCCTATCAAAATCCCTCTTATAAATGCTTTATGTGCCTCCCAAAGGTTAGCTCCGTTGACTTCCCCGTTATCATTATTGGTGAAAAATCCTTCCAGTTCTCTTTTCACGCACTCCACCACTTCCCCGTCTCGCAGTAACTCTTCATTAAGTTTCCACCCACATGATGGGGGTTTATATTCTGGGACTACAAGAGTCACTGAGGCAGGGGCGTGGTCGGAGAGCGTGATTGTCTCTATTTTTGTTTGTAATACCCTATCTAGGATTCCATGCTCTATAAATATATAGTCCAATCTAGTGTATGTCCCGTGGACAGGGGAGAAAAACGTGTAGTCCCTTGTTTGCGGGTGTTGTATCCTCCACACGTCCAACAGTTGTTTGTTATGCAATTTGTTTTTTATCGAGGATAACTGTACGTTTCTTGTCCCCTGGCCACCGGACGTACTATCTAAACCGGGATCCATAGTGAAATTAAAGTCTCCCATAAGAATTACGTAGCCCTTACTGAAAGCCCCCAACTTTCGTAGTATCCCCTCCAAAAATTTGATGGGATTTATATTTGGCGCGTAGACATTAGCCAACGTGTATGTTGTTCCAAACAAAGTTCCCCTCAAGAACAGATACCTTCCCTCTGGATCTACCCTTCTGTCTTCCAGCTTAAAATGTGTGTCCCCCGTAAAGCCAATAGCCACCCCTCTCGATCTACTTGAAGAAGTGTCAGCGTAATACCAGGTAGGGTATGTTCTTGAGAAGAGTTTCACGTTTGTGTTGTGAGAAAGATGTGTTTCCTGGAGGAAAACCACACTGGCCCCATATCTCCCTATCTCGTCGAGAATTATATGCCGTTTACTTGGAGTGTTCAGTCCTTTGACATTATAGGTTAAGAATTTCAATGCAGGAGTCATTACTTAAATGGAGCTATAGTTACCATAATAAAAGGCAGCGATGAGAGTCTCCCTCCCCGAACCCCCTCCCTTTCTCCCAATCCCCCCCCCAACCTCCCCCCTCCCCCCCACCTCCCTTTCTCCCATCCCCCCCCCCTCCCCTCTCTCTCTCCCCCCTCCCCTCCCCCTCCCTGACCCCGTCTCGGGTCTCTATTCCGATGGTGACCCCTTTCAAGGGGTCCCTCGAAACAGCTAGATCTAAGGTGAGGTGGGGTTCTTTCCCCGCCCCCTCCCACTATCTATTTCCCAGTTGATATCGGGGTATAGTGGGTCAGGTGGATAAAAGAGTATGAATTAGTGTCTCATCAATTTTCTGGGTTTAGCTCCCCACTACTACCCTATCTACTTTATCTCACTCCCCAGCTTTATACTATCTTGGCCCAGGTACACAGAGCCATTGCAACCTAATGGTGCATGGCTGGAGATCTTGCAGCCTACCAAATGCCTAGCAGCCGTTTGCTTTTAACAGCATAAGACTAATTCATACTTTGTGAATACACTGAGACCATACTCCCGTACCCCAAGACCACCGGGCTATTCAGGCCCTTTCTTCAATGTTTTGCAAGTGAGTACCATTATCATTTGGTGGTTTAAATACAGGCTCTACATTTATCAATACAATATGTTGTATACTAATGACCTTATTCTGTCTTATACAGTACTATTGAGCAAATACAGGAATTGTTATTGCCTTGAAAAAGGACGTCCGTCCGAAACATGTCGGCATTTTCCTGAAAGACCCCGATATTATCGCAAGTTGTTGTGCAATTTTTGCATTTTATGTACATGTCTATGGTCACAAACGTTTTCATGTATACTGTTTGATTTTTTGTAAAACTGTATGCCTATTTACCTACTTTACCCATTTATCCTTGGGCTTACTGCCCTAATAAAATTTACTTTTTGTTTATATGCATATACTTTTTATGTCTATCTGTTTAAGCTTCTCTCTGGGGTACAGGCCGTGTTAATGCACACTAGGCCTTCACAAATTTATATTTTACGCAGCACTTCCAACAGCGGTCTTTGGTGCCGTCTTCTTTCCAATGTTCGTGCCGAAAGAACGGCATAAAGCTGTATTTCGGTGCCTTCATATTTTAGTGGAGGGTTGCCTCGTGCCTTCTGCCAGATATTTTCTTTATCCTTATAGTTCCGGAACTTGACTATTATATCCCTTACTCTTCCGTGCTCTAGGCGGTCCATCCTTCCAATGCGATGAGCTCTTTCAATCGCCGGGAACTGTCCCTCTTCTAGTCCGATGATGGGGCAAAAAAGTGATCTGACTATTTTTTCCAGATCCTCCCCCTTTTGTTCTGGAATCGCCCAGAGTCGGACATTTTGTCTTCTGTCTCTGTTCTCCTGATCTTCTATTTTGTGTAACATTTCTCTCTGATTCAGTTGACACCTTTTGAGTAGAGTCTCTAGGTTATTGATTTCATATGCCATCTTGTCTACTCTCTCCTCCACCGCCTCGACTCTGGTCAATAAGTGGCCCAAATCCTCTCTCAGAGTATTGATTTCCATTTTTATCACATTTTCCACCTTTAATAACATTTCCTCCATTTCCCTTTTTGTTGGTAGTTGGTCACCCCGGTGCTGATCTTCCACTCCACTTGTCTCTACCTCGCTTTCAGTTATATAATCGTCTCTAGATTGATCGTGTGCCCCTTCTGTTTTCTTAGAAATACCTTTATTCTTCTCCATTGTGGCTTTGGACTGATGACTGGTCTCCGGGGTTTTTGGGGTTATTCCTTGTTTTAAGTATTGTTGGATAGTGCTTGTGTCTTCTTTCGGTGTTTTTGGGGCCCCTTTTTTGGTCGCTTTGCTTGTGGTTTTACTCATGTTTTCCCACTTCGCCCCTCTTATTCTCCTCCCCGACTTGAACTCACCTTCCCCGCCCCTACCACTCTGTGTGTCACTAGGGTATTCTTGGTTGTGTTATATCCCTGGTTTAGTTACTATGTTCCATTTGGACTAGACAACCAAAGTGAGTAAACGTAGGGGAGAACTTCAGGGAGAGAGTAGTTTGAGGGAGAGAGAAGGCCAGGTTGCGGATCCGTTTCAATGAGTGTGGACCCTCCAAATGGAAAAGGGGAATAGCAGGGTTTTCTTAAAGATGCTTACTGACCCGAGCTCGTCAGATTCTCAATTATCTCCTCCCCAGAATGTTTTACTTTCTTTGTTTTTGCTTTGCTTCCTACTCTTCAAAACCCAGGAGCAATTTTCGGCTTCATGTGAATCATTACCTTGCGTACTCCTACTGTTTGCCCTCTGGGAGGTGGGACAGAGTAGGGGGTGTGTAAGAAGGCATAGAGCGTCGTGGTCACCCCTGCACCGTATTATACTTATTACAATAAAACTGCGTACATTAAGTTTATACTAAATATGGACTTATGAGGTTGGGTCTGTCACCATGTTACCCCGCTCTCGCTGTATTTAGTCCACTTAGGGGGACCCGTCTGAATCGGGGAATGTGGTCCCCTTACAGAGAAAGTCTGGGCGGGATAGACCCGCTGGGTGCCCTAGTTACCTTATACACCCCTTCGCCTCTTGTATGTCTTGTTTGATTTATATATGTGGGTTGTCTACGGAGATCCCAGCTCTGTCGGAGGATATGGGGAAGGGGGCGGTGGGGGGAGGAGGGGCGGAAGGGAATTGACACACACCCAGTTCAGTAACCAGCGCTTAATGTCCTCATCCCGAGTACAGTTTAAAGTGGCGAGAGCAGAATGTGACCTCAATGCTGTACACTACTCATCGTGAGTGAGGAAAACCAACAAAAAGGAAAGATTTTTCTCCTGCTCTTGACAATAAAGCTACAGCATTTTGACGGTCTTTTTTTTGTATAAGTTTTTAAACGCTGTTATCACTTCAATGGCATATATATCCGAATCTCTGCTTTATAAACCCTTCGCCCCCAGTATGTTTTATAAATTGAATACACACATGTTTCTGACTGAATCCCGACTCACGGGAGGTTGGAGGGGGGGAGGGAAATGGACCAGCACCCCTAGTCAAAACAAATAAAAAGTCAAAGAGAAACTCCATGCAGGGCAATTACTGACCATGAAGAGTGTGATCACATAAAGCTGCAGTGGGAGAAAGTTTTTTTCCTTATCTGCCCGGCAAAAATCATGAGTGCTTTACCGGTCTTTTTACAAGGCTTTTCCAGGCATTTACAAACATTTATCTTCTTCCATTGGCATATGTTTTTAAATAGTCTTGGCTTACCTCCTGTTGTTGAATGTCACTTCAAGACTGTTACAGGGAATATACTCACGTATTGAGTTTTACATCCGCTTGGTCATTTCAGCCTCTGCTGGGCTGTGGGCTCACCTTTTGCGGCAGACAGACCAACTAGTAAAGGAGAGCGCTGCAGTCGGAGGGGGAAGGGGGGAGGAGGAGAAGGACTCGGGGGGGGGCGGAAGGACGCCGCGGGAGGCCGCCGTAGGATGATGGATATGGCTAGGTCTCTGTGGGTATGCTGTTCGGCAGAATCTCCCCGGCTGTAGTGGGTTTAGCCGATATATGGCGCTGAGGCGGTCCCGATCTTCCTGCTAGGTAAGCAAGCCGCTTCTCCCGGAGCCTCTCACGCTCCGTGGTAACCTGGCACGCTCCTCCGCATCGCGTCTACAGACATCCACCTGTGGGCTGACCCCTCCCTCCGTGCCTACGTTCTACGTAAGCACGTCCATCCCCCGGCCCTTCATATTTCTAACAGATAGCTTGTACATACCAAGAATTACACCCCAAAATACATTCTGCTGAGCAAAGGGTAAACAAAAGATTACCTGTGGTTTTAGTAGTGCAGTTCTCCACAGGAGGAGAGCCCTGATCCAGGCAGCAAGCAGGGACGTGGTCAGCGACAGTGAATGGAATTGTTTAGGCAGGACTATTGTCCATAGTCAGTACAGGCAGGCATACTATCCATATACAGTCCAGAGTCAGTGCAGGTAGAGATATTGCCAGCAGTGCCAAAATATTGGTCCTGGTAGTAAACAGGAACATGGTCCATAATACAAGTAGCAAGCCAGGGATAGAGGCTTGGGGGCAGGGGTAGAGGCTTCTCCCACCCAAATCTCTTTGAAGCCTCCAAGTCTCCAGACCCTAATCCGGGATTGAGAAAACTAAAAAAAAATAGTTTTCTTCATCCAGAAATACAATTCTGGAGTCCCTCACATATGTGAGACCCCTGTGTTATGACTCCCACTACTCCAGTAGCAGAGTAAAAGATCAGTCCAAGAGGAGGGAAAAAACAGGGTCAAACAGTCCAGAGCAGGCAGAGGTAGGTACAGTTTGGCGTTATGAAGAAGCGTGGTCGTATAACAGGCCAGGGTCAGTTCCAGAGCAGATAGAGGTAGGTACAGTTTAGCGTTAGGCAGAAGCGTGGTCATATATCAGGCCAGGGTCAGTTCTGGGGAAGGCAGAGGTATGTTTAGCGTTAGGCAGAAGCGTGGTCGTTTAGCAGGCCAGGGTCAGTTCCCGGAGAAGGCAGCAGTATGTACAGTGGCATAAGAGGTGTGGCGGTAAATGACAATTACCTCTACCATACTTCCCTAATAATGTAGAGATGTATGGTAACTACAGAAACATTCACCAATACATAGGCCTGGTTGGGAAGGACAACCGGCATTTCTTCTGACGTTTTCGGCCTGTTTCATGGTGGGGGAGTCTCTCAGGAAAGTGGCGTTTATGGAGTCTGCTCACTGAATCCGAGCAAATGCTTTCTGGTGGGCCTACAGGGTACAAAAGGGTGGAGATAATTACTTCTTGGTACTGAAGATAAGATACGGGGCTCTCTGTAGATTTACGGTAAATAACATAAGTATTGTAAATGGCCAAAGTGAAAAGATGGAGACATTTTTATACCAATAGCGGCTTTTTCTTGTGGGAAGGTAAGGTTTGATCATCTGATCACTGAAGCAACTCCCCCCATGAACAGATTATAGTCATGGACACTAGGGATGAGCCGAACACCCCCGGGTTCGGTTCGAACCAGAACCTTCGAACGGACCGAAAGTTCGCGCGAATTTTCGAACCCTATACGTTATAATGGACGCGAACGTTCGAAATCAAAAGTGCTAATTACAACGGCCAATATGCATGTTAATGTCATAAAACAGGTTTGGGGACCCGGGTCCTGCCCCAGGGGACATATATCAATGCAAAAAGAACTTTTAAAAACTAACGTTTTTTCGGGAGCAGTCATTTTAATGATGCATAAAGTGAAAAAAAAAAAGTGACATTTTCCTTTAAATATGGTACCTGGGGGGTGTCCAAAGTATGCCTGTGAAGTGGCATGTGTTTCCCGTGTTTAGAACTGTCCTTGCACAAAATGACATTTGTAAAGGAAAAAAAAGAAGCCATTTAAAACCACTTGCGGCTTTAGGTTTGATCTTAAGTAGAATCTGAACAGGTACATTATGAAGTGTAGCTCCATCCCAAAAAAATCTATTTTTAAGCTTTTTGGAGAACATAGGGAGGGGTTATCACCCCTGTAACATTTGCTGTCTTTGCACATCTGTTCAGAACATGTCACCTCACTTTCCGTCCCAATGACAAATGTTTTTGGAAAAGTGGGGTTTTAATTGAAACAAGGATTGGTGATAAAGTATCAGTAGAGAGGAGATACCTTTTTCCCAAATTAAATCTAAGAGGATAGAATTTCCCTTCCTAGGGGTAGATTTCCTCTCACTTCCTGTTTTCTCTTTCCATTTGCAAGTAGGAGTCGTTTGTAAGTTGGATGTTTGAAAGTAGGGGCCTGGCGTATATACTCTGCAGAAATTTGCCCTATTAGATGTTGGTGTAGCCACAAGACTGGTGGGCACAGGAATGGGCCCTGCTGTGAGTTAATAGATCAAGATTTGTAATTGCATGCACCTGTTGAACAGGGCAGAAAAATTGGGGGTGGTGGACGGTTTTGCCACAAGACTGTAAGCTCTCACAGTTACTCTTGGTGGGCGCAGGAATGGGCCCTGCTGTGAGTTATTAGATCAAGATTTGTAATTGCAAGCACCTGATGAACAGGGCAGAAAAATTGGGCCTTTGGCGGTGGTGGTGGACGGTGTTGCCACAAGACTGTAGGCCCTCATAGTTACTCTTGGTGGGCGCAGGAATGGGCCCTGCTGTGAGTTATTAGATCAAGATTTGTAATTGCAAGCACCTGATGAACAGGGCAGAAAAATTGGGCCTTTGGCGGTGGTGGTGGACGGTGTTGCCACAAGACTGCAGGCCCTCATAGTTACTCTTGGTGGGCGCAGGAATGGGCCCTGCTGTGAACTATTAGATCAAGATTTGTAATTACCCGCCCCTGTTAAACAGGGGCTGAAAAATTGTGCCTTAGGCACTGGTGCTGGTGCCACAACACTGCAACCCCTCACAGAGACTGTACTTGGAGCACAGCAGTCACACGTGTTGCGAAGCATTTTTTTAAAAAATTGTAAGTACACGCCCCTGTTAAACAGGGGCTGAAAAATTGTGCCTTAGGCACTGGTGCTGGTGCCACAACACTGCAACCCGGCCCTCACAGATACTGTACTTGGAGCACAGCAGTCACACGTGTTGCGAAGCATTTTTTTTAAAAAATTGTAAGTACACGCCCCTGTTAAACAGGGGCTGAAAAATTGTGCCTTAGGCACTGGTGCTGGTGCCACAACACTGCAACCCGGCCCTCACAGATACTGTACTTGGAGCACAGCAGTCACACGTGTTGCGAAGCATTTTTTTAAAAAATTGTAAGTACACGCCCCTGTTAAACAGGGGCTGAAAAATTGTGCCTTAGGCACTGGTGCCACAACACTGCAACACGGCCCTCACAGAGACTGTACTTGGAGCACAGCAGTCACACGTGTTGCGAAGCATTTTTTTTAAAAATTGTAAGTACACGCCCCTGTTAAACAGGGGCTGAAAAATTGTGCCTTAGGCACTGGTGCTGGTGCCACAACATTGCAACACGGCCCTCACAGAGACTGTACTTGGAGCACAGCAGTCACACGTGTTGCGAAGCATTTTTTTTTAAAATTGTAAGTACACGCCCCTGTTAAACAGGGGCTGAAAAATTGTGCCTTAGGCACTGGTGTGGTGGCATGGATCATTGAGGAGGAGGAAGAGGATAGTCAGTGAACATAAGAGGACAGTCACTCAGCATCAGCATAGGCAGTCTTGAAGGGATGTGACATTAAAAATTATTCGGTTATATCCGCCTCAGGTGCCTGGTAGCTGGTGGTGATCCAAGACTGATTCATTTTGATGAATGTCAGTCGATCAACCGAGGCGGTGGACAGGCGCACCCTATGATCAGTCACAAATCCTCCAGCAGCACTGAATGTGCGTTCGGAAAGAACGCTGGAGGCAGGACAGGCCAGTAGCTCAATTGCATACTGTGCAAGCTCTGGCCAGTGATCCATCCTCAGGACCCAGTAAGCCAGAGGATTTTCGGTGGGAAAGGTGTCCAAGTCTGACCTTGCCCCAAGGTATTCCTGCACCATGTATATCAGACGCTGGCGATGGTTGCTGGAACCGATCATACCTTGGGGCTGCGGACTAAAAAATTGTCTGAACGCATCGGTCAGACGTCCACCTTCCCCACCGCTCCTTCTGCCACTGACCGAAGCCTCAGCAACTCGTCGCCCAGGACCAGGAGTTTGTAGCCTCCCAGTTTCTGGGAACGCGTTGCACAGACCTTTCTGCAAGGCCTCCCTGAGATGTCTCATCCTCTGCTCCCTCTGCGACGGCAAGATAAGGTCCGCAACCTTACCCTTGTACCGCGGATCAAGGAGAGTGGCCAGCCAGTAATGGTCCCTCTCCTTGATCCGAAGAACACGAGGATCCTTCCGCAGGCTTTGCAGGATCAGGGAGGCCATGCAGCGTAGGTTAGCTGAGGCATTCGGTCCGGAGTCTTCTGGGTCACTGAGGATGACATGATCGCCAGCCACCTCCTCCCAGCCACGTACAAGTCCACTGGCTTGTTGGGACTGTACATCATCCCTAAAAGACTGCTGCTGCTGATGCTGAGTGCCAGGCTCCACCTCCATGCTCACACAATCCTCCTCCTCCTCCTCCTCCTCCTCATCCTCTTCCTGTGTGATGGGTGGGACAGAAGGAACACTGTCCGGATAAAGGGGGCCTTGAGAGGCAAGGAAGTCCTCCTCTTCCTGCCTCTGTTCTGCCTCAAGTGCCCTGTCCATTATCCCACGCAGCGTATGCTCCAACAGGTGGACAAGAGGGACAGTGTCACTGATGCATGCACTGTCACTGCTCACCATCCTCGTGGCCTCCTCAAATGGTGAGAGGACAGTGCATGCATCCCTGATCATGCTCCACTGACGTGGGGAAAAAAAACCAAGCTCCCCTGACCCTGTCCTGGTGCCGTAGTCGCAAAGGTACTCATTGATGGCCCTCTGCTGCGTGTGCAGTCGCTGCAGCATGGCCAACGTTGAGTTCCACCTGGTGGGCATGTCAGATATTAGGCGGTTCTTGGGCAGGTTCAGCTCCTTTTGCAGCTCAGTCAGCCGAGCACTGGCATTATAAGATCGGCGGAAATGCACACAGACTTTCCTGGCCTGCCTCAGGACATCCTGTAAGCCTGGGAACCTGCCCAAGAACCGCTGCACCACCAGGTTGAGGACGTGAGCCATGCAGGGCACATGGGTGAGCTGCCCCTGTCGCAGGGCGGAGAGGAGGTTGGTGCCATTGTCAGAAACGACCATTCCTGGCTTAAGCTGACGTGGCGTCAACCACCTCTCGGCCTGCCCCTGCAGAGCTGCCAGAACCTCTGGCCCAGTGTGGCTCCTGTCCCCCAAACACACCAGCGCAAGCACGGCATGGCATCTTTTTGCCTGCGTACTTGCGTAGCCCCTTGTACGCCTACGGAGCACCGCTGGTTCCAAGGACAGAGCACTGGAGGAAGAAGAAGAGGAGGGGGTGGAGGAGAGAGGTGTGTCACAACCAGTAGCAGTAGTCGCGTTTTGGAGGCGTGGTGGCGGAACAACCTCCAACACTACTGCACCTTGTCCTGCATCCCTCCCAGCTGCCAATAGAGTGACCCAATGGGCCGTGAAAGAAAGGTACCGTCCCTGTCCATGCCTGCTGGACCATGAGTCAGCGGTAATATGCACCTTACCGCTGACCGCCCTGTCCAGCGAGGCATGGACATTGCCCTCCACATGCCGGTAGAGAGACGGAATCGCCTTCCGCGAGAAAAAGTGGCGTTTGGGAACCTGCCACTGAGGAACCGCACATTGAACAAACTCACGGAAGGGGGCCGAGTCTACCAACTGAAAAGGCAGCAGTTGAAGTGCTAGCAATTTAGCAAGGCTAGCATTCAACCGCTGGGCATGTGGATGGCTGGGAGTGTACTTCTTTCTACGGTCCAGCAGCTGGGGCAGGGAAATTTGCCTGCTGCATTCGGACGTCGGTGTACTGCAAGTACTTGGTTGTGACACACCGAATTCTACACCTTCAGTCCTCTCAGAGCAGCTTTCAGAGAGGACTGAAGGTGTAGTGGGGATGGAGATCCCAGCTGAGGAGGAGCAAGGAGAGGTCCGCTTAGTTCTTTGGTGTGGGTCTTTTATGTGTGCCTGCCAACGAGCTGCATGGCAGGTCGCCATATGTCTGGTCATGCTTGTCGTGCCCAAGCGGCTGATGTTTTGGCCACGCGAGATACGCTTGAGACAAATATTGCAAATAGCAGTGGTGCGATCTGCTGCACTCGTCTCAAAAAAGGCCCACACCAAAGAACTTTTCTGATAACGTGCAGAGGCAGCGCCCTGCACAGGCGGAGCTCTGCGGTGTTGTACAGTTGCTGTGCTGGCCTCTACCTGGCCTCCAGGGGGCATCCTGCCTCGTTGGACATGTGACGCCGCATCCTCCTCCTCCTCGTCCTCCTCCTCATCCTCTCTCCCTTGAGGCACCCACGTGGAGTCAGTGACCTCATCATCCCCTCCCTCTTCACCACTAGAGCAAACCTGGCAGTAAGCTGCAGCTGGTGGAACTGTACTGCCAGATTCCTCAAGCTGGGTATCGTCATCCGAGCCTTCGAATCGTTGGGCATCCTCCTGGAGCATGTACCCAACACTGTGCTCAAAGAGTTCGGGGGACTCCTCAGGAGGACATGGTGGGTCTAGGGAAGGGGTGGCTGATGATGCTCTGTCAGTACCCTGAGCCTGGGTGAGAGAGGATGAGGAGGATGAGGAGGGCTTGGTCATCCATTCTACCAAGCCTTCAGCATGATGCGGCTCCACATGTCCAGCTGCCGAAAACAAAGACGCGCGTGTCCCATGGCCACGTGCTGATGACGATGCACGACCACGTCCACGGCCACGTCCACTAGAAACAGAGCCTGCCTGCCCTGTGTTCTTGGCTCTGCACGCTCTGCCTCCCCTTGGCGGTCTTCCAGCCATTGTAGTCGGTAGTCCTGTGGGTGCTGCTGAGAAGAAAATATAGGAGCTCTGTGTGATGCCACTAACACACTAGAAGTCCTATGGGTGCTTCTGCAAAGAAAATAGAGGAGCTCTGTGTGATGCCACTAACACACTAGAAGTCCTGTGGGTGCTGCTGAGAAGAATATATAGGAGCTCTGTGTGATGCCACTAACACACTAGAAGTCCTGTGGGTGCTGCTGAGAAGAATATATAGGAGCTCTGTGTGATGCCACTAACACACTAGAAGTCCTATGGGTGCTTCTGCAAAGAAAATAGAGGAGCTCTGTGTGATGCCACTAACACACTAGAAGTCCTGTGGGTGCTGCTGAGAAGAATATATAGGAGCTCTGTGTGATGCCACTAACACACTAGAAGTCCTGTGGGTGCTGCTGAGAAGAATATATAGGAGCTCTGTGTGATGCCACTAACACACTAGAAGTCCTATGGGTGCTTCTGCAAAGAAAATAGAGGAGCTCTGTGTGATGCCACTAACACACTAGAAGTCCTGTGGGTGCTTATGCAAAGAAAATAGAGGAGCTCTGTGTGATGCCACTAACACACTAGAAGTCCTGTGGGTGCTTATGCAAAGAAAATAGAGGAGCTCTGTGTGATGCCACTAACACACTAGAAGTCCTGTGGGTGCTGCTGAGAAGAATATATAGGAGCTCTGTGTGATGCCACTAACACACTAGAAGTCCTATGGGTGCTTCTGCAAAGAAAATAGAGGAGCTCTGTGTGATGCCACTAACACACTAGAAGTCCTGTGGGTGCTTATGCAAAGAAAATAGAGGAGCTCTGTGTGATGCCACTAACACACTAGAAGTCCTGTGGGTGCTTATGCAAAGAAAATAGAGGAGCTCTGTGTGATGCCACTAACACACTAGAAGTCCTGTGGGTGCTGCTGAGAAGAATATATAGGAGCTCTCTGTGATGCCACTAACACACTAGAAGTCCTATGGGTGCTTCTGCAAAGAAAATAGAGGAGCTCTGTGTGATGCCACTAACACACTAGAAGTCCTGTGGGTGCTTATGCAAAGAAAATAGAGGAGCTCTGTGTGATGCCACTAACACACTAGAAGTCCTGTGGGTGCTTATGCAAAGAAAATAGAGGAGCTCTGTGTGATGCCACTAACACACTAGAAGTCCTGTGGGTGCTGCTGAGAAGAATATATAGGAGCTCTGTGTGATGCCACTAACACACTAGAAGTCCTATAGGTGCTTCTGCAAAGAAAATAGAGGAGCTCTGTGTGTGATGCCACTAACACACTAGAAGTCCTGTGGGTGCTTATGCAAAGAAAATAGAGGAGCTCTGTGTGATGCCACTAAACACACTAGAAGTCCTGTGGGTGCTTATGCAAAAAAATAGAGGAGCTCTGTGTGATGCCACTAAACACACTAGAAGTCCTGTGGGTGCTGCTGCGAAGAAAATATAGGAGCTCTGTGTGATGGGACTAACACACTTCAAGTCCTATAGGTGCTTCTGGGAACAAAATATAGCTCTGTGTGTGTGATGGGACTAACACACTTCAAGTCCTATAGGTGCTTCTGGGAACAAAATATAGCTCTGTGTGTGTGATGGGACTAACACACTTCAAGTCCTATAGGTGCTTCTGGGAACAAAATATAGCTCTGTGTGTGTGATGGGACTAACACACTTCAAGTCCTATAGGTGCTTCTGGGAAGAAAATATAGCTCTGTGTGTGTAATGGGACTAACACACTTCAAGTCCTATAGGTGCTTCTGGGAAGAAAATATAGCTCTGTGTGTGTGATGGGACTAACACACTTCAAGTCCTATAGGTGCTTCTGGGAACAAAATATAGCTCTGTGTGTGTAATGGGACTAACACACTTCAAGTCCTATAGGTGCTTCTGGGAAGAAAATATAGCTCTGTGTGTGTGATGGGACTAACACACTTCAAGTCCTATAGGTGCTTCTGGGAACAAAATATAGCTCTGTGTGTGTGATGGGACTAACACACTTCAAGTCCTATAGGTGCTTCTGGGAAGAAAATATAGCTCTGTGTGTGTGATGGGACTAACACACTTCAAGTCCTATAGGTGCTTCTGGGAACAAAATATAGCTCTGTGTGTGTGATGGGACTAACACACTTCAAGTCCTATAGGTGCTTCTGGGAAGAAAATATAGCTCTGTGTGTGTGATGGGACTAACACACTTCAAGTCCTATAGGTGCTTCTGGGAACAAAATATAGCTCTGTGTGTGTGATGGGACTAACACACTTCAAGTCCTATAGGTGCTTCTGGGAAGAAAATATAGCTCTGTGTGTGTAATGGGACTAACACACTTCAAGTCCTATAGGTGCTTCTGGGAACAAAATATAGCTCTGTGTGTGTGATGGGACTAACACACTTCAAGTCCTATAGGTGCTTCTGGGAAGAAAATATAGCTCTGTGTGTGTAATGGGACTAACACACTTCAAGTCCTATAGGTGCTTCTGGGAAGAAAATATAGCTCTGTGTGTGTAATGGGACTAACACACTTCAAGTCCTATAGGTGCTTCTGGGAACAAAATATAGCTCTGTGTGTGTGATGGGACTAACACACTTCAAGTCCTATAGGTGCTTCTGGGAAGAAAATATAGCTCTGTGTGTGTAATGGGACTAACACACTTCAAGTCCTATAGGTGCTTCTGGGAACAAAATATAGCTCTGTGTGTGTGATGGGACTAACACACTTCAAGTCCTATAGGTGCTTCTGGGAAGAAAATATAGCTCTGTGTGTGTGATGGGACTAACACACTTCAAGTCCTATAGGTGCTTCTGGGAAGAAAATATAGCTCTGTGTGTGTGATGGGACTAACACACTTCAAGTCCTATAGGTGCTTCTGGGAAGAAAATATAGCTCTGTGTGTGTGATGGGACTAACACACTTCAAGTCCTATAGGTGCTTCTGGGAAGAAAATATAGCTCTGTGTGTGTGATGGGACTAACACACTTCAAATCCTATAGGTGCTTCTGGGAACAAAATATAGCTCTGTGTGTGTGATGGGACTAACACACTTCAAGTCCTATAGGTGCTTCTGGGAAGAAAATATAGCTCTGTGTGTGTAATGGGACTAACACACTTCAAATCCTATAGGTGCTTCTGGGAACAAAATATAGCTCTGTGTGTGTAATGGGACTAACACACTTCAAGTCCTATAGGTGCTTCTGGGAAGAAAATATAGCTCTGTGTGTGTGATGGGACTAACACACTTCAAGTCCTATAGGTGCTTCTGGGAAGAAAATATAGCTCTGTGTGTGTGATGGGACTAACACACTTCAAGTCCTATAGGTGCTTCTGGGAAGAAAATATAGCTCTGTGTGTGTGATGGGACTAACACACTTCAAGTCCTATAGGTGCTTCTGGGAACAAAATATAGCTCTGTGTGTGTGATGGGACTAACACACTTCAAGTCCTATAGGTGCTTCTGGGAAGAAAATATAGCTCTGTGTGTGTAATGGGACTAACACACTTCAAGTCCTATAGGTGCTTCTGGGAAGAAAATATAGCTCTGTGTGTGTGATGGGACTAACACACTTCAAATCCTATAGGTGCTTCTGGGAACAAAATATAGCTCTGTGTGTGTGATGGGACTAACACACTTCAAGTCCTATAGGTGCTTCTGGGAAGAAAATATAGCTCTGTGTGTGTAATGGGACTAACACACTTCAAATCCTATAGGTGCTTCTGGGAACAAAATATAGCTCTGTGTGTGTAATGGGACTAACACACTTCAAGTCCTATAGGTGCTTCTGGGAAGAAAATATAGCTCTGTGTGTGTGATGGGACTAACACACTTCAAGTCCTATAGGTGCTTCTGGGAAGAAAATATAGCTCTGTGTGTGTGATGGGACTAACACACTTCAAGTCCTATAGGTGCTTCTGGGAACAAAATATAGCTCTGTGTGTGTGATGGGACTAACACACTTCAAGTCCTATAGGTGCTTCTGGGAACAAAATATAGCTCTGTGTGTGTGATGGGACTAACACACTTCAAGTCCTATAGGTGCTTCTGGGAAGAAAATATAGCTCTGTGTGTGTGATGGGACTAACACACTTCAAGTCCTATAGGTGCTTCTGGGAACAAAATATAGCTCTGTGTGTGTGATGGGACTAACACACTTCAAGTCCTATAGGTGCTTCTGGGAAGAAAATATAGCTCTGTGTGTGTAATGGGACTAACACACTTCAAGTCCTATAGGTGCTTCTGGGAACAAAATATAGCTCTGTGTGTGTGATGGGACTAACACACTTCAAGTCCTATAGGTGCTTCTGGGAAGAAAATATAGCTCTGTGTGTGTAATGGGACTAACACACTTCAAGTCCTATAGGTGCTTCTGGGAAGAAAATATAGCTCTGTGTGTGTAATGGGACTAACACACTTCAAGTCCTATAGGTGCTTCTGGGAAGAAAATATAGCTCTGTGTGTGTAATGGGACTAACACACTTCAAGTCCTATAGGTGCCTCTGGGAACAAAATATAGGAGCTCTGCCTGCCTGCCACGAACACACTACAAGTCCTATAGGTGCTTCTGGTAACAAAATATAGGAGCTCTGCCTGCCTGCCACTAACACACTACAAGTCCTATAGGTGCTTCTGGTAACAAAATATAGGAGCTCTGCCTGCCTGCCACGAACACACTACAAGTCCTATAGGTGCTTCTGGTAACAAAATATAGGAGCTCTGCCTGCCTGCCACTAACACACTACAAGTCCTATAGGTGCTTCTGGTAACAAAATATAGGAGCTCTGCCTGCCTGCCACGAACACACTACAAGTCCTATAGGTGCTTCTGGTAACAAAATATAGGAGCTCTGCCTGCCTGCCACTAACACACTACAAGTCCTATAGGTGCTTCTGGTAACAAAATATAGGAGCTCTGCCTGCCTGCCACGAACACACTACAAGTCCTATAGGTGCTTCTGGTAACAAAATATAGGAGCTCTGCCTGCCTGCCACGAGCACACTACAAGCCCCTCTTTGTCAATCAATCTTTGTAACTGAATCTATCTAACTCAATCTCTGTAAGTGAATCTCTCTAACTATCTAAATGCAGCAGAGTGTCACAGAAACAGCCTGCTCAATCTGCGCCGGAACAGCATGTGACCGGCGCAGACGGCGTGGCGGCGTTTTATAGGGGGGGGCGTGTACTACAGCCCCTGAGCTGTAATTGGCTACAGGCGTCCTGCCTGTAGCCAATTATGGCTCTTCGAGTTTCCGGGGCTGTGATTGGCCAAGCATGCGGGGTCACAGTGCATGCTTGGCCAATCATCAGCCAGCAATGCACTGCGTCGGCCGCGCCGGCCGCAATGCATTGCGGGGCCGCTCGCATCACACGAACGTGATGCGAGCGGCCAAAATAGTTCTGGGCTCGCCGAGCGAGCGAACGCCCGGTGCTCGATGCGAACGTGGGTTCGCATCGAGCACCGGGCCCATCCTTAATGGACACATGCTGGTTTCTGGATTGGGCCGTTTCTTCTTGAGATTTCCACGTAGGTGTTGTTATGAATTGTTGTGAGCATGTGGACGTTTCGTCTGTGCCTCCACCTGATAGACAATATCTCTTCATTCCACAAAGACGCCGTCTCCCCTTGTCATAGTCTTTCAGTAACAAGCCTTTGCGGGAGGCCCTTCCTATTGGCTCACACTGTACCATATGCTGGAGTGTCCTCATGGTAAAGATTGCGGAAGAGGGGCAAGCTTGTATAGTAATTATCCACATAAAGATGGTAACCCTTTCCAAGGAGTAGATATACAAGCTCCCAAACCACTTTTGCGCTGGCTCCGATGTACTCCGAACATTCAGGGGGATGCAGTTGGGTGTCCTTTCCTTTCGTACACCAGGAAGTCGTAGATGTACCCCGTGGCTCTGTCACATAGCTTGTATCACTTAACCCCATATCGGGCCCTTTTGCTGGGGATAAACTGCTTGAAGCCAAGCCTGCCTGTGAAGTGGACCAATGACTCATCCACGAAGATATTTTGGTCGGGGATAAATAACTGGGGGAATTTCTCAGAGAAAAAAATTTAGAAGTGGCCGAATTTTAAATAATTTGTCATGTGATGGGTCATTTCGGGGAGGGCACTGGGTGTTGTCATTGTAATGGTGGAAACACATAATCATAAGGTATCTTGATCTTGGCATAATGGATGAATAGATTGGCATGTGGTGGATGGGGTTGGTGGACCAATAGGAGTATAATTCAGTCTTTTTTGTGAGTCCCATGTTGAACGTTAGGCCTAAAAATAATTTAAATTCCTCCACTCTCAATGCTCTCCACTCATAGGGACGGGCGTAACTTAAACCAGGGTCGCTTGTTATGAATTGTTGTGCATAGAGGTTGCACTGGGCCACAATGGAGTATAATTGGGTAAAAATGGAATTAAAAAAAATCAATAGGGGCAAAATTCTCTGTGTTCACCTGAACACCTGGCTGGGCAGTGAAAGGGGGATGTTTGCTCCTCTTGAAATAGGGGGAAGCCACAGAGGATTTTCAAGGGCATAGGACAGGCTGGCATGAGTCCCAACCATTTGGGGCCGAGATGACACCCCGCTAGTTCTGGGCCTTTGGTGCAGTGGTACTTTATTTATTTTTGGCCTTTATTTTTGGCCTTTATTTCTTGTGGATGGCACTGTGCTACTGGTGGATGGCACTGAGCTGCTAGTTGATGCCACTGCATTTCTGGTGGATGGCACTGAGCTGTTGGTTGATGCCACAGTGCTACAGCTAGCCTGCTGCTCCATGCCAGAACGCCTTTGTTTCATGGCACACTTTGCTATTCCTCTGATTCTGTAGAAGACCCACTGCTTACAACAGGTTCATATTCTGAACCAGAATCAGACGCAGACTCAGAGAGCTCCCTGCTGCTCTCGTCAGTCAAGCTAAGCAGTTGGAGATTGTACCATGGAGATGGTACCAAACTAGGGGTGCATCCTGGGGCACTACCCCTTTTCCCATGCTGATAAAGATAGTCTGGTCTGCTGGATGTGGGTGTGTCTTAAAATAAGAGGCATCCCAGATATCTGCACTGCGCACATGAATGAGTAAGAGAGGTACAAGGTTACTCCTGGTTACTCATTCATGAAAAATTATTAAAAATGTAAATAAACACCCCACACATTTGAAAAAGTCCTTATTTAAAATAAAATACAAATAAAAAATTTTCACATTGGTCTGGTATGGTTTTTGGAAGCACCAACGTAATTTTTTGGGTGTGGTTTTTGAGTTTTTATGGAGATTTTCAAAGTTATACCAGACCTTTATCTAGATTAAGGGTCTGGTATGGATTTTGGGGGGGACACCAAGTTTTTTTTTTCCCACCATACACCATAACAACTATTGAATGTGTGGCTGGTGGCATCCTAGCAACCAGTTACCGCATCAGCATCCTGCTTGAACAGCGACCACTTTTGTCCGAGCAACCAAAGATGTCCAAAAACTATTGAAATTACTTTAGCCTGCAGATGGATATTTTCTTGGGTGGGTGAACACTGTATTGCTTGTTCGCTGATTGATGAACATTCAAAGTTTGCATGAATCTTGGGTGGTTCATAATGTGAACCCCAATCCTAAAGAGTAAGTCAGTAATGGGAAAATATAAGCAGCGGGGTGAATCCTGGCAATACTGGTGACTAATTCTTTGCCTCTGTCTGCCTTTTTATGGGCACAGCTTCCAGAGTTTATTTACTCTTTAAATACATACCTTGGAAAGTGGAATGCCACCCAAAAATGATTCCTTTTTTAATTTTGGATTATCAAAAAAAAGATTGGTTCCACTGTTTTTGCTATTGTCTGTGTCCCTGTTGGGTATATTTCCTCTCACTCATAGTGAAACCCAGGGCATGGCTGTGACCTGGACTTCCCATTTCCCTTCTGTAGAGTGTATTCTTCATACTGTTTATATAACTTTGGTAATTGTGTCACTGGTTCCCTATGATATTATCCATCAGAATATATGCAGAATGGATTCCTGAGGCATAGAACCGAAATATAGGCACACAACAATGATCTCATGGTAATTCGTACAGGATGTCAAAGGAAATCTCCCATATGGGGTCTTGATCTAACATTATTTGAAGGTGACCAGTATTCAAAAACAGCGACATTTCAAGGTAAAATGTTTTACAGCAACACATCAGGGACATTATTGCTTAATCCCCCTATGTGGGCTCAGCTTGTCTGTAAATCCTGTGATATAATGAATATTTCACAATGGCACACATGGAAAAACTGGTAAAACTGGTAAATAAATGTTTTATTGGCGCAGCTAATATTGGCAAAGCTTACTGAAAAAGCAAACGTAATACACTCTACTAAATCACTGATAGCTAAACTAGAGAACAGAGAAGGGATGTTCCTGAGATTTCAGGCTAATAGCCTCTATGATCGACAGCCATGGAGCTCCAGATGATCGGCCAGTATGAAGTAGACCTCACATAACGTTTCATTTTCCGGATCCTGGCATTCTCTGCTGTTTGGCCACCATTCAATCCAAGTTTCTTTCCCAATGATGTATGCATAACTAAAGTGAAGATTAGAGACACTGTTAGCATTTTTATGCCCATGGTACACATATTCAAAATTTATACTGTTGAAAGGTACCTTTTAAATGTATTTATGAGATTCACATTATTTCTAAATATACACTTTTTATAGCTTTACTTTGTCACCCCCTCCTCCCACACACATTTTTATTTGAAAAAAATAAGATAAATAACCATAATAGTTTGCAATTAACAGCCTGATGACATCATGGGCAGAGATTTACTAAAACTGGAAAGTGCAAAATCTGATTCAGCATAGAAACCAATCAGCTTCCATTCTTTTGTCAAAACTTAATTAAGCAAGCTGAAGTTAGAAGCTGATTGGCTGCCACGCACCGCTGCACCAGATTTTGCACTTTCCAGTTTTAGTAAATCTACCCCATGAGTTCTTTCTATTCTTTCACAATGGTAGGCAGCCCTACTTTCTTGACTAAGCAGCTCTCATGCATGTGTGCACCACCCAGTCTAGGAGTACTGTTAGTCAAGGGATGGATCTGTGACAGCTTCAGGTCAAAGGAAGTGGGCTGAATGGCATCAGCAGTTATTCAACCTGGAAGACTGGCAGCATGTAGACAGGTACACTCTACTTTGAGGAAGCTGGAGAGGAAGTCAAGAGGAATACAGTTCCTCTATGGTTTTCTGGGTCACTGGGGAAGCACCTGATTGGATACTGATGCCCCATGTGACTCCAGTAGCCAACTTGGGTCAGGCAGAGTCTACTTAAGGCCCTGGGTTACAGGCTTGGTGCACTTTTTGGCGGGTAATAGAGTGGGGATAGGTACCCCACTAGATAGAGATAGTACTAGTGATAGGGAAGGGTTCCTGATGAGGAGGGAAAGCGTAGGGTTGCAACTAATATGGACATCTTTCCATTTGCGGCACCGAATGGCCAAGCTTCATTCCGGTCTCTCAATAGATGCTGTCATCCCAGCTGACACCTGTCATCTTCTCATTGTTGGAATTTGTGAGTGCACCCAGTTGAGAAGGCATCCTTCTGGGTTGTTGTGAACTGTCTTTGCTCTACTTCAATACAAGTTCTATTGCACTTGTCTCTGGGAGTTAGAGACGATGCACACACTACACTCAACCTACAAGCATCTGGTGGCAGAGAAAAAGTACTGTGAATGGAAGCTCTGGATTGAAGATCCTGCAGTAAAAGCAGTTTATTTTTATTTTTAAAAGTGTAAGGCAGCAATAAAAAAAAAAAAATGTAAGTGCTTTAAAGGAAAACTCTAGCAAAAGAATTATGGAAACTGCCATTTGTAAGCCATCCTTCTGTAGATGTTAGTTGCTTCATCAGGGGTATATGATTTATACATATTAATCCTGGGTGCCATTTTCCCATAGACAATTCTACATGTTGAACTGTTATTCAGCACTAGGGATGGGCCCGGTGTTCGATTCGAACCGATGTTCGAATCGAGCACCGGGCGTTCACTCGCTCGGCGAGCCCAGAACTATTGGGGCCGCTCGCATCAAATTCGTGTGATGCGAGCGGCCCGCAATGCATTGCGCTAGTCGCAGTGCAATGCTGGCTGATGATTGGCCAAGCATGCACTGTGACCCCGCATGCTTGGCCAATCACAGCGCCGGCAGCGAGGAGAGCCATAATTGGCTACAGGCAGGATGCCTGTAGCCAATTATAGCTCAGGGGCTTTAATACACGCCCCACGGTTTAAGAGGGCGCCGCGGCGGCGGCCTCGCATATTATGTTTTAGTCACAGTGTCAGCGTGTTGCTGACTGTTGACAAGTTATGCTCTATTTCTGGGGATTTGTGTGTGCGTGCTGTTAGAACAGCATTGCAGTATCACATCTGGGGGGTCTCTATAGGTGGCCTGTGAAGGGGGGCAGGTTTCCTGTGCTTAGAACTTTCCCTGCAAAAAGTGTCATTTTTGCAGGAAAAAAGCTATTTAAAAGCACTCGCGGCTAATGAATTGATGGCTCCTGTAACACAGAGAACTGTCATTCATTAATAAAAAACAAAAA
Source organism: Lithobates sylvaticus (assembly GCA_028564925.1). Classification (NCBI taxonomy): domain Eukaryota; kingdom Metazoa; phylum Chordata; class Amphibia; order Anura; family Ranidae; genus Lithobates; species Lithobates sylvaticus. Next base: position 69,894,766 of record CM053029.1, read on the forward strand.
AAAAAAAAAGCGTGGGGGTCCCCCCAAATTCAATAACCAGGCCCTTCAGGTCTGGGGTGGATATTAAGGGGAACCCCAGCCAAAAAAAAAATGGCGTAGGGTCCCCCTCAAAATCCATACCAGACCCTTGAGGTCTGGGATGGATTTTAAGGGGAACCCTAGCCAAAAAAAATGGCATGGGGTCCCCCTCAAAATCCATACCAGACCCTTATCCGAGCACGCAACCTGGCAGGCCGCAGGAAAAGAGGGGGGACGAGAGCGCCCCCCCCTCCCGCCTGAACCGTACCAGGCCACATGCCCTCAACATTGGGAGGCTGCTTTGGGGTCCCCCCCAATGCACCTTGTCCCCATGTTGATGAGGACAAGGGCCTCATCCCCACAACCGTGCCCGGTGGTTGTGGGGGTCTGCGGGCGGGGGGTTTATCGGAATCTGGAAGCCCCCTTTAACAAGGGGACCCCCAGATCCCGCCCCCCCCCCCTGTGTGAAATGGTAAGGGGGTACAAAAGTACCCCTACCATTTCACCAAAAAAGTGTGAAAAATGGTAAAAATGACAGGAGACGGTCTTTGACAATTCCTTTATTAAAATCTTCTTTCTTCATCCTTCGGTTTCTTCATCTTCTCCTTCCGTCATCTTCTTCCATCTTCTTCCATCTTCTTCTTCCTCTGATCCGCTTCTTCTTGCGCTGGTCTTCTCGTCCTTCTCGTCCGGCATCTTCTTCCGTCGGCGTCTCTTCTTGGGCCGCTCCGCGCAATGGGAGGCTCCCGCTGTGTGAGGCTCCGCTCCGTCTGACTGGTCTTTTATAATGGAGGGCACCTGGTGACCCCGCCCCTCTGACGCACGGGGATGTCATGGGGAATTCCCTATGGCTTTCCCCATGACGTCAGAGGGGGGCGGGGTCACCAAGTGCCCTCCGTTATAAAAGACCTGTCAGACGGAGCGGAGCCTCACACAGTGGGAGCCTCCCATTGCGCGGAGCGGCCCAAGAAGAGACACCGACACCGACGCCGACGGAAGAAGATGCCGGACGAGAAGGACGAGAAGACCAGCGCAAGAAGAAGCGGATCGGAGGAAGAAGAAGATGGAAGAAGATGACGGAAGGAGAAGATGAAGAAACTGAAGGATGAAGAAAGAAGAAAGAAGATTTTAATAAAGGAATTGTCAAAGACCGTCTCCTGTCATTTTTACAATTTTTCACACTTTTTTGGTGTAATGGTAGGGGTACTTTTGTACCCCCTTACCATTTCACACAGGGGGGGCCGTGATCTGGGGGTCCCCTTGTTAAAGGGGGCTTCCAGATTCCGATAAGCCCCCCGCCCGCAGACCCCCACAACCACCGGGCATGGTTGTGGGGATGAGGCCCTTGTCCTCATCAACATGGGGACAAGGTGCTTTTGGGGTCTTAGACCCCGAAAGCATCCTCCCAATGTTGAGGGCATGTGGCCTGGTACGGTTCAGGCGGGAGGGGGGGCCGCTGTCGTCCCCCCCTCTTTTCCTGCGGCCTGCCAGGTTGCGTGCTCGGATAAGGGTCTGGTATGGATTTTGAGGGGGACCCCACGCCATTTTTTTTGGCTAGGGTTCCCCTTAAAATCCATCCCAGACCTCAAGGGTCTGGTATGGATTTTGAGGGGGACCCTACGCCATTTTTTTTTTTTTTTTTGGCTGGGGTTCCCCTTAATATCCATCCCAGACCTGAAGGGCCTGGTTATATAATTTGGGGGGACCCCTACGCTTTTTTTTTTTTTTTTTTTTTTTTTTTATCAATGACTTTTTTTTTTTATGAATGACTTTCAGTTTCAATGAATGACTGTTCTCTGTATTACGGGACCGTCAATACACATTAGCCGCGAGTGATTTTAAATAGCTTTTTTACTTGCAAAAATGACACTTTTTGCAGAGACAGTTCTAAACACGGCAAACATGCGCCCCTTTACATGCATACTATAGACACCCCCCAGGTACGAAATTTAAAGGAATATTACACGTTTATTGTTTCAATTTAAGCATTATTAAAATCACTGCTCCTGAAAAAACGTCCGTTTTAAAAAAAAAAATTTGCATTGATCCATGTCCCCTGGGGCAGGACCCAGGTCCCCAAACACTTTTTATGACATTAACATGCATATTAGCCTTTAAAATTAGCACTTTTAATTTCGAGCGTTCGCATCCATTATAACTAATAGAGTTCTAAAGCTCGCACGGACTTTAGGTTCTGGTGCGAGCCGAACGGGGGGGGTGTTCGGCTCATCCCTATTCAGCACCATTTTCCTATGAATTACCATTTATGCTACTGTGTGTATGCAAAAGGCCATCGCCATGCTACATCTATATAAAATACCCTTATGTCTAAAATATACTAGGTATTATATAAAAAATATGTTCCAAATAAAAAAAAAAAAAAAACGATTAAAATACCAAATAGCTAAAATGCTATGCCACCCATAGTTGATTGTTTGCTTCAGTTACACTACCAGGGACTAAAATTCTCCAGGAAATCTCTTTTCATGCTGAGCTAATCAAAATGATCACAGCTGACCACAGTTGAAAATCAAACGACGTTGTGTGCCATTGAGAAGGTGATTAGCTACACCTGATTGAGTTTATAAGTCATTTTTTGGAAGGGGGTGATCCTTTTTCCAACTCAGTGATTCCTTTATTTTTTTCTGACATTTTGTTGTTATTACTTTCTCTTGGGTGTTATATGTTGCTGAATGAAACAAAAACTGTCTTAATTTCAGGCTGCAAGGCAACAGAGTGATTATTTTAAAGTGGGTGATTATTTTCTATACCCACTGCATACGATATAAGTAGAGGTAACAGAAACATAATTTATCTAACGTCTAATAAGGGTATAAACTGACGATAATTATGTGTGTAGTTTAACCATTAGCATGGATATGTATGGGGAAAAAAGCGATATATGTAAGTGTGACCTATTAAGGTTTTTAATATATATATTTTTAGATTCTCTATAGTTAGCTTTACTTAAAGGCATTGAAAGTATTGGCTTCAGTATACATATACCGTAGGTGTACCTTGATGCCATCTAGTTATGAATTTAGATGATGATGCTACTTAAACATTATTCAGGTGGACTCTATTAACTAATTAGGTGACTTTTGAAGGCAATTGGTAAAGGTAAAGCGGGCTGAATACAAATGCACGCCACGCTTTTCACATATTTATTTGTAAAAAAAATTGGGAAAACCATTTATAATTTTCTTTTCACTTTACAATTATGTGCCACTTTGCGTTGGTCTATCACATAAAATTTCAATAAAATACATTTACATTTTTGGTTGTAACATGACAAAATGTGGAAAATTTCAAGGGGTATAAATACTTTTTCAAGGCACTGTATGTGTTATATAATACTTAACATATTTTAGACATAAGGGGATTTTATATAGATGTAGCATGGAGATGGCCTTGTGTATACACACAGTAGCGTGATGGTAATCCATAAGAAAACGGTGCACCGAATAACAGTTTAACACATAGCATATTCTATATATAGTCTATGGGAAGATGGTGCTGATAAATACAACACAAATCTATAGAGGCTATGGGAAAATGGCGTTCTGGATTAATAAAATATAAGGGAGATTGACGTGACGTCCAATCAAATTCCCCTGATGAAGCCATGTGACCCTGTGGTATAAAGCGGAGGGGAGGGGCTGGATGACGTTACAACATGGGGAAATCGAGACACCAGGTAAATACTGTCCCAGGGGGTGGATCTAGCATTGGATATTGGATATGTGTTTAAAGTTTGATGCGCTACAAGCACCTAGGCAATGTAAGTGTTCTACCTAGTTTTTGTGAATAAATGTATGATTTTAAAGCAGTAAAGCACTACGGTGTATACAGTTTCTCTTCATACATATACGGCTGAATGGAGGCATAACCAGGAGGAGTAACAACATGGTGTGAAGCTGTCCAAATACATCTGAATAATCCAATGAACTGGAAAGATCTAACTAAGTCCCCATGGGTTGTACACAAGCGTGTTGTGACCCTACTTAGATGTAAGTTAATAAACTTAAGGTGAGAGTCCATCTGGTGGAGTGTGCACATATTGCATGCAGTGGTGGACAAACAGTACAAGCTAAACACTGGAGAATGTTTTATCTTGAAAAGCACTTTACAATACAAGCAAATATTGATGGATTGATATGACAAGAATATGGACTATTTTGTATATTATATCTTGGCATGGTTTTGGATTTTTTGTTTAGCAATATGATACGTTCATAGAATTTTGTATAGCGCAGCACTAATTAGTTATAGGTATTGATAACCCACGTGTATGGGAGTGTGGTGGGTGTAAGCTAAACACAATTATTTATTTATTTTATTTAGTAAATGCATAGCAGCTTGCAAGATTGCATCTACATTTATAATTATTGGCCGCATGAGGGAAGGGGTTGTGATGTCCCAGTGCACATGAGATTTAAGCCCTGTACACACAGGCCAAATGTCTGGAGACATTTGCCAGTTCAAAAAAACCCTGTCTGACAGAAGCATGCTTGGAAAACCAGCAGCCGACCAACTCCTGATCAGCACTTTCAGCCAATGGCAGAGATCGCTGATCGGAGTGTTCTGGCGGGGGGGGGGGGGGCGTCCCTCTGTCAGAACACCACAGCTCAGTGGGGGAGATCGCTGTACTAACATTGGCCTGTTAGTACAGTGGCTCAGACCGAAGCTGTCAAAAAAACTATTAGTGTGTACCAGGCTACATTCTGAGATCAGGGATTCCCACTGCCTGTAAATTTACCGACAATTTGTAAAAAACATCCAATTTTTACCTGTCCGTAAACGTCTGGGAACAAGTACCCCCTTACCTTAGTGTATTCACTGTGCAAGTCTACAAGATTCCCCCTACAGTACAGGGGGAACTCTGTAGACCCTGATGTAAAGGGGAACTCCGATGTAAAGGGGGAGCAATGCAGACCATGATGTAAAGGGGAACGTTGCAGACCATGATGTAAGTGGGAACTCTGCAGACTCTGATTTATGGGGGGTTCTGTGACCAGAGGGGGGAACCGATGTAAGGACGGACTCTTGGAACCCTGATGTATAGGGAAATGGCACTATATACTCTGAACAGCAGTATATATATATTATAAGGACTGCCCTATATACTCTGCAGAAAATTGGGCCTTAGGTGTTGGTGGTACCAGAACACTGTAAGCCCTCATGGTTACTCTTGGTGGGCGCTGGAACAGGCCCTGCTGTGAAATACTATATCATAAATTGTAATTACATGCCTCTGTTAAACAGGGGTAGAAAAATTGGGCCTTTTGTGGTGCCACAACTCTGTAAGCCCTCACAGTTACTTTTGGTGGGCACAGGAAGGGGCCCTGCTGTGAAATATTAGATAAAGAACTGTAATTACATGCCCCTGTTAAACAGGGGCAGACAAATTGGGCCTTTGGTGGTGTTGGTGGTGTCACAACACTGTAAACCCTCACAGTTACTCTTGGTGGGCGCAGGAACGGGCCCTGCTGTGAAATATTATATCTAGAATTGTAATGACATGCCCCTGTTAAACAGGGGCAGAAAAATTGGGCCTTGGGTGGTGGTGGTGCCACAACACTGTAACCCCTCACAGATACTCTTGTTGGGCGCAGGAACGGCCCTGCTGTGCAATTGGGCCTTAGGCAGTGATGGTGGTGCCCTAAACCAAAAATATTCTTAGAAGCTAGCATCATCAAGATTAAGGAAGAATAGGATAGTCACTCAAGAGATCCCACATCTATAGAAAATTCAATTGGTTACATCAGCATCAGGTGCTTGATAGCTGCTGATCCAAGACTGATTATTTTTTTATGAATGTGAGCCTATCAACAGAGTCTGTGGACAGGCACACTCTATGATCCATTACAAATCGTCCAGCAGCACTGAATGAGCGTTCAGAGAGAACGCTGAATGCAGGACAGGCCAGTAGCTCAATTGCATATTGAGCCAGTTCTGGCCAGTGGTCCATCCTCAAGACTAGGGATGAGCCGAACACCCCCCGGTTCGGTTTGCAGCAGAACATGCGAACAGGCAAAAAATTTGTTCGAACGCGCGAACACTGTTAAAGTCTATGGGACACGTACATGAATAATCAAAAGTAAATAAATACTAGAGTATAAATAGTGAGCAATATCAACCTTAGTCTATTTAGATCAGCAGGTGAGGTTAAAAGACAAATGTCGTGGTGTAGTAAAATATATAAGTGCTTGCGTGACAATCCCAGGTGCACAAAAGTATATATATAAACTTCAAGTTACAATGAGGTTGTAACCAATTTAATAAATAAATAAATACACAATGTGTTAAAAGTAGATACAATGTGTTTTAAATAAATAAAGTGCTTCAAAATGTGAGTAAAAACAAGTATGTGTTATAATGTGTCAAAGAAAGGAAATATCCAGTTTATGCCAGTGATGCATATGGGGATATATAAATTCCAAAAGCCAATACAGGCTAAACCTGATGGATTAGCCAATTAATTGATGAATTAATGGGTAAACGGCCGCCAATTAAATATTATATTAATCCTATAGGTGATAACAGTCCATTAAATTAGTTAGATAATTAATGAAATAATTCTTCACATCCACTAATGATATCCGGGACACAATTAGAAATGCTAGAACCGAAGAAAAAAAAAAAAAAGGAGAGAAAAAATAAACTTTTTTTCCCTTTATGCTGGGAATGTGCGGCTTTTTTCCTTTTGGTTCCTCCTGTTATCTTGCTCCGGTATGATATAAAAGAGAAAAAGACACAAACAAAAAACCATTGCGCAGCGCTCTATTCAACCTTTAAACAAAGAAGATCTTTTAGGGGGTTGCCTACAGCTATACAACTCACATGTACCCAGTAGGTGTTTGTGCTTTCAAATCCTGCTAATGGTCAGGCTCAGATAGGGGGCTGTCAGCCCTTTCCTCCTCACTGTGCTGTGAAAATGTATTCCCTTGAGAAAGTCACGTGACCTGTGATGATACGCGTCCTGAGGAGGAGCCCAAGTGACAGTGCTAAGCACAGCACAGCACAGTGAGGAGGACAGGGCTGACAGCCCCCTATCTGAGCCTGACCATTAGCAGGATTTGAATGCACAAACACCTACTGGGTACATGTGAGTTGTATAGCTGTAGGCAACCCCCTAAAAGATCTTCTTTGTTTGATGGTTGAATAGAGCGCTGCGCAATGTTTTTTTTGTTTGTGTCTTTTTCTCTTTTATATCATACCGGAGCAAGATATCAGGAGGAACCAAAAGGAAAAAAGCCGCACATTCCCAGCATAAAGGGAAGTTTCTTTTTTTCTCTCTTCTTTTTTTTTTTTTTTTCAGTTCTAGCATTTCTAATTGTGTCTCGGATATCATTAGTGGATGTGAAGAGTTATTTCATGAATTATCTAACTAATTTAATGGACTGTTATCACCTATGGGATTAATATAATATTTAAGTGGCGGCCGTTTACCCATTAATTCATCAATTAATTGGCTAATCCATCAGGTTTAGCCTGTATTGGCTTTTGGAATTTATATATCCCCATATGCATCACTGGCATAAACTGGATATTTCCTTTCTTTGACACATTATAACACATACTTGTTTTTACTCACATTTTGAAGCACTTGTTTTATTTAAAACACATTGTATCTACTTTTAACACATTGTGTATTTATTTATTTATTAAATTGGTTACAACCTCATTGTAACTTGAAGTTTATATATACTTTTGTGCACCTGGAATTGTCACGCAAGCACTTATAAATTTTACTACACCACGACATTTGTCTTTTAACCTCACCTGCTGATCTAAATAGACTAAGGTTGATATTGCGCACTATTTATACTCTAGTATTTATTTGCATATTCTTTTAAGTGTAGGACACACTTTAATGGTGCAGCATATCATTTGGTCACCTTATCTATTTAATTTGGTTTTCAAAAATTTTTTTTAATATTTTTAATTCTCCTATCAGCGCTTTAGTACTCACTTTGCACAAATAATCAAAAGTGCTAATTTTAAAGGCTTATATGCAAGTTATTGTCATAAAGGGACATGTATCAATGCAAAAAAAGTTTTAAAAACGGCAGTTTTTTCGGGAGTAGTGATTTTAATAATGCTTAAAGTGAAACAATAAAAGTGAAATATTCCTTTAAATTACCGTACCAGGCCACATGCCCTCAACATGGGTAGGGTGCTTTGGGGCATCTGGGGTAGGGAAATGTGCCTGCTAAAATCAGATGGTGGTGTACTGCTAGCAGATTGGCTGCAAGTACATCTATTGCTATACCTTCATTCCTCTCAGTGCAATTTTTTGAGAGGACTAGAGGTATAGTGGGCTTGGAGATCCCAGATGAGGAGCAAGGAGAATTCCACCTCTTTCTTTGATATGGGTCTTTCAAGTGCTGTTGCCAGCGGACTGCATGGGAGGTAATCATATTTATGGTCAAGCATGTGGCGCTCAAGCAGCTGCTGTTTTGGCCATGCTTGATCCACTTCACACATAGGTTGCAAACAGCAATGGTGCGATCTGCTGCACATGTGTCAAAAAAGGCCCACACCAAGGAAATTTTCAAAATCAGCGGGGAGTCAGCAGCGCCCTGCACCTGTGGAACTCTGCGGTGTGATGCCCCCTGGAGGGCATCCTGCCTCGTTGGAGATGTGCCTCCTCCTCTCTTCTATCAGGCACCCAAGTAGAGTCAGTGACCTTATCGCCTCCCTGCCCATCACTGGAGCAAACTTGACAGTATGCTGCAGCTGGGAGAACATGACTGCCAGTTTCTAGACATGGGAACTGTCAAAAAATGTGTTTCGTTTCCTTTCGTTCCATTTCGTATATAAAAAAAATCGTAATTCGTAATGCTTTTATCCTTTCACCCTCAATTCCCAACTTAGAGACTGAGTTTGTTCAACTGTCTTAAGCAAAGTAAAAATCCTAAAAAGGAATTCAGGCCACTTCTGAGGACTGCGATCTGGTACTAATATGCAGTAAAACCCATTTCCACCAGAAGTGGCCCACCAGGTGAACAAGCTGTAGCGGAGATAGCAGGAATGGATCAAGCAGAAGCGTAGTTAGTAAACAAGCTAAAGGTCGATAACAAGGGGTCGCAGGTTGGGAACAAGCAGAAGTACAGTCAAGGAACAAGCCAAAGGTTGGTATTGAGTGGTAGGGAAGATATGGATGGCAGCAAGTGCTAAGCAGGAGCGGCCCGTCCATTGTGGGCGCATGGGCGCTGCCTCCCCGATCCACCGTCGCTGCCTTCCCTATCCATGTACCTGGCCCCTTTCAGGATGCCAGGCACATAAATTCGTATGGCGGGGGTAGAAGGAGCGTGTTTTTTTAAGCATCTGATTAACAGAGGCTTTAATAGGCTTCAAAATAGGGTGGGCTTTGGGGGGTAGAGCATTGCGTCTGGTGCCCATCCAGTTGTGTTGCAACAGCGAATGAATAGCAACACTGATCTTTCTCCCGGCCAATCGGGAAGCATGACTGATACCGTCACATGATTGGCTGAAAGGACAGGCAATCCTATTGGATGCCTAGGATGAGGGGAAGAGAAGCACGGTAGAAGCGAGGAGGAAAAGACACAGGAGCCGCTGCCCGATACCGATATGCAGCCTGATGTCCACCGATGCCCCAATCTCTGCCGCTGCCCGATGTACCTGCCGCTACCCGATCCCCGTCACTGCCTGATGTGCTTGCCGCTGCCTGATCCCCCCCACTGCCGGATGTGCCCGTCGCCTAGATAGGGTAAGTGCCAATGGCCCAGCAGACAGCGAGGTACCGCGTGGGGGTTGTTTGCCACCCCCCAAAAAAGAAACCACCAGCCACTACTTGTGCTAAGGCGTGGCTTAAATAGGAAGTTCATGGGAGGAGCAAGGAGTTCAAGGATGACCAGAAACAAGGTTCAACGCAAAATTGTTAAAAAAGTCTTCCAGGGAGCTGTCCAGCATCTGTCCAGCAGCTCAGCCAAAAGTGATACTGCCAGACACAGCAGAGGTTGCATAGCTAAGGTGTCTGTTAAAGTCTACAGGCTTAAAAAATTCAGTTTGTAAATAGATAGAAAACTGAGTAAAAGTTAATAGTGATTAGGGATGAGCTCGATGTTCGGGTCGAACGTAGGTTCGACTCGAACATTGGGTGTTTGTCAAAAAACAAACATTATGGGGTGTTTGCGGCAAATTCGAGCCGCACGGAAAACCCCATAATACGAGATTGCAGTGCATTGCTGTATGATGATTGGCCAAAGCATGCACCGTGACCTGCATGCTTTGACCAATCCCAGCGCCCTCTGCTAAGAGAGCCATAATTGGCCAAAGGCAGGGTCCTTTGGCCAATCATGGCTCAGGGGGACTAAGTCTATATAAGACTGCCTGCACATCGGCCCTGTGTAGTGTGTTGTTGGCGTGGATGGAGAGATAGTGTGATTTAGATTGAGCAGGCAGGCAGTTTATTCAGTTAGCTCAGCTGCAGTGTATTTTATATATATATATATATATATATATATATATATATATATATATATATATATATATGTCAGTCTTGTGTATATATGTGTGTGTGTGTGTGTGTGTGTGTGTGTATATATATATATATGTGTGTGTGTGTATATATATAGCATCCAGTGTAGCCTATATCTGACTGCAGGCCATTTCTGGTGTACTTTTTCTAATATTCTTCTGGTTGTGTACAATACAGTGCAGCTATAGTTGCTATTACACTTCTGGTTGTATACACAATACCCCTAGTGCAGTTGCTACTACTTTTCTGGTGGTGTACACAGTACACAATACAGTGCACCCCTAGTGTAGTTGCTACTACTTTTCTGGTGGTGTACACAGTACACAATACAGTTTAGTGTGGTGCTGCAAAACAAAATTTACAGCATGTTCAGAAGGCCACCAAGGAGAGGCAGACGCTCACAGGCAACTAAAAGAGGGCAAGCAGGCTCTGTGTCTACAGTCAACAGTGCTAGTCGCGGACCCGGTGCATCCTCTGCACGTGGTCGTGTGGCACGCTTGTTCTTTTTTCTGCTGTTGGGCATGTTATTGAGCCACAACATGCAGAAGTTAGTGGAGTGGATAACAAAGTCGTCCTCATCCTCCTCATCCTCTGTCACCCAGGCTCAGAGAATTTTGCCTGCCAAAACCGCCTCTTCCATCGGCTCCTTGTCAACAGTCACTCCTTCCTTAGCCCCACCATCATTCATGGAGGAGTCCCCCGAACTATTCAACCACATTGTCGGGTACATGCTGCTGGAAGATGCGCAGAGATTTGAAGACTCCAATGATGGTACCCAGGTTGAGGAAGGGAGTAACGTGAGCCTAGAGAAAGGGGGTGCCCAAGAAGGACAAGAAGCTGGCAGTCATGCATCATACTGGCAAGTTTGCTCCAGTGATGAGCAGAGAGGGAATGATGATGTCACTGACTCTACTTGGGTGCCTGATAGAAGAGAGGAGGAGGAGGAGGCACATCTCCAACGAGGCAGGATACCCTCCAGGGGGCAGCTTAAGGGCAGCCACCCTATTGCATCACACTGTAGAGCTAAGCAGGTGCAAGGCGCTGCTGACTCCCTGCATATTTTGAAAAGTTCTTTGGTGTGGGCCTTTTTTGACACGTGTGCAGCAGATCACTGTTTGCAACCTATGTCTGAAGCGTATCAAGCGTGGACAAAACAGCAGCCGCTTGCGCACCACATGCTTGACCAGACATATGACGACCTCCCATGCAGTCAGTTGGCAAGAGCACTTGAAAGACCAGCATCAAAGAACAAGGCAGACTTTTCCTTGCTCCTCATCTGTGATCTTCAACCCCATTATACCTCCAGTCCTCTCAGAAACCTGCACTGAGAGGAATGTAGGTATAGCAATAGGTGTCCCAAGTACTTGTGGCCAATCTGCTAGCGGTACACCACCATCTGATTTTAGCAGGCAAATTTCCCTACCCCAGTTGCTAAACCATAGAAAGTAATTTGGTCCCAGCCATCCACATGCTCAGTGTCTGAATGCTAGCTTGGCCAAATTCCTAGCACTGCAACTGCTGCCTTTTCAGCTGGTAGACTCTGCGCCCTTTCGTGAATTTGTGGAATGTGCGCTACCGCAGGTTCCCAAACGCCATTTCTTTTCACGGAAGTCCATTCCGGCTCTCTACCGGCATGTGAAAGGCAATATCTTGGCCTCGTTGGACAGGGCGGTCAGCAGTAAGGTGCATATTACCGTTGACTCATGGTCCAGCAGGTATGGACAGGGACGTTACCTTTCTTTCACAGTGCACTGGGTAACTCTGCTGGCAGCTGGGAAGGATGCAGGACAGGGTTCAGTATTGTTGGAGCTTGTTCCACCACCGCGTCTCCAAAATGATAGTAGTGGTGATTCTGCCACACCTCTCTCCTCCACCCCCTCCTCTTCTTCTTCCTCTATGGCCTCTTCCTATGCAGATTTGTCCTCTGAACCAGCGGTGCTCCATAGGCGTTCAAGGGGCTAAGCAAGCACTCAGGCAAAAAGATGCCATGTGGTGCTTGAGTTGGTCTGCTTAGGGGATGTGTCAGCATGGAGGTGGAGGATAACACTCAGCATAAGTCTTCAAGGGATTGTTTTCAGTCCCCAGAAACCCATGGAGTTGTACGTGGCTGGGAGGAGGTGGTTGCTGATCATGTGATCCTTAGTGACCCAGAGGACTCAGGATCGAATGCCTCTGCAAACTTACGCTGCATGGCCTCCCTGATCATGAAAATCCTGTGAAAGGACCCTATGATTCGTGGTATCAAGGAGAGGGATCATTACTGGCTGGCAACCCTTCTTTATCCACGTTACAAGGGTAAGGTTGCAGAACTTATCCAGCCTTCACAGAGGGAGCAGAGGATGAAACATCTTCAGGAGGCCTTGAAGAAAGGTTTGTGCAATGTGTTTCCAGAGCCTGGGAGGTTACAATTTCCTGGTTCTGGACAACGTGTTGCTGAGGCTTTGTTCAGTCACAGAAAGAGCGGTGGAGAAGGTGGCCGGCTGACCGATGCCTTCATACAATTCTTCAGTCCTCAGCGCCAAGGTCTGATCAGTTCTTTCCAACAGAGCATCCACTGGGTTACTGGGTCTTGAGGATGGACCTCTGGCCAGAGCTTACTCAATATGCAATTGAGCTACTAGCCTGTCCTGCATCCAGCATTTTTTCTGAACGCACATTCAGTGCTGCTGGAGGGTTTGTAACCGATCACAGAGTGAGCCTGTCCACAGACTCTGTTGATAGGCTCACATTCCAAAAAAATTAATCAGTATTGGATCACCAGCTACCAAGCACCTGATGCTGATGTAACCGATTGATTTTTCTATGGATCCCTTGAAGACTGCCTATGCTGAGTGACTATCCTAGTATGCTGATTGACTATCCTATTCCTTCTCAATCTCTTGATAATGCTAGCTTCTAATGCCGCGTACACACGGTCGGAATTTCCGATGGAAACAGTCCGATGGGAGCTTTTCAACGGATTTTCCGACCGTGTGTATGCCCATCAGTCTTTTTCTGTCGGAATTTCCTACGGACTTTGGATTGAGAACCTGTTCTCAATTTTTCCAACGGAAAACCTTTCTATTGGATTTTCCGATCGTGTGTATGCAATTCCGACAAAATCGTTTAAAAATCGATTTTTTGGCTGGAGCTACACTTAAAAAATGTACCTGTTCCAAATTATAAACAGATTCAACTTAAGAACAAACCTACAGTCCCTATCTTTCTCAATAATTTTCATCTATATTGCCGGGACCCGACAATACATTACAACCGCAAGCAATTTTAGATGACTTTTTTTCCTTTAGAAATGTCATTTTGCTGCAGGGACTGTTCTAAACACGGGAAAAAATTGCCACTTTACAGGCATACTATAGCCACCCCCCAGGCACAAAATGTAAAGGAATATTTTACATTTATTGTTTCACTTTAAGCATTATTAAAATCACTGCTCCCGAAAAAACTGACATTTTTAAAACTTTTTTTTGCATTGATACATGTCCCCTGGGGCAGGACCCAGGTCCACAAACAATTTTTCTGACAATAACTTGCATGTTAGCCTTTAAAATTAGCACTTTTGATTTTTCACGTTCGTGTCCCATAGACTTTAAAGGTGTTCGCACAAACTTTTTGCCTGTTGGCATGTTCTGCCGCAAACAGAACCGGGGGGTGTTCGGCTCATCCCTAATAGTGGTTAATGATTCATACTCTGAATGGTCTAAGGTTATTAGTGGTGCGCCCCAAGGTGTTGGGACCCATACTTTTTTTTAACCTACAGTATGGATAACGGCCTGTTTGTTTATTGATTTTATGTGGGGTATCCCCTTATAATCCACAGTAGACCTGAAGGGGGGACCCCAGGAAGAAAAACAAAAAAGCTGTCATATTTAGCAGCGGTAATAATATCACTGCTAAATGTTTCACTTCACACTGCAGCTTTAGGTTGCTCAGTTGAACACCCATTCATTTGGTCGTTCACACAGGAATCTTCATAGACTGCACATAGTGCTCTTATTATTTCCCCTTCTGAATGTTAGCCTATGTTGTAAGACCATTTTCTCTATTGGTGAATGTTTTTTTAACTCTTATGGTCGAATGTTCTCTTAGGATTGAATGATAAGGGAATGTTACATTCTTCTGGCAAAAGGAAACAAATACAAACTGACATTACACACATTACAAACATTAGGGTATTATTTGTTATTTTTGCGTGAATGTTAAAACAATCGCAAAACAGTTTTTTATACACTTTTTAGTCACTTTTTTTTCTTTCAACCAGCAGATGGATGGGGAGAGCTATTGTTTTCTGATAGTGGTGCTATAGCCTGCAGTGCTGCTAGAGTGGCTAAAATCTGACAGGGTGATTGTACAGAAGTTGATTGGTAGACCACCAATCAATCACAGTTGCCATATATGGATCAAGATTAGGCCGGTCCCTGCAGAACCAGCCATATTTCCATCCATGTATGGCCAGCTTAAGTAATGTCTTAGTGATAATTATAAAAAAAAAAAAAAAAAGTAATGTCTTAGTGAAATTCTACTGGCCATACACCACATACATTTTTTTTTGCTTGGAAGCTCTTCAAATTTCATCCAGACCTACTATTTGAATAGAATTCGAGATGTATTAACCACCTGCCTACTGGGCACATTTACCCCTTTCCTGTCCAGTCCAATTTTCAGCTTTTAGAATTGTCACACTTTGAATGACAATTCCGCATATAGAGCTTTCTTATGGTGGTATTCAATTATCACTGAGTTATTTATTTTTTTGCTAAACAAACGAAAAAAGACCGAAAGTTTAATAAAAAAAACAAAAAAAAACATTTTAGTTTGGTACAACATTTTGCAAACAGGAAATTTCACTGATGTGCCCTGATGAGGTTGCACTGAGGGGCACTGATAGGCTGCACTGATGGGTGGAACTGGTAGGTAGCACTGATGGGTGGCACTGAATGGCAGCACTGATGGGCACTGAATGGCAGCACTGATGGGCACTGAATGGCAGCACTGATGGGCACTGTTGGAACTGCACTGATGATCAAAACACTGATCATCAGGGTAGATGCTCCTTTCACACAAGCTGGTTATCGTCTCTCTTATCCTCTCCTCTGCTCACGCTGTAAGCAAGAATAACCAGCTTGTGTTTACATTGTGATCATTGTGATTGGACTCAGCTGATCACATAGTAAAGGGTCACTGGAATTGGTCCTTTACCCAAATCTGTAATCATCTGTGTCTGAAGGTAGGGGGCGTGCGGGCAGCCCAATCACGGGAAGATGTCTATGGATGCCCTCCCTGCAAAGTAACCCTGCACTGTGGCTGTCTTTCAACTGTAACTCCAGCATGAAGTGGTTAAAGAGCCTGTCTTGTTCCTGGCTGTGTTCACAAACACCTGAAGAATATAAGCCCTTGCTGCTGCCTTTCACCTAGGAGACTTGTTACAAATTTACAATGTTACTAATGACTACTCATGACATCATCTCAGCTTGGGGCAAAATCACTTGACTGGAGTTAAAAGATTTTAAAAGATTAAAGATTTTTTTAATGTAAAAGCTGTAAGTTTTCAAAAAAAAAGTATACTACTTTTTTATATCGTGTAATATTAAGGATTAATTTCTGCAGATTTGTAAAGTTATTTAAGGGTCTACTTTAAGCCCAGCCTAACATTTCAGCCTCCTGCTATTACAATACCAGCCCCTATGCCATTCAAAATAAGGGCTCTTTCACCCCTCCTATGCCCCACAAAGAAATCTGTGGATTTAAGAATTTCTTAGCCCCCTGTTAATGCAGTTAAGTAAATGAAAGTCCATAATATCTGTAATGGTTACATTGGATTATAAAACTATTTTATTGCAAATAAAATACACCTCTTAAAAAATATAGTTAAAAAATTATAATCACAGGTATACATTCTCTGGGGTTGAGCGGGTCAGCGTTAAGTGTACAGTGGAGCACACACAAAACAGCTAACATAAAAATGTTTTATTGACATAGAAAACATGACAAGATTGTAGGAACACACTGAAAAGTAATGGTAAGAGGAGTTCAGAGGATTTTCATGTTTACTTTATGATGCACAGCCATTAAGTTCCAGATTTTCAGACAGTAAAAAGAAGATATCACATATGTCCTCATTCTCCGGTTCCTGGCATTCTCTGTTGTTTGGCCACCACTCGATCCAAGTGTCTTTTCCAATGATGTAGGAGTATCTAAAGAGAATTATAAAAACATATTTAACAAGTTTTGCTAATGGTCAACACCATCCAAAACGACCAAATATAATCCTATGCTGACTTTGAAATAGTGTGATATCTCATCTGTAATTCGCATTTGCACCCAACTGAAATCATTATTTCAAAGACAAAGGATGATGTTTGGTTCCTCTGACAGAGACCTCATCATTTTAATAAAATAATTGGGTATTTCAGTTGAAAAAGCCTGATACCATTATTATGTTCTTGAGAGGTAAAACAGAAACCCAATGTAGTATATGGCAATATTGGTACTGCACTAGAACAATTAAACTCACTGGATTTAAAAATGAATACTCGTGAGAAGATCACACCAAATATCTGTTATTTTTATGAATAAAATGTATGTAGGGCTGTCTTCAATCACTTCATGAACCCATTACACCAGTGTAAGTACTCACACACAATGCACCCTGCCATGAGGGCGTCAAATAACATTGCAATAGGAGCTAGGAATGTGCACCTGTACATGTTCCTAGTTCCCAGACCCTGCTGTCACACTGGCAACTTAGTTACAAAGACCATTGATCACAAAGAAGTTAAACAAGCATGTCAATTTAAATGCCTGGGGAAGCCAAGGGGTAAGCAGAAAGATAAATGAAATTGTTTTAGATTTGTGTAAGACTTTTTAAAGACTGCTGTCACTGCTATTCAACTGTCTTTCGAAGGTCCTTCAGATTCTTAACCCCACACCATGCAAAACTCCAAGACTTCTCTAGAGAAGAACTAATTCTCTAGAACCTCCTCTCTTGGTCTAGGATCCTTTTTTTTTTCCTTTTCAGACTGACTCCTACCCTGTCTATGTAGTTCTTGTAAAGCTACCTCTTCAAAGCTGCCCATCCATCCTGATCTCTATCCAGAATTCAAGGAACAAACATATTTTTTATTTTTATTTTTTGTAACTTTTTAGAATTTACAACAGACTTTCTCCTTTAAAGCCTACATTTACAAACAAGAAAACCCCAAAATAAACAGGATCTAAGAATGGGGGGTGGGAAGGTTGACATTTTAAACCATCCGCCCATTTTCCATTCATAGATTATGTTTCATTCATCAAAACTATAGTAGGGTCTCTATGAATGGAAGAGCTGGGTAAAACGAGTGAGCATAGTCAGCATTCTTGATGAGAGCCTGTGATAGCTCCTCAGTTCTATTAACTCCCACTGCACCAAAAGATTACGGCGGCAGTGGTAGGAGGAAGGACAGATGACTTGTACTGAACTAGAAGACAGATGCACAAGGGACACATCACACTGTAGGTAAGTAATGTCCCTTGTGCCTATTTGTTTTTTTTTTGGTAAACTTAGGCTCCAAACTAGGTGTTTTACAGAAGGACCCCATCCCGATCCATTGCTGCTGGCTGATCCTAAATGAAACCCATCCTCTCTCACTGAAACCACTTTCCTTGCTGGTGTATAGGCAGGTACAGTCTACTTTCTCCACCATATCGACATTGCAGTAGGGGAGTAAGTCAAGAGGAATATAATTCTCCTATGGTTTCCTGGGTCATTGGGGAAGCATCCAATGGGATGCTGCCACCCCATGTGACTCTGGAAGCCATCCTGGGACAGGAAGAGCCTATTTAAGGCTCTGGCACCCAGATCTGACAGGCATTTGTCAGTTAGCAGAGTAGGGACAGGTACTTTGTCTGATAGAGACAGTACTAGTGGTAGGGAAAGGTTCCTGATTAGGAGGGAAAGTGTAGGGCTCACAACTTCTCTGGACACCTGCCTATTGGGCACAAGACAGCCAGGCCACATTCTTCCCCTCTCTACAGATGCTGACAGTTCGGCTGCATTCCGCTCTCTACATGCTGTTGCAGCTGTGAGTGTTTCTGGTTGAGCTGCCTTCCCATCGGGAATACTTGTGAACTGTTTCTGCATTATTTCAATAAAAGTTCTTCCACTGCGCTGCACCCCACCTACAGACACATTGTTGGGAATCTCAGAGTAGAGGTACTATTAGCTTACAAGTTTTTCTCCCAGGCTGATTCAAGAGAAAGGCAAGATAGTAGCACCTACAGTAGTTGTAGCACCTAGTTATTGACTAGTGTAGCAACACATCCACAGATAACCGCATTATACTTATTAAGGTATACAGTCCATAAAGGACTTAACGGGGATCTGATCTCAAAATGCAAAAATGTGTTATCTTATAGGGAGCATCTAGTTGTGTCGACTGTTGTCAAACTCTCTACTCTCAATTGTTATCAATCCGGATGAAGACCGACCCTCATGTGTCCATAAATGGGAAGAGGACCTAGGGGGCACTTCTGACACAGCAGAATGTTTGGAGATTTGGTCATCGACGGTCCGCTTTAAGTTTAGAAGTGGGAGAAAAAGTACAGGTTTTCATTAAAGTGGGACTAAACCTGACTAATAAAAAACAGCGAGCAGTTGGTTCTTTATTTCAGAAGAGACAGGTGATGTCTCTTCTGCAATAACAAACAGTTAACTGCTTGCTTGCAGTCTTCTATTGAATGCATGCTGAGCTGCCCATGCGCAGCTCAGTGGGTGTTGCCAGCAAACTCCATGCATATGCATGAGATGACATCATTCTTTGATCGGCCAATCAAGAGCCTGAAAACCTGGTACTTTGACTAGCTGGAGAGAAGCACCTTGAAACATAGTAGTATCAAAAAAGTGGGACTTTTGAGGCACAACATTGGTTTTCTATATTAAAACTTATTTTATTAATTCCTCTAAAATGTAATATTCGTACATGAAATTATTTACATGACATTATACACAATTATAAAAATCAATATTGACAGTATGATGTATCTTGTTCACATATGATGATCTTAGAGGCTCGATGCGTTTCCTGGAACTAGTTCATTTTCTCACGAGCCAGAGATACACGATTTATACAATGAACAATCTAGATAGAATAACAGTCCATCAACAATCACTTTTAAAGTGATTGTTGACAGATTGTTATTCTACCTAGATTGTTTGTTGAATAAATTGTGTATCTCTGGCTCCTGAGAAAGTGGACTAGTTCCAGGAAATGCGTCAAGCCTTTAAGATCATCACATGTGAAAAAGATACATGATACTGTCAATATTGATTTTTATGATTGTGTATAATGTCATATAAATGATTTTATGTAAGAATATTACATTTTAGATGAATTAATAAAATAGGTTTTAATATAGAAAACCAATGTTGTGCCTCAAAAGTCCCACTTTTTGATACTACTATGTTTCAAGGTGCTAGACTAGATATAGGGATGTGGCAATTATACTTTGCAAATTATATTTCGTATAGCTGGAGAGAAGATGACAACAGCCAGTGAGGGATTAACCACAGCATCATTGGAATGAGGTATTTCTGTGAATTTAGCATCCTGAAAGTCCATATATTATCACCATTTGTAACATCAAAAGCTGATATGTTAATTAAGATGGCAAACAAGTAAGTGAGTTATCATAAAGGTACTTAGGACAGTTTTATAATACAAAATGTCCAGAGACATTAGATGACAGTCAACAATGCAATGTCCATAGGGCAGTGTACCATAGCCCTGATCAGATGTTCTCAGGGAACACATCAATTGTACTGTTTAAAAAATGTTGCCCATGTCTGACTGTTCTGTCTGACCATTTTCAAAATTCTATGGTCATCGTAAAACCTAAAATATTTTTTTTTAAATGTTATTTGTCCTCCACACTGCAAAGGAACCCTATTTGGACCAATTGTCCTAAGCCATCCAATGCCCAAAAACAATAATTAATAACATCCAATCAGCAAACGTATTTTAGCCAATTTCAGAAAACCTATATCAACGAAAATGTTGAATGTTTATTGATGAGGTGCTATATCAAAGTCTCATAATTCATACTGCAGAAAATCCTTCCTCAAGGCCGCACTGGTAGATGATTTTTTTATTTATTTTTTTAACAAGTGTTCTTTATTATGAGAGTTTGTGGATGGAATATCTTACCCCTCTGGTTGGTCCCAAAGGTCCCCCCTGACTCCCCAGATCAGGTACTCCCGTCCTTTTTGCAAATCTAAGGCTTTACGGCACTTAATGTGACTGACAAAGTTTCGTTGTTTGCCCTCAGCTTTCTCATCTGTACCTGTTGCCAAAAAAATAAACAGGAAAAAATAATGAAGAGTAAAAAAATGTATTAACATAGCGACTTTTAGACAAAATATTAAATGCATGTAACATTTCAAATTACCAGCCTCATTTGTTCAAGAGTCATTTAAAGAGTAGTTCCGCTTCACAGCCGATTCCCTACTGAATGGCCCGGCGGCAGAAGAAGGTGGCGGACAGCCGAACTTCTGAGTGATATTGCTGCAGCGAGATCTGTCAGAAGTGGGGATGTGTACCTGTCCAAAACAGGTGCCCGCTCCCCCTCCCCCCGAAAGGTGCCAAATGTGGCACCAGAGGGGGGAGTAGGCTGATAAGCAAAGATTCCACTTTTGGGTGGAACTCCACTTTAAGTACTAATTTTTGGTTTCGGTAACTAATCAAAAGCAAGTATGTTTTTTTCTGACATTAGAAGAATATTATTATTATTATTATTATTATTATTATTATACAGGATTTATATAGCGCCAACAGTTTGAGCAGTGCTTTACACCATGAGGGCAGACAGTACAGTTACAATACAATTCAATACAGGAGGAATCAGAGGGCCCTGCTCGTTAGAGCTTACAATCTAGGAGGGAAGGTCAAGTGATACAAAAGGTAATAGCCGTGGGGGATGATCTGATGGAGAAAATAAAAGTACAGTTGTTCGGTGGGGGCTGGATAGGATCTGAAGAGAATGGTTTTCAGGGATTGTCTAAAAGCAAGCAGAGTAGGAGATAGTCGGACAGATTGGGGTAGGGAGTTCCAGAGGATGGGCGAGGCTCTGGAAAAGTCCTGGAGGCGAGCATGGGAGAAGGTGATGAGGGAACTAGAGAGCAGGAGGTCTTGGGAGGAACAAACTGAACGAGTAGGTTGGTGTTTTGAGACTAAGTTAGTAATATAGCTGGGGGCCACGTTGTGGATGGCTTTATAAGTTGTTATTAGAATTTAGAATTTAATTTGTTGGGTGAGTGGAAGCCAGTGGAGAGATTGACAGAGAGGTGTAGCAGACACTGAGTGGTTGGTAAGATGGATGAGCCTGGCAGCAGCATTCATGATGGACTGCAGGGAGGATAGATTGTATAAAGGTAATCACATGAGGAGGGAGTTGCAGTAGTCAAGGCGGGAGATGACCAGGGAGTGAACTAGGAGTTTTGTGGTGTCATTGGTTAGGAAGGGGCATTATTTGGAGATGTTGCAAAGGTTGAGACGGCAAGATTTGGAAAGTGTTTGGATGCGGGCCGAAAGAATAGTTCAGAGTCCGGGGTTATACCTAGAATCTTGGCATGTGGGGACGGGCTGATAGTAGTGCTATTGATTTTAACAGAGCGATCAGGGGCAGAGGCATGTGTGGGAGGAAAAATCATGAGCTCAGTTTTGGATAGATTGAGTTTGAGGAAGTGGTGGCACATCCAGGCTGATATGTGTGTTAGTAAGTTAGTGATAGATAATAGTGAATAGAAATTCTGACCATTATGAATTGCTACATACAAATTTGAGATGTTTACAGCCACATGTGATTACTTAGTTTTACATCAGGAGAAACACTAACTTAAAGTGGAGGGCCAACCTAAAAAAAAAATTACATTAACATTCTTAAAAAAATATAAAAAAAAACATTTGAAAAAAAAAAAACAGGTCCACAGCCAGCCAGCTCCCAGCAGGACCCACAGGTCAGTGGCCAGCAGGACCCACAGGTCCGCAGCCAGCCAGCCCCCAGCAGGACCTACAGGCTGGGTCCTGCTGGCCACTGACCTGTGGGTCCTGCTGGCCTGGCCACTAGCCTAGGGTGACCATAAGTCCCCAGCACCGCCGGATTACAAACATCTCCAGGTTACATGGCACGGCCACTGTGTGCAGTCTATCATAGTAGCCCATCCAAGAGGCGGTACTTTGTATGACAGTGGCCACCAGGTAATTGGGAGATCCCTGCTTTGTGTAATCCGGCGGCGCTCGCCCCCCCCCCCCCTTCCACCATGCACTGGTGAGGCTGCATAGATGGGCATGGGTGAGGCACCATTGATGGGCACTGATGCATTATTTTTATTAAAGCTCCTTTTTTGCTATTAACATTAAATTATGTTAAAACATTGAATTACATTTCTCTTGCTTCATAACATCAATATGTTGGCACCACCAGCTTTCAACTGAAGAGAGTAGAGCACTAAATTCAATAAATAGGCGCCGCAGTTGCAAAATGCACCCTTGCGGCGCCTATTCAATCAGGGACAGGCTCATACCAGGCGTTCGTTTTGGCGGCGTGACGGCAAGTTTCATGTTTATGTGTTTGATGCCCATTGTCAGGAATAGTTCATGTTAATGCGTCTGATGCCCATTGTCAGGAATATTTCATGTTTATGCATTTAATGCCCCGTTGATGTCATTAATAAAGTGTGTGTATGTGTGTATATATATATATATATATATATATATATATATATATATATATATATATATATATATATATATATATGTGTGTGTATGTATATATATATATATATATATATATATATATATATATACAATTTGCGTTTTATGGTTGGCCCCCCTACTTTTGTCCTTGTCCCCCCCATGTGCCACCTAAATATGAAAGCTAGAGACGCCACTGTCCTCCCATGATCGCCTCCAGGACTTCTCCTGAGCCTCTCCCATCCTATGAAATGCCCTACCCCAATCTGACCGATTATCTCATCTCATTGCTTTTAGACGATCCCTGAAAACCAATCTCTTCAGAGAGGCCTATCCAGCCCACATCTAACAACTGTATTTTTATTTTTTCCATCAGCTCCTCCCCCACAGCTATTACCTTTTGTATCACTTGACCCTCCCTTCTAGATTGTAAGCTCTAATGAGCAGGGCCCTCTGATTCCTCCTGTATTGAATTGTATTGTACTGTCTGCTCTCATGTTGTAAAGCACTGCGTAAAGGCGCTATATAAATCCTGTATAATAATATTAATAATAATAATTTCATTAACATGGTGATCAGGGGAAAAGAAGGAAACAGGAAAGGCAAAATCCAACTCAATAGACCCCTTCGTTTTCAGCTGCAGAGGACAGTAAAGATGGGTACCCAGCGATCTGCCAGATTTAACAATATATTCTGTTCTCTATTTTGATCATCATCACAGTAATCCATTTGTCTAAAGTTGTATTCTTTACATACCTAGCTTGATGACTTTGACTATGGTCATCACATAATTGTCGTAGTTGTCATTTGGTTCAACCTTATCCATTCGTGCCCTGTATACTGTTGAAGAAATATGTCAGCATCATTAATTAATAAATCCGCAACAAAAAAACAATGATTTGGGTTTAAACCTGGTTCTCACCATAGTCCACTCCTTGTCCACAAGCTCGCTCCATCCTTTCCTCTGCATTAAGTTGACCTTCGAGTTGCTGCTGCAAGAAACAGTTTGCTGCAAGACAAAAAAAAAATAAAATAGCTAAGGGTAAGCTTAGTTTGTTGCCATAAATATGATTAGATGCCTGTAAAAAATCCATACATCAATAGGGATGTTTGAAGAAACAATTTTTGCTGGAGACCCACAGACATTAGATCACTCCCAGATTCAGTAATACATGGTATTACTGAACCTCATGTGCCTCATGTGCCTAGTACACACGATCAGAAGATCAGACGAAAAAAATACTGCTTTCGGAGCGATCGTCTGATAATCTGATCATTAGTACACAGCTTTCCAGAGCCTATCACGACAGTTCATGCAAAATTATCCAAAGGGACATGCATAAAAAAAAATTCTAGTACGATGACAAGACAATCAATTTTCGTGTAATTGCTTGGTAGGAAACAAAAGAATACACTACAATACATTACATTACTTCCGAAGTTGTATTCTGTCGCATGAGAATTTTCATAACTTTAGTAACCTATTGGTTTTCGATATGAAACTAGCATGCAAAAAAATAAATAAAATGGGCGATCATTCGTCTGATATTCTTATTGTGTGTACTAGGCCTAACACCACTTTGAGGCTAACCATCATGGTGGTTGGAAAATCCAAATACTTTTTTAAGAAAAAATAAATAAATCGCAATGTCTTTGATAAACATGCATGTTTAAAAAGTGAGCAGAAACCCCTAGGCCTGGCCCTTTTCTCAAGGAAGCCAGTGGTGGTTTGAGAAGATACATTTTAAGCCAGGGGTGCCCAACCAGTGGCCCGGGGGGCCACATGTGGCCCGCGGAGCCCTCTGATGTGGCCCTCGACCTCCTGCTCTAAGATGGCACATTGGCAAGCCCAGATTATGGTTTGCCGACCCGCCATCCCAGAGCAGCAGTTTGGTAAATGAAGCCGCTGGTAGTGGAAGCAAGTGGCTGCAGAGCAGAGCCACATAAGCCAATGCTTCCTGTATAGCGCTCGCTCCTGTCACAGGCGGAGTGATACCAAATGCACTCCGCCTGGGACAGCAACAGCCAGCGATACCAGAATGGAAGACTGTTATTAAAGGTAAGTTTACTACTAAATTCACAGTACATAGGGATATATCTGTTTTGCAGTGGTTACTGGGCTGGTTTCAAACTGATCCGCAGGTGCAGTGCAGCTGCAGGTTACCTGCATTGATCCATAGACGTCTGTTATTACCTGCGGGTTTGTTGCGCCTTCAGAAAGTGCGCCACACCTGCAGGATATAATAGAAGTTTACAGCAAAGTGCAGCTAACCCACAGAAAATCCACAGGTTTGAGCAAATCGCAGCACATCAGTGTGAAAGTAGCCTTAGGCCCCTTTCACATGATTGGTCTGACCCAATCAGACTTACTATTCACCTCTATGGAGCAGCAGATGTAAACGGACTTGTGTCTGTTTACACCCGCCTACCTAAAGAAAAATAGAAAGGGATCTGCCCCTTCCGTCTGGGCGAATCGGATTGGATCAGAGGGCCCATAGAGTAGAGTGGGCTGTGTCCGTGAACACAGACCTGACATCCTCCCGCTCCGCTCATTGTGGTCTGCGACCAGTTACCAATTTGCTTAAGAGACCCTCACTCTTCAAAAGGTTGGGCACCCCTGTTTTAAGCCATCAATCATCAATCCCTATAGAGATTGGTTGGCCAAGGATTGTCTCAGTGTCTAACTACATATATATAACTGTTTATATGACTTAGGTGACAAACCCATCAAGTCTATGGGTTCCAGTAGTTATTGTGATGTGTATTCATAGTTTGACCTTTTTTTATTTATTTTTTAAGTATAACAGTATTTTTTTTTAGTTTTGGACATAGCGGAGAGGGATTAAAACACATATCAGGTTTTTTTTTTCATAGCTGTCTGTGTCCCCATTAGAGATATTCACCTTCTTTATTTGTGATGTTTACCATGGTCACTGAGAGATAACATTAACTTTTGGGTTGTCAACAGAACATAAGTAGAGGAGAAATCTTCCAATGGGGACACTAATCTTCGGTGACCTTGCTGACACCCTAGGATTCCCTCACTTTGGGGGGATTTCCTCTTACTTCCTGTTTTGGCTATGGGACAGAAGGTGAAGGGAAGTCTCCCCAATGGGACACAGATGGCAAAAAATAAAAATCTTACAGGGGTTATACCCTCCCCCCTTACTCAATCCAAAATGAAAAAAATGCCTTTGTATCTTATTTTCTATACATTAACCTATATTGGATAACTAGTATAGTAGATACGCTATATTACCTAAAGTATTGGGATGCCTGCCTTTTACACGCACATGAACTTTAATGGCATCCCATTAACAGCTTTAACTCTTCTGGGAAGGCTGTCCACAAGGTTTAGGAATGTGACTATGGCAAGCTCCATAAAGGCATGAATGAGTGATTTTGGGTGGGGGCTTCTCGTCCATATCAGTGCCTGAACTCACAAATGCACTTCTGGAAAAATGGTCAAACATTCCTATAGACACACTCCTAAACCTTGTGGACAGCCTTCCCAGTTAAGTTGAAGCTGTTATAGCTGCAAAGGGTGGGCCAACTCAATATTGAACCCTACGGACTAAGACTGGAATGCCACTCAGTGCAGCGTTTGATACTGTGGACCACAACACTCTACTCATCCGCCTCACAGAAGTAGCAGGAGTCACTGGCTCAGATCTACAATGGTTCGGATCCTTCTTAGGAAATCGCTCTCAGACGGTGAAACTAGGAGCTTTCACCTCTGAAACCCGGGCAATCTCCTGTGGAGTCCCTCAAGGATCACCCTTGTCGCCAGTGCTCTTCAACATCTACATCCGCCCACTCCTCAACATCATCAGAAGATCAGACCTCTGCTTCCATTCATACGCTGACGACACTCAATTATATTTTCGTATCACCGGACAAAAAGACCATCATCAGCAATTAGGAAAATGCCTCTCTATGATAGACGACTGGATGACCACTAGCTCACTCAAACTTAATGAATCAAAAACAGAACTTCTTATTCTACACGCAAAGCATAACCCCCGAACCAAGATCCCTTGGACACCTCCTACCATCTTTGGACAGACCATCGCCCCAAGGACCAAGGCTAATTAAAGTTCATGTGCGTGTAAAGGCAGGTGTCCCTATACTTTTGGTAATATAGTGTAGTTTTAACAGTACCTGCCAAAGCTGAATAATTTGCATTCAGTAGGCTTTCTATTCTGTGTTCACAACATGGCTGTTCCATGGTGCTAAGATGACCATCTTTTTGTAGGCAAGCCTGTATGGGACAGTTTTCCTGCCAGGTGCCTTTGTTAACGGTTTAAAGTGAAAGTTAACTTCCATCACTGACATTTACCCTATAGGTAATCTTATAAAAAAGGCTTACCTATAGGTAGTGTAAATATCTCCTAAACGTACACCATTTAGGAGATATTTAGTGTACATGCAGCCAGTGATATCACTGGCTCATGCAATCTGAAGGAAAGGCCAGCCATGCCGTTCCCTCAGAGCCCTGTGCTGTGACCTGTGGATCCTGCGTACATGCGCGGGAGTGACGTCATCGCTGCTCCAGACAGTCACAGAGCCGGAGTCGGCGAACACAGAAGCAAGACCGGTGAAGATGAAAACGGCCTCCAGCTCTGACATCTCAATGCATACTAGAAAATTGTGGCTTAGAAAAAAAAAAAAAAAAAAACGTCCAGTGGTTTACAACCGCTTTAATGGTCAGTAATTCTTGTGTTGCTTTTGCACTTCCAATTTGATCAATTGGTCTGATTTTTTTGTGCCTTACCTTCAGCACAACGACATATATCTGCCTGGCAGATCCTTCCCAGTAATTTGCTGCCTTCTTCAAAATGGTAGAATTTTGTGCAACGACTTTCTATAGGAAGAAACAAATTACAGTGAGAAAAAAACTGAAGAAATGCAAATAAACATTATTAATTTGTTATTAAAGTGTATAATATATAAAGCCTAAACTTTTTTTTTTTTTTTTGACAGAGTGGCAAAGTGTTGGACCTCATTGCCAGTCTTTTTTTTTTCTTTTTAACTTTCAAAGTATTTTATTTTCAACAAGTACACATAACAATTTATTGCAAAACAGTTACAACAAAACCTGGATGGTGACTACACAGGGGAGCAGGATGTGGCACAAAATCTACTAGTACGAGGAGAGGATGGCTTTAATCATGGCGTCAGCTTCACAGACAGCCTACATAGCGTTCCTAGCTGGGCATCACCAAGGCAGCACCACGCCCGAGAGACAGGGTACCCCTTTCCCCCAGGCACCCCTATCGGGAACAATCTGTGCCTAGGGAGGGAACCTTCCACCTCCCCAATGGCCCTATCCCAGGGAACCCGGAGCAGCCCAGCCCGATGGGCTCGACCATGTGGTCAGAACTCTAGGCCAACTTGTCTGTCTCCTCCAGTCCCATGCTCACGATGAGCAGGAGGTTTCCCTGAGGTCATCTCCAGGTGTGTTGTCAGTTCATTAAATACTGTCTATGTCCCTGTTAGGAAGGCTTACCCCATCTATTTGTTCCGGTGGTAAATGTTAAAGGGATTGGAAGTGATGGGAAATCTAAAATATTCAATTGTCACCAGAACAGGAAGAGAGGGGAATAGCTGTTCCAATGACAACTGTCTAAGGGAAGATTTCCCCTTGCTTTAGAGAGATTTCATCTCAATTTATGTTTTTCTAAAGCACAGGAATTGAAGAGAAATCTCATCAATGGAAAGCAGAGGGCCAAACACAATTGACATGGGTTTTAATCCTAAACAATGCTATCCAAAATTAAAATGAAATTGGCTTTAGTTATAATTTAGGTATATGGTTTTGCTTTGGAAATACCAGTGATGGCAGCTATAGTCCTCATATAAAAGGAGAAGACATGCAGACACAACAAGGTCCCATGTACATGGGCTATTGTATGTGTCAGAACTGATTTTTTTTCCCCATGCAAACTAATAGGTATGCAAAAACAGCTTGAAGCAGCTTAGCAGGTGGCCAAAAAGTCAAAGCCAGCCTTCCTCAACCTTTTTAACATGAAAGAACCCTTGATATTACTTTATGTTCTCAGTGAACCCCCGCTAATTACTATATCTACAGATCACAGTACATTACTGTGCGAGTTATTGAGAATAAACCCCTCCTTACAGATCGCTAAATTAGATTGTTGGTGTCAATGCTTACTTATCTGAGAGTCAGAATTGCTCATTGTTCAAGAAACCCCTTGGAGGAACCCTGGTTGAGAAAGGATGGTCTAAACTGATATCAAATGTAAGGTAAATGCAAATGAATGCACACTGCGTTTGCCCATTTACAAAATGTTACAAGAATTTCTAGCTGATTTTGGGAATATACTGTGCTGTATTTTTCTCATATCCACTTATATCTGTGGAACAGTAGTGATCAATAAGGTTTTGTCTGATTGATCGGTCCTATGAGAGTGATCATCTGGAAGGTGTCTGCTGATACTGTTGGTCAGCGGTCTCCAAACTGCAGCCCAAAGGTCAAATGTGGTCCTTTGCTTGCTATTATCTCTCCCTTGGGGCACTCTTTCTCCCACTGACACCAATAATTGGGCAATTCTTCCATCCACTGACACCAACAATTGGTCACTATTTCTCCCACTGATACAAGGCCCTATTCCTCAAACTGAAACCAGCGATTTGCACTCATCCTCCCAAAGACACCAGCGAAGGGGCCCTATGCCTCCCACTAATACCAATGATGGGGCACTATTCCCCCCTCTAATACCAATAATGGGACACTATTCCTTCCACTGATACCAATAATGGGACATTATTCCTAACACTAATACCAATTATGGGGCATTATTCCTCCCATAATGCAAATGATGGGACACTATTGCTCCTATTGTACTATTGCCTACTGATACCAATTATGGAGCACTATTGCGCCTACTAATACCGATAATGGGGCACTATTCCTTCTACGAATACCAATGATAGGACACACTTCCTCCCACTTATACTGATGGTGGGCCACTATTCCTCCAACTATACCAATGATAGGGCACTATTCCTCCCACTAACACCAATGATGGGATACTATCACCCCCACTAATACCAATAATAGTACACTATTCCTCAAATTAATACCAATGATAGGGCACTATTCCTCGCACTAATACAAATGATGGGGTGCTATTCCTCCCACAAATACCAATGATGGGGCATTGGTTACATCCATTGACACCAGGACATTTTTTACTCCCACTGGGCAAAGTCCTGCCCCCCTAAAGTATGAAGGGCAGTAAACTGGACCTTTGTTTGGAAAGGTTGGAGACCCCTGCTATAGGAGATACAAAACTGTCTTCTGTTTCGATATTAGGAGATAATCTCACCAATTCTAAGTCACAAACTAAGAGTAAAGCTGGCCTTACACCTGCAGAATTTCATTTAAAAAATTGCTGTTTTAAAAACATTTGTTTGATTATCTAAAAGAGTTAAAGTGGAACTAAAAGAAAAAAATGTTTCAGCGGGTATACAACCACTTTAAAGGGGACAATTTGACAATTGGTTTAAACCAAAGCTAACAAGAAATTCGAAGGACTAGGATGGAAAATTTTTGTAGAATGTTATGGGAACAAACAAATTTCTAAAGTACTGATATCACTTATGTGCATGCACTTGCAAAAGTTAATTTGAAACTAGAACGTTCATTCATTCAAGACACTGACATGGTACACAAACAAAAAGTTATTTGATATCAGTCAAGTCCATGAAGGACTATAAAATTCTTGGACGAGTGATTTTAAGATAACAAGTTTCTACAGGTGTAAGTCCAGCATTAGGACCAGCAAGTCCAAAAAGCCTATGCCTTACTGCATTATCCACACAAATTAGTTAGGACAACATTATTTTACTTTTTTACCCCAGAGGAACCTTTCAAATAATTTTTAGGTTTTCTGAACCACGGGTAAAACCAATTAATTGATCGTCAGTGGGTAAACCTCCCCTTATATTGGTGGCCAGTGAAAGAATGCTCCTTACAGTGATGGTCAGAATGCCATCCTAATGCCCCATACACACGATAGGATTTTCTGACAGAAAATGTTTGATAGGACCTTGTTTTTGGAAATTCCGACCATGTGTAGGCTCCATTGGACATTTTCCATCGGAATTTCCGTCACACAAAATTTGAGAGCTGGTTTTCAAATTTTCCGACAACAAAATCCGTTGTCGTAAATTCTGATCTTGTGTACACAATTCCAAAGCACAAAGTTCCACCCATGCTCGGAATCAAGCAGAAGAGCAGCACTGGCTATTGAACTTAATTTTTCTCGGCTTGTCATACGTGTTGTACGTCACCGTGTTCTTGACGTTCGGATGACCGTGTGTATGCAAGACAAGTTTGAGCCAATATCCTTCGGAAAAAAAAACATGTGATTTTGTTGTCGGAATGTCCAATTGTGTGTACGCAGCATTACAGACAAAAATATCATTGGTATAATACAGCTGGCTCTACCAAGTGCCACTGGCTCCAGAAGGTACCATCAAATGAAAGGTCAACCAGTTACAGCTCAAGGAACCCCTGGTAGCCTCTGGAGGAACCCCAGGATTTCACAGAACCCTATTTGAGAATGTCTGAGTTAGAGTAAACAGCTACAATGTGTGTTATTTACCTGGGGCGTAATAGTCATATACTGTAACAGAAGCTGGCTGGACAAGACCCACTTTAAAGATCTGATGGGCATAGAATTTCACACATTCCTGTTGCCTGTGAGAAATCTGAAATGTCAGAGGAAAAAATAGGGAAAGTGACTAAACAGGCTACTATGACAGTGCAGATGTGAAAAAAATAACATATTATAAGCAATACTAGAAAAAGGTGAATGTGCATATAGTGATTTTCTTTGAATGCATGAATTTGTTGATCGGTTGGTTATGCCTTGGTTTTCATTTCTGTAAGTAGTGTTCACACTTTATGCATGTATAACTCTATTGTTCTGTCTTGCATATTTGTATTATTTCTGTTGTTGTTTTGAACTATATCAGGTTATTATCGTTTGATGTACGCTGACATCTAACGGCAGTTTTGGACCACTACAACTTGTTTAGTAATGTGATCTAGTATCTCCCACTGTTCTCTCCTCCTATTTAGCACTAGTTAGTTCAGTCCTAGGTAGGCCCTCACAGTTTCTTTCCATGTTCCCTCAATTAGTGTTAGTATTTGCAGAGACAGGGCTTAGGAAAGTCATTATTTTCTTACATTTCAAAAGACTAAAAAACATCCCCTGTACTGCAATTAGCTGAAGTAAAATTGTGTTGAATTCAACTTCTGTGTCTTGCTGAAAGGTTAAGCAGCCTGTGGATGGTGCCAAGTCACCAGGTGACCATACTGTCCACACGGCTGGGTCTAAGGTGGTATGACAATGCACAAATCCACATTTGAATTAGAACACTTATTCACTCTTTGTATTTGCCAGTACTTATCTAGACAAATGCTATTTTTTTATTTGTTATTGCAACCTTATACAGTATCCATGCTTTGCTGCTCACTTTATGTCAATGCACGGCTGTGACCTAGCTTATAGTGATCAAAAACACACACTGTATGGCTTATTTTGTAATTCACTTATCTCAGCACTGCAGTTGTTCAACAATAACATTCACTGCATGACCTGATACTATTATAATGGCTAAATAAAGTACTTACAAATGTTTGTGAAGCACAGTAGACATGTGTGGTTCTTTTTGTTGCGAATTTAAATTCAGACAAATTTTTAGTTATTCAGAAATTCGGATGTATCTGAATTTCCAAATTACAATAGTAGCAAATTTAAATGAATCCAAAGTGGCAAAACAAAATTTTGGACGAAATTTTAATATTTTTTGAATCAAATTCAAATTTCCGAAGAGAATAAAATAGAATAGAAAACAAAGGCATAGAATAGAAAATAATAGAATACAAAATAAAATAATAGAATATAATAGAGTAAAACAGAACAGAATACAAAAAAAAGAATAGAAAATAATAGAACAAAAAAAATAGATTATAAAATAAAGGGATAAAATAGAAAATAAAAAAATAGTGTAAAACAGAACAAAATAGAATAGAAAATAAAAGAACAGAATTAAAGTAGAAAATAAAAGGAATAGAAAAATAGAAAATAAAAAGAAAAGAAAAGAATAGAATAGAATAAAAAGAATATGACCATCTTCTGAAATTCAAATTTCAAATAGAATACATTTTAATTAGAATACAATAGAAAGGAATAGAATAGAGAAGAATAGAATAGAAAAAAAATTGCATACAATAGAATAGAAAAGCATAGAATAGAATAGAAAAGAAAAAAAATAGAATATAACCTTCTTACGAAATTCAAATTTTGAATAGAATAAATTTGAACTCGTATAAAATAGAAAAGAATAGAAAAAAATTGAAAATAATAGAAAATAAAAATAAAATAAAAAGAATATAATAGAATTCAAGAAACAATAGAATAGAATCAAACCATTTCCCAAAATTTGAATAGAATTTATTTGAATTTGAATAGAAAAGAAAATAATAGATTAGCGTAAAATGTAAAAAAAATAAAAGATTAGAATTGATTAGAATAGAAAAAGAATAGAATATAATATAATAGACAAATAGAAAAAACAATAGAATATAATAGAATATAACCACCTTCTGAAATTCAAATTTTGAATGTAATAAATTTGAATTTGAATATAACAGAATAGAATAGACAAGAAAATAATATAAAATAGAATAGAATAGAATAGACAATAGAAAATAACAGAATAGAAAAAAATATAACCGTTTTCCAAAACTCGAATTTCGCAAAGAATGAATTTTGAATTTGAATAGAATAGAAAGCAATGTAGTAGAATAGAAAATAAAAGAATATAATAGAAAATAAAAGAATAGAATAGAACAAAACAATAGACTAGAATGGAAGAAAGAATATAATCTTCCAAATTTAAAAATTCAAATAGAATAATATTGATTTAGAATGGAATTCGATTTTAATGCAATTGATTCAAATTTTTTCAGAGTTCAATTTGATGGAATTTGGAAAATTCTAAATGATTAGAATTTGAATACAAAACAAATTTGAAAAAAATTAAATTAATTCAACAAATTTAACTAAACAAATTTATGTAAATAAAGAATCAAATTGAAACACATTTTTTTTTGTTCTGTCTAAAGCACAGTTGTGAAAATGTCACAGAAACCAAAAAAAGTGTCACCACACGTATTTACTTTCAGATACATTTTAAAATGATCGTTCATGTTACATACTTGCAGAATATACACTAGTTTGCTATCTAGCTAAGCAAATGTACAATTAAGAAATGATACAATAATGTATGTTCTCACCTTTTCCAGGTATAACAGAAGTGTACCCTTGTCTGTTGCTCCCTTGTTAATCTCAAATTTGGTTATATACTTGTCCACACCTTTAGAGAGCTGTGATTGAGAATAAAGTGCATAGTTAGTAAAATACAAAAATGAGGTAAACCTTTTCTTGTTCTTGCTCCAGAAAACTCACCTTACTAAGGCTTTCAACATCTGGAGCAAACCCAGTCATCATGGAAATGTCAATAATAGACATGGTGGCATCTCGGTCTTTCAAAAACCTACAAAAATGTGAAAGTAGCTGATCATCGTAAGGTAGAAGTACCAGTAATTCTTTTAAAAAGGGGAGGAAAGGAAGGGAGGTCAAGGAAAAGAAAAGAGAGATACATTAATGCAAGGGAAAGAGAAAGGAAAAGGAAAGAAGAGTAAGATAAGGAAACAGAAAAAAGGGAAAAGAATGAGAAAGAAAAGCAAACTGAATGAAAGGAAAGGAAACATAATGGAAAGAAAACAGGAATCGAAAGAGGAAGTATACAGGAAAGAAAAGAGAGATGTTAGAAAAGGAAAGCGATGAGAAAGGAAAGCAAAGCGAAGTTAAAGAAAAGGAGAGGGAAACAAAGGAAATAAAATGGAAAGAGAAGGAAAAAGAAAGTGAAAGGAAAGAAGGAAATAGAAGAGAAATACAAGGAAAGACAAAGAAAAAAAGACAACAAAAGAAAGCAATGGGATGGGGAAAAAAAGGGAAAGGAAAATAAAGAAAAGGCGAGGAAAGATTAAGAAAAAGGAAAGGAAATAGAAGAAAAAGGCATGGAAAGACAAAGTAAAAAGGCAACACGGGAAAGCAAAAGAAAGGGAAAAGAAGGGGAAGTGAAAGGAAAGAGAAGAGAAAGGAATGTAGAGGACAACAAAGGAAATAGAATGGAAAGAGAAGGCAAATGAAAGCAAAAGGAAAGAGTATGAAATAGAAGAGAAGAGAAGGGAAAGGTAAGGCAAAGGTAAGACAAAGGAAAGAGATAACGAAACAAAACAAAGGAAAGGGAAAAGAAAGGAAAGAGAGAGAAAAGTTGGGAAGCAAAGGAAGGCGAATGGAAAGAAAAGGCAAATGAAAGTGAAAGGAAAGGGAGCTAAAGGGTAAAGTAAAAAGGGAAAGGAAATAGAATAAAAAGCAAAGAGGCAACAAAGGAAAGGGAAGAAAGGGGAAATAGAATAAAAAGGCAAGGCAAGATAAAGAAAAGCAAAGGAATGGGAAAGGATATAGAAGAAAAAGCAAGGAAAGACAAAGGAAACAGGTGACAAAGGGAAGGGAAGAAAGGGAAAAGGGAAAAAAAAAGCCAAGGAAAAAAGAAGAAAAACAAAGGAATGGGAAAGGGAAAGGAAATAGAAGAAAAAGCAAGGAAAGACAAATCAAAGAGGTGACAAATGAAAAGGGAAAATGAAGAAAGGGGAAAGGAAAAAAAGGAAATGCAAAGAAAAGCACAAGAATGGGAAAGGTAAAGGAAATAGAAGAAAAAGGCAAGGAAAGACAAAAAAATAAAGGAATGGAAAAGGGAAAGGAAATAGAAGAAAAATGCAAGAAAAGACAAAGTAAAGCAAAGGAAAAGGAAAGGAAGGGGAAGTGAAAGGAAAGAAAAGTAAAAGGAATGTAGAGGGAAACAATGGAAATAGAAGGAAAAGAGAAGGCAAACAAAAGTGAAAGGAAGGGGAGAAAGAGGAAAGCAAAGAGAAGACAAATGAAAGGAAAGGCAAAAGAAAAAGGCAGCAAAGTAAAAAAAAACAAAAAAGGAAAAGCAAAGATAAATGGAAAGGAATGGAATGGAAGAAGAGAGGAAAGCAAATGGAAAAGAAAGAAACAGAAAGAATAGGAAAGGGAAAGAAAAGGAATGGGAAATGAAAGGAAACACAAGGGAAATGAAGCAAAGATAAATGAAAGAAGAAGAAAGGAAAGAGTAAGGTAAGGTATGGAGAGGAAAGGGAAGAACATGAAAGGAAAAAAAAAGAATTGGATAAAGGAAGGAGAAAGGGGGAAAGGAAAAAAATAAGAAAGCAAAAAATAAAAGTATAGAAATGAACTAGAAAAGCTAATAAAAGGAATTGTATAGACTTTGCTAAATCACAATTCTGCGGACTCAAAAAAAGGAGCTAAAGCAATTCCAGTCATAAGTAGGCTGGTGGCCTTGCTGACTTTATAGGTTCCCCTGAGCCCGTAAAGCAAAACCGAGAGCAAATATTACCACAATTACTCTGCAGCCTATCTATGTAATCTATTTTATATTATTATTATTATTGAAAATCAACCAAAAAACAACAACAAAAGAAATATGGTGGAAAGTGGGAGAAACTGAGCTGTAAGTCAGTTTTCTATCTTGCACAATCAGTTAGAAAATGAAAAAAACAGTACCCTTCCCACACCAGATCAAAATTGTCAGAGGTAAAGCCCCTCTAAGGCACCCTTAGACTTTCATTTTGCACCTCCCCCGTCTTGCCTCAGGAGCCCTAAACTGTTGGGAAAATTATGACTTTCTGTAGGTAATTTCAACTATTTGTTATTTTAAAAGAATGCTGGATTTTTTAAAAGCATCATGTAACAAGAATATTCATACCTTGCACAGATCTCAAGTGAGATAGTCGAAATAGCCCCTTCTGGTCTCTTAACTGTAAAAAGAATATATATTAAGTACAATGACTTCACCCACAATTTTTTATATTAGGAAGTAACTTCTTGTTTTGTAGATTTGTGATTTGTTTGATTTGTGGTTTTGAGAGGTAATATCCTACTGTATGTTAAATAAAGAATTGTACGTTTTTTGCTTCATTTAGTAACTTTACGAATATAGGGCCTTTTACACACATACACCTTGTAAGTACCCAAGAGTTAATTCTTGACAGTTCATAATATATAACAACAAGTATACTACAGTCAAGTGACTATGCCTAGGGCCAAGAAGAACATCTTGGAAGAATAATATTATCAGTTTGCTGAGGGCAGGAGGAAACATGTTCTCAGTCTTCTCCCCTTTGCTGATCACTCAATGGATCTTAAAGCGGTGTTGTACTCAAATTTCTAACTTAATCCTAATCCAATCTGTTACTGCCATTGATGCTCAAATGCCCCTTAAAAAAAAAAAAATTGCCGTAATTACTTTTTAATTGTAATTAGTAGTTTGACTTCCGGGCGCTCCTCCCGTGGGAGTAGGCATGTTTATCGCCTTTCCCCGGCTCCGCAAAGACCCCTGGGAGCTTTGTCACAGTCTTCCCAAGAATCAGTGGGGAACGCCTTCATGCCGAAATCTCGTGAGATCTCGGAACCGAGTGGCGCCGGTCACGCGATAAGGCCATCACAACGGGGCGGGAACTTCCGACGACGCCGCCCGTTGCGATGGCAACCTGGAATTTTACGTCGCTGCTCGCTGTTATGATTGAGCATGAGCGGGATCGAGCGGTGAATGCTGGGAGCACA
Source organism: Lithobates sylvaticus (assembly GCA_028564925.1). NCBI lineage: Eukaryota > Metazoa > Chordata > Amphibia > Anura > Ranidae > Lithobates > Lithobates sylvaticus. The sequence goes on from CM053029.1 coordinate 69,932,784, forward strand.
GCATTCACCGCGTCCCTGAAATAAATATTTGTGGGCTTCAAGTGCCCACAAGCAAAATGAATACGGCCAGGATGCATTTTTATAAGTTCTTCTTGCGGACGAAATCGACAAGCGGGGGAAATTAAAAACACAAAAAGTGAGTACTATCCTTACATTACTAAAGTATATCGATGACCCTGAAAAAAAAAAAAGATAGGTGAACGGAATCCCGCTTTAAGGTGAGTAACGCATAAGGGTGCTGATATGTGAGATGTGCATACAGCCAAGGACACAAAAGTTATTGTGCATGCATAGGGTTTTACTTCACTTCATCATTCTCTTTGCCAGTATATTAGTGCAGGAAATATATTAAATAATTTTTAGAGGACCAAGATATTCCACAGGACTTTACAAATAACATAGAGCCCTTCTAAAACCCTTTCATGACCTAAATCCAAGCTCTGCTTAGATCTACGATAACACTTACACAGCATATCAAAACCAAGACTGTAAAAGGTCACCAAGCGACACACTTACCATGCTCTTCCTCTTTAACCTTGATTGTCAAATCAAAGTTTTGGCATTGCCGTTCTTTCTCTGTCACAATAGCATGATATACTGACATGACCTGAGAGAAACACACACATTTAGTTGATATGGTTTTGGGGCATTATAATAGTCATAGTAACATACATAGAATCAATTCTCCTTTGCACTGTCTAGTCTTGTCAAATTGTGGCTCCTAGAGTCACATGGGGCAGCAACATCCAATTGGATAGCTTCCCTAGTGACCCAGGAAATCACAGAGGAACCATGTTCTTCTTGACTTCCTCACCACCTGCTGTGGAGAAAATAGTCTGCACCTGCCTACATATGATTATTAAAATTCTAGTACAGTATTTGTAGCTTTTGACTTAAATTTTTTGTACAAATGCCCAAAGCTTCTTTTTAAGGAAGAAAGTGGCATATAACTCTTATTGTCAGATAAAGTTTCTTTATTTTTCAAAGTGTTTAGATATTGTTTGGAAACACAGGAGAGTGATTTTTGTCCCATTTTTTGTCTGAGTATAGGTCTTCTTTATTTTTCAAAGTGTTTAGGTATTGTTTGGAAACACAGGAGAGTGATTTTTGCCCCATTTTTTGTCTGAGTATAGGTCTGTTGATAGTTATTGTATGACTGCCCCCTATATTTGCTGGAAGTCTACTCCAACCACCAACTACGCTTTTAGCAAAATAACACTTTCTAAACTAGTTTTGAACTTTCCTTCTGCTAGTTTGAGGTCATATCCCCATGTTCTTGATCTTAGCTTCATATTGAACCTTATTTACACCCTTAATGCATTTAAAGGTTTCAGTCATGTATCCCCTTTCCTTTCTCAAAAGTTTATTAACCTCCCTGGCGGTATGATTCTGTCCGGAATTTAGTGCTGAAAGCGGTACAATTATTTGCATGGAAATTTGGCGTTTTTATATTGTAGGCATGTAATTCTTATGAATAACTCACTTAAATCTGTCCGAACCAGAGTCTAGAATACATCCCGGGTATAATAAAGTTTGAAACACAAAATCATAAATTATAATATAATAAAAATATATATAAAAATGATTCAATAATGTAATCAAATCAAAAACACTGAAATTTGCTCAGTTGCAGAATAGTCGCTGTCATTAAATTTATTGTTTGATGATAAATTGTGATTCAAATTTTCTATCGGTGTTTTCTAGCTGGTCTAAAACCACTTTTGACATAAAGGGACACTTTTTGGTTGCTATGGACAATCTCTAGTTTCCAGGCAGAAAAAAAATCTTTTTATTATATAAAATGACATGCAGGGCACTGGGCAGACCACTAGGGACAAAGGGGATGTGTATTTTTTTGTATACAGTACTGTAATCTGTAAGATTACAGTACTGTATGTGTTGTGTGTTTTTTAAACTTTTTTAAATTTGGCGTCGTTCTCCGCTCCCGTGCGTCGTAACGTCGCAGGGAACGGAGATCGGCGGCACTCGGCACTGTGTGAATCGAGCGAGCGGACGGCTCGCTCACACAGCGGGGAGACATCGCAGGATCCAGGGGAAAAGGTAAGTAACTCCCCCCCTGTATCCTGCAACGCAAGCCCGAGTCTGGCTCGGGGTTACCGCTCCTAGCAGAAAAAACTGAACCCGAGCCAGACTCGGGATTACCGCCTAGGAGGTTAAGATAAATCGGCACTCCAGAAACACTTTGGCATTTTCTGAGATTTAATTCATTGTATCTGCAAGAGCCTGCGGTGCTATCTTCTCTGATAGTCTAAAGATAAGCATTGTGTTTTCACCGCCCCCTTAGTAGATTTTTCATAGGAATATATGCAAAGTACACTGTAGAGAGGGGAATTAAGAGTTCAGCCTACTGCCAATCCTTGCCTCTCACATCAGGACAGGAATTATGGAAAGTGCACTTGCTCTATGGCTATAGACTTATGCCCCGTACACACGGTCGGAAATTCCGACGGAAGATGTCCGATCGGACCATGTTGTCAGAAAATCCGCCCGTGTGTGGGCTCCCTCTGACTTTTTCCGTTGGAATTTCCGAGGGAAAAAATTTGAGATCCTGCTCTCAAATTTTCCGACAACAAAATCCGATCGGACTTTTTCCGATTGTGTGTAGAGATTAATATAGCCTCTACGTAGTTCCGTCATACGCAATGAACGTCACCACGTTCAGAATGTTTGGATTTTCCGACAACTTTGTCCGACCGTGTGTATGCAACACCAGTGTCGGACAAAATTTGTTGGAAAAAATCCGACGAATTTTGTGGTCGGAATTTCCGACCGTGTGTACGGGGCATCAGAAGATATCTGATGGAGATATCTTCATCTCTGTCTTTATATCTTAAAAAATAGACGTTTGTGGAAGGAGTACTGCTTTAACAACGTATTTACAAAATAATGATGCTTGAAAGATATCTCCTAATGCATAGCCTCTTCATAATTTAGATTTCAGTACTGGAAAATGAAAGTGGTATGACCTTACCGTCAGTGTTCCCTGTCCTTTGCCTTTTGCGGTCACTTCAAACTTTTTGTTCAGTCGGGTCTGCAATCAAATTTAGTTTGTGTGAAAGTTAAAGAAAATTAGTCAAATTAGAATTAAGATTACAGATTGAAACAAAGTGAATCACTTTGGGGGTTATTTACTAAAGGAAAATCCACTTTGCACTGCAATTGCACTTGGAAGTAAAGTCGCTGTAGATCCGAGGGGGACATGCAAGGAAAATAAAAAACAGCATTTTAGCTTGCACATGATTGGATGATAAAATCGGCAAAGCTTCCACTCATTTCAGATCTACCCCTTAGATTTACAGTGAATGCACTTCCAAGTGCACTTACAGTGCAAAGTGGATTTGCCTTTCGTAAATAACCCCCTTTGACTTTAACTTAACTTAAATTTGTGTTGTCATTGTCAGTAATCATCTGTGATGAAATTTACCGCCTGACCCTAGACACTGTCTCCCAGCTCCAGAGAGTGCATAATAGTGTCAAATACACCTTAGTAAAAGTCAGTGGTGGACGCTCATTAGGGGCACAGGGGTGCCGTCCCCCTAATCCATGGGCCCGGCCCCTAATCTACATGCAGGGTGACGGACGCATGGATTTCTATGTTTTATTTTTGAAGCGCGTAATTAAAGCATTGCGCCCTGAGCCCACCCTATTGTGTGACATTAGCAAATCAATATTCACTAATGTCTTCCGGTTTCTCCTCCCGGCCAATCAGGAAGCTGGTCCTGAGACCCCATTGGTCGGGAGTCCTAAGACCCCATTGGCCGGGAGTCCGAAGACCCCATTGGCCGGGAGTCCGAAGACCCCATTGGCTGGGAGTCTGAAGACCCCATTGGCTGGGAGGAGATGAGGAGAGATTTGATGGCCTGGACACAGAGGAGACAGAGGGGGGGAGCCGCCACCACACCCGTGACCTGTATGGGGTAAGTGCAGGGCTGACAGGGGTGTGGGTACACTGTGCGGTGGCGGGCTCGAGCGACAGGGGGGGAGGGTTAGTGTGGGGTGGCAGACTGGAGTGACGGGGGGATGTCTGTGGTGAGGTCTGACTGATGCCCCCCCCCCCGGAGGGAGCACCAGCCACCACTGGCAAAAGTGACACTAAACAATATCCTTATTCAAAAATAATCCATACACATCCACTACTTAAAGTATAACTAAAGGCAAAACGTTTCTTTTAGTTATGGATAGAATGGAGAGCGATTAGAATGCTTGTCAGTTTTTATTGCTGTTTGTGCCCCCCGTTAAGGACTATTCACCCTGAAAGTTAAAGTGAAAGTAAAAGAATGTCCCAAATTTTAGTTTGTCCCCAGAAAAGTAATAGAGTAGAAATGTATTGGGGACATTAGCTATAGTGACCTAGGGGTCCCCATTCCGTAATTTGCAGAGATTATCTCTCACTTCCTGTTTGGCTCTGAGACAGAAAGTGAAGGGAAATCTCTGCAATGGGACACAGATGGCAACAAAAAAAAATCTGACATGGGGATATAACCCTCCCTTGCTCTATCCCAAAAAATTACTTTCCTATAGTTCTACTTTAATGGCCCTGTAATCTATGTTTTCATTAAATCTTACTGTGTTTTTTCTGCCCAAACCTCTCCCTCTCGCCTTCACTTGCCTTTGGAATGAGCAGTGTGCAGTGTGCGTTAATTGTGGTCATGAGCACTGCTCTATTCACACTACACATCCCATAGTTCATAGTCCATATTGGGAGTGAGTAAGAGAGGTTGGCTACATTCCTAACATACAGTGGGACTATGAAGAATGAATGTAGCCATTCACTTCAAAGGACTGCTCTATGCACGTTTGTTGCCCAAAAGAAGCTCCTGTAAGCAGGGGAGTTGCTAGGTCTACAATAGATCTGGGGCTAGAGCCCATAGCAGCGTACTAAAGTCATACGCTTGGGCGGGCATACACATCTATATACAGTATTATACGTGTGTGTGTATATCCCCAGAGAGGCCCCCACTTACATCAGGGTCTCCAGAGAGCCCCCCCCCTTTCATCAGGGTCCCCAGAGAGCCCCCCCATAAACATCAGGGTCCCCAGAGAGCCCCCCTTACATCAGGGTCCCCAGGGAGCCTCCTCCGTACATCAGAGTCCCCAGAGAGCCTCCCCTTGCATTAGGGTCCCAGAGAGCCCCCCACTTACATCAGGGTCCCCAGAGAACCTCCCCTCCCCTTGGGGACCCCTGCAGAGACTCGGGGCTATGGGCCCCAGATTTGGGGCTATAGCCCCAAAAGCCACCCCCTAGTGATGCCACTGCCTGTAAGCAACAAGCCTATCATGATTTTAAAATGCTCATTTTGCCACAATTGCTGCACAATTCCGTTGAGCGACAATCATAGCAGAATCTCACCGCGTTTGAGGTGCCATTAAAGTAGAACTATAGGCAAAAATGTTTTTATTCATTTTGGATAGAACAAGGGAGGGTTGTAACCCTTGTCAGATTTTTTTTTTTGCCATCTGTGTCCCATTGCAGAGGTTTCTCTTCACTTCCTGTCCCATAGCTAAACAGGAAGTGGAAGGAAATTCCTGCAAATGAAGGGAGAACTAGTGTCCTCATTGGAAGATTTCCCCCTATTACTTTTCTGGCAACAATTTGGGGATTTTCCTTTACTTTCACATTCAATGATAATGGTAAACAGCACAATTAGAGGGTGAATCTCCTAAAAGGGGGCACAGATAGATTAGAACACCTGTGAGTTTTTATTTCTATCTCTACTCTAGCCAAAACTAAAAAAAAAAGTTTTGTCTTTAGTTATACTTTAAGAATAATGTCATCCAAATGCACATCATTTGGTGTGATTTGGAATCGCTTAATGTGAGCGGGGCCTTATAGTGGCCATACATGGAATAATTTTATATATGATTGTATTGCTGTATTACTGTCAAACATTGTTCGATGCATAACACACTTAAGACTATATTGACTTATCTACTTTACTACAATTGGATTTTCCATCCAGACCAAACAATTGATGACACTATCAATACTAGAGCAGACAGAATCTGGGGCAGCTGTGCATGGCAACCAATCAGCTTCTTTCCTCAGCTTCTCCATATAAGCTTTGAAATTGAAAGCTAGAAGCTTAATAGTTGACATGTACAGTTGCTCCAAACTCTGGCTGCTCTAGTTTTGATAACATCCCCCCTATACATGTCTATTCAATAACACATAGGGTTTGATTTACTAAAATTGGAGAGTGCAAAATCTGGTACAGCTATGCATAGAAGCTAATCAGCTTCCAGTTTTTTTTTTTTTCAAAGCTTAATTGAACAAGTTGAAGTTAGAAGCTGGTTGGTTACCATGAACAGCTGCACCAGTTTTAGTAAATCAACCCTATAGACTTAATCATATTGTCTGATTCTGTGATAAATCCCTCCATCAGATCTTTACGTGTATGGCCACCATTAGACAGTTGTCACTGGAACAGGTGTTACCATTAGATCTTCCTATTAGCTCTTGTTCTGATGACACATTTAAAATGTTGGATTTCCATCACTTTTGGTCCTGGTGATAATGGTAACCAGGATGAATAGAGAGGGTGAATCTCTCCACCTTTCACTATTCTATAAAAAAAAATAAAAAGTTTGTGCTATAGATACAGGATAAGCCCTATATAGAGGTCAGGAAGTAAGAAGTAATGGCCCAACTATCACATATCCATTTTAATAAGTTCTTATTGATCTCTTACAGACATAGAGAGCATTTTCTGCTTGCTATGTGTTATCATTATGGATTTGAACATTTTAACATCAATACCCTACTGTAGATACTAAAACAGAAGTTTTAATGGAACAAGCAGGGTCAACAGCAAAGTCAATCTGAGATGGTTTAAGAAGAAAGTTGAAAACACAAGCTAGTAAACGATAAAATGAACCATTGGGCTCCAGTGTCTGATATATTTTAACGGAGTTGTTACCAATCACAATGTGAGTATGCTGCTGCACGCCTTACGCTGGCCATACATGGTTTGAAATTCAGATGCTTCAGCAGGGACTGGCCAAATTTTGATTCATGTATGGGCACCCTGGTTGTACAGAAGTCGATCTATTGATTGCCTTCTGTAGGAACACCCTGCCGGGTTTTTCGGAATGATCAGTGCTACTGGTTATAGCTGGCAACACTGGTCATTGTGGTCTGACAGAAGAGAGGGCTGTCAGAGTACAATAGCAGGAGAGTGATTGGCACATTTTTTTTCGTTCAATTTACCGATTGGACGGTTGAAATAGATTACAGACAGGCACTTGCCTTAGGGTATAAATAGGTTACAGAAAAAGGAAAGGAGGGCGCACTGACCTTGTGCATTAAATGAGACTACGTCTCTGAACGCCTGCAACCCAGACCTGATGCTGGAGGGGTCAGATGGCATCTGGGTTGCAGGCGTTCGGAGACGTAGTTTCATTTACAGATAAGCCTCTTTTATAAGCTCGCTTTTGAGTATGACTATTGCTGTTATGGCTTTTAAATAAAATTTACCATTAGTAATGCACAAGGTTGGTACGCCCTCCTTTTCTTTTCTTTTTCCAGTTCTAAGAATACACATTGTTCTGAGGAGGGCAGCAAGACTGCAGGCATTGTTTGATCTAGAGGGTTGGCCGCACCACTTATCCATAGACTAAGCCCCCAAGCACAGGAAATTGCTTTTGTTTTGTGGTCTATAAATAGGTTACAGACAGGCAAGTGATAGCAGGTGATCAGAGGAACAAGGGGAGGCTCCAGAACCAACAGAGAAGGCAGAATTAGAGCAGAACTTCACCCAAAAGGGGAAGTTCCACTTGTTTGCATCCTCCTCCCCTCCTCTTTAAAGTGGTTGTAAACCCTCGTTTACAACTTTATGTTACAGGTAAGCCTATATTAAGGTTTACCTGTAGCTAACAAGGATATCTCCTAAACCTGCACGGTTTAGAAGATATACCTGTATTTGCATGTGCCGACGTCATGAGGCACATGCGCACTTGCGACAACTGAAGCAACGGCGCCATATGCCGATGCTTCAGTTGTACTGTGACGCTCTCGTGCGCATGCGCGGAGTGACGGCATCACGGCTCTGGCAAATCACAGCGCCGGAGCCACGATACCCGGAAGTCACTCCAGGAGAACATGTCGGCGGTCGGAGGGGGAGAAGAGGACCGATGCGGGGGCTTCGATCTGAGGTAAGTGATACATAATTAGCTAGTATGCTATGCATACTAGCTAATTATGCCTTTGTCTTGCAGGTTTTTTTTTTTTTAACGTTTTTTTTAAGAGGGTTTACTTCCTCTTTAACAACTGGCACTTCTGAGAAAGGGAGGTGGGGGCGATTACCTAGTTTTGACCGACCTGGTTTTGATCTGAGAGAAAGTTCGCTCCCCCCTCTCCTTCCCCCACAGCCTTCTGAGACACACCACAGGTCCCAGAAAATTTGCGGGACCATTCACAAACCGCTGTGTGGCTCACACATGCACAGTGAGGAACCAACTCACTGCTGGTTTCCCTTAGTTAAGATACTGGGGGTTGGACCCAAAACTGAATGAAGAATTAGCTTAGGACAGTGCTGGATCCCTGGACAGGTAAGTGTCCTTATAAAAGTTATCAGCTACAGTATTTGTAGCTGCTGACTTTTAATTTTTTGAGGGGGAGACTGGAACTCCTCTTTAAGCTGGCCATACACTAGTAGAATATACTAGTTTGAAATTCTTCTTTTCATGATCGTTTGTTAGATTTTTTAATCATTATTGGGGTTGAATTGACCGCAGTGATGAGCAGAATGGAAATTTGTTCTCAAACATGTATGTGGTTTTTCTTTGGTAAAGTCCATTTATTCCAAAATCGAATATTACAAGCAAAGTAGTATGGTTTTACATGTCTTCAAAACGTATGGAGAATTTTGTACAAATTTTCGTACATATGTTTGTTCAAATGTTCATATGAAAATCTATCAGTGCAGGACCAAGGACTGCTAGACCAACAAGTGAGCTATTGCCAACTGCCTGATGGACAACTAGCTTATGGACAACTGGAAGACACCTGACTGAAAAGTGAGGATGTTCCTAGCAGTATTGCCTTATCCTTTAAGCAGGAAGTTCTGGTCCATTCAAGACTAGTGTTCTGAACCCTGTAACTCTTACCTCAGCAGAGCGTGCAAGCATTGAGTTTTCAACATTAATGCGGTAGTTTAAGGGATTTTGTCTTTCAGGAAGATGGATAGACACATCCATATCTAAAATCTCGGCATTTGGCACATCTATCTGGTACTGAGCCAAAGCTTGGAACATAACGATGGTGGCCTATAAGACAATGAAGAAAAAAAAAGTTTAGGAAACAACAATTGATATCAACTTTGATTCATAGTGATTGACACACAGGAACTGTTGCCACCAGAAAGTGTCGGAGTTTTGTTGGAAAATAAGGCCTGGCATCCAGATATAGAAGGGGTAATAAAAGTTTCTGGGCTATATGCAGGCACCATCAGGTACCTGCACTTTTTAATTGATAGATGCCTTATTTTTTTGTGTAGTGTACCTGGTCCCCAAACTGTTGAACTCCCCATCAATTTAATTGCACCATGCTTAAAAATATAATGCCGAATTTTTATACAGACACCCGCACCATTACTCGCAATCTCAGATTCTCTCTCGAATAGTTTCTCCACGAGATAGGACAATGTGCTATGGTACTTGAAAATACTCATTCTAAGGTTTATTCAATATGACTCATATTACCATACCTAACACTTAATCCCCATCTAGATCCTATACTAAATCCTTATGAAAACCTAGATGATACCAGGAAGTTGAATATGTACTGTATGTCTTCTCACAACAACCATTGTTCATTGTTCATTTGTTCACTTGTTATCTGATTTCTAAACGAATGTATGATGATTCTGTAATCTTGATTTATTGACTTTTTCTTCAATAAAAATTCATTTTGGAAAAAAAAAATATAATGCCGAAGAAGTGGTAAACAGCATACATTAAAGTGCATCTCTTTTTATGAGTAGGGAATGGTTAAAACCTATTTTATTTTGTTTCCCTTTCTAGGACACAAACAGTAAAAATAAAGAGGCCAAAGCTCTCTGTCATAAGCTAGCATGCTTAAGGAGGCCCTTTACTCTCTGTTTGGAAGCAGTGATCCCTATGCAGAGATCTGACACTACCAAGCTAGAAGTTTTCAATCAGCAGGAAGCATTAGTTTTGTTGCTTGCAGTGCTCTAGTTCTACCTCAGCAGAGTGAGTGTTGGACCTCTGAAAGGAAACCACTTTTTCCACTCAGAGGAGTGTTCTCCTCTACAGCGTGCTGGCAGGGGAAAGGGAACTCTACAGACTGTGGCTGCTTTTTACAGAAAATTAACTGTAATGCCGCGTACACGCGATCGGACTTTCTGCCAACAAAACTGTGGATTTTTGTTCGAACGTTGTTGGCTCAAACTTGTCTTGCATACACACGGTCACACAAATGTTGGCCAACAATTACGAACGTAGAAATGCGGTGACGTACAACATGTATGACGAGCCGAGAAAAAGGAAGTTCAATAGCCAGTGCGGTTCCTTCTGCTTGATTCCGAGCATGCGTGAACTTTTGTGCGACGGCCTTGTGTACACAGGATCGGACTTTCAAACAACAAAGTTTTGTTGGCGGAAAATTTGAGAACATGCTATCAAACATTTGTTGGCGGAAAGTCCGACAGCAAATGTTCGATGGAGCATACACGCGGTCGGACTTTCTGACAACAAGCTCACATCCAACATTTCCCGTCTGAAAATCTGACCGTGTGTACGCGGCATAAGACTTTGCACTTTTTGGTTTAATCCAACTGGAATGCTTTTATTTGATTTAGGCTGAAAGATGAGTTGGGCTCAGATTATTTTAAAAAAAGAGCAGAAGATCCATTCATGCTGCTTACTTGTGTAGATCCGTACACTGCTCCAAAGTATCTTTGTTCGGTCAACCAGCGTACAATATCTCCTGTGCCTTCATATTCTTTCAATTGCAATAGAGCGAGCAGAGCATAAGCTGTGCCCTCCAAAGAAATGAATCGGGCTCCTGGTTCATTCCAATGTGTCTTGTCTTTCGAGGGGAAAACACACAGCAGAGTAAATAGTTAGTGCAGAACAATAGCAGTCATTTAGCACAGTCACATGTTTTAAGAAATTTATAACATTTCACACCTAAGGCCTCATGCACACTGCAGCTGTCGAAAGCCTGTTTTACAGACGTTTGTTTTTTCTGCCCCCAAATGCCCCTGTATGTTAGCCTAGGTGTCCATTCACACATAGGCCTTTAAGGACATTTAGATACATTTAGGGCCAGAAATCTCAACGCACCAAAATCACGTTAAGGAGGGGAGCTTTTGGGCAGAAAAAACACCGGACACATCTAAATGTGTGTAAGCACTTCTAAACGCGTCTAAATGCAAGGCATGTTTCACGCCTCAGTGTTCATTCATTTCAATGGCCATAAAAAATGACTATTGTGGCCAATGAAATGAACGAACGCCCAAATGCTTGTCTAAACGAGTCTAAACGCATTTGAAAAATGAGGCTATAGGCATGTTTTTACCGCTCAGAAGAGCATAGTGTGCACGAGGCCTTAAAAGGAACCTTGGGAACACAGTTTGGTAAAATGCTAATAGCAGAATGTGTCTGTCATGCAGTATATCACTTTCATTAGAAGTAACTTGAGCCAATTAGCACGTGTTGGGTATTAACCAAATTCGACAGTCAGCAACAATAATGGTACTGAATTGTCAGCCACACAGACCAACACCTCCTCCATGTGAGTCAATCCTCAGGGTGCCCATATGTAAAGTTTCTGGTCTGGTGCCCAACATATGCAAGCCCAGTGATCAGCAGAGACAGGTACCCCAGCTATTATCCCCAAGTGCCTGTTGCTAAGCCCAAGTTCGTTTCAGCTTGAGTACACGAACAGATGGTCGGACATTCTCCTTCAGGATCTCTTGGTAGACAGCAGAATTCATAGTTCCTTTTATCACGGCATGTGAGTCAATCCTCAGGGTGCCCATATGTAAAGTTTCTGGTCTGGTGCCCAACATATGCAAGCCCAGTGATCAGCAGAGACAGGTACCCCAGCTATTATCCCCAAGTGCCTGTTGCTAAGCCCAGCAGTGGGATAGGCACTGCAACTATATAAACAATAAGTAGAAATAGTCATCCCTCTTCCACACCAGTAGCGTACCACCAACATCTTTAGAAGAGGAAGAGAGCGGTTAGAAGGAACCGGCTGATAGAGATTAGCCAGACCACTGACAAGGTCCTGTTTACTAGGAAGCTTTAGAAGAATTTCCTTTTATATAAACATATATATATATATATATATATATTGTACATATGAAAGCAAAATACTGCATTAATCACAGACAGAACACAGGAAATCCCAAAAGAGCAAAAGAGAGATAAACAACATCCCCTAAAGTGGTTGTAAACCTCTCAAATGAAAAATGAACAAAGCATATCCTTCTATAGTGTGCACTAGCCTCAATCCAAAGCACAAAGCAGCAATGCTATTTGAATGAGTCACATCTGACTAGAGTTGCCACCTTTTCTTCAAGCTAAACTCAAACACTTTAGCGGCCTGAGACACCTTTGGGTGCCCCAAGGAGAGTAGTAATGCAGTGAGCATAGCGTGCCGCAGCAAATGGTGGGTGTGGCGAGATTACTCTTCCTGACATCATCACCCTGCCCTCCAGTGATGCCAAACTTTCTACCAGACGGCCGCTGCAGCTCTCGGACGGCAACAGATTTGTGTGTGACTATCTTAGTTACTTGGGGAGCCACAGTCTGAATCAGTCCTAGTCTGAATTCAATAATGTGTTCGGGTTTCAGTCCGTCTGAAACCTGGACACATGATTTAAAACCCGAACTGTCCAGGTGAATCCTGTACAGGTGGAGACCCTACATCTGACAGGTTATGCTGGCACCACAGAATCCCAGTGGATGGCCCGGGTTCCCCTCTAGCACACAGAAAGTGGTTTACAGCCTCAGGTCTGCATGTTTCCCTTCGAGACTGTACTTTTACACCCAGCGCTCTGTACTATGCAATGTGTGATGTCAGATCCCCACCCCCTGCCTGCTGTAGCTCAGAAATGCTGTGTAAAACATGTGCTTTAGAAGGCCATAGAGGAGCTGCAGATAAACAGGTACAACTTATGTAGGATCGTTTGTTCCATCTTTGTGTATCACCTGAGGCTAGTCACTTCAGTGGGTAAATGTAAGGGTTAACAACCACTTTGCATATCCATTGCTGGGTAATTTGGATGACTTGCAGTTTGAATGATTGTGTGTAGATGAAAAGTCTCAAAGTGTATGTACAAGATTATGTGACATGCTATATGTCTCTGTACCTTTTGACACAGACATCATTTTTTCGGAATTTTTGATGGATCCAGCCTTTGCAAGGGCGTATGTGGCAATTGCAACAGTATATGGTTTTTGCAGATTTGGATACTGGCCCAGCAGGAAGCTGGCTGCATTTTCAATACTAAGCTTTAGGTTCTATGGGAAAAAAAAGTAAAGAAAAAGTAAAGGGTTAATGAAGTTGAGCTCAAGATGCCAGGGCATAGTTGCAGGAAATATGGAGGGTGCAATGGTTCCTGAGCCCATGAGATTCCTTGCCTCTCATAACTGTTATTCCTCCCTTAACTTCCACTGTGTGTTCACATTCCATTCCATACTAAATAAAGAAGCAGCTGTATTGTTATGCTGTGTGGATTTTAGGAAAGCACTTTATACTATAGCCAATACTTTATTTATTATGGTTAGAATAAAAAAAAAAAATTGTTTAACCACTTCAATACTGCACACTTTCCTCCCTTCCTGCCCAGACCAATTTTCAGCTTCCTGCGTTGTTGCATTTTGAATGACAATTGCGCGGACATGCAACACTGCACCCAAACAACATTTTTATCTTTTTTTGCCCACAAATAGAGCTTTCTTTTGGTGGTATTTTATTTACAAATAAAAAAATTAAAAAAAGTTTTTCTTTGTTTCTGTTACAAAACTTTGTAAATTAGTATGTTTTTTCCCTTCACTGATGGGCACTGATGAGGCTGCACTGACAGGCACTGATGAGGCCGTACTGATTGGCACTGATGAGGCGGCACTTACATGCAGCACTGATGGGCACTGATAGGCGGCACTGATATGCAACACTTATGGACACTGATAGCTGGCACTGGTGGGCACTGATGGGCGGCACTGATAGATGGCACTGTTAGGCAGCACTGATCAGGAGGCGCTGGCCAGCATCACTGATGGGCACTAAGTGCCATCCCTATTGGGCATTGATTGGCATCCCTGGTGGTCCTGGGTGGGCATCCCTGGTGGTCCTGGGTGGGCATCCTCGATGGGTCTGCACTGATAATCAATGACCCCCTCTGTCAGGAGAGCAGCCAATCGGCTCTCCTCTGCTCGCGCCTGTTGGTGCGAGTGGAGGAAAAGCAGATAAACTGATCTTCCTATTTACACTGTGATCAGCTGTGATTGGACACAGCTGATCATGTAGTAAAGAGCCTGCGTCAGAGGCTCTTTACCAAGATCGGAGATGCGGTGTGTCAGACTGAAACACTACACCAACGATTGCCACGCTGTGTGCCCCTTCTAGCGCGCTAGCGGCTTACCCTGCTGGATGTCATATGATGCCCAGTCAGGATAACTGAACCACTTTCCAGTCATCATTCTGCATACGGTGAGCGGTAAGTGGTTAAAATATTTTTTTTTATAGGTAAACTTGAAATGGGGATTTTGCATTCTTGTTTTTGGCCAGCAGTTGGACCATTAGGGTCACAGGTTTTGCTGTCCAGCCTTATCTGCTTTGCTGAAAAATCTGCTGTTTACAGAGCTCAATAGCACATGCCGACAATGCATCCACAATGGTTGCATGTACAGTCTGTGCCTAGGTAATAAGACAAATATAAGGATGAAAGCTGGAGACCATGTACCTTTTAAAAACAGGTCAGCAGTAGCAGACCTCTTTGCTTCTGTCCTCACAGGTTTCTTTAAAGGTACAGGTGTTATTTGATCCTGTCTTTAATACCTAGAGTGACCAATAGCAATCACTATATTCTCAAACCCTGAAAACCATACACTGAACCCCCCTCATTCCAGTCTACTGACTTATTAGGTAGTTGAGCCAGAATTAGAATGACATCCCCAGAGCTTGAATCATTAAATAAAAAAATCAGTATTGGCAACTTTCATATTGCTGTTTTTACAAGTGCCCTTTGCTACATTAGAAACTGTGTCTCCATCTAAGGCTACATTTACACAGATGCCCAAAAGTGGATAGTTTGCCGCTTCTGGGGGCAGCAACATTCAGTGTCATTGCCATATGCGAACTGGGTGATTAGCTGCGGCCAGTTAGTGTGCGGCCAGAACTACACAGAAACGTGACCCTGGGCACACTCTGTCTGCGCCCATGGTTAGTTGGAGGCCTAAAGACACAGATTTTTGCTGGCGCCACTCATTCTGAAAAAGTTCAGTGTAGGAGAAGGGCAGACAGAACATAAGCCTTTGGAATAACATTTGAATAAGGGTTGAAAAGGATCTTTAGATGTTACACCTATGCTTCCTACTGAGTACTCTGTATAGGTAAATAGATACTAGCTATGTCTTCTAAAGTGTAATATCCTTTCCAGATGCTGGACTCTCATTCAACGTCAGTTGTGAGTTGAACAGTGTCAGTTGTATGGCTAGTTTACTTACATTCACATGTGCGTTGCAGGTCTCCTCACTCTCCAACATTGCAATCAGGACAAAGGCTGTGAGAGCAACATCTGGTTCTGTGGATCCTTTAATTCCACCCTATGAGAGGAAAGAGAGTAAGAATATATAAAAAAAAAGCCATGTCGGAGCCTTGCATTTTTCACTGGCAAGGTGATGAGGAACACAGATCTTAGTCTAGGACAGTGATGGCGAACCTTGGCACCCCAGATGTTTTGGAACTACATTTCCTATGATGCTCAACTACACTGCAGAGTGCATGAGCATCACGGGAAATGTAGTTCCAAAACATCTGGGGTGCCACGGTTCGCCATCACTGGTCTAGGATCTTCGCCAATATATAATGTTGAATATTGGATTGGGTAAAATAATTGAAAACAGTTTATGATACTTCTTCCAAAGCAAAAAAAATTAAGAAGAACATCACTCTTCCATAATTAGGCCAGGACTAGGTTGGACTTTAAAGTGTATGTCAAGCTAAAATAAAAATACAATTTAACTGGACTGATTCTTTAATTAATGAAGTCATCTCACTACTCATCCAATGTGCTTCTTCAGTTCAGAGTTCATTTTTAGCCAAACTGGTAAACCAGCCACCTTAATCCAAGCAATCACCAAAGAATGTGTCAAAGCAGATATGTATTCTCCAAGAATAAGGTGGGAGGTGTAAAAATTGTGAATTCACCCTATTCTGTACACATAATCTAATCCCCATGGTGTCACAAAATCTGGGATAGTTGTTTTCTGTTCTAGATGCCTAATGATGTAATTTGCCATCAAATTGCAAGGTAGGCAGGGGTATTTTTCTTAGAGAATAGGTACAGGAACTCACCCCTCCTGAATAACTCCTTGTCTCTACCCCATACCCACTTTTGAGCAACAAAAGATCCACCCCAGCAACATTAGACCCCCCATTGCAACAATAGATCTCCCAGCAGCCAGCAATGATAGACCTCTCCCTCAAAAACAGATACCCTGCCAGCAATAATAGACCCTTACACAAAAACAGATCCCCACCCCAGTAACAATAGTTTCCAAACAGCCGGCATCAATACACCCTCCAGCACACCCCACACCCCTTGCTATTACATACATTCAGTGCTGGAACTGCATTCCCCCATGTTGCAACTGAAAAAAAACCCTGAAGGTAGGTATGTTAAAATGGTATTATATGTTAGGGATGGTTGTTTGACTGACATAGATGGCCTCCTCCAAGCATCCTGCATACCACTTTTATTCTGTCCAAAATGTACACTCTTGATCAAATGCTGTGTCCCCACTTCACTATATATATATATATATATATATATATATAGTTGGTATAAATTGTGAAATGTTGGCATTAATATTGAAAATATGACTGATCATGCCAAAATAACAGTTTTCTATTTAAGGATAGCAATCACATGAAGCCATTTGTTATCACATGTTTTTGTGGATCCTTTTTAAATCATAATGATAACAGAAATCATCCAAATGGCCCTGATGAAAAGTTTACATACCCTGGAATGCTTGGCCTTGGTACAGACACAGAAGGTGGCACACACAGGTTAAAATGGCAATTAAAGGTTAATTTTCCACATTTGTGGCTTTTTAAATCACAATTAGTGTCTGTGTATAAATAGTTAATGAGTTTGTTAGCTCTCACATGGATGCACTAAGCAGGCTAGACACTGAGCCATGAGGAGGTAGAAAAGAACAGTAAAAAGACCCGCGTAACAAGGTAATGAAACTTTACAAAGATGGAAAAGGATATAAAAAGAAATCCAAAGCCTTAATATGCCAGTCAGTACTGTTAAATCACTTAAAAGAAGTGGAATATTTGGGAATCTCTTGATACCAAGCCAAGGTCAGGTAAATCAAGAAAGATTTCAGCCACAACTTGCACAGGACGGGACCTTGTTGGGATACAAAGCAAAACCCACAGGTAACCTCAGGAGAAATACAGGTTGCTCTGGAAAAATATGGTGTGGCTGATTTTAAGAAGCACAATACGATGATACTTGAACAAAATAGAGCTGCATGGTCAAGTTGCCAGAAAGAAGCCTTTACTGTACAAAAGCTTGGATACAATATGCCCAACAACACCTTGACATGCCTCATTAGCTTTTTTGTGGCATTGGTGCAGTAAAGTCTTCCTTCTGGTAACTCAACCAAGCAGGTCTTTTTTGTTTAAGTATAGATGAATTGCGCTCCTTAAAAACAGCCTCTTTTTGGAGAGCAGCCTGTATTTCTCCTGCGGTTACCTGTGGGTTTTTCTTTGTATGCTAAACAATTCTTCCGAAAGTTGTGGCTGCAATCTTTCTTGGTCTACCTGACCTTAGCTTGGTATCAAAAGAGCCCCTAAATTTTCCACTTCCTACTTAATAAGTGATTAAACAGTACTGACTAGCATATTCAAGGCTTTGGATATCTTTTTATATCCTTTTCCATCTTTGTAAAGTTTCATTACCTTGTTACGCAGGTTTTTTGACTGTTCTTTTCTACCTCCTCATGGCTCAATGTCTAGCTTGCTTAATGCATCCACGTGAGAGCTAACAAACTCATTGACTATTTATACACAGACACTAATTGTGATTTAAAAAGCCATAAATGTGGGAAATTAACCTTTAATTGCCATTTTAACCTGTGTGTGCCACCTTCTGTGTCTGTACCAAGGCCAAACATTCCAGGGTATGTAAACTTTTTATCAGGGCCATTTGGGTGATTTCTGTTATTATTATGCTTTAAAAATGATACCACACCTTGGCTTATTGAACAGAGAGACATTTTAACCCTTTAGGACATTTATGTTTCACGTTCTTGTTTTGAAAGCTTTCTTTTCCAGTCTACTCTGCAAGAAGAAAAAGGTGCACATAGATATCGGACTATAGAGGCCACAGAAGGAGCACGGCAATCAATATTATAAAATATTTAAATTTATTTCATAGAAAGCATTAAAAACATCACATAATACATGTGCATCTGACTGTATAAAAGCAATAGTGCTAATAAATCCCACTGTTTTATGTCTGTGCACTATGACGTTGATATATTAGGTCTTCGTACACCAACGCGTTTCACAAAGATTTTCTTCATCAGGGCTATGAAAACAATATAGCACTCATCTCAGTATAGGGTAGCATTAGCATGTCATCTCCCTGGGCGGGCGCTGAAGCATAGAGGGGACCCCATAGCCCAGACATATGAAGAATACGGGAGATTGTTGTCACATGTACCACACAGCCAGTACCTGCCAGATATTCCTGCAGCTCCTTTAATGTTGCTGTAGGCCTTTTAGAAGCCTCCCTGACCAGTTTTCTTCTCATCTTTTCATAAATTTTGGAGGGACATCCAGTTCTTGGTAATGTCACTGTTGTGCCATATTTTCTCCACTTGATGATGACTGTCTTAACTGTGTTCCATGGAATATCTAATGCCTTGTAAATTCTTTTGTACCCTTCTTCTGACTGATACCTTTAAACAATGAGATCCCTCTGATACTTTGGATGTGGACCATGGCTTTTGCAACTAAGAAAATGTCAGGAAAGAACTACTAGAGCAGCTGAACTTTTTTTGGGGGTTAACCAGAGGCACTTAAAATGATGGCAGGTGTGTACTGATTGCTTCATTCTGAACACAACTACATCCCCAGTTATAAGAGGGTGTGCACACTTATGCAACCACATTAGTTTAGTATTTTTACCTTCCCCTTTTTACCTTCAGTTTGTTTTTCAATTGGGTTGTACAGTTTATATTTCACATTAAAGGGGGAAAAAGTCCTGAAATTATTTATGTTTGTATAAATTTTTTACATCACAGAAACCTGACATTTTAACAGGGGTGTGTAGACTTTTTATATCCAGGACGCCCAGTTCACCAGGTGGTCTGACCAGTGGTTTAAGTCCCCTCTATGCTTCAGCGTCCAGGGAGATGAT
This sequence comes from Lithobates sylvaticus, assembly GCA_028564925.1. Lineage (NCBI taxonomy): Eukaryota > Metazoa > Chordata > Amphibia > Anura > Ranidae > Lithobates > Lithobates sylvaticus. The sequence continues at coordinate 69,952,439 of CM053029.1, forward strand.
GTGCTAATGCTACCCTACACTGACATGAGTGCTAAATGTTTTTCTTTGCCCTGATAAAGCAAATCTTTGTGAAATGCGTTGGTCGAATGAAGACCTAATATATCAATACTCACCGTCATAGTGAACAAACATAAAACAGTGTTTTTTTTTTTTAGCACTATTGCTTTTATACAGTCAGATATACATGTATTATGTGATGTTTTTAATGTTTTCTATTGAATAAATTGAAATATTTTATAATATTGATTGTTATGCTCCTTCTGTTGCCTCTATAGTCCGATATCTTTGTTCTCCTTTATATATATATATATATATATATATATATATATATATATACAACACAGATGATGGTCACGAATGTCACAATATTCTATGTACTCTGCAGGTAGGTAGTGCCAAGTTTAATAGGTATACTTTTAACCAGTGTAGTGCTATCTTTCCATTAAATAACTCAATGTGTCAGTTTTGCAAATAAGCAAATATAAACCAATTGGAAAATACAATCTCAAAATTCATAAAGCAGTGAAAATTCATAAACATCTAAATATAAGATGTAAACTTAATCTTCATAAAGTGCATTAGTGCATAGTTCATTAATAAAGTCCATCAGAGGATTCCAACTTCTGGTGACTGTGCAATCCCACACACCATTGAATTCTTCAGCAATCCTCCTCAGTGCCCTTCACCCACCTGTGGGTGGCCTCTCTCCTGCTTCAATGGACCTCACTGGTTAGAGGAGGTCATAAATGCATTATAAGGGTATACAGGCACTTCTCTACTACTCCAGCAATCATGATCCTCAGCTCCACAGTATGATGACATATGTGAAAGCAGAAAGGAAGATCCAGTAGTGTAGATCGTTAAACCAAGCTTTTATTAAAATAAATATCAAACTCGCATTTCAAAAGTGAAAAATCAGCAGCATAAACTCAGCAGTATAACCTGGCATTCACAGCTCCCTCCCACTCTGCCTAGCGTGATTAAGTCCAGGGAGGTCCATCAAAGCAGGTAAGAGGCCATCCACAGGGGGGTGAAGGGCACTGAGGTAGATTGCACAGTCACTAGAAGATGGAATCTTCTGATGGACTTTATTAATGGACTATGCACTAATGTACTTTATGAAGATTAAGTTTACACCTTATATTTAGATGTTTATGAATTTTCAATGATTTATGAATTTTGGGATTGTATTTTCTGATTGGTTTAAATTTGCTTATTTGCACAACTATGAGGTTGATTTACTAAAGGAAAATACTGTGCACTACAAGTGTACTGCAAGTGCACTTGGAAGTTCAGTTGCTCTAGATCTGAGAGGAAGATCTGAAATAAAGGGGAAAGATCTGCTGATTTCTATCATCCAATCATGTGCAAGCAAAAATGCTGTTTTTTATTTTCCTTGCATGTCCATCTCAGATCTACAGTGACTGGACTTCCAAGTGCACTTGTAGTGCACAGTAGATTTGCCCTTAGTAAATGAACCCCTTTGAGTTATTTAATGGAAAGATATTGCTACACCGGTTAAAAGTATATGATCTTTTTTGCATTTGCACAGATGGTCATATGCATATAGTGTAAGCTGCTTTCTTGTATTGTATACATTTTGTTATCCGCATATTGATGTAGAGAGAACACATTTATTGAGCACTCTGTATGGTAGAGGTATAATAGTGAGCTGTGTGATTAGCGCAGGAAGTCTTTAATTTATTTATATTTTTTATTTTATTTATATAAGTTTAATAGGTACTTACCAACATCTCCTGATGAACTACTGGAGCATCTTCTTTGAACAATCCGTCTGGTTTTTGTTTCTCCAGGATTAGCCACTTGATGGCACCGCACAGGACATTAACTTCTATGTCCATCAAGGGGCGGGCCATGGCAAAAACTTTGGCCACATATGCTGTCAGCCTGTGTAGAAAAAGTAATCATGAACAAAGAAGATGAAAGGACAAGTAATCATGAATGAAGTAGAGACATGAGGAGTGATCATAAACCAAGCAGAGCCAAGGCAATCATCATGAACAAAGATGAGACCAAACAAGTCATCGGAGAAAGGGCAAGTTATCATAAACCAAGCAGAGGCAGAGCAATCATCAGAAACTGAGCAGAAGCAGGACAAGTCATCAAGAGCCAAGAAAAGGCAAGGCAACTTAGTATAAACCAAGCAGAGGCAAGACAAAACATCATGAACCAAGGAAATAAAACAGCTAATCATGAACCAAGAAGAAGAAGAAGGACAAGTCATTAGACATGTGCAATTCGTTTAGTTCCGAATTCATTTTTTAACAAATTTTGACAAATTCATTAATTCCGAATTTCCGAATTTTTCAATTTCCGAAATTTCCGAATTTCCGAATTTCAAAATTTGCGAAATTCCGAATTTCTGAAATTTCCGAATTTCTGGAATTTCCGAATTTCCGAAATTACGAATTTCCGAATTTAGAATTTTCATATTTCGAATTTCGCATTTTCAGATTTCTGAATTTCCAAATTTTGAATTTACGAATTTTCGGATTTTCGGATTTTCGGATTTCCGAATTTCGTAATTCCGGAATTAAGAATTTCGGATTTTCGTAATTTCAAATTTTCGTAATTCGGAAATTCCGAATATTCGGAATTCGGAAATCTGAAAAAAAGAAAGAAAATCTGTTTAATTCTAAATAATAACTAACTATTAAATTATAGGTATTGGAATTTCCTTTCAAATTTAGCTGTTGGTGAACGTAACGAATACGAATTTATCCGAAGTTAAGAATTATCTGAAATAACGAATGCCGCATCTAACCAAATGGAACGTAACGATCTAATAATAATAAATAACAATAATAATAATAAAACCTTATTATTATTATTATTTATTATTAATTATGTATTATTAATTTGTTCCGTTCCATTTGTTTAGATGCGAAATTAGTTATTTCAGATAATTCGTAACTTCGGATAAATTCGTATTCGTTAATTTAATAGTTAGTTATTAACTAAACTGATTTTCTTTCTTTTTTTCAGATTTTCAAATTTTGGGATTTTCAAGTCTTTGAATTCCCGAATTCCGAAAAATCGGAAATTCAGAGTTCTCCGAAAGTCCGAAAATTCGGAATTCCGAAAGTCCGAAAAATCGGAATTCTGAAAATCCGAAAATTCGGAATTCCGAAAAACCGAAAATCCTAAATTCTGAAATTCGAAAATTCTGAATTTCGGAAATTCGAAAATTCAGAATTTCGGAAATCCGAAAGTTCGAAAATTCGTAAAGTCGAAAATTCAGAATTTCGTAAAATCCGAATTTTCGAATTTCCAAATTTCCAAATTTTCGATTTTCAGAATTTCCGAAAAAAGCAAAAAAACGAATGAAATGAAAATGAACAAATTTTTTGTCAGTGAACATGTCTACAAGTCATTAAGTAAACCAAGTGGAGGCAGAAAAAAACAGCATGAACCAAGCAAACATAAGACAGGTCATCAATTAACCAAGGAGATAAGTCAACTAATCATGAACCATGCAGAGGCAGGGCATCATAAACCCAGGAGAGACAGTAATCATGAACCAAATAGAGGCAGGCCAAGTCATCAAGAACCATTCAGAGATAGTACGTGTGATAATAAAACAAGCAGAGACAGGACAAGTCATCATGTGCCAAGGAGAGGCAGAACAATAAAACATATCAGAAATAAGAAAAGAAACAAATCTGAAAATAAATTGTAACACAGCACCCAGTGAGGTGAATAGAATTATGCTATGACACATCGGTATTGTATCTTAGTACAGATTTAATTTACCATGTGCTGGCAGGTCTGTTCACGAAAGCCGCATAGGAATTGTCTGCTTTGCGGTAAACAAGTTGCTGCACATAACCTGAAATGAACAAGATGTTAGAATGGCTATTCTAAATAATATATCAAATTTCCCTTCTTTAAAGTTTCTTTAGTGAATAAAGGTGAAATTGTCTTTTGAGGTGCCTGTAGACATTAGATTACTTTTTTTGAACAGGTGACAAACAAGTGTCTATGAGGCAGCACACAACAACCCTGAATGAACATTCCCAACAAACAAAATCAGGAAGGTCAAAAAAACTCCTTGCTATTATTTTTCCCTGTGTCTACAGAAAAGGTGAACGAACTCTGAACAACCTCCCTACCCCTCAGTCCCTGCTATACCTACCTCAGGGTCAGTGCCCATGCAGCCAGTCCATCAGTCCACAGATTTGAAATCCCTACTCTTTTTCATCTCCTCTGTGCAATGCTTCCTGCGATTTTGATTGATCAGCACCTGCACAGTGGATTGCTCTGGTTTGGAAGTGCTGCCCAGATAAGAGGGGGATGTCAAACCAGCTGCTTGGGCTTTGATAGCTCAGAATCCCCATAAGGACAGCAGGAAATTGGGGAATGGGGAGGTTGTATGATGTTAGTTTACCTTTTTTTTTAATGAAAATGTAAACTAACATTTTAAGACTGATGCACTGTTCTCTATTGCCCTAAACGGGAGAAATACAGTCCTCTTTTTTTGGGGAGACACTGTGACACAGATAGACTGTGAGGGAGTTGGCTGCTGTTCTACTTCAAGATTGCCAAAGGACTAAAGGGCCTTTTAGAGATTTAACATGAACATACAGTAGTTATACAGTCCTTTTGAAAAGGACACAGTAATATCAAGTTGATGGTGATGATGTCATGAAATGGCATGAAGAGTAGTAAATATAAGGTGTGACTATGCGCCTAGTTAAAGATTTGACTATATGACCACGTTTGTATATACCTGATTATTCCACCTTGAGTTTGTTGGAGATCCCATTCCAAAACCATTCACAATATTAGTCCCTCCAGTCCAATGCCGCCATAACAGCCTACACTCTTTTTGTCTCCCACAACATTTTGCAGTATGTTTCTGGGAATGTGTGCCCATTCAGACAAAAATACATTTGTATAGTCAGTTAGTTATTTTGGACGAGAAGACTTGGCTTGCCAGGTGCATTTTTATTCATCCCAGAGGTGTTGAGTAGGGTTGAGATCAGGCTTGTGTGTGGATGGCAGCTGAGTTTCTCTAAATCAAACCTGTCATACCATCTCTTTATAGAGCTGGTTTTGAGCACAGGGACACAGTAATACTGAAACAGAAAAGGGCCTCCCCAAACTGTTATGTGGCAGCACATGGAGGGATGTCCACACACTTTTGGTCATATAGTAAAACAGCAGTCCCCAGTGAGATCCTTGTGGAGACATTGATCTAGTGGTTTCATGACAATAAAGTGTACTTGTATAATGTACATGGAGGCTTCCAAAGGTCTTTCCCCTTTCTAGTGATAAATATTTCACTAATGTAGCTGTTTTGGAAAGAATTGTATTATATTGTATTTGTACAAAGAACAGTTATTATAGTTAACTAAAAATTCAATATTTTCCAATTAATGATGGAAAAATATCTTCAAAAAAGTACTATTGGGATGGCATTAGCTTCACATATACCTACTCTATCTGCCTGGAGATGAAGTTCAAAAATTGCACACATTTGTCACTTACCTGTTCTGATGTTCTTGATGGCTTCTTCTCTTCGGTTAACACCTATTCGCTCCCACTGATTAGTAGCATCCAGGTAGATTGTGGCAATCACACTAGGTGTCATGGTAATCATGTTCTGCTCTCCACAACCACGTGGCGTAACGATTAATGGAGTGAGATTGGAACCATCTATGGCATCTTCCACCATTTGAGTGATTGGAGTCCCTAAGTTAAAATGATAAAGTTCTTGAAATTAGTAAAAAAATTTCCGCACAAAATTCATACATACAGTATTTCACAAAAGTGAGTATATGCCTCACATTTTTGTAAATATTTTATTATAGCTTTTCATGTGACAACACTGAAGAAATTACACTTTGCTACAATGTAAAGTAGTGAGTGTACAGCTTGTATAACCGTGTAAATTTGCTGTCCCCTCAAAATAACTCAACACACAGCCAGTAATGTCTAAACCGCTGCCAACAAAAGTGAGTACACCCCTAAGTGAAAATGTCCAAATTGGGCCAAATTAGCCATTTTCCCTCCCCGGTGTCATGTGACTCGTTAGTGTTACAAGGTCTCAGGTGTGAATGGGGAGCAGGTGTGTTCAATTTGGTGTTATCGCTCTCACTCTCTCATTCTGGTCACTGGAAGTTCAACATGACACCTCATGGCAAAGAACTCTCTAAGGATCTGAAAAACAGAAAAACAGGGGTGTACTCACTTTTGTTTCCAGCGGTTTAGACATTAAGAGCCCTTTCACACTGGGGCGAGGGCCATGTTAGCATTAAGCACGCCTCGTTTTAGCAGCGCTTGCTTTTCGGCTGCTAGCGGGGTGCTTTTAACCGCTGCTAGTGGCCGAAGAAAGGATTAAAAACCGCCCGTGTTGCGGCGCTTTCCGAAACTATTTTCAGGCACTTCGGAAGCGCTGCCCATTCATTCCAATGGGCAGGGGCGGCTTAGGAGCGCGTGTATACAGCTCTCCCAAACCACCCCAAAGATGCTGCTTGTAGGACTTTTTGTAACGTGCCGCAAGCCCACCGCCCCAGTGTTAAAACACTCAGGCTTTTACACTGGGGAGGCATGGGAGGCAGTTTTCAGGTGCTTTCCAGGTGCTATTTTTAGCGCAAAAAAGCCTGAAAACTGCCTCAGTGTGAAAGGGGTCTAATGGCTGTGTATTGAGTTATTTTGAGGGAACAGCAAATTTACACTGTTATACAAACTGTACACTCACTACTTTACATTGTAGCAAGGTGTAATTATTTCAGTGTTGTCACATGAAAAGGTATAATAAAACATTTACAAAAATGTGAGGGGTGTACTCACTTTTGTGAGATACTGTAATTGCATCATACTAAAAGCTGAAAATATGGCAATCAATTTGTTTTTAACTCTTCTTTCAGAATATTAGTACCAAAACTGTTAAAAACCAACACTACACAAAACTGTCTGTTTCACGTAGTCATAAGAAGGTTGAGTAACATATTCACTTGATATATTTCTACAGTATGTCCACCAGAATACCCAATTTTGCCCAACTGTTTCAGACATTCCTAATTAATTACAAATTATTATTAATCTTTGATTTCTAAAAAGTGACATCGGATCCAGTGGCTTGAGATTGGAGATTTTGTCTGATTCTGTTGTGTATCAACACAACAACCCAATAAATCATGGCTCATGTATATATGTCTATATACTATACAGGCATACCCCACTTTTAAGTACACAATGGGGTTTATTTACTAAAGATGGAAAGTGCAAAATCCGGCTCACTTTTGCATAGAAACCAATGAGCGTTTAACCCCAGCTTGTTCAATTAAGCTTTGGTTAAAAAAAAACTGGAAGCTCATTGGTTTCTATGCAGAAGTGAGCCTGATTTTGCACTTTCCAGCTTTAGTAAATAAACCCCATTGTGTCCTTAAAAGTGGGGTATGCCTGTACAATGAGCCCTGAAAGTCGAACCTCAGCCACAACATTTATTTTTATAGCTTTGTCCAGATGGAATGGTTAGAATGGTTAGAACCTCTGCCAAGAATGTTGTTATTGTTTGCTTCCCCTTACTTCCTGGTACAGTGACCATCTATGACTGTGACAGTAAGTGAGGGGGGGATCTTCTCAGCAGGCATATGAACAACAGTAAAAACCAACAGAGATTCTAGTCTCCACAATATCCCAGACTAGAAAAAGTTGCAGTTGGAGTTGGAGCAGAGTTGGAGCAGAAAATTAGATTGTATTCCAGTTTTCAACTTAGTGAAGGACTCCAGCCAAGAATACAAAAACACCAGTAAAGCTACACGATTTCAGGTTGTTTATTCTTGCTGATATGTGGTATGCCTTCCCATTAGGGATGAGCCCGGTGTTCGTTTCAAACCCATGTTCAAATCGAACATCGGCCGTTCGTCAAAACCAGAACTTTGTGGGCCGTTCGCATCAAATTCGTGTGATACGAACGGCCCACAATGCACTTGCTGGCTGATGATTGGCCAAGCATGCACTGTGACCCAGCATGCTTGGCCAATCACAGCACTGCCAGCGAGGAGAGCCATAATTAGCCACAGGCATATAGCTCAGGGGGGTTTAGTACACGCCCCACACTATATAAGGCCGCCAGTGCGGCGGCCTAGTGTAGTGTTGTGCAGCGTTCATAGAGAGCAGGATAGGCAGGGACAGTGTCAGCTGTGCTTTATACTTCTTTAGATAGTGCTGTTACAGTGAGTGTAGTGTTCAGGGAGAGAGCAGGATAGGCAGGGACAGTGTCAGCTTTGCTTTGCTTCCTAACCTAGCGCTGTTACAGTGGGTTTAGTGTGCCTCCTGCACAGCATACACCTGAATCTACCCCCTCATTGCTGGTGTTGTGTAGTTGATTTGTGCAACACAGGCATCTGCCTAATATTCAGTCAGTGCATTGTGCCTCCTGCACAGCATACACCTGAATTTAAATAGCACTGATTGCTGTATAAATGACAATGGTCCCAAAAATGTCTGATGTGTCCGCCATAATGTCGCAGTCACAATAAAAATCGCTGATCGCCGCCATTACTAATAAAAAAATAAATATTAATAAAAATGCTATAAAACTATCCCCTATTTTGTAAACACTATAACTTTTTCGCAAACCAATCAATAATCGCTAATTGCGATTTTTTTTTACCAAAAATATGTAGAAGAACACGTATCGGCCTAAACTGAGGAAAACATTTTTTTTTATATATTTTTTGGGGATATTTATTATAGCAAAAAGTAAAAAATATTGCATTTTTTTCAAAATTGTCGCTCCATTTTTGTTTATAGCGCAAAAAATAAAAACCGCAGATGTGATCAAATACCACCAAAAGAAAACTCTATTTGTGGGAAAAAAAGGACACCAATTTTGTTTGGGAGCCACGTCGCACGACCGCGCAATTGTCAGTTAAAGCGACGCAGTGCCGAATCGCAAAAAGGGGCCTGGTCCTTTGGCTGCAAATTGGTCCGGGGCTTAAGTGGTTAAATGTTTTTTTTTTCTTTACAAATGTAATTTCGTGCAGGGACAGTTCTAAACACGGGAAACACATGCCACTTCGCAGGCATACTTTAGACACCCCCCAGGTACCATATTTAAAGGAATATTTCCCTTTTTTTTTTTCACTTTATGCATCATTAAAATGACTGCTCCAGAAAAAACTTCTGTTTTTAAAACTTCTTTTTGCATTGATACATGTCCCCTGGGGCAGGACCCGGGTCCCCAAACCCTTTTTAGGACAATAACATGCATATTGGCCATTATAAATAGCACTTTAGATTTTGAACATTCGCGTCCATTGTAATAAATAGGGTTCTAACGTTCGTGCAAACTTTCAGTCCGTTCGCAGGTTCTGGTGTGAACCGAACCCGGGGGTGTTCGGCTCATCCCTACTTCCCATCAATTAACATTTCTACTTCTATTTTCTTTAAGTTAGACGTTGCCCTCAGCTATCTTTGCTCACAAAGTACAATTTCCTCCAATCAAAGGAAGTACAGGGAAGTGATTCAATGTTGGGATGAAGTGTTGGCCAATGACTACCATAATCACATAAAAACTGAATATTCTCTCAGCTAAATTTGCTGTGATTGGCTAGAGTATTTATTTACGATTTGCCTGAAATGCTTCCATAAATAATACCTGTAAATTTTGCTGGTAAAAGACTTATGTTTACTTCTTGTTTAGTTTTTTTACTTGGCTAGTGTCTGACTGAGCCAGAGAGTTCTGAAGTCACCTGAAGCCCTGCAGATGCTGCCTTGATAACTGCCTGACATTACACAGGCTGCACAGTTGGAGGTAGGTGGGCAAGGTCAGGCAGTTGTTGGGGAAGCAACTGGCAGACTCTAAGTGTCCTCCAATCACTGACGCTCAAGCTGAAGGGTAGGAATGGGCTGTCCAAACATAAGTTCAACTCGAACATTGACTGTTCGCCCATTCGCCGTATAGCGAACAATTTAGGGCGTTCGCGGCAAATTCGAAAGCTGCAGAACACCCTTTAAAAGTCTATGAGAGAAATCAAAAGTTCTGATTTTAAAGGTTAATATGCAAGTTATTGTCATAAAAAGGGTCCTGCCCCAGGGGACATGTTTCGATGCAAAAAAAAGTTTTAAAAACTAAAGTTTTTTCGGGAGCAGTGATTTTAATAATGCTTAAAGTGAAACAATAAAAGTGAAATATTCCTTTAAATTTCGTACCTGGGGGGGGTGTCTATAGTATGCCTGTAAAGTAGCGCATGTTTCCCGTGTTTAGAATAGTTCCTGCACAAAATGACATTTCTAAAGGAAAAAAGTCATTTAAAATGATCGAGGCTATTAATGAATTGTCGGGTCCCGCAATACAGATAAAAATAATTGAAAAAAACTCATGGGATCCCCCCTCCGGTCCATTACCAGGCCCTTTAGGTCTGATATGGATATTAAGGGGAACCCTATGCCAAAATTTTAAATAAAAATGGCGTGGGGTCCCCCCAAAAATCCATACCAGACCCTTATCCAAGCACGCAACCTGGCAGGCCGCAGGAAAAGAGGGGGGGGGCGAGAGAGCGCCCCCCCTCCTGAACCGTACCAGGCCACATGCCCTCAACATGGGGAGGATGTCCCCATGTTGATGGGGAAAAGGGCCTCATCCCCAAAACCCTTGCCTGGTGGTTGTGAGGGTCTGTGGGCCCGCCCCCCGTGTGAAATGGTAACGGGTACATTTCACAAAAAAAGTGTAAAAAATTGTAAACAAACACACATACACAGCATGGGACAAGTCCTTTATTAAAAAGGAAAAAAATGGGGGTGCTCCCACGCCTTTTTTTTTAATTTTGGTGCAGCGTTCCCCTTTAAATCCATACCAGACTTGAAGGGTCTGGTATGGATTTTGAGGGGGATTTTGAGAGCTAAATAATTGGGCAAAGTTAAAAGTAACTATCAATTATAATAATTTAAGATAACTATTCAGATGGATTGCATACTAATACTCTTAACCACTTTATTATGGGGCCATATCCGAAAGACAGCTACAGTGTGGCTCTCTTGTTTTGTAAGTGCATGCATGTATGTCCTCCCAGAGCGCGCTTCCGTGTGTCCCCTGGTGCATGCATTGGGCATGCTTTGTGATCACACAGCTGATCACAGATCGAGGTAAAGGGACAATCACAGTGGCCCTTTACCATGTGATCATCTGTGTCCAATCACAGCTGATCATATGTAAAAAAAACTGCCTGTTATTGGCATTCCCATCAGTGCAGCCTCATCAGTGCACATCAATGCAGCCCCAACAGTGCACATCAGTGAAGAAGAAATTTTATAACAGAAACAAATAAAACCTTTTTGTTTTGTTTTTTTTTTCAAAATTGTCAGCCTTTTTTGTTTGTTTAGCAAAAAAAAAAAACAGTGGTGATTAAATACCACCAAAAGAAAGCTCTATCTGTCTCAAAATTATAAAAATTTAAATTGGGTACAGTGTTGCATGATCACACAATTGTCATTCAAAGTGTGACAGCGTTGAAAGCTGAAAATTGGCCTGGGAAGAGGGTGAAAGTGCCCTGTATTGAAGTGGTTAAACAACCAAACCCTTCTTGTGAACAAGGAACCTGAGGTACTTGACATTATCTTTGCATTTTTTTTCTTTCATTTGTATTACTATTATTTTTTTTACCTTGAACTGTTACAATAGTTTCAACTTCTGTACGAGGCACAACATTTTTCTCATTTAATGGATCAATCACCTCTCTCTGGACCCCACCTGTGAACAAAAACCACAAAGGGATTAAAAAGATAGTGAAGAACCCAACACTCAACATACTACACGAAAATAACAACAGAGTTAAAAAAAATCACTAAAGAGTTAAATAATGTATATAATACCATCATCTTAAAACTTTAAAAACATAATTGTGTTCCTTAAAGCAGAAATCTGGAATAAACAAGTATTGTATTGGTAGGGCATGGGTTTGATCTGTTGTATTTCTCTTGGTTGGCTACTAGATGCCCCCATAACATTAGAGTGAGATTCTGCTTGGAAGATGCTTTGGTTAGGTGCCAGCCTTGCCCCTGCTAAGAGAGGGGTACCCTGGGTAAGGTTTTATTAGAAAAATGGAGAGCTGGCTGGGAAGTTGGTTGCCATGAGGAAAGTGTTTACTGGTTGTCTCTGTGGGTGGACTGGACCAGATCAGCATTAAGGTAGTTGGACTTTATTCATTTAGCTTCCCCTTAAGGGAATACTTCTATCCCCCCATCATAGACTGCTGGACTCTAGGACACCCCTTCTTTGAGTAAGGGCCCTCTCATCTCTCCTCTCATGCTACATCTCTCTGAAGTATGCTGGACTGTTTGTAACTTAAGCTGAGTGTCTCCACCTTCAAGGGGTGGCATATGTGAATATCTTTTTTCTATTGATTCAGTAAACGGTTAAAAGGCATTCCTGGAGTGGCATCCTTCTTCCTCGAACCTCTATATTGTGATATCTCCTTGAAAGAAAACTTGTGTCAAAAGGGCCACGAGCCAAAGTGGGGTCTGTTGGTATAAGGCCTGGAACTGGTATACAGAGGACTGTTAGCAGGTACTGTCTAAGCCAGGATAGGTCACCCTGCAGATGTCCCCACATGTAAGGGAGAGTAGGTTAGGTCCCCTGTTAAGTGTCCCTTTAGTCTGGTCAGAAATGGATTAAAGAGTGGATATGCTTCCCCACTACACAACATTCCTTGCATATTTTGTCCCAGATATGTGCAGTAATCCAGTATAAAAACCCCATCACAGTCAAAACTCATCCATTAGGATGTTGTCCCCATAACCAAAGTACAGTTCCACCTCAAAGTACTTTGACCCATAGGATGGTAACATACACAGAGGTTGTTTAATGTGACTTCTGCGGTATAGCTAGCAATCATTTTATTAGTATCAAAAAAATACAAAGAGGAAATTGAGTAAATTGTAAATTGATGAAAAAAATTCCACAACACTCAACTAGATAATAATTAACAACGCTGTCATGAAACAACTCCTGCACTTTGCCACTTAATTTTCCTGTAACACAGAACAGTCACTGCTTTTGTCTTTGCTTGTGCAGGGGGACTGGTCATATGAGGGCGGGGTGTGCATTTGGTGCACACATAGGTGTCCGTTTATGAAGCAGTAAAGAGTGGTGATCCTGAGGTTGTCCATAAACGATTTATGAAACAGAGATAATCGGGGGGAGAACATGTTTGAACATGTTCTCCCGCCGATGATCTCCGCACACTGGGAAATCTCATTGACTGACACAGAAACGGCCAGTTTTTGAAGCTGCGATCTAAGCACTTCACTGGCGATCTGAGTCAGAATTCACCCCCTCCGGTTCACCAGCTCAGAGGTGGAGAATCGGGGAGTGAAGAGAGAATCCCGGGGGGGAATCGGAGGGTCAAGAAGGAAGATTATTAACTGCCGTGTACCTCGATCAGACCCCCCAAGACAGTAACCATGCCTCCCTGTCATATTTATGTATGTGTATATATATATATATATATATATATATATATTGTAAGATTGGGGTGATCAGACTCAAGCGGTAGGTGCGTTTCCAGTGAGTATGCCAGTCCAAAACTGTATTTTAGGGCGTGGTAGCCCACTTTTATTTAAAAGAACAAAAAAAAGGTGCACAAAGACATCAGCAGCCCACGCAGGGGGTTCCACCATTACTGTATCTTACAGACTCCAAATGCTTCAGCCTCCTGGTTTATGTTATTGCCACACAGCTGCTTCAGGCCTGTAGCCTAGGCCTTAGGTCTGCTCCTTAGAACAAATATTTTCCTAGAGTTAAGCTCTCTCCTTGTTTACTCTTGTTTACACAAAGTACATTTGCCTCCTGCAGACACGCAGCCTCTGACTCCTGCAGAGGAATGGGAGTCCACCTGACTCCCATGCACAGACTTCCTGTCTGTTGGGTGGGGCCCTAAGCCATAGCTAGGTCACAACTAAATAGCCCAGAACACAGCTGTGCAATCAGCGTGCCTTTCTCTTCAAAATCTGGTGTAAACCAGCAATCTTCCAGGTAGCACAGGGTCCCACTGCCACAATATATATATATATATATATATATATATATATATATATATATATATATATATATATATTATGTAGAGGGACTCTATTTTATTAGCATTAACCATGCCGTCTGTCCATGTACTGAGCAGTGATAATTTATCACTGCTAAATAAACTGACATCTCTATGTTTCTGTGACTTTCTGGTACTGTAATCTTGTAAAGTCTCACGAGATTCCAGTATCATGGGCCGTTCTCCACTGTTTGAAGCATTTGTAGATCGCTTCACTCCTCCAAAGAGAAGCGATCTATAAAAGCTTCATAAACTGGCATCCAGAGGAGAACGATCTCCTCTGAGAATGTCGGAGAATGAAGCAGTGAATTTTTTTCACTGCTTCATAAACGGACACCATAGTGGGCTATACTATATTCTTTTTGTCTACTCTTTTTTGTGCCCGGGGCTTAGCTGTTATATTTACATAGAACATTCTCTGCAGATTTTCCTTTTTTTTAACATAATTGAACATATATCATTGTATAAAAAATGTATCTCATTCGCAGACTTCATTTAATGATCAGGTTTCTAGCACTAAAAGGAACATAGACAATCCGCGACCTTAGAAAGGACTTACCTTTCCCTTTCACTTGTGGTTCTAGAGTCACTGTCTTGATATTTTTTGTAAGACGAACTCCTTCTGGCTGAAAGAAATTTTAACAGCAACAAATTAGTTGAGTTCCTTATCACCAAGGTCAAATCAAAACATTAAAGCATGAGAATTTGCCACCTTTTACAATGTGAGTGTGGAGTTTTGAATAAAATGGATGGAATTTCTATTGAGTTGCATTTTTTTATGTTAAAGCGGACCTTCACCCCAAAAACAATGTCTGTGCACATGGCTCCAGCCTTGCCCTCTCCCACCATCCCACCATCGGATATATATTTTTTATAATTGGTCCCTTATTTTGTTGTGATTCTTCCTTTCTCGCCTAGGCGAGAATGACATTGTGCACACATGCGCAGATGTGCAAAAAGTCTCTGGCCAGTCTTCTGGTCCTTCACACACATATTTTCCCTTTACATATGTGAGAAGCTGGTGCAGTTAGGCTGGATTCACACCTATGCATTTTTATTGCTTTTTGCAGATTTGCACTACAGAACGTGTTTCATAGGAAATCATGTTAAATGGACTGTAGTGCAAATCTGTAAAATGCAAAAAGCACTAAAAATGCATTGGTGTGAATCCAGCCTTAGGGAGGGCAAAGACCTCTGTTTTGTCTGAGCATGCGTGCAAAACTTGGTACATACACAGATGTGCTGCAAGGCTCTGCCAGGTCCCAAAGGCAAAACCTTGGGCTCATCTATGCAAGTGCCAGACATTAAAAAATGGCGGCGCTGATGAAGTGGGGCAGAGCTTCCTTTATGTTCTCCTCTTCAAGTTCCCATGTTACTTGCTTGTTGTGCCATATTTTTATGCCTAAAACAATTTCTGTATTTGGGCATTGCTATTGCATGGACGTTTGTGTATAGACACACTGGATTTTTGGCTAGGATGTAAAAAAAGTGGGAGGCAGCACAGCAGGAGATAGTAAGTAAGCATCTGCAGAAGGGAATGGTGTTGATATGATGGAGATGGGAGCTTTTCATCGGATTTTCCGACCGTGTGTATGCCTATCGGTCTTTTTCTGTTGGAATTTCCGACGGACTTTGAATTGAGAACCTGCTCTCAATTTTTCAGACGGAAAACCTTTCTATCGGATTTTCCGATCGTGTGTATGCAATTCCGACACGCAAAATTCCGACGCATGCTCGGAAGCATTAAACTTCCCTTTTATAGTGCTGTCGAACGTGTTTTATGCCGCTGTGTTACAGACCGTCGGAATTTGGTGTGACCGTGTGTAGGCAAGACAGTTTGAGCAAAATTCCGTCGGAATTCCGACGGGAAAACCATCAGAGCTTTTTCCGACGAGAATTCCGACCGTGTGTACGCGGCATTAGAATTTCTATTTTCAAGCAAATTGCAAAACTGCAGTGAAAGTAAAATTCATAATTTTGGAGGAAAAAAATATTTTGGCTGAATCACTCTGCTCATACCTGTTCAACATAGTATAGTTAATGTTCCTATATTGGCCAGAATGTTTCTATACATGGCCAGATTTGACCTATGGACAGATGGAGCTACTTGTAAATCCTCTCCTGAATTTTCAATGCACTTAAATCATCTAAACCCATACTTACCACAACCTTTAGCTGTTTCTTGATACCATCAGACAAAAATTGTTGAAAGACTGCAGCTTTCACTTCTATGTCATGTAGACCCAGAGAGAGTGGTACAATGATAAAAGGAACAGCAAAGGAAGAATGGGGTTCAATAAAAATGTCTCTGCGGTATTTCGCTTTTGGTGTAGACAGACTGCAGAGTTCTGGGTTGTGAGTAAATTCCACTTTCACCTGAAACAAATCAGCATTGCAAGCTATATGTTAAAGCTGAACTCCAAGTGATCACCTTAATACTTTAATGAAATACATATACACAATTTTGTTTTTTTATTTCTGTCCATCCAGTTCTCAGCTCTGCCTTGCAGAATTGTCAGATGATGACACCACTTTCATTGTTAGGCTGGATTCACACCTATGCATTTTTAGTGCTTTTTGCATTTTTTAGATTTGCACTACAGAACGTGTTCCATAGGAAACCATGTTAAATGGACTGTAGTGAAAATCTGTAAAATGCAAAAAGCACTAAAAATGCATAGGTGTGAATCCAGTCTTACAGGAGGAGACGGCGTACTTCGTCATCCACCTGGGAGGCTGGGTTCAGGAGGCACCACTTCCAATCAGTCCACATACATTTATTGGCTGTTTGCCTGGAGCTTAGTATTCCAATATTATGTATTTGGTAGAGGTTAAACTGCTCTACTAAATACATTTTCCCTGTCAGACGTACCCCTGGTACATGTTCTACTGGTGGAAATGTATACTTTATGGTAAGAGTAGTTTAGGTCAAATGTCTTACTATACAATATAAAGAAAAAGCAAGCAGCAATGCATTGGATGATTATTGTTCACATAAAATGGTATACATAGTTCTAGTTGGGTTCCTATGAATGCTACATGTGAAGAGTTTTTTTGCCCATGCTATTGTCATTGCCCTGAGGAGGCACCACTTCCAATCAGTCCACATACATTTATTTGGTGCAGACAAATGCATAAGAAAAATGTGTGATACAAACCATAAGGCTCAGTATACCCTTCCCTACCAGTTGTCAGGAAGAAGTTTGGCAAAAGCTAATGTAGCTTCCCTGCCTTAGGCCCTTTTCACACTTATTCGACTTGTCCCACGATTTGGGACTGCAAAGTAGCATGACAAGTCGTTCTCCATGATTTCCAATGACAGCCATTCATATTAGTACGACTTTAAGTCGTTCCGACTTCAAATTAGTACCTGCACTACTTTGGTCCGATTTTGATGTCACTTACACAGGCATTCCTTGAAATTGCGGCAAAATCACGGCAAAATTGCGTCAAAAATCGCGGTAAAATCGCGCGACTTTGAAGTCACACAAGTGTGAAAGGGGCCTTAGGCTGGCTAAATAAAATTTTTGGCTTTGCTGTATTAAGCTGAGCATTTTCCATATCTGGTCAGGTCTATCTCAAAGCCCAGGGGTTGAAAAATCTTCCAGAAATAGAGTAGGAGGGTTAGCCACTGGGTTATGAATATTTATCTGACATCAGTCAATCCCTGGGAGGGAGACCTAAAAGTGTGACTGGGGAGAAAATAAATGTTTGGGAGGATCTAATCAGAGTATCTCTCTTCTGGGGCCTCTGCCCCTGGCAGGCAGCCTGTGTTGCTGAAGAGATGTTGCTATTAGGCCTCAGCATGTATTTGGCTGGGGAGGAACTTAATGGAAGACATTGCCTGTGAAAGCTCGGCTGGAAGAAGGACACCTTTCACTGAAGAGTGTCACAGGGAAGCTGATTGGGAGCTGCCTCTGGACATTGTGAGTAGGACCCTGCCTTGAGTTCCACGTGTGTCTGTGCTTTGGAGGTTAGATGCCAGAGGTTGCTACAAGGGCTGTGACTACTCTTACAGAGTCCCAGATTAGATGGCTGTCCCCCTACCTCCAGGAATACTTAAGGCTGCTATTAAAGGACTTTGCTTGAGAATCTGTCCTTCTGTATCTGCTTGTGTTTTGTAATATATTGAACTCTCATCACTCTACCAACCTGTGTTCAAGTACTGTTATAAACATTCAAAAAGACACCCCAAGATTAAGCCTGAACTTTGTCAGTGTGCTCTGGAACTGGTACCTGGGTAGGCAGACTCTGGATAGATAAGGAAGACCTGGCTTATTTTTAGAGGCCTCTCTGGAGGTAAGCGCTACACTCAACACACTTCCCTATGTGTCCTGTGAGGTTCCATTCACATGGCCATATAGGGCCAAACACTGCCAAGAATGAGCGTATTTGTGTGTTGGGTAGCAAAGGTAAATGCCATCAACCGTGGCCCACAGGTCTGTTCAAATCAATGTTACTTGCGGTTAGGGAAAGATAAGCATCCCTAAATGCAAACTGTCTGCATCAAGGACTGCTCATCTACCCCCAACCACATGTAACTCCTCAATGTACAATAACATGCAAACAGCCACCTGCCAGCTTGTCAATTCACACATCCTTGTTTGTGAGAGTCTGAACTGGATGGATGCCCAACCTTATGCATTGATGTAAATTGAAAATTGATGATGAAAAATATGAAAGGCTGGCCCTTACCTTGATTCTGGAATTTCCATAATTGAAGAGAATGGCACGGATCTCCACCTGTTCATTCCTCACCACAGAATAAGGCAGCTTCAGGTCAATGAAGAAATCTTTCATTACCTGGATCTCGTATGGTTTAGCAATACAAAGACCTGAATTTAAAAAAAAAACACAACAGTACTGTAACACAACGCAACAGTAATATAATTTTAATTTAATAAGGATTAATTAGAAATTGGAATGATACTTTTATGAATAAGAAGATGCAGTAAACAATATTCTGATGGGATTCAAGTTTGAGTAGAGGATTTTAAGATGTTTTAAACTGATTATCATGGCTCTATTGGCTCCCTAAGGATGTACTGGAATCAAATATTTAGACTCATTTTGGACATTAAGTCAAAATAAAAAAAAAGTATGCGTTTCATCACTATGGATGTTGTCAAGGGGCAATAGGAGTGGAGGCGGTGAAAAAAACACGTAGAGCGGAGCTTAGCAGTGACGTCATCATGCCTGCCAGCTTGTTGGATCGGCATGACCATTACATGCTTGTTTGTTGCAACATTGTTTGTGAGCACCTTTCCTTGGATTAAAAATTGTGTTTTAACATATTACACTATGGAGCTTTTTTCTCTATTATTTCCTGCCTAATTGGGTTAATGTAATCGAGCTCCTGAGCTGGAGGTGGAGACTGGAATTGCCTACACTATGATACAGTATGTGGAGATAAGAGTGCTAGTTTACCATCACTTTGAGTTCTTTCCTTCTGGTAAGCATTGTAAATATACAGTATATGAGGTGGTGGAAGCACTGAAGCACTCATAGAGCCTGCAGACCATTGGCACCACAATGTGCATGCTCCCCATATTACTGTACATGGCTTATTTACTAGATCATTCCCCCAGCATAAACCAGGTTGGGGGTGGAGATAAACCCACAGTGTGTCACTTGTCATGTGACATTGCTTTGGCTATTACACACCCTGTCTTTATTTTTAAAAATATATACAGTACAATCACATTTGTGCCTGTTGGCGTGCCCTGACTATACAAGGGGTCAGATAACTACGTTTTAGTAACGCTTTAACTCTCATGGTATGCTCTTTTATTTGCTAATTTTATTATGATATACTCTACGACAAAAAATGTAACCATTTTGTACTACCAACCGGTTATTTGTCAACTTTATTACTATTGAATACCAAACTAAATAAAGAACAATTGGGAAATAAAATATTATGAAGTAATATATCCAAAAATTTAAAAATGTTTTTGTGGATTTTTTTAGGTTTGTAATATGAAAAAAACATATCAATTATTTACTTGATTTCTAGAAAAATGCACAACAAAAAAAATGTGTTTATTTTCGTTTCGTTTCCGAAAAAAAATTCTTTTTTTCGTTTCGTTTTTTTCGTTTCCATTGATTCGTAACGATTCGTACATTCGTAAGTCGTCGGTGTTCGTATTTGTAACGATTCGTTCATTCGTAAGAGTTATTTTTTCGTTAATTAGTTTTTTCGTTAGTTTAATTTTCGGACGCATTCGTATTTATTCGTACATTCGTAACATTCGTAGATTCGTAATCGGAGCATAATTCATAATTGTATGTAATGTGTATGCTATTATTAAATTTTAATAATTTACGAATCGAAAAAAAAAGTTCCGAATCGAAAAAAAAAGTTACGAATCGAAAAAAAAGTTACGAATGTACGAATTTTTTTGTTCAATAGAGACACGGAAAATTACAAATCGAAAAAAAAAAAAAAAAAAATAAAAAAGTTACGAATCGAAAAAAAAAAAGTTACGAATCGAAAAAAAAGTTACGAATGTACGAATTTTTTGGTTCAATCCGTTCGAAGCACGTTTAGCAGCACCATTGTAAGGGACACGGAAAATTACCAATTCAACAAAAAAAAAAAAAGTTACGAATGTACAAATTTTTTCGTTCGTTTTTCGGATTTTCTTTATTAGTACATTCGTTTCTACTTATTTTTTTTCGGATTTTCGTTGTTTTTCGGATTCGTACGATTCGAACAATTCGTTACAATTCGTTATTTGGATTCGTACGATTCGAATGATTCATTCATTCGTACGAAAACGAACGAACGAAAATAAACGAAAAAAAACGAAAAGAAACAAAACGAATTGCACATGTCTATTGATTTCTGACTGAAAAATGTAAATTAAAGTCTCTAGTTCCATAATATGACTGTATACAGTTAATATTGGGGATGTTGGTGCACTATACCTGTAGAAGAATTCTTAGTGAATATGACCCATATGCAATATATTGGACTAACTACACAAATATTTTTCTGTACTTGCAGAAAATGTTTTTAGGATGAAAAGGGAAAACAAATGTAGCTACCACACTTAAAAACTTGTGAGGGTTGATTTATTAAGACAAATAGACTGTGCACTTTGCAAGTGCAGTTGCCCCAGAACTTAGAAAATGGGAGGAAGTTCTGCTGATTTCCATCATCCAATCATGTGAAAGTTTTTTTTTTCCTTGCATGTGATTGGGTACTCTTTGCAAAGTGAAGCTTCATCTCATTTACTAAGCTCTGGCGCAAATGCACTTGCAAAGTCTTTAGTAGATTTAGTAAATCTTAGTCATAATCTGCAATATCATTCACATAAAAACAATCAGCACAGCATACAGTATATAAATCGTAGAGTAAAAATAAAAATAAAAGTCGCCAACTGAACACCAGAGGAATATTTCACATCACCTCCAGAGACAATAAATACACATATGGTGCAGCGCAACTAAATATAAAAAGTCCAGGGAAGAAAAATAGACTCCCAAACCCAGAAGTCCATCCACTATGGGGCCTCATTGACAAAGTCCTATTGGACGTAACGCGTACGGGAGGTGGAGGCTTTCCTGTGACGTCACCCGCTGCTATCCTGAGTCTGCATCGAGCAGTGGATATGTACACCTTATGGGCCTTTCTGCCAGCTGATGAAATGGGAGTTTTTTACTTCTAAAGATTTTAGACAGAGAGCACTATTAGTCTGCCTTTGTTTTATATATTACCTCAGGGAACTTGCCACACTGGAAACATTGAAGCTGGATGCCTCGGATGTTTTAACCTTTGCTGGGAAAAGCACATATGACCATCCTGTTTATTCAAGTGTCAATATCCTGAGGTGAGCGGCCTGTGTGACTATTGGTAGTGAATTCCTCACCTAAGACTTTCCCACTTTTTTGTTTACAAACTTTTTTTTTTTTATTAAAGTATATAAAATATACATTCTTGTGACAAGATACAACATAAAGTAGATGTCACAAAGATATTCTTGAATATCAAAATAATAACTTTCCCATTTTTTCACTACTTGAGAATCTCCATAGTGAATGGACTTCATAGTTTGGGAGTCTATTTTTCTTCCCTGGACTTTTTTATATTTAGTTGCGCTGCACCATATGTGCATTTATAATCTGCAATATATAACATTTTTGTTCTTGGGCTTTGATATTTTTTTAACCACATACCATTAGCGTAATACAGTTTCCAGTGGTCCTTTAAACACAAACAATAAATGTTCCACCTGCAGAACTTGCACCTACTAATTTCTGTATTATCTTTTGTGTTATTTATGTAGTTGAATCAAGATATTTTATATATGGGTGACGGACGGCTTCCGTTTCCGGGGTGTGTGGTCTGAGCATGATGGAGTGAGAGGGGCGGTGTAGTGCAGCAGCGCGCCCTAGCAGGAGAACGTTCAGATCGAGAGACGCCGTGAGCTCATGCCGAGGCAAGGGAAAGGTATTGGAGTGACTCATACACTCAGCCACTCGCACATTACAAGGTACCTGACAGTGAAGAGAGATACTGGAATGTCAGCCAAGGCCAGCGTGGTTTCACAGTGAGCAGTACGGGCCACCCAGAGGCATCAAGCGGCAATGGAGGAATCCACTATCCACTGAGTGAGGGATAGGAGAAGAGAGAGAGAAAAATGAAGAGTAATTTATTAAAGAGGAGAGTGAAGGAATGGGTTGGACCATGATTGGGGGGCAAGGACAAAGTGGAGGAGTTGGTAAGGGGAGAGGGGAAGAGGGGATTAGGAGGGGGGAGAAGGATGGAAATTTGGTTAAATGATGATGTAAATGATAAATGTTAAATGATGTTGTAGCAAAAAGTGGAGTGATATATGTTGCAGTCTAGGATATACCTATGAATTATAATTGAAAATACTGCGACCTCTACTTTTTTTTTTGGGTGCGCTGCTGCCGGTATGCTCGCTCTGATCCCCTCATGCTCGGGGACGCCCCCCCACAATAAAAATCTCTCCTCCGGGAGAAGGAAAAGTCTGAGACGTTTTCATTTTTTTTTCCTGAAGGGGCTAGCTAACGGTATTGAAAAGTCGCACCGGTTGGACTACCCTCTTGAGTAGGATAAGGGGATCATTTTTTGGGCTCCCTCTCCCGCGGCTCCCAGACGATCTTAATAAATTACTAAAATAAAGTTTACCTCATATAGTGTTAAGGGACTGAACATCCCGGAAAAACGGATCAGGCTACTCGCTAAATTGGGAAGATTAAAGACGCAAATTGTTTTCCTGCAAGAGACACACTTTAGAAGGGACAAAATACCAAAGTTGTGAAATCATAGATTCCCTATGATATACCATAGTGCATCTCTGACCTCCAAATCAAATGGAGTATCTATTATTGTGTCAAAACAGATACCATGGAAGGAATCTAAAGTAATTAAAGATGAGGAGGGCCGTCTTCTAATTGTGAAGGGATCACTAGGCCAGAAAAAGGTCACATTAGTGAATATGTATCTTCCAAATGAAGATCAGGTCAGTTGCCTAGAGACCTGTCTTAAGATGGTACACCAGAATAAGAAGTGTATTTTGGTGATAGAGGGAGACTTAAATCTGGTCTTGGACCCTCTTATAGATGTGTCCAGGGGAGCCTCTCATCTGTCATACATAAAACTATGGAGACTAAAAAAACTATTATGTGACCTACAAGACAGAGATTATACGTTCTTCTCTGCGAAACATAAATCGTATACTCGGATCGACTATATCTTGGTATCACAGTCAGGAATAACATCGCTGGTGAGTGCTGACATATGCTCATTCACTTTGTCGGACCATGCCCCCCGACAAATTGTGTGATGGATTTAGGGGAGGTAGATCGCCGTGAGTGGCAGTGGAAGATTAATGAGACCCTCTTAAAAGATAAGGAGTATGAACAAAAATGAAATCAGGAACTGGAGTCCTATTTTTTAACAAATGGGACGGAGGAAGTTACTCCATTCTGTCTGTTGGAAACACATAAATGTGTGATGAGAGGGGTCTTTATCTCCCTAGGGGCGCATTGGAAAAAGAAGCTTAATGAACAGATTGATGTACTACTTAAAAATATCCGGGAATTGGAGCTGATACATAAAAAAATCCCAGACACAACAAATAGAGGAGAAATTAAGTAGCCTACGGGAGGATTTAAACTCACTGCTTATTGAACAGGCGAAAGCAAAGATAAAACGGGGTAGGCGGACATTTTATGAATTTGGGAATAAGCCGAGCAGGATGTTAGCAAAGGCCCTCAAAGAAACCAATACACAGAAGCATATAACAGGTATCAAAACACATGATGAAAGGGTTAGTTCCTCACAGAAAATGGCACAGACTTTTAAGGAGTATTATGAGGGTCTCTATCAATTGGAGGGGACACTCTCCCCAGAAAGGAGTAAAAGTAAATGGGAAGCGGCAAGGGAATATTTACAAACATCAGAAATGCCTACGCTGACAGAAGAGATAGCACAAGATCTAGATGTACCGATTACATTAGAAGAGTTTAAGAGAGCATTCAATCTTTTAAAATTAGGGAAAGCACCAGGCCCAGATGGGTATACCCTGGCATACTACAAATTGTTTGCAGAGAAACTGGCTCCGAGATTCACAATGGCCTTTAACTCATTACGCGAATGACAGAAGATACCGGAGGAGACATTGCTAGCACACATAGCAGTAATCCCGAAGGTGGGGAAGGATCCATCTCAGTGTTATCGGCCGATATCTTTGTTAAATGTGGACCTAAATTTTTTTTCAAAGATTTTAGCTATCAGATTAGATGAACATATCCCTGCATTGATACACCCTGACCAAGTGTGGTTTACTGCTGGTAGGGAGGGGAGGGAGAACACGCAGAGAGTAGTGAATGCCATTTATTAGAAACCCCTAATACTTATATCAGCAGATGCGGAAAAAGCATTTTATAGTGTTGATTGGGTATCTCTAATGCCACGTACACACAATACAATTTTTCAACGGACTAGGTCTGACAGTCTTTTCGACGGACTTTGCAGCGGAGGTCAGAATTGTAGAAATCCAACAAATGGAGAATCTGACTTTGATGCTGAAAGAGCAGGATGAGAAGATATGGGCCCCCTACTTCGCTTATAGAAGGGGAGAAGAAGAGAGGTAGACTCTGTCTGATCGAATGGGAGAGGGAGGGGGAGTCCCTTTTGTTGGGGTTCAGAGGGAGGGGGAGGACGGGAAAGGGTTAGGAAAAGGGAAAAGGAAATCATATTTGATTATTGAGTAGACGGGATCGAGCAGCACTTATTATATAATGTATAATGACAATATCATTTGACGATATGTGGAAGGGATAAGGTGTAAGAGATGTTATGAAGAAATTATAAATGCTCTAAGTGAAGTGTAATATATAATGTGTGAAAAATAAAGAATTAAAAAAATATATATATATATATTTTATATATGCATGATTCAATCATGATTTGATATGTAATAAAAAAATGGAGGATTCCATTGTACTTTTTGAGTCACTGACCTGAAACAAGCATGCAGATGAGAAAGTCACAGTGACATCAGATCTTTGTTCAGATCAGAACCTCAAAGTATTGAAGCCAAAGTGTCAGCATGAGATGCAGGCAACTACAACTAGCTGTGACTTTCACATTTTTATCAGTTCACAATACAGTTTCACATACTGTACAAGAGTTTTAAAATAAGCCATTCCCAACCTCTGGAACTATAGGCATTATGAACAAATACATTTTTAAATGTCACAACAGAAGCGTTGAATTCTCAGCTAGTGACATTCTGCCAGCCCTCTAATGTAATAAACATCAGGTGCTTTAAGCTGTTAGGAACTGACTGAAACCTGGCTTTCTGAGTCTTTGTTGTGATCTGTAAGAATGAATTACTTCACAGTACAAGCAACTAGAGAGGTGAGTGAGGTATTTACTAAAGCTAGTTTCCTGCTTGTTAAGAATATATAAATAGTTTAAAGCGGTGTTCCAGTTGTTTGTACGTTTATTAAAAGTCAGCAGCTACAAAAAGTGTAGCTGCTGACTTTTAATAAACAGACACTGACCTGTCCCAAGGTCTAGCAATGCGGCCGCCCAAAGCCTCGCTCCTCTCCCTCTCCTCTCCACCGTGCTGTCATCACAAGTGTGGGCACCCGGCTGTGACAGCTTGCGGCTTCACAACCGGGCACGCACTGTGCATGCGTGAGTCACGCTGCGCTCTCTTAGTGGCCAGGCAATCTTCTGGGTCCTGTGACATGTCCCAGAAGATTGGAGAGAGGGAGGGGGAGAGGAGGAGTCGCCTAGGCGGTGAGGCAAAGGAAGCAGGAAGTCGGACATGAAGTACCTGTCAGAACTAGGTACCCACTCCCCCCAAAAAAAATCACATATATGTCGCAAATATGGCATTTAAGGGGGCGAGGAGTGCTTAAAGCGGAAGTTCCACTTTTGGGTGGAACTCCACTTTAATGCCCATAGTCTGAGAACAGGGGCACTTTAGGGTACACCTGTAGTTAATTAAACCTTAGTAACCTGCCACCTGGTCTAAAACATATCTTTTTGCAAAGAGTGGGGTAGTATTAGAACTCCTGTCTTGTTTTTTTTGTTCTTCGAGTCTCTGTTGGAGAGATTTCAGCTTAATTTATGCCCTGTTGATATTGGCTAAATCCAGTGTTGTAACTAACGCCGCTAAAGTAAACGGCGTTACGTAACGCCGTTACTTTAGAGGGTAACGAGTAATCTAACTGATTACTCGTCCCCTCGCGGTAACGCCGTTCCCATTACTGGGGCGGCGTTACCGCAATTACCCGCCGCGATCTGCGGAGCCGTCTGCGGCCTCAGCCTTAGGAAAGGCCGCGGCTTCGGCCTAGCTCCAGAGCGGCGGCCATCTTGGTGCACCCGATGGCCGCAGCTCCGGCCTAGCTCCGGAGCAGCGGCCATCTTGGTGCACCCGTCGGCCGTTTACAATGTGATTGCTCCATCAAATGACGGAGCGATCACTTGTAAACAAACCGGCGTCAGGATGAGGGGAGAGATCGGATGGCAGCAGCCATCCCTCCATACTCTGCAACACCCTGCCAATACTCTGCCAATACTCTGCCAATACCCTGCCAATACTCTGCCATACCCTGACAATACTCTGCCATACCCTGCCAATACTCTGCCATACCCTGCCAATACTCTGCCAATACTCTGCCATACCCTGCCAATACTCTGCCATACCCTACCAATACTCTGCCATACCCTGCCAATACTCTGCCAATACTCTGCCATACTCTGCCATACCCTGCCATACCCTGCCAATACCTGCCAATACCCTGCCAATACCCTGCCAATACTCTGCCAATACTCTGCCAATACTCTGCCAATACTCTGCCATACTCTGCCAATACTCTGCCAATACCCAGCCATACTCGGTGATACCCAGCCGTACCCAGCCATGCTCAGCCGTACCCAGCTATACTCAGCCAATATTACAGTTGGGGAGATGACGTGGATATTACAGTGGGGGCTTTATGGGGGTGGAATTTTCAAAGGTTTTTGCAAATTTAATTATTTGCTGATCCGAAAAATTAACCGATCCGTGACTCTGATCCGAGCAACGATCTGATCCGTGAGTTTGGGGGGGACAGATTTACAGAGGGGGAACAGATATATATGTGTGTGGGTGGGCAGACGTGTAGTGGGGTACAGAGGGGGAACAGATATATGTGTGTGTGTGGGGGGGGGGGGACAGATGTGTAGTGGGGTACAGAGGGGAAACAGATATATGTGTTGGGGGGGAACAGACGTGCAGGGGGGTACAGAGGGGAAATAGACGTGCTGGGGGGAACGCGCCCCTTGCTTACAGTAATACTAGACCCGCCCCTAAGAATATTAAAAAAAAAAGTCAGTTACTTTGCTGAGTAACTAATTACTTTTCCAATGTAGTAACTGAGTTACTAACTCAATTACTTTTTTGGGAGAAGTAATTTGTAACGTAACTAATTACTTTTTTAAAGTAAGATGACCAACACTGGCTAAATCAGAGAAGATGTGTTAGAAAATATGCAACAGGGACAAGGACAGAAATAAAAATCTGAGAATTATTCTAGCTGTTCCCTACTCTACATTTGTAAATCTGTCTATGTAGCTGTTGGGGATTTACCCTCATTTCCTTATCTATGAAAATGTAAGCAGGATGGGAAGTAAGGATACATCTCTCTGACAGTCCAAGACCTATCTAATGGAACCCTCTCCATATCCAAAGCTAAGAAAAGGTTTTGGCTAGACATACAATGCAATTGAAGTCACCTAAGAACACTCACCTGTCATCAAGAACATCTGAAGTCTATGGCGTTATGTAAATGTAAATGCTGTGAAGAACTCAGAAATTTGGGGTCTAGCTGCCCATCTCAGCCCCACCCCCATACTTCCTGTTAATCACTACTGGTCTTTAAATGTGATTGGTGACAAACTGACCAATACATGGGAGGAGGAAGCGGGTGGGTCAGAGCTTTGCTGCTGAAATTTACATTTTTCAGAACCCATATGCAGTGGAAAACCTTACGAAACCAGTGGCTGCAGCATTTACTGTATGCATAGATATAAATAAACACAAGTGTTGGATTTTAAGCAGGATTCAATTTAAAACATTTGACTGGTTGTATTACCTTTATTTTCAGAAAGACTAACAGCAAGGACCTCCCAGGTGGTGATGGAATCTTTCAAGAACACATTGAGCACCTTGGTTGAAATTCTGAAGGAAGAAATTCAAGGAAAAAAAAGATTAATTCCTACATTCATATATCTGCATTCCAACAAAGGAAAAGTATAATAATAATAATAGTAACATTTTAAACCCAATTTCATAATGTTTTATCATCTTTATTTTGCCACTGTTTTCATCTTTTCTAAAAATAAAAAGATTAATTTGAACATATTTATTCTATTTTGGCTTCCTCAAAATTTAGACGGAGAGAGATAATGATCTATTGACTATTGCCATTTTAGGTGATTAGGTGAAAAATAAAACAGATTACACAGAAAATTACAAGTTTTAAGATAAATAAAAGTTATGTTTCATTTTGGAGAAGAATATCATTTATACTAAACCAAGTTCATATTATCCTTTTTTAGGAGAAAACTGAAACTACACAAAAATCTCAATTATTTAGCATACCAATGCACTACCAAATTTGTACAAACTCCAAATAAACTTGATGCTGTGCCACCACAAACAACACAACAAGCAGAGTTTAAATTCAATTGGTATCCCCACTGAATACATTTGCTCTCACTTGACAATTATTTTGCCCTGATAATGTTTAGCAGATCTATTTAGATCAGGAAGAACAACGTCTAGACAGTACCCATCCTTATCCGGTCTTTCATTCATAATCTCTATCTTCCAAAACCAGCTTTGGGGAAATTCACTTCTGGACACAATATCAATGTCTGGAATGTAGTCATCATCCTCATTACCTGCAGAAGAGAATATAAAAGTTCAGGATGGACATGCAACCGTTCTAGAGATTAACCCACCCACTTGCTTTTTATCTGGTTAGATCATCTTCCTTTTCTGATCTTCATTCTCTGTGAGTGCATATTGTAGAGTTTCTATGTTTTTTTGTTTCTTTATCCACGGTTTTACTAGATTCTTCTAACAGCATTCTCCTTGGTTCTCTGGATTCTACCTAAATTGCACCCTGAGTGTTTTTTGTATTTCTTGATGCCTGTTGTAGGAACATTAGACTGTAAACTCCACTAGAGGAGGGACGGATGTGATTGTTTTGTGTGAACTGTGAGGTCCTATGGCAGTAGTGGTCAACTTACTCAAAAAGAGGCATCTCAAGTGTGGCCTGACCAAAAGAACCAAAGAACACTCACATGCATGTTCACTGTATGCCTAGCTCCCAACTGTCTCTGATTTCGAGGGGCTGTCCCTGATTTAGAACAAAGTCCCTCTGTCCCTCTTTCCTACTCATTTGTCCCTTATTTTGGTCTGATCCATATAGTTGTATATAAAATGCACTATCTATCTATCAAAAAAAGTTTCCCAGTGCTTAACCTTTCATCCAATTTCTAAATTGCAGCATTTGTAAATTTCAAAAGTACATACTACATACTTTTGCTAATAGGTGTCCCTCATTCCCATCTCAAAAAGTTGAGAGGTATGTTGTATGTAATACTACAGATAACCGCCACAGACAGTGGACATGCTACATCAAAGACTGTGGGCATGCTACAGGAGATAGCCAGGGACTAGGAATATGTTGCTGCTAGACAGCACTGCCATTACAGCCCCTGTACAAATCAATACTCACGTGTGTTCTTCCTACAGCCCCCCTTAATATTTACTATCACCAAATTTGATATCTCTAGCAACAAAATCAGTTTTGAGGAAAAAAATACACAGAGAGAAATGGGAATGGACAGCAGGTTGTGCACCAGAGCCAAACAAAATAGGTACTAAAATAATAAGTTCCTATGACCTGTTGACCTTGGTCCATGACCCGTTGACCTTCTAAAACAATGAAAGAAAAAAAATCTTGAATACATTCCAAAGGCAGGCAGATTGGCAGAATGCAATGTTTTGCATATGCTTGAAAGCAGGCCTTCAGAATTATATATTTCTTTCATTTCTAGATTGTAGATTTGTAGATTGTACAACTACCTGATTGAATAAAAAAATAAAAAAACAGCTGCTCTCCTGATTTGATAATTTAGAACTTTCATGCTATATGAGGACTTTTTGTAGAGATAAATATGAATATTTATCTCTTTTAAATCAACTGTTCTGTTATTTTCAGGCATGTGTTGCCATGGACAGTCAATTTTCAGAAGAAAGTTCTTCCTGAACTTCCCTTTCCTTTAAATTTGCCGATAAATTATATTGATACAGTGGACATTTTTTTTTTCACATTTGTAATGGCCTCCACTTGTTTATGCCCCTAGGTTGCCCCTGAATCACCATGCTGCCATCCAGTTCCCCTGCAGCTCTAAGTAGGTTCCCTCATTATATTGGGGTCCCAAAAATAATAAATAAAAATAACAACACAGACTGCAAAATAATTAGATGATTAGCAATGATGCTCATCTCCCCTGTTCTAATATATAATTTCCAGTGCCACCGTGTAACATTACTCCTTACTTCTTCCCAAAACATCCACATCTTTCTGATATTTTTCTTCTAATTTCTTCTTTCCAATGTAGGTACAGCAGTCCAGGAAGGCATCCACGCATGTCTTGGCCTCTGCAATGTGGGTGGCTCTGATTTCACAGCTGTGACCCATGGGGTTCTCCCTCATGCCATCTTGGCAGCATTGTCTTATTGGCTCTTCATACTTGGAGGCTAAAAAAGATAACAAGTACATGGTGAGAACCGATTTTAACCACTTCAGCCGGCAGACAAAAAAAATAAAGCTTGTTGGAGGGTTTTTTAAACATTGGGATTGGTAGGGAAAGGGTTGGAGGGTTGGTGGGAGATATTGGAGGTAGAACAACTAATTCACCCAGTTATTGTTTTTAAAATTAAACTATACCATAATGGTTTAGGGTCAATTTTGTTTTATTTATTTTTTCTTCTATTAGCGTATTGTTTTTTTTTTCATTGATTTATCTTTTATATTTACTATCTATATAATATATTTTTTATTATTAAAGGAGATGTTCACCTTTTGGAACATGTTACATCCCAGATAGCAAGCAATTGTGCTGCAAGTTTCAAAATGACTTGCTAAGCTATTGCTAGACTTGCCCAGCTTCACAAGTTTGTTGCACAATTGCAGCAAGTCCGCATTGCATGACTCCAGATCAACTTTCTTTGCAAACATTATGCAAGTCTGCTGCAAGTTCTGGTTCAGTTATGTTGTTAAATAGTCATCCCACCACAGGGGTCACTGTGACTGAATTTTCATGCTGTAGACTTGCAGAGCTCTTGCTGTAGACTTACCACTGCAACTTTCCTCTTGCTAGAGACTTGCCACGCAAATTTGCTACAAATTGCAAAAGTGTCAACTAGAATGTGTGCTTCAAGTGCTCTGCAAGTGTACAACTTGCCAGTGAAAATGACCAGCAAGTTAACATACTTAAAATTCAAAAAAATGTGTGGCAAGTTATCGTTACTATCTGGGATGCTCCACCCGTATTTAGGGTGGAACATGTAACATGTTCCACTTCCAGCAGCCAGTTCCCCGGATCGCCCCTTCATTGGGACTCCTCTTCCCCACCTGCTGTCCCGCTGACCTGCTTACCATTCCTGTAATATTGGGTAGGAGCTGTTGCATTGTGAAAAAGATACTTGAAGCTATATGAAAAGGTAGGACATCAGATATATATAAGGGTTATCACTGAGATGTCGAAATTTAGATTTTTGCCTGCAGTTTGCATTTAAGATTACATTTACACTTTTATTCAATTAGTGGACCTGTAAAGGTATTACTGAATCATTTTCTCACCATAAGAGTTCTGCAGTTCGATCAGCTGGGCTGTGGAGCGTCGTTTCCGTGCCACAGGAGCCTCACATTGAGGTTCTAAATTACAAAAGAATAGAATATTAACCACTTGCCTACCAGGCCAATTCTGACATTTCTCTCCTACATGTAAAAATCATATTTTTTTTTGCTAGAAGATTACATAGAACCCCCAAACATTATGTATGTTTTTTTTTTTTTTTTTAGCAGAGACCCTAGGGAAAAAAAAGGCGGTTGTTGCAACTTTTTATCTCCCACGGTATTTGAGCAACAATTTTTCAAACGCGTTTTTCTTTTAAAGAAAACTGTTTCATGCATTTAAAAAAAAATAGTAACGTTAGCCCAACTTTTTTTGCATAATGTAAAAGATGATGTTATGCCGTGTAAATAGATACTTAACATGTCACGCTTCAAAATTGCACACGCTCGTAAAATGGCGCCAAACTTTGGTACTTAAAAATCCCCATAGGCAAAATTTAAATTTTTTTTTACTGGTTACATGTTTTGAGTTACAGAGGAGGTCTAGGGCTAGAATTATTGCTCTCGCTGTAACGTTTGTGGTGATACCTCATATGTGTGGTTTGAGCACCGTTTACATATGTGGGCGTGACTTACATAAGCGTTCGCTTCTGCATGTGTACACACAGGGAAAGGGGCTCTTTAATTTTTTTTTTTTATATTATTAATTTTACTTTTATTTTTCTAGTTTGACACTTTCTTTTTACATTCACATTTTGGTTTTCCTTTTGGAAAGAGTAAAGGAGGATTATAAACCCTGTCAGTTTTTTTCACCATCTGTGTCCCATTGGGGAGATTTACCCTAAAGTGTAACTTTACTCATAACAGCTTGATAAAAAATAATGTTCTTTAGCAAGGAACATACATTCCACATTAATAATTATGCCACCATAACTGCTCTAGACATAATTCTGCTGTCCCTCCGATGGTGGTTCTTATATATCCCCCCCTTTTTCTTGTTCTTCCCCATGTCTGTGGACACTATTATTGGCCATTGTTGGAGAACTGCTCTATGTTGGGTTGTGTTATACACAAGTAAGTAACCCATGTTTTTATAATATGACCATATGAATTTGGGGGGTTGTTTTTGTTTAGACCATCTGGGGTTAATTATGTATATATTATTGTAAGCCATAACCACATTAGGAGGACACCGATTCCCCCCCACTTCGCCCTATGGATGCCCCAGTGCCCGCACCTGAGTTCTTGTTCTTATCCTATGTTCTGCATTTTTGTAAATTAGGCACATGATGTATATATATATATATGTTCATAATTTATGCTCTTGTATTTACATAGTAAAGGTTGTGCTCTTTTGCTGTGTGTCCTGAGGAAGTAAAAGTGAGAAACGATACACAGAATACAAGAGAGTCGCTAAATCACCCATTGTTTTGAAGCATTGTGCTTGATGCATCATTACTGTGATCGTATGATTATTTATGTGCATTGTTTTTTAATCTTTGGCACATGTGTTATATTCATGTTGTTTTAACAATTTTGTACTAATAAAATGTTATGATTTTATGATGTTTAGTGTCTCATCTGCCTTTAAAGTCCGATCCAGAGGTTCTTTTTTCTTTTTGTGTTATGCATTCTAATTATGCTACCAAACTTAGTGTGTGCTGTAAAGTACCTCCAGCACTGCTGTCCTTGTTACTTCCTGCCGGAGGCTTCCATTTTGCTGAAGCCCAAAGCCCCAGCAGTAAATCATAAAGCAAAACTAAACTCATCAATTTATTGGTTTAAAAAAACAGTTACATTCCTGGAATGCTGGAAATGCAAACTGTTACATTTGATTGTGTCCTCAACCAAACTGTCAAACCATCAAATGGCTGGTGTCGTAACTGATCACATGTGCAGCACCATGGCAGTTGCAGATCAAACAGAAGCAGCTTCCTTAGCTGTAAAGGATAGGAGGGTTTAATTCTGCTTTAAGGCTGTCAGCAGATCGGCCTCTACAAACCTCTACGGCCTCTACAAACTTGGCAGTGCCTAAAAATTAAGAGCAACTGAGCATGTGCAGAGCAGGGTGAGACAGTGTATTGCTGCATTTTAAACAGTATAGACACTTATTTTTAATGTTTTACATAGCTTTACCTACAAAAGGGGCCAGCCTGAAGTCATCTAGCAGGACTTAAAGATTCTCCCCCCCCCCCCCCCCCCACGAAAACATTAAGTCAGCAGCTACAAATATTGTCGCTACTGACTCTTAATATTGGGACACTTACCTGTCCAGGGTTCCTGCAATGCCGCCGCCATTCAAGTTAAGGAAAATCGGCAGTAAAGCCTTTCGGTTCCTACTGAGCATGTGCGAAGCATTCTGCGCTTTCTAACTGGCCTGGCAACGGAGGAAGGAGGAGGGGGGCAGAACTCGACTCTGTCTCCCAGAGGTGGGGAAGGGTACCTGTCAAAAACAGGTACCCTCTCCCCCCTATAAGGTGCCAAATGTGGCACTGGAGGGGCGGAGGAGGCAGATAAGCGGAGGTTCCACTTTTGAGTGGAACTCCACTTTAATATTCTGCCTAAAGTTCCACTTTGATGTCCTGTCTCATAGACAAACAGGAAGTTTGAAAATCCCTGCAAATTAAAGCGGAGTTCCACCCAAAAGTAGAACCTCCGCCTATCTGCTTCCCCCCCTTTGGTGCCTTGGCACCTTTCATGGGGGAGAGGGGAGCGGGTACCTGTTTTTGACAGGTACCCTTTCCCACTTTTGGGAGACGGCGCTACGGCCGCCGTCCCTCAGAAGTTTGGCCCCCCTCCTCCTTCCTCCACCACAGGGCCAGTTAGTCCCCTTTCACACTGGGGCGGGAGCCGCGGTGATGGTAAAGCAGCGCTATATTTAGCGCTGCTTTACCGTCGTTTTAGCCGCGGGATTCGGCCACTTGCGGTGCGGTTTTACCCCCCGCGAGCGGCCGAAAAAGGGTTAAAATCCTCCGCAGAGCGCCGCCATAGCGGCGCTTTGTGGCGGTATTGCCGCAGTATTACCGCGGTGTCCCATTCAAATCAATGGGAAGGAGCTATACCGCTCCAAAGATGCTGCTAGCAGGACTTTTTATACCGTCCTGCTAGCGCACCGCTCCAGTGTGAAAGCCCGCCGGCTTTCACACTGGAGTGAATGGGGCCGTTTTTTTCAAGCGGTGTACAGGCGCTATTTTTATCGCTGTACCTGAAAACCGCCCCAGTGTGAAAGGGGCCTTAGAAAGCGCAGCGTGCTTCGCACATGCGCAATAGGGAACCGACTACGAAGCTGAAAGGCTTCACTACCAGTTTCCCTTACCCCACCCGAGAGCTGATCTGAAAATAGGATGGGGTGTCGACATTGCGGAAACCCTGGACAGGTAAATGTCCTAATATAAAAAGTCAGCAGCTACAGTATTTGTAGCTGCTGACTTTTCATTTTTATGGGTGAAGGGAATCTCTGAGAGCCCCCCCCCCCCCCCCCCCCAATCACCTGAACTAGTGTCCAAATTGGAAGATTTTCCCTATATTACTAGTCTGGGGACAACCCAAAAAATTTCAGATTTTATTTTATTTTTAATGATAATGGTACAGAGGACAAATAGAGATGGGAAATTGCCCTAATGGGGGCACAGACAGCAATAAAAACCTAATAAGTGTCCTAATCCCTCTCTACCCTATCCAACAAAAAATAAATGTTTCCTTTACTGTACTTTACTTTACCATTACAAGGAAAATAAAAGGGAGCCAACCTGATCTCTGAACAGTGGTAGCCTTTGTAGTGGATTGAAAAGCCAAGCCAGCATCATAAAACACCCCCATGCTGTCAGCACCACTTCCAGGGGTACATCCAAGATCGGACTTCTCCACTGAATTCCACACCTTAATAGGATAGAGAAAGGGACAGGGTGGTTCTTCAAGCCACAATATTACTTTTTTTGTGGCTATGAACATTCATTCCATTAACAAACAGCATGCAGCAAGCAGGATAGAAATATATTCAATTCCAGCTTAACATTACTGAACATATTATGTAGTTTAACATATTTTGGCTTATCAAACCAGATCATTTAATCCGAGAGGAATAAATATTCCAAAAAGATAAGTTTGCAATGGTAAATGATGGAATGGACAGTC
This sequence comes from Lithobates sylvaticus, assembly GCA_028564925.1. Lineage (NCBI taxonomy): Eukaryota > Metazoa > Chordata > Amphibia > Anura > Ranidae > Lithobates > Lithobates sylvaticus. The sequence goes on from CM053029.1 coordinate 69,989,050, forward strand.
AGAGGAGGGGAAAATAAGAAAATAAGAAAATGATGTACAGTAAATTAAATCTAAAATAAAAAAAAAAAAAATATATCACAAAGTATAATCATGAAGTCTAATTTGCCTAAACTCTTTTTGGATCAGAGTGATTGTGCTCACCTTGCTCTGGGATATCTTGTGCTTGCTGTTAAGTACATAGACACCTTTGTCTACAGCTACCATTCCCACGGAGGCCTTGTGATCTGCTTTCAACTTTAACTTCATGGAAGAACCAGGACTTTGAACTTTGTTGTCTCGATCTGTGTTACCTGTCACCTCCAGCTGAAAAATAACATAAATATGTTGTTAGAAAAACCTAGAAAAAAACGATAAATTTTTGCAGATCTACATACATGAATTTACATAATATCAGTAAAGTCTATAACATGGCTTTGCAGGTTTTCCTGGGTTCAAGGGACATCATCTGTAGGTACTGCAACAAACATTATCAATAGGTACTGGGCCAGGGGTTGGATATCTGCCTTCAAGTTTGCACCAGTTTGTTACTTAGGGTACTTTCACACTGGGGCGACGGGTCCGTTAGTGGTAATTTAATGTCGATTTAGTGACGCTTTTCGGGCTGCTATCGAGGCAATTTTAACCCCTGCTAGCGGCCAGAGAAGGGGTTAATAGCGTCTGAGTTGCAATGCTTCTGAAGCGTTTTTCAGAGTCCACCAGACTCCACCTATACCCTTAAATAATGAGTGAACTTTAAAGTGCAACTAAAGGCTTCTGTATACCAGTCTAAATAAGTCCCAAATCCAGTCATTATGTGGTGCACAGGTCTCACAAAGTAAACAATAAATGTTTTTTTACCTTCCCTGACTGAGCCAAATTCTACTTTATCTGTTCTTCTCACGTTCCCCATCCCACCCCAGAGTTTCAATAGCAGAGGCACTATTATGAATCCATTAAAGTAGGTTGCATTAGGTGGACTTCACTGGCCGGATCAACAGGTATTTGTTGCACTTTGCAGGAGCACTAAGAGAAAACTGTGAAGATGAAAGTCTAAATATGTGCTACAGCACATATTTGTTTCATGGGAGGCCATAGCTTTACTTTAAGGAATCTCTGTTGCTTAAATAAAGTTGAATATAAAAATAATTGTACCTGTATTTACATGCTTGCTTAAAAAAAATCGCCACTCTCACAGTCCAGTCTGTGTTGTTAACATGTGTGAGATGGCCTCAGCCTTACACCACTCCACACGCCACCACGCCCACTGATATGTTTCCATTGGGCTTAGTCATAGAGACCCAGTGGGTGGGACAAAATATTTTCAGAGGGCTTGGAGTGGTGTAAAGCTGAGGCCATCTCACACATGTCAATAACATAGACAAGCATACATACAGGACGCCTCACCACAGCAGAGAGCAGGAGGACAGTAGCAATACACTGATGTAAATGGCTCGCCACAGCAGAGAGGAGGACACTGATGTGAGGGGGGCAGAGGAGGAGATTACTAGTGGGGAGTGAAGGGGGCAGAGCAGGACATTACTGTGGGGGGGATAAAGGGGGCAGAGGTGGACATACTGGGAGGGGTGAAGGGGGCAGAGGTAGATATTACTGGATATTACTGGAGGGGGGTGAAGGGGGCAGAGAAGGACATTACTGTGGAGGGGGAGGTGAAGGGGGCAGAGGAGGACATTACTGTGGGGGGGAGGGGAAGGGGGCAGAGGTGGAAGCAGGGTTTGAGTCATGCAGAAACGCATGGGAACACACTTTTTTATTTTTGAGGTGGGGGAATCTTGGGTGAGTTCCCACACTTTTTTTCCCAGGACTTGACCCCTGCCTGGAACTCTGCCAGGGTTCCTGCCAAGGGGGTAAAAATAAGTAAGGTCTCAATCACATACTCAGCACACCTCCTATTTGCTTCCCATACATGGAGCGGCCTCTCTCTTACCCAGAGGCAGTACTTATTAACTGTTGGCCCCAGCAGAGGGTGGTGCCACCCAAAAAGCCTGGGAAAACCTGACCAGCAGAGTTAACCCCTGACTTCCCAGAGGCACCAACTCAGCAAGGCAACATAATTAAATAACACAACATTTAGTACTAATAATTAAAGACAAAAAAAATAAAAAATAAAACACACAGACACACAAGGCATAATAACCCCTTAGTAAGCACCTATTTACAGGATGATTATATTATTACATATACAGTAATCCGCATTGTTATTACATATACAGTAATCCGCATTGTTATTACATATACAGTAATCGTATAAACTGAGTTAGAAAAGAGCATAATAATTACGTTTAAAGAAAGTGATTGTGCTCACCGTTCCCATGCAGTCATCTGCCACGTCCACCCAAATAGAGTCTGATATAATGTCGTTTCCTATACTATAATATGCTATCAGGCGGAACGATGGTATGTAATCCACTGTGATCGGAATGTTCATTGTCACCAGGGCCTGGCCAGCCAGCCGTTGTTGTCTGTCTACTTTCAGCACCCTGCCCTTATTCATGATCTGTTGAGAGGCAAAAGACATCATAAAAATCACATAAATGATGCCCTCCTTAACTCCACTGAAAAATAAAAAAAATGATATTTCATCGCTGGTATTAGGTTGTGTTAAAACTGTTCTACACATTAAGCTTCAATTTTTTTTCTATCCACTGAACACAGTGTCATATTAGAGCTGCTGTAAAACAAGGAAAATTAGATAGTCCTTTTCTGTTTTATTAAACACTCCTGTCTAAACAATAGATAACGTTTTTTTATAATGCGGTTTCTAATGACAGAGCTGTGATATGTTAACCTAAACCACCTTGTCTCTGAAGTTGGGTTAGCTTATAAAAATCAAAATCAAAATCAAAATGAATGTCTTAATCTCAATACCCTCAGTCTAAAAAAATCTGCCTGTCTGCCTTGTAATTTAATTGATAACATCAGTTGTGTACCTAGGGTGGGTCAGGGGCAGTCAACTGCCATAAGTACAGCCAGTTGCAGAGGGTTACGCAAGTGCAGCCACAGCTGGATGGCTTGATATCTCTTCCAATGGTGCCTGTATAGGGTTTTTCATCTCAGTGACAGCTCATCATCTAAAGCACCATGAATGGTAGGGGCAGCACTAACCAGCAACATGGACAGACATGCCATCTGCCTGACATTATAAGAGAAGGGGCTACCACAATGTATTGGGTCATCCACCAATAAATCAAGGTGGCATACCAACTGGGTCTTGATCACACATGGATGGAAGGTTTGTCCTGGGGTGGGGGCCTCCCAAATAAACCAACAAAGGATTCAACAATCTTATCATAACTTGCTTTACATTATCAAATTGGTAGGGTGGCACTATATCTTATTCTAGAGGCTAACATCCCATGGAGAATAAGTAAAACAGTAGAATTACCACGTAGGTGAAGTGTGTGATTTGGTTTTGAACTGCAGCATTGGTGTTGCGGATGTTGAAGTTCACATTAAGGTTATCTCCAGGTTTGACCTCGGAAGTGGTGATACCAATATGTAGATAATTGCCGTTTGAGCTGTAGGCAACCGCTGTCATCGTTGCAGAGGCTTCTCTGTCCGCTATCAAACCCTGAGACGTTTTCACCTATAGAAGAGAAGGTGATACAGTATAGAGTTTTATTTTAAAAACTGATAAAATAATGCAGAATGTATTCCTACCACATTGAAACCGCCTCCATTTCCAGATATAATCGAGCAGTTGTGGTAGACTCACCTGACATTGAAGGCCTCAGTGTGGCCCTGGACATCAACAAAGGGTCACATAAAGTAATCAGTGTATGTAATGCTACATGGAATTGTCAGAGACAGCAGACATGCTACAGTAGATGGTCAGAGACTGCAGATATGCTACAGGAGGTCGCCAGAAACTGTGGATATGCTACAGTAGATGATCAGAGACTGCAGACATGCTACGAGAGATGTTCTGAGACTTCAGACATACTACAGGAGATGGTCAGGGACTCCAGACATGCTACAAGAGATTGTCAGAGACTGAAGACATGTTTCAGGAGATGGTCAGCAAAGACTGTAGACATGCTATGTGAGATGGTCAGGCATTGCAAGCATTCTACAGGAGATGATCAGAGACTGTACATGCTACAAGAAAAGTCAGAGACTGCAGACATACTACAGGCATGGTTGAACACTGGGGACATGCTGCAGGGAATTTACAGACTGTTGGCTTTTCACAAAAGACCAATAGAGATGCTTTTATAGTCTCTTTACAAATCAATGCTCCGACATTTGTGAACCTTATGTACAGCCCCCTTAAAATGACTGTCATCACATATATTATTTGTCTCAGAAAGATCCACGATAAAAGGTCAGAGAAAAAAAATAAAAAGGGAAATATAGAATGAACAACACAGAAAAAGGTAGATGTTTCAGACTTTTGGCTTTTACCGGGTCACATTTCAGCATTAAACCAGATAAAACATTATGATAGCAGTTATGTCCACTAGATGAATGTTATCAACTACCTTCAAATTTAAAAGACAGGGATAGCAATGGCATAAAATATAGATGAGCAGAGATTGCAGCAGACAATAGGAGACCTCTTGAGACCAGGATGGTACAGAGGGTCACTCACAGTTATTTGCAGGCGATTGATATTAGCAGCAGTGTTCAACGTCAGTCGAGAGGTTCCCTCAGGTCCAGTCAAACCTTCAACGTTTCCCGGTTGTGCCACCACCCTGACCCGGTTAGCTGGAGAACCATCGGGGTTTGTGACAAACACCTGAGGAATAGGAAAGGATGCACAGCCAGCCTTAGATTTTATGGTGCAACATTTTATGAAAGGCACTCCCTTCCTAGTGAAAGAAAAAAGTTTTTTTGCTCAGTTTTATTAAAATCTTGCAAAATTGGCACTTCTTCCTTTTATGACATTTTTAGCAAGACTTTAGCAAGATTTTGGGGTGGCAACTGACATACCAAGAAGAAAGGAAAAGGAAAAGAAGAAAGGAAAGTGAAAGAAAAGAAAGGGAAAGGAAAGAAAAGGAAAGGAAAAAGGAAAAGAAAAGGGGATGGGGAAAAAGAAAGGAAGGGAAAAGAAAGAAAATGAAAAGGAAAAGAAAGGAAAAGGGAAAGGAAAAGGAAAGGGGATCATAGTTGAAGGGAGTAGAGGTATATATATATACTCATGTTGTTTTTGTTTCTATTCCTTCTATATGCTGTGATGAGGTGCTACTATTGCCTGATTGGACAAGTGAACAGAGCCAGAGCAGATCATGACTCCCTGAAGCCCAACCCAAGTAAAAGACATAGAGGATCCTAGACCGTCCGGCCTTCATGTCCTCCTCTAATGCCTCGTTTCCACTGAGCGGATCGGTTCAATACGGTTTGGTACGGTACGCTATTTTCAGTGTTTCCATTATGAAAGCGGCCCATACAACCGAACCATACCGCACCATTTAGGGTCCTGCTTCAGATGTGGGGCCATAGAAAATGGAACGGTTCGGTTAGGGTGGAGCTACTATACATTCCACTGATTGGCGGACAGAAAAACGTCTGCCAATATGTTTGAGGCCACGATAGGCATTTTTTCTAAACCCTGTATGGACCCTTGTGGTCCGACTTGCAGTGGAAACACTCACCTGAATAGGCCGGACCATTCTAACCCTTCCAAACTGTACCGGTCCGAACCAATCCACTCAGTGGAAACGAGGCATTAGTCATCCTTCCTGAAGAACAGAGTTTACATGTCTACAAGCCGTGCTTTCCTTTTTATGGACTCATATGGACTGTAAGGACTGATTAATTTGCAGGCGTAAGAAGAAGATCAAGATTCATTGAGGAACACATGGGAGCATATGACAAGAGGAGGAACTGTTGTGGAAATTTTATGAAGATGTATTTAATATGTATTGTCATAGTGTCTCCCAGTGTTAGTACTCCCATAGCCGCTCTAAAGAGCTGACTGGGGCAGACTGACGCTGGTTGAGATCCGTTTGGTAGTGGAAAACTTCCTGAGGTTGAGAGAGAAGTGTTTGCAGAGATAATCTCCCATCAGCAGAAACGGTAGTATAGTCCGGGTATGCTTTGTTCGCTAAACAAAGCAAAATAAGGATTCACAAACAAACAGTAAAAACGGGAGTCTTTGAATCGTTGTGGTCGGGAAAAGCGTTCATGATCTCAGGCTTCCTGTGATCATGCTGAAGATAGCTTACAGAGACAGGGGGCTAGAGATCGTACACGCTGCCCCCACCCAGACCCGTCCATAGGACTCCCCTAGTCATTGTTCATTGGTTGTTGTATAAACCCTCCTGTTTATTTGAATGCCTGTGCTTGATTGGTCGATTGAGAAACCATGAGGCTCTATTGTTTATATGAATAAAAGTTGGCTTCCAGGAAGAGATCAGGGCAGATGAAGGAGTGATGGAGCTGAGATGGTGACTATGTCTGTTTACTGGGGAAATGTGGGAGACAGGGGTTATTTAAAGATGCATTATACCATTAGCCCCCGTACACATGGTCGGAAATTCCGACCACAAAATCCGTCAGATTTTTTCTGACAGATTTTGTCCGACACTGGTGTTGCATACACACGGTCGAACAAAGTTGTCAGAAAATCTGATCATTCTGAACGTGGTGACGTTCGTTGCGTACGACGGAACTACGTAGAGGCTATTAGCCAATAGCTTTGGTCTCGTAATTTGATCTGAGCATGCGTGGCACTTTGTCCGTCGGAATTCTCTACACACGATCGGAAAAAGTCCGATCGGATTTTTGTTGTCGGAAAATTTGAGAGCAGGATCTCAAATTTTTGGAGCCCACACACGGGCGGATTTTCCGACAACATGGTCCGATCGGACATTTTCCGTCGGATTTCCGACCGTGTGTATGGGGCATTAGACTAAATGTGTGCTTATTAGCGCAAAAGTTTTACATAAGTTCTTCTTTTATTCCTTAAAAATGTAATGAGCACTACGTGGTTCCCAAGTGTTAAGTGATATCGGGTAGGTGTACAGCATTACTTTATGTTTTATGATCTGTTTGAATCATAACACTAATCCATAATTCCTTCTACAGTGAAGCTGTGTTTGGGTCAGACCAACCCAGTAGAAGCTATTTTTGCCTTCAAGAAGATGTGAGGTTAAATTCCAGACATTTCATTTTCTAAATGCTATCAACATATTTTAGATAAGATGCACAACATCCTTACCGTAAGGTCAAAGGGCATACCAGGCTTGAAATACTTAGAAGTTTTAGTGAAGAGGATTTTATAGGGAGATTTCACAATATGAATATTTTCTAACTCGGCTTCCACCATTTCACTGCCTGGAAGAGAGGAGGAACAGGTGTTTAATCGGCATGATGCTAAAATGGAACAGATAAATGTAAAATATTTGAAACAGCTATAATCCTTTAATGCAGTCAATGTTTCCAGCTATAACATTATTTGTTTTGGGTGTAATGAGGAAATATTTTCCCTTATCTCTTTGTTAGACCCCTTTCACACTGTGCCGCCCCAGGCGTCAGCGGTAAAGCGGCACTATTTTTAGCGCCGCTTTACCGTCGTTTTAGGGGTGCTATTCGGCTGCTAGCGGGGCGCTTTTAACCCCCGATAGCGTCCAAAAAGGGTTTAAATCCACCTGCAAAACACCGCTGCAGCGGCATTTTGCCGGCGGTATGACAGCGCGGCCCCATTGATTTCAATGGGAAGGAGCGGTGGAGGAGCGGTGAGTTATTTTTTTGGGTGTCCTTTTATTGGCACTAGAATGAGCAATAAAGCCCAGAACTGGTGGTGTGAATAAGCCCTAAAACTGGCCATTCCAAAATTTGAAATAGATAGCTTGTTCCCCTGGTTTAGCTCTGACTTCATTAATTCTGAATAGATTATTGTCTCAAAAGAGGGAGAGATTTGTTGGTGTATCCTATATTGGAGGGTACTTGGGTATTTATGATGATTAGCCAGCTATTGTATTGTTTATGGCTGTAAATATATGTGGGATTTAGAAGGCAAGGAACTGAATACATTTTTTTTTGTGTTTGGTATAGTCCTATCCGATTTTTTTTCTTGTATAAGAATGATTTAAGATGTTATTTTGATAATTACATTTCTGGAAGGTTTATAATTATATTGACATTTAATTATAACTGAGAGATTGGATTGCACGATTGTTGGGATTGTAAAAGAAAAGACTAATAAAAAATGATTGCAAAAAAAGAAACTGGCCATACACTAGTAGATTTTTGAAAGAACATTCGTATGAACTTTTGTATGAAAACTCTCATTAGTACATTCAATGACACGACAAATGTTGTTCGAACTCGCACAATTTCAAACCCACATTTCAGTCCAACTTCGCAAGCGATTTCAGAGACATCTGTGTGGGTTCCTGCACAGATGTCTATTGAAATCTCCCCCGAAGTCGCCAAAAGTAGTGCAGGAACTACTTTTGGGAATCGGTGCAGCGACGCAAAGTCGGCGTCGCACCGATTCGGACAGTGCCGTTGCCAGCAATAGGCAGTGATTTGACATGGAATTTGACATGTGATCGTGGACTCACTGTTACTAATGTCTTTGTTAAGAGAAAAACTTTACATTCTGCTCTGTCAAATTTTCATGTTACTTTGGTGTTACTTTGGTTGAAACTGAACCTCAATTTGACCCCACTAGAGATCAGAAGAAACCTTCTTAAATTAAAATTTTCAGACAAAATTCCGCTAGGTTGCGGCCAGCTTAGAAATTATCCATTCATTATCAAAATCTGAACTATCAAACTAATTTCAAAATTGGATTAATTTCCCCATGGGCCTAAACTGCTATCGCATCATGTGACGTCATCCAAAGCATTTGTTAATTTCATTATACATTTTTTCTTTTGATTGATGGACATTCATTACTATGTCCATTCAGAGATTCGTATATATTTGAATCTCCGAAAATGAAATTTTCATTCAAAAAAGGAATTGAAACGAAACTCACTTGTCTATTAAAAGTCCTATACTGCCTCTAGGTTGTCCACATTCTGGAAGTGCCCACAGTACACTTTCCAGACTGTCCATTGTTGGAGCGTAATCGCATTATTGGTCCATTTACTGTTACATTTGTTTAGAAGATCTCTTTTTAAATGTCGTTTAAAGAACTACTTTTGATGAATATTTAGAGAACCCTGACTATCAAATACCAATCGCTTCTGTTTCCAATCAAGAACTTTGTATAGCAAAATGAGTCACCCTACCGCCACTGGGTTTTCTAGTGGAAATTTGATTTGCAACTGCAGAGTTTACCATCAAGGGTGATGTATTCTTGAAACGGGCTCAGTGGTGGGAGACAAAGGGATGTACAAGGGCAGAGCCACCAGAAGTCTTAAAAAATATAAAAAATCTAGAAGGTGATTCAGTGGGGTTGATTTACTAAAACTGGAGAGTGCAAAATCTGGTGCAGCTCTGTATAGAAACCAATCAGCTTCCAGTTTTTTTAATGTCAAACCTTTATTGAACAAGCTGAAGTTAGAAGCTGATTGGCTACCATGCACTCCTGCACCAGATTTTGCACTCTCCAGTTTTAGTAAATCAACCCAGTGTATCGGGGGGATGCCCAGGACACTGGAGACTCAAGTAGTCTGCTGCTCATGAATAATCCTTTTATCACTTATTATGGCCCCATCGACCATTACACAATATTTTTTTAATTTGTCTTATCTTAGCCTATTTGGGACCTATAACTTTAGATCTTCAGGGCGATGCACAGCAGTTCCTGCTTAAATATCATGAGCTGCTCTTGCCCATCTTTCTTCCCCCTGGTTTTTATGTGGGGATAGTGCAATCTCCCTTTTACTCCTGAATCCTTCTTACCCCCTTGGCTACATATAATTTGTTTGGTTTATTCAGGTCAGCCATTCATCAACATTTTTGGGGATTTTGGATTTGTTTTTAACCCACCCCCCTTTTTTTCCTCCCCTTCTTTTCCTTCACTTCCCTTTCCCCTTTTCCCCTCTTCCTCCTCTTTCTCCCTTCCTCCCCCCCTTTTTACTTTCCCTTCCCCCTTTCCACCTCCTCTCCCTCCCTTCCTTTATCCCTCTCCCCCTTCCCTCCCCCTTTCCCCTCTCTAACACCCCCTTATTCTTTTTCTCTTTCCCCCCCTTTACTTCTACCCCCTCCTTCATCCCTCTCCTTTTCCCTCCCCTTCTCTCCCCTTGTTCCATCAAACCCCCCCTTTTACTCCCTCTTTTTTCCCCTCTCCCCCCCTTCCTTTTCCCCCTTCTCCCCTCCCCCATATCCCCTTTCCTCTCATATATATATATATATATATATATATATATATATATATATATATATATATATATATATATACACAGTATATATTTTTTATAGTTTCTACGCAGCATCAACGCTGTCCCCCAAGTCCGCCATAAGGGAGCGCTGGCAGTGCCACCATCTTGACTTTGTCTAGTGTGTTGGTTTATGCTTCCCTTCCCCATTTACCAATTCTATATACCGTATATCTTTTTTTTTTGGATATTATGTGTATTTTGTTATTTTATTTCAGATACTATCCAGTCTGTTCCTCCTGAAGAAGCGGTAGAATTCCGCGAAACATGTAGAGGAGTACTTGTCCATTGAGGACCCGCTAAACCTCTTGTCTCCATTTTGGCGTACACTAAGTATTAGTGAAACAAATATATAGACAGACTGTATTTCAACACACCTTTTTAAAATTGAAATCAACGTCCTCTTCTCTATATCTGCATATTCTGCTTTTACATTTTTGTATAAATAAAAAACCCTTAATTTTACTCCACGTGTATTGTGCCCAAGGTACTGAGATAATCCATTTCTCTTTTTTTGGAGACTACTAGGGGAATTGTCTCCTTTTCCATTTCCCAGTGTGTCTGTGCCTACATAGTACTGAAATATCACCATTAACATGTAATGAATTCCCTGTGAAGGTCCCTTCCTTTACTCACCTGAGTCAGTAACTACTGTGACAGACATGTAAAGGGAGAACTGGAGCATGTCATCTTCTTCCTTAAAGTTCTTCACAAAATCTTTTCTCTCTAAGGTAACGGTACCATCTCCATTTTCGATCTAAGTGATAAAACATGAGAAAAAAAAAAAGAATGTATTGTTAACTACTTCACCCCGGAAGGTTTTACCCCCTCTATGACCAGGCCATTTTTTACGATACAGCACTGCATTACTTTAACTGACAATTGTGCGGTCATACGACGCTGTACCCAAATAAAATTGATGTCCTTTTTTCCCCACAAATAGAGCTTTCTTTTGGTGGTATTTGATCACCTCTGTGGTTTTTATTTTTTGCACTATAAACAAATGGGATATTTTGTATGACATTTTTATTTATTTATTTTAATTTTTTTTTTTACTAGTAATGGTGGCGATCAACATTTTTTAGTGGAACTACAACATTGCGGCTGAAAAATCGTACACCTAACTGACACTTTTGACACTTTTTTGGGAACCAGTGACGTTATTACAGTGATCAGTGCTAAAAATATGCACTGTGACTGTACTAATGACCCTGGAAAGGCAAGGGGTTAACACCAGGGGCGATCAAAGGGTCAAGTGTGTCCCTAGGAGGTGCTTGCTAACTGTGTGGGGGAGGGACTGACTGGCGGAACACAGTTCACGATCCATGTTCTCCTCTGTCAGAACGGCGATCTGCCTTGTTGACATAGGCAGATTGTCGTTCTGCCTCTCTGGGGAACGATCGGCGGGTCGCGGCGGAGGCGCGCTGTTTGTCTACCCCTCTGGCCAATCAGCGCGAGTGTGTGCCCCCCGCTGTCTATAGCATGAGATTATGTACAGGTATGTGTTGTCATATCGTATTTTTTTTCTTGTATAATATAATACAATGAATGATAATGCATTGTAAGTGCCCCTATCAGTGATAAATTGTTTGTCCCATTCCTGTAACTGATACATTCTGTTGGAAAGCTTGTTCTTTTTGAAGAAAGATAGATCACCAGGTGAAAATAAGGCAAAAAAAAGCCTAAAAAAAAAAAAAACAAATGCAGCCACCACATCTAATGACTGGTAAGCTGTAATATATAACAATTTTGGTGTTGGGTTTAATACCACTTTAACCTCTCTTATGCAACCTCTCGGTGGGTGGGCCTTGGTGCGGCTGCAGATTGGTGCCGAGCGCTGCATGCTCCTGGCACAGTTACCAGCAGCTAACGAAAAGCTCCTGATCGCTGCTTGTGATCAGGAGCTTTCTGATCATGTGACTGCTGTAACAGCCAATCACAGCGGTCACATGATCATAAAAACCACCCCACCTCTCGGCATCCTAAAACCATTAAAGGGCGGGGAGGCACCGGCTCCAAGGGGTTAAAGTGATTGTAAACCCTTACAAACCACTTTGACCTACAGGTAAGCCTAGATTAAGACTTACCTGTAGGTCCAAGAAATTTACAAAAAGACAGGCACCGCTGTCTACGGCGCGCAGGTGCACTGAGCACACCGCAGATCACAGCGATATGCCGCTCTGGTGGCGGCTCCGTGTGCATGCGCGGGAGTGACGTCATCTCAGCTCTAGCGATTCACAGCGCCGGAGCAGCGAGACCCGGAAGTCACACTCCAGGATTGATGCCGGTGGAGGAGGGCGGAGGAGGACATGGATGAGGGTCGCTTCGGGGGCTTCGTTCTCAGGTAAGTTATTCATAATGAGCTAGTATGCTATGCATACTAGCTCATTATGCCTTTGCCTTGCAGGTTGCCTTTTTTTTTTTTTAAGTCAGTGCTTTAACTTCCTCTTTAAGGAAAACGGGCTAATTTTTAAAAATGTTTTGAGAGTTTTGAAAATAAAAGTTGAACTGAAATATACTCTTCTAACCTGAATCCTCCTAAGGGTGTTCGGAAAGCTTGTCTTTACCCCGTCCTTCGCTACTCCAAACAATACAAATGCTGAACCATGCACCTCTTTCCCATAGAGGTACCTGAGAAAAGAAATAGAAGAACACGGTAAATAAACCAACCAATGAAACATTTGTCAATGAACAACGCACACTTCCTGTACAGATATTACCGATCACTAGAATAGATATCACCCATCCCCCCCAAAAAATCGGCATATTTTGATATAACCATTTTTACATCACATCTTTACACTGAACTCACCTTACTCTTAAATCTACGACAAACTCTTGATCATCAAAGTAAAAGAATCTTTGGTCTGGAATCAGTTTGATCTCAAATGTCGGCAACACTAAGGACAGAGAATCAGGGTATTAGGAAGTTCCACATTTATTTTTACCTTAACAGTGCAGAACAAAATACTTATAGCCCAACTCAACTGTCAGTTTAACCACTTGCTGACCGCGCTATAGCCAAATAACAGCTACAGCATGGCCGGCTAGTTCTGGGACGCTGTCATATGACTGCGTGCCATGATCTCGCCCCCTGTAATCGCAGTGTCCGGAGGACAGATTGAGGTAACGATACAATCAGCAGCTCTCTCTTTACCACATAATCAGCTGTGTCCAATCACAGCTAACCATATATCTAAACAGAAGCCGGTTATTGGCAGTCCTTTCGTCACGCTGACAGCATGAGTAGGGAGAAGAGAAACGATAACCGGCTTGTGTAAAAGGGACATGCACACTGATAATCAGAGTGCTGATTATCAGCGTCCTGATTATCAGTGCAGTCCCAACAGTGCCCACCAGTGCTGCCAATGTGTGCCCACCAGTGCTGCTAATCAGTACACATCATTGGCTCCTCATCAGTGTCACCTATCAGGGCTGCCTAACAGTGCCCACCAGTGCCATCTATCAGTGTCCATCAGTGCTGCCCATCAGTGCCATCTCTCAGTGCCCATCAGTGCCCATCAGTGCCACCTATCAGTGCAGCCTCATCAGTGCCTCCTACCAGTGCCCATCAGTGCTGCCTATCAGTGTCCATTAATGCTGCCATTCAGTGCACATCATTGCCTCCTCATCAGTGTCACCTATCAGTGCTGCCTACCAGTGCCCACCAGTGCCATCTATCAGTGCCCATCAGTGCTGCCCATCAGTGCTGCCTCTCAGTGCCCATCAGTGCCACCTTTAAATGCAGCCTTATCAGTGACGCATACCAGTACCCATCAGTGCCGCCTATCAGTGCCCATCAGTGCTGCCTATCAGTGCCACCTATTAGTGCCCATCAGTGCCACCTATCAGTGCATCAGTGCCCACCAGTGCCATCTTATCAGTGCAGCCTATCAGTGCCCATCATTGCCCATCAGGGCCGCCTCAGTGCCCATCAGTGCAGCTTATCCATGCCCAACAGTGCAGCCTCATCAGCGCACGTCAGTGATGGAGAAAAATCACCTGTTTGCAAAACTATGAAAACTTTTTTTTTTTTTTTTTAATTTGTGGTCTTTATTCGTTTATTTAGCAAAAAATAAAAATCCCAGTAGTGATCAAATATCACCAAAAGAAAGCTCTAGTTGTGTGAAAAAAATGATAAAAATGTCTTATCAGTACAGTGTTGCATGACCACACAATTGTCATTCAAAGTGTGACAGCGCTGAAAGACAAAAATTGGCCTCGGCAAGAAAGGGGTATAAGTGCCCAGCAGGCAAGTGGTTAAGCCAGCCCCTGCCCCAATTTGTGCACCTACTTTCAAGAATTAAAGTATAAATAGGTGATAGAATTAAACATATACTGTATGTATTATTACTTTCAATAAAATTGATTATAAACAAATAGAAAACATGCCATGAATCAAAGACTAATCAACACACAGGGCACAGTACAGGGGGAGTCAGGAGGGCACAATACTGGGATCAGGAGGGCACATTACAGGTTCTGGGATGCTGCCCGGGACACGGCCATCCCTGGACAGCTTAGTAAAAAGCATGACTGTCCCGGTAAATCCAGGACAGTTGGCAAGTATGATGTAATGCAAAATTATCATGCACCTGGGGCCCCTGGGCAGTGCCTAGGGGGTGTCCATGCATTAAGACAGCCCTACTAATGAGTAGGGCCTTCTGATTCCTCCTGTATTGAATTATATTATAACTGGACGGTCTACCCTCGTGTTCTAAAGTGCTGTGCAAACATTTGGCGCTATATAAATCCCATATAATAATAATCTATTTAGCTCATTTTAACTACTGGAAGTTTATTTGGGCTTTAAAAAACTAAAATATAATAAAAATCATCATCAAAAATACTATTCACTTCTGGACGCCTTGAGGTCTATTTTATTTATGTATTTTTTCACACAAGAGTCACACAACTTTCAACTCACAAATCACCCATTCTTATGCCCCCGTACACACGGTCGGAAATTCCGATGGAAAATGTCTGATCGGACCATGTTGTCGGAAAATCCAACCGTGTGTGGGCTCCATCTGACTTTTTCTGTCGGAATTTCCAACGGAAAAAATTTGAGATCCTGCTCTCAAATTTTCCGACAACAAAATCCGATCGGACTTTTTCCGATCTTGTGTAGAGAATTCTGACGGACAAAGTGCCACGCATGCTCAGATCAAATTACGAGACCAAACCTATTGGTTAATAGCCTCTACGTAGTTCCATCGTACGCAACGAACGTCACCACGTTCAGAATGATTGGATTTTCCGACAACTTTGTCCGACCTTGTGTATGCAACACCAGTGTCGGACAAAATCTGTCGGAAAAAATCCGATGGATTTTGTGGTCGGAATTTCTGACCGTGTGTACGGGGCAAATGAAAAAAGTATGGATCCTGCGTGAACATTGTGTGAATTTGAATGCAAACATTTGTTCATCATTATTTTGTATTTGTTTTACTAAAGTAGAGCACAGGACAAAGATCTATAACTAAAATGTAGCAAACTGCAATGAATCAGATTTACTTTGGGATGGTTTGCTCCACATGGATTGAAGTTATTGGTGACCCTACACTTCTTTTTTTTTAAAGGTAAAAGCCTCTTACCATATTCCTTCACTTCGAAATTTGCGGTATAGTTCTGAAGAGGAGAGTCTTCGAATCTTGCTGCTATGGTCCATGTCCCCACACTGCATAAGAAAAATGTGCGTTAGTTTCATCCCCATGCATATGGAACATCTCATTCATTTACAGTAGATAATATACACCAATATTATGACCACCCACCAGGACCCATTAAGGCATGGCCTCCACTAAAGCTCTGAGGGTATGCTGTGGTATCTGACACCAAGCCATCAGTAGCAGATCCTTTAAAGGGGTCGTAAACCTTTGAGGTTTTTCACCTTAATGCGTTGTATGCATTAAGGTGAAAAACCTCCTGTGATGCAGCTGCTCCCCAGAGCCCCCCTTTTACTTTCCAGCAGCTGGAATGAGCACACCAGCTCCAGCCGATGTCTCGGGTCCTGATTGGATAGATTGATAGCAGCGGAGCCATTGGCTCCCGCTGCTGTCAATCAAATCCAATGACACGGGAGCCGGGGGGGCTGAGTCCTGCTGTCTGTGTCAATGGACGCAGCAGCAGGACATGGGAGCATGCCCGCATGAGTGCCCCCAGGAAAAGCGACTCTCTAATGGGGCACTCAGGAAGAGGAGGATCCAGGAGCGCCGCTGAGGGACCTCAAAACAGGGGGATCAAAACCAATTGCACAGAGGAGGTAAGTATGACATGTTTGTTTTTTTTTTGTTTTTTTTAAAAAGAACCTTTAGATATCCTGTAAGCTGTGAGGTGGGACTTCCATGGATCAGACTTGTTTTTCCAGCATATCTCACAGATGCTTGATTGGATTGAGATCTGGAGAATTTAACACCTAAAACTTGTTGTTGTGTTCCTCAAACCTTGACGAACAAGGTTTGAGGAACACAACAACCTCTTGGATTCATCATAACAGGCCACCTTCTTCCATTGCTCTGTGGTCCATTTCTGAAGCTCATGTGCCCATTGTAAGTACTTTTGACTGTGGACATGGGTCAGCATGGGCACCCTGACCGGTCTGCGACTACACAGCCTCATACACAACAAATTGGGATACACGGAGTGTTCTGACACCTTTCTATTTCGAACCAGCATTCATTTTTTTCAGCAATTTGACCTTTAGTAGCTCTCCTATTGAATCGGGCTACACGGGTCAGCCTTCACTCATGTGCATCAGTGAGCATTGGCCACCCATGACCGTGTCATCGGTTTGACAATTTTCCTTCCTTGGACCACTTTTGGTAGGTCCTTACCACTGCAGACCCAGAACATCTCACAAGAGCTGCAGTGACCCAGTCGTCTAGCCCTAACAATTTGGTCTTGGTCAATGTTGCTTAAATCCTTACCTTCATTTTTTTCTGCTCCAGGGATAACATGTTCACTTGCTGCCTTATATATCCCACCCACTTTCAGGTGCCAATGTAACAAGATAATCAATGTTATTCCCTTTACAGTCAGTGGTCAGAATGTTATGGGTGATCGGTGTAGCTACTTTGGTCTTAAGAGTTGAGCAGAGTGAGAGTAGAGAGTTCCCATCAAGGAAATGCTGCCTAAATGCCAGACACTTTTTACGATAGTATTTTTCTTACTCTTTTCTTTTGTTATTCTGAATCTATATTCTTTTGTTTACTTCTCCTTAAAAATAAGGTTGCACCTTGGGTTGTGGAGTAATCCATCCCATACGGGAAGAAGCTGTCTGAATGAGTTTCCACACATGTGTATTATCTACTGTATATATCTATATGTGGCTCAAAACAATGAAAATGGTACCACTCAAATGCCCCCCAAACCTTTATCATTCAGATAGCATGTAGATAGGCTGGTGCAAGGCAGATAGAATCAGACTGTAAGACTCCAGTAGACTTCAACAAAATAGCGGCTGTCTGCACAAAGACACCAACTTCCCACTGCATAAATGTAAATGAAATGGGTAAAAGATGGCTTTAGCTCCTGTTCTCTGCCTGTAGAGAACTCAGATGCATTTCACCCTTTTCAGGGCTTAAAGTGATACTAAAACCTTAATTTTTTTTTAAATTGCAAACATGTTATACTTACCTGCTATGTGTATTGGTTTTGCACAGAGCAACCCCGATCTTCCTCTTCTCGTGTCCCCAGCTGGTGCTCTGGGCACCTCCGCCCTGCCGAGTGCCCCCATAGTAAGCCATGCTATGGGGGCACCCATGCATGCTAGCTCCCGAGCCCCGCTCTGTGTGTCTATAAGATGCAAAAAACGGGGCTCAACCCCGCTCCCTCCTCACTGGCTGTGATTCACAATGGCTCCTGCTGCGGTTTCTCAGCCAATGAGAAGGCAGAGAGCCGGGACAGTAGTCGCTCGTGTGCACATCGCTGGGGGGTCTGTGGGGGGAGATGCATACTGAAGGTTTTTATAGATAGAATGCGTGAAGGTAAAAAACTTTGGGCTTTACAAAAACTTTAATCATAAAGGCCCTGAAAAAGGGCGAAACGCATCTGAAGAGGTCTCTACAATTGGAAAACAGGAGCTGAAGCCATCTTTTACCCATTTCATTCACATCTATAAATCTAATGGGATCTGATTAACTGTAAAAAATAAAAAGAAACAAAAAAAATTTAATAAAACAAGCATATATCCTCACCTTACAAGTTCAGGCAGTTTATAAGACAGGGAGAGGATGCCCGAAGCTGAATCCTGTTTGACGGAATCCCTCTTAACAATAATGTTTTCAGGAGTCTGGAAAAAGAGGAGAAAAGTTAGTGGTCAGTATACAAAGAAATGAAGCACAAGAGGATGGCCAGTGGCAGATTAACCGCTTCACCCCCGGAAGAGGAGAAAAAAAGAGGAGAAAAGTTAGTGGTCAGTATACAAAGAAATGAAGCACAAGAGGATGGCCAGTGGCAGATTAACTGCTTCACCCCCGGAAGATTTTACCCTCTGTCGAATACATATCAGCCTAAACTGAGAAAAAATTCGCTTTTTTTAAAAAAAAAATGGGGATATTTATTAGAGGAAAACCTACTAAATATTGTGTTTTTTTCTAAATTTTCGCTATTTTTTTGTTTATAGCTCAAAAAATAAAAACCGCAGAGGCGAACAAATACCACCAAAAAAAGCTCTATTTGTGTGAAAAAAAGGACGTCAATTTTTTTTGCGTGCAGCATTGCACGACCGCGCAATTGTCAGTTAAAGCGACGCAGTGCCAAATCGCAAAAAGTGGCCTGGTCATTCAGCAGACAAATCTTCCGGGGGCTGAAGTAGTGCCAAGGATTACCTTCAGCAAAAAAATGCATTTCATAATGATTAGAAGATTCAGGAATCTTAGGTTCCATGCAAATTTTACTTTTTCCAAGCCTCCATGCTGGTCCCTTTTAGACGGAAGCAGGTGATTGAAGGTCATTTGTTTTCCCCCTCTTCAGCTGCACATACAGTATATTTTCCCTCGCTACTTCTCCTACTCCTTTCTGCCATTTGGAGCAAGAAATACCCTGTACTTTGTGGTATAGAGAACACATGACTACTCACCCTTCCTCCCATATGACAGCCCTGGCACTTGGTAATTGGCCCAAAAAAACGTTTTGGGTAATTTTTTTGTTTGTTTTTTGTTTTAACCCTGTACTAGACTCTTGATTACAAAGGAAAGTTTACACTTACCAAAAATTCCAAAATGACAGCTTTGTTTATCGGGGACATTTTATAATTCATCGAAAAGATGCGGTAGAGGACTATGGAAAGAAGGACACAAAAATGATTAGTGAGAAGCTAACTTTTGTACTAAGCTTAAAGTGTATGTAAAAAAGGCCACATAATTCATCTCAGTATAAGAAAAACTTTGAAGTGGAAGTAAACTTTTTTTGAACTTGTACAAGTAAGCCTATAATAAGGCTTACCTGTAGGTACAGTGAATAACTCCTAAACTTGCACGGATTAGGAGATATTCACACTGCCGGTGACATCGCTAGCACATTCGCTGTGAAGGGACAGAAAACCCATGCCATCCCTTCAGAGCATCGTGCCACGGCCTGTGAATCCCATGCGCATGCGCAGGAGTGACGTCATCATGGCACGGAAAATCAGACGGACGGAGGACGCAAATCTGGAAGGAAGACCGGGTGAAGATGGAAGCGCCTTCAGCGTTGACAGCGCGCCACTGAGGGGCTTCATTCTAGCGCAAGTATTTGCGATACATACTAGCACATTATGCCATTGTCTTACAAGGACCTGTACACTCTTAGCATCTGTAAACCATTTAATGGCCGAAGAGATCAAACGGGAACCTGGAAAAAAAACAGGAGAAGTTGGAGGCAAACCAAGTAAGGAGGGACAGTATGGGAGAGCTGTGATCTGTCTAAGCTAAGCAAACAGCCAGGGAGTCTGCCATAATGTGCACGTATGATGCACATAATTGCATATTATGGCAAGAGCTGTGGGACTACAGTTCCGCTTTAAAGGGGTTGTAGAACCTCGCCATTTTTCACCTTAATGCATTCTATGCATTAACCTTCCTAGCGGTAATCCCGAGTCTGGCTCGGGTCCAGTTTTTTCTGCTGGGAGCGGTAACCCCGAGCCAGACTCGGGCTTGCGTGCAGGATGCAGGGGGGAAGTTACTTACCTTTTCCCCTGGATCCTGCGATGTCTCCCCGCTGTGTGAGCGAGCCGTCCGCTCGCTCGATTCACACAGTGCCGGGTGCCGCCGATCTCCGTTCCCTGCGACGTTACGACGCACGGGAGCGGAGATCGGCGCCAAATTTAAAAAAGTAAAAAAACACAAAACACATACAGTACTGTAATCTTACAGATTACAGTACTGTATACAAAAAATACACACCCCCTTTGTCCCTAGTGGTCTGCCCAGTGCCCTGCATGTCATTTTATATAATAAAAAAAAAAAAAATTCTGCCTGGAAACTGGAGATTGTCCATAGCAACCAAAAAGTGTCCCTTTATGTCAAAAGTGTTTTTAGACCAGCTAGAAAACACCGATAATAAATTAGAATCACAATTTATCATCAAACAATAAACTTAATGACAGCGACTATTCTGCAACTGAGCAAATTTCAGTGTTTTTGATTTGATTACATTATTGAATCATTTTTATATATATTTTTATTATATTATAATTTATTATTTTGTGTTTCAAACTTTATCATACCCGGGATGTCTGCTAGACTCTGGTTCGGACAGATTTAAGTGAGTTATTCATAAGAATTGCATGCCTACAATATAAAAACGCCAAATTTCCATGCAAAATAATTGTGCCGCTTTCAGCACAAAATTCCAGCCAGAATCATACCGCCAGGGAGGTTAAGGTGAAAAACCTCCTGTGCTGCAGCAGCGCCCACCAAGCCCCCATTATACTTACCTGAGCCCTGTAATTCCCAAGACGGGAACGAGCACACCAGCTCCGGCCGGTGTCTTCTTTGTTGATTGGATAGATTGATAGCAGCGCAGCCATTGGCTCCCACTGTTGTCAATCAAATCCGGAGGTGGAGCCGAGTCCTGCTGTCTCTGTCTACGGACGCAGCAGCAGGACACGAGAGCGCGCCTGCACGTGTGTCCATGAAGGAGAGTGCTTCTCCAGCAGGGCACTCGAGAAGAGGAGGCGCCAGGAGAGCCCCGGAGGAACCCCAGAAGAGGAGGATCGGGCCATTCTGTGCATAACCAACTGCACAGCGGAGGTAAGTATGACATGTTTGTTTTTGAACCTTTACAACCCCTTTAACTAACCCGCTTTTCAGTAGAAAGAAAATGGCTGCCCTTGCAACCTCAGCTGACACTCGGTCAGTCTTTTAAATGTGATCTGAAAAATATATAATCTGCATGGGAATCATTCTCATTTGAATAGTGTGCAGCAACAGCCCTGAAGCAGGGAGAGCCACCCTCCCAAAACGTGTTGGTTTGATGTACTTGTTGCTACTCTCAATAAAATAGACTTATACTATTTTGGACACCGGACACTCCTTTTTTACTATTCCATGTATTAATCAGGGCATCCTTTGCTTTGCTACAACAATGTAGTGGAAAGAGGGGCACAAACACATAGTTCTTAAAAGCATTGGGAACTATTTTCCCCATTTCTTTGATGGCAGACTAATAGGCTATATAATGGGATGTGAAGTGGCATTGTTTTTCTTTCTAGTTTTTGATTGAGTAGTGAAGGTTTAGATTTTTATTGTATAACCTTCCCTCGGTTTTGGCCTACCAACAACATGGTTTGTTTGTGTATCCAACTGTCACATGTCTCTAAGTAATCTTAGGGATGATCCAACCCATCATTGGTGACTTAGAACTGAAATATTAGCTTTTCGCGTGGTCCTCTAACACTGACTTCATTCCACTTTTGGATGACACAAAAATACCTAAACAACCATACATGTATTATATATAGACAATCAAAATTACAGTTGTATAGAGGTCAAAGGTTTGTCGATCTGTGGGCTACCTGTAGATCCTGGAGTATAGATGGTCTTGTCCGTCTGTATAAAGACATATCCGCTCTGGTGTCCAAGCATTATAACCTTCTCTAGACTACACACTGGAGACCTTACTGTGACGTACACAAATTGTTTTTCATTGCGGTCCTTCAGTAGGTCCTTAGAGGGAATCTGTGAAGATCACACAAGAAAATTCAAATTCAAAGTTTGGTAAGATGATACCTCTTCTGGATTGGTCCTATGAACTAAATATTTACCGTCATTACTGCCTTGCCAAGAAAATTGTTGTTGCTGTTAATGGAGATTTTTTGCTTGGCCAAACTTAACCTTCTCTTGGGGAAGTCCTGAATTTCCACATCAGCATCAAATGTCCGGGACTGCCCATCCACCACTATGGTCTCCTCACTCTCCAAGTGCAGAATATTTGGAGTAATGAGCATACATCTGTCAAAGGACATAGATAAAGGTATAACATCAAAACTTTTCTTATGGAATAACGTAAAGAGGACCTTGTTGTAAAATGCATGGTCCGCTTACACTGCCTGGGCTCCAGCCCAATTCACAAATCACCTACTGTACTATTAGTAGGTGTAAAATGTACCTATCAAGAAAAAAGTTCACATTTATACTTACCTTCTCCTGTCTTCTGCCCATGGTGCCAAGGCGAGGATGACATCACACTCTTTCCTGCTAGATCCTGGAAAATACACATCAGCCAGGTCTCATGGGAAGATATTCTTGCAATGGCCTGGAATTGCGAGACTTTACCGGCTCTGCATTAAAGTACTGGGAATTTCTGCTAGATATTAACATGCACTATCCACTATTGCACTATTGGAACGGTCATTAGATAAAACATTAGCCTCTTTACATAGGCCACACACATATATGCAGCCTCTCGGCATGTGGACCTTATCGCCTGAGCCACAGTATATACTGTATGTGGCCTGTATAAACCAATTATCGCGCTGAGAGCGCGCTCCCTACGTGCTCACGGCACGGTAGCTGGTGGGTCCCGGAAAGCTCCCGATGCATACAGCTTACTGATGATGGGACCTCTGTGACAGCCAATCACAGTGGTCACATGGCCCGAATGCCTGCCTCCCGGCTTTTAGAACCCGTAAAGGGCCGGGAGGTGGGAGGCAGAAAGGGTTTAAACCTAAAAGCAAAAATTTATTTTACTGCAGCTTACAAATTCTTAGCTGTGTGGGTTACATTCGTTTTCTTTTGTAAGGCTTTCTTTTCTTTTCTTTTCCTCTAGTGGTCTGGCCAGTAAGTCTGATGTTTTCAACAGAACAAGCTGTTCTGTAGATGTGGCAGTTACAGAGTTGAGACAAACTATTTACAACTCACAGGGGCGCTTATAATGCTTACAAACTGTTTGCTGTAACTGAATTTAGAGTATTAGCTGGCTTCAATTTGTTAGTGTATCTAAATATGCTAGCACATCTAAAACTCCCCTCCCCTCAGACTGACAATGCCTCTGTCCAAAGGTGCCCCCTTGCACCTTCATCCAGAGTGGGGGCATTTTAATACAGGAGGTGTGTTACTGGCCAGCTCACCAGGTGAAAACAGAGAGAAAAAAGCAGTGGCGACCCATCGATTAGGGGAGCCTGGGCGCCGCCCCGTCTATACACACCACCCCCTATATGAATAATGGATAGATTCATGCATATCCTTGGTCGCCGTGGTCACCCCTATTTATGTATCCGACCCCTTTCAGGACGCCGGGCACCTGAATTACAGCGGCAGGGGGGGTGTTTTTTTGAAGCACCTGATTAAAGTAATAGGCTCTAATAGACTTCTAAATAGGGTGGGCTCGGAGCACAGAACATTGCGCCATGAGCCCACCCAGGTATTACAACAGTAAATAGTGAATATTCACTGTTGTAACACTGATCCTCAATCCGGCCAATCAGAAGCAGGTCTGCGACCTGTTTTCCCACTGGTCAAAAAGAGAAGACTCCCGATTGGCCGCCGAGGAGGAGGAAGGAAACGGAAGCTGCCAATGCCCATGGAGAGCAGAGGAAGGAAAAGCTGTCACCGCCGTGTTTGGACTTGTCGTTGATTTACTAAATAGGACTAATACAGCCTTATTCAGTAAAGTGGTAGACCTCCAAATGTCCAATTTCAGAGGAAAACCCTCAGGCAA
This sequence comes from Lithobates sylvaticus, assembly GCA_028564925.1. Taxonomy (NCBI): domain Eukaryota; kingdom Metazoa; phylum Chordata; class Amphibia; order Anura; family Ranidae; genus Lithobates; species Lithobates sylvaticus. The sequence continues at coordinate 70,013,466 of CM053029.1, forward strand.
GAAATACTTTGGATACCACTGCAGGCCTTTCCTTTGGAAAATGCTAGTTGCATAATTGCAAAGCTCCCCTGAGGAGTCTCTTATTTAAGTCATTTAACAACTCAACAAAACGAAAAGGTCAACAGCTCTTTTACTTGCTGCACTCTTGCTCTGGACATAACTGGATCCCGAGTATCTGTAAGATAGCCAGACAGCTAATATTTTTGTTATGAGGTCAACTATGACATCCATTACAGATTTTCTTTATAAAAAATCCCGGAGGGTATTGAATAATGCCTCAGCCAAGGTACATACTGAACATTTCAAAACAGACAATTTCACACGCAATATAAAACAAATGACTAATATCTCCTTGCTGCATCCCTCCTGGCTGGTGGACATCCTTATTGATCTGGCAATTACATTGACACCCTCTTATGCCAGCCAAGCCATCCTCCCTTTGGTTTGCTGTGTGCCTTTGTTGTGGGCGGTGCGTTTCCTCTCACAGCTCCCGGTCCCGGGCTAACGTTACCGCGTCATACTCTCCTGTAGCATTCCATGTATTTGGACCAGCATCGTTCTCCTACCTGATTTTTGTTTTTAACACTTACTTTACACTGCCTTTACAAGTTCTCACGTCTCCTGAAGAAGTGAACATTGTTTCATGAAATGCGACAAGATTTATTAGACTTTGACCATTTTAATGTGTTGAACATGGTAGATTGTATTTGTTATTGTTCACATTTCTATTCAAACTAAATGTGGTATGATTGTCTAGTACAATCTGCAGACTGACTTTCAATGTTTTTACCCCTTGAAGCTGGTGCCCCCCCCCCCCCCCCCCCCCCCCCCCCCCCCCCCCCCATTAAGGAATTTAGGATGCCGGGAGGCAGGGCAGGGTTTATGATCATGTGATTATTGTTTATGATCACTTCGGTCACATAATCGGAAAGCCCCCGATCGCTACTTGCTTTTCGTTAGCCGCCGGTAACTGTGCCAGAACGCGAGCTCTCGACACAGCTGTATTTACACTAATTCATGCAAATATGTGACCGCTCGGCCCCCAAGGGGTTAATATTCATGTTTGAATAAAGTAGAATTCTTTTTAAATACTGCATGCATAACTCATAAATGCTAAGTTCACATTGGTATTAAAAGCAGGCGTTTGAGAGACTTTAAAAACGCCCCTCAGACGCCTATGCAAATGATACCATGGACACAGTGCTGTTCATGCTATCAAGATATGGAGCATCAGCGTCACAAAATTGCGTCAGCGTCACAAAATTGAAGCCTTGTATCGAGTCAGGAGGCGTGCCCGTTTGCCCGTTTGAAGCATCCCATTAAAGTCTATGGTAACGCTTCGCAAATGCTCTGGCAGGCAATTTGCATTGTTGTTGCGTGGCATTAAGATTCGTTTATTTTCCTGTAATGGAATAGGTGTTTGAGCGGTTTTAACATGCCTTAACCATTTAGGGACCGCCTCAAGCCGATATACGTCGGCAAAATGGCACGGCTGGGCACAATCACGTACCTGTAAGTGGCCCTTTAAGAGCCCAGCCGTGGGTTGTGCGTGCACCGCCGGCGGCGCGCTCGCGACCCGGTCCTGAGCTCCGTGACCGCGGGACCAGCGGACCCGATCGCCGCAGGTGTCCTGTGATCGGGTCACAGAGCTGAAGAACGGAGAGAGGTCTGTGTAAACAAACCTCTCCCCATGCTTCCTACACTGCCTGTCACTGATCGGCTGTTCCCTGTCATCGGGAAAGCCGATCAGTGACGTCAGACGTAAAGCCACGCCCCCCTACTAAAAAAAAAACACACACGTCACACTTAGCCCCTCCCCGCCCCCTAGTGGTTAACTCCTTCACTGCCAGTGTCATTTACATAGGAATCGGTGCATTTAAATAGCACTGATTTCTGTATAAATGACAATGGTCCCAAAAATGTGTCAAAAATGTCTGATGTGTCCGCCATTATGTCGCAGTCACAATAAAAATCGATGATCGCCGCCATTACTAGTAAAAAAAAAAAATAATATAATAAAAATGCTATAAAACTATCCCCAATTTTGTAAACGCTATAACTTTTGCGCAAACCAATCAATAATCGCTAATTGCGATTTTTTTTTACCAAAAATATGTAGAAGAATACGTATCGGCCTAAACTGAGGGAAAAAAATGCTTTTTTATATATTTTTTGGGGGATATTTATTATAGCAAACAGTAAAAAATATTGCATTTTTTTCTAAATTGTCGCTCTATTTTTGTTTATAGCGCAAAAAATAAAAACCGCAGGGGCGATAAAATACCACCAAAAGAAAGCTCTATTTATTTGAAAAAAAGGACGCCAATTTTGTTTGGGAGCCACGTCACACAACCGCGCAATTGTCAGTTAAAGCGACGCAGTGCCGAATCGCAAAAAGGGGCCTGGTCCTTTGGCTGCAAATTGGTCCGGGGCTTAAGTGGTTAAAGCACATCAAACGCTTCAAAACTGCCAATAGGGCATTTAGGCAGCATTTTTAACTCATCATTAATGCTTGTAAAATTCCAGTCTAATGCCCATACTAAAGCCTATTGACGACAGTCTAATGCCCATACTAAAGCTCATTGACGCCAGTCTAACGTCAAGCTCATTATTGACAGTCCAATGCCCACACTAAAGCCCATTGATGACAGTCTAATGCCCACACTAAAGCTCATTGACGCCAGTCTAATGTCCATACTAAAGCTCACTGATGCCATTCTAACATCAAGCTCATTGATGCCAGTCTAAAGCCCATACTAAAGCTCATTGACCTCAGTCTAATGCCCATACTAAAGCTCATTGACGCAAGTCTAATGTCCATACTAAAGCTCATTGACAACAATCTAATGCTCATACTAAAGCTCATTGACACCAGTCCAATGCCCATACTAAATCTCATTGACGACAGTCTAATGCCCATACTAAAGCTCATTGATGCCAGTCTAATACTCATACTAAAGCTCATCAATGCCAGTCTAATGCCCATATAAAAGCTCATTGACGCCATTCTAATGTCAAGCTCATTGATGCCAGTCTAATGTCCATACTAAAGCTCATTGACGACAGTCTAATTCCCATACTAAAGCGCATTAATGACAGTCTAATATCCATACTAAAGCTCATTGACGCCAGTCTAATGTCCATAATAAAGCTCATTGATGACAGTCTAATGCCCAAACTAAAGCTCATTGATGCCCGCCAGTATAATGCCCATACAAACACTATAGCAGCGTTTGTTAAGCGTTAGAAATTTAGTCATGTGTCAACAGGTCCTAAGTCCCTTGGCATTTTCTCATCTTTTTCGTATAAAACAAATTAATCCTCTGTTTATTAAGAACTAATTATTTCAACAAATATTTGAACTGATAAAAAAAAAAAACACACAATGGTGATGCATATTACTGTTTCTCTAATATGAATTTGCTACTGCATAGATTACTTTTTTAACAAAACCAATAAATTAGTCATATTGCTCATTTAGTATATGTAGGGATGAGTGAACGTGTTAGGGTTTGGTTCATGGGGGTTTCTTCGGAACTTGTATGAAGTCCAACAATTCCAAACTTAAAATCAAAACCAAATAAAACCTATGAAGTGGTGGATCTTGATGATCAGTTCTGACCATTTTCAAGGCTATTGGGCAGGGAACTGTTAAAAGGCATGAGGAGGAACTGGGCATCGCCACAGGGGATACGTTGCTATACAAAAAGTCAATTTTTCTTTTTAAAAAACCCTCAGACGCCTATGCAAATGATACCATGGACTGCACACAGTGCTGTTCACACTATAAAGACATGAAGAGTCAGCGCCACGTCGCTTCAAAATTGAAGCCTCATATTGAGCCAGGAGGTGTTTGAAGTATCCTATTAAAGTATATAATAACGCCTCGCAAATGCTCTGGCAGGCAGTTGCAATGTGGTTGCGTGGCGTTAAGATTAGGTTATTTTCTGTAATGCAATAGGGCATTTAGGGAGCATTTTTACTTCATTGTTAATGCTTGTAGAATGCCAGTCTAATGCCCATACTACAGCTCATTGATGCCAGTCTATTGCCCATACTAAAATTCATTGATGCCAGTCTAACGTCAAGCTCATTTACAACAGTCTAATGCCCATACTAAAGCCCATTGATGACAGTCTAATGCCCACACTAAACCTCATTGACGCCAGTCTAATGCCCATACTAAAGCTTATTGACGCCAGTCTAACGTCAAGCTCATTGACTCCAGTCTAATACCCATACTAAAGCCCATTGACACAAGTCTAATGCCCATACTAAAGCTCATTGACACAAGTCTAATGCCCATACTAAAGCTCATTGACACAAGTCTAATGTCCATACTAAAACTCATTGGCGTCCATCTAATGCCCATACTAAAGCTTATTGACGACAGTCTAATGACTACAGGACCATTCACAAGGCACAGTGGGAAACCATTGTGAAGCAGCACAATGGTCCTTCCTGTTTTCCTGTTACCGGTGCCTGCACTCCAAGCCGATTGAAGAATCAGTTTCCATGAAGACGTTGCAGGATCCCTGGACCGGTAAGCATCCTTATATTAAAAGTCAGTAGCTACAGTATTTGTAGCTGCTGACTTTACATTGTTTTGGGGGGGCTGGAGCTCTGTTTTAAGTTGCAACCCTTTTTTTCTTATGGCGTCACTTTTGCAAATACCCAAACCAGAGAGGTATCACTCCATCACAAGTCCCTGGATAGCAATCAAAACTTTTTTTGGCAAGCGAGAGAGAGTATTCCGTAAAGTGGTGGTTGTATTGTGGAGGTTTTGCTCATGTTGAGGTGACATCACTGCCTATCCTCCAAAACTAACCCTAAGTGCTTATTTACACTAGGGGCTGCAATTGCATCACACAGGATCGCACTGCATGTTCCTGTGCGATTCACATGCAGTTTTGTGCAGTGTGATTTCAACCCATTCATTTTGAATTGGCTGAAATCGCACCACACTGATCCAAAAGTAGTGCATGCAATACTTTTGGCATCGCATGGTACAAATGTGATCCGGTGCAGGCAAACACACTACATTTGGAGTGTCGTTAACTTTGCACTGACACCAACTGCAGGTTGCAAGGGCAGTGCGATTTGAATGCAGTGCAGGGAACAGGCACAGGACGCAGGTTTCCTGCACGGCATTCGATTGTGAATGAGCCCTAAACCTCAAGCTAAAACAAAGAAGGTATCTATAGACAAAACGTTTTTTTTAGTTCTGGAAAGAGTGAGAACATCTTTAAACTTCAATCAGGTTATAGATGTTTTCTGCTTCCCCATCTGGGGTCTCCTGGTGACCAAGATCACTGGTAAAGAAAGTCAAGTGAAATCCAAAATGCTACAATTGTCACCAGAACTGGAGGTAAGGAGAAATGTTCCAACGGGGCACCTATTCGGTGGAACACCCAACAATATGACCATACAACCTTTGTGCAATCAATTTTAGGTATACTGAAACTAGGAAATATGATGACCTACCTCATTTATTTGTGTACAATCAGGAAGGCCCTTGTACTAAGTAGTTGTTGGTAGATCTAAAGAAGATTGCAATGGGTTCACATATGCGCGGCCTCAGTTTCGTACCTGGGGTCCGGTCCTTGTTCACCAGTTCAGGTGGGAATCAGGTCTGAATTTTTACCTGAATTCGCACCTGAATCAGAACCGAAGACTTACAGGCTCCCTTTTGAATGCGAAACTTGACCGCCCGGGATGTGTGAACTGGCTCCATTGAGAGCCGGTCACACTCACCAGCTTGCATCCAATTTGCATATATAATAAAGTGAAAAGAATAGGAAGAAAAAGAGGAGAGAGAAAGAGGAGGTAAAGAGAGAGAGAAAAGAGAAAGAAAGATAAAGAAGATAAAAGAAGAAGAAGAAGAGAGCAGAGAGAGGAAAAGCAATAGAGAAGAGAGGAAGTTAAAAGAGGAGGGGGAAGAAGAAGGGTTAAGAAGGTAAGGATAAGAAAGAAGGGAGTTAATTAAAGGCAGAGAAGGGAAAGAAGAGGTAAGAGTAGAGAAGAAAGAGAGGAAGGAAAGGAAAGGAGACAATAGGAAAAAGAAGAAAGAAAGATAAGAAAAGAATGAGAAGTGGGGAAGAAGAGAAGAAGGAAAGGAGAAAGGAAGAATATTGGGAGAGAAAGAGAGAAGAAAGAAGAGAGGAAGAGAAGAGAAGAAGAGAGAGGGAAGAAGAAGGAAGAAGAAGAGGAAACGAAGAAGAAGAACGTCCGACGTTGAAGTGCTTCGTACCGTACGGGAGCTCCCATCGTCCTCTGCCGAGCTCCTATGCTCCTGTCTCCGCCTCTCTCATGTGTTAGAGGTGATTTTCTCTTCACTTTGAATGGATTTTCCGATGGATTTGGTGGTCGGATTTTCCGTGTGTTTTATTTTTTTGTGTTTTTCTTTGTATTTTTGTGTCTCCAAGTCAAAAAGAAAAGGCAAATTTCTCCAAATGGGACACAGACCACAAAAATGTCTAACAAGGGTCTTGAATAAAGAAAAAAATATATATATACACTTTAACCAATTCACGCCCGGCCTATAGAAAAATGACCGCTGAGCAGTGGTTTAGTTACCCTGACTGCATGTCATTTTACGTTCTGTCAGGATGCGCCGATTGAGGGTCTGCGGGGCTGCGCAGCGGCACGATCTGTCACCGGCCGTGTCCACGGGACATATCGATGACTGATCAGAGTACCGACTCACTGCCGGTACCATATGACTGCCATGACAAATCACATGACAGTTGTACACAATGGATGGCTTACTTTCAAGCTAGCTGTGATTGGTCAATTTGATCACAGGGTAGCAGACTGGGCTAATTACAGCCCATTTGTACCATGTGATTATCTTTGACCAATCACAGCTAAACACAACAAAACAGACTAAGTGATTCAGTTTCATTCAGTAAAATGCTTGCTTATAGCAATGTAATGAACTGCTATAAGCAAACATAAGGCGTAAAAAAAAAAAATCCTGATCACTTCCCAAAAATATTATATTGCTCTGGTCACAGCATGTTAAAAAAATAGTTAAACATTTTTTTAAAAAATGTAATAAAAATAAAGTAAAATATAAAAAAATGTTTTTCGTACTGTCACCAGTTAGTGTCCCTAAACACTGCCACACCAGTTATATGATGATGCTGTACTGCACTGGTGACCGTATGTAAAAAAAAAAAAAATATGAGGTTTTCATTTTTATTCATTAATTTTCCAAAAAATTCTAACAAAAATTACAACTTAAAAAAATTTGCCAAGCCTCTTACTAAATACATTGGATTGTCTACTTTTCAAAAAGGGGCAATCGGGGGGGGGGGGGGGGGAGGGGTATTTGTACTGTGCTGGTGTTTTCGGGTCTCAAGAAATTAGATAGTCCATCAGTACATCAGGACTGATCAATTTTCATATATATATATATATACCATAATTTGTGGACTATTTAACTTTCCTACAGACTAAATAATATTATTATTTATTATTATTATTATTATTATTATACGGGATGGATATAGCGCCAACAGTTTGTGCAGCACTTTACAACATGAGGGCAGACAGTACAGTTACAATACAAATCAATACAGGAAGGATCAGAGGCCCTGCTCATTACAGCTTCCAATTTAGAAGGGAGGGTCAATTGGAACAAAAGGTAATAACTGTGGAGGATGATCAGATGGAGAAAATGAAAATGCAGTTAGGTGTAGGTAGGGTAGGCTTCTCTGAAGAGAAGGTTTTTTTTTAGGGATCATCTAAAAGCTAATAGAGTAGGAGATTGGGGTATAGAGTTCTATAGGATTGGAGACGCTCTGGAAAAGTCCTAGAGGCGAGCATGGGAGGAGGTGACGAGGGAGCTATAAAGCAGGAGGTCTTTAGAATAATGCCCCGTACACACGGTCGGACATTCCGACCACAAAATCTGTCTGATTTTTTCCAACGGATTTTGTCCGAAACTTGTGTTGCACACACACGACAAAGTTGTCGGAAAATCCGATCGTTCCGAACGAGGTGACGTAGAAAACGTACGATGGGACTACGTAGAGGCCAGTAGCCAATAGCTTTCGTCTCCAAATTTCTTCTGAGCATGCGTGGCACTTTGTGCGTCGGAATTCTCTACACACGATCGGAAAAAGTCAGATCGGATTTTGTTGTCGGAAAATTTTAGATCCTGCTCTCAAATTTTTGAAGAGCAGGTGGGGGAAAAACCCGCTAGAGCCCACACACGATCGGATTTTCCGACAACATAACATAACATAACACTGATTTGGGTTATTTTCATCAAATAAATGTAACAGAATACATTTTGGGCTAAATTTATGAAGAACAATTATTTAATTACAAAATTTTATAACAAAATTGAAGAAAAACATGTTTTTTTTTTCTTTTGTTTTTTCTAAATCTTCAGTCTTTTTCTGTTTATTTAGCAAAAAAATAAAAAACCCAGTGGTGATTAAATACTACCAAATGAAAGCTCTATTTGTGTGAAAAAAATGATAACATTTTAGTTTGGGTACAGTGTTGCATGACCGCGCAATTGTCATTCAAAGCTGAAAATTTGCCTGGGCGGGGAAGGGGTAAACGTGACCAGTATGGAAGTGGTTAATGTTATTTATACTATCACGGCAGAAGTAGCAGCATTATTTCAATCTTGTCAGCGTTATTTAACAAGCTTCACAAAAGAAAAAAAAATCAACATAAATGAATGTCTACATTCACGCTGGAATAAGAGAATTTAAATGATTATATTTCAGATTGCAAATGTAATAGAAGAGAAAGACTGCCAAACAACAAACCGATCTCTTACAGCTACAGAGAATATTTGCATCTGCATTGTATTTGTTAAAAAGCTCAATAGTATTAAAGGTGTTGTAATCGTGTTTTGTACTTACGGTTGTGCGTAGGCTCCAGCCAGAAGGGCCAGCAGGAGGAGGCACACAGCTCTGCACCCCATCATCACTAGATGTGTAATGCCTGCTGGACAGTTGCTTTTATACTGGCCAAGGGGTGGACAGAGCCCAGGGCAGAGATTCAGACAGCAGGAGGAGTTCCAGGCATTTCCAAAGTCTGTAATTTCCAGTAAAGGCTGAACTCATTTCACAATAGGTACACAGGGATTGTGTGTTCTTCAGAACTAACTGATAGGCATTGACACATTTAGGATTCCACCTTTGTCCTGAACCATTACAGAAACACACATTGAGCTTCTCAAAAACCCCAAAGTAGCAAAGGTTACCATTGTCCTTTTTGTTGAGGTTGCAAGCAAAGATAATCAGGTTTAAAGCTGAAGTTGAGCTATGACAACTTTCAAATAGTTACATCGATCGAGCTTGCAGCAATGAATGCATGAAAATATTTTTGAAATGTTGGCAACTATTCAAATATAATGTTACATCGATTCGAGTCATTCCCACACATGCTCATGTACATCGATCGAGCTTGCAGCAATGAATGCATGCATTTGCCTTACTTGTGGGACCTCTGTGAAAGCTGGAAATCACTAAAGTAGGCACTAAATCACTAAAGTGATGGCCACTAACTTCCGGGTCCCGTGTCAAGCAGCTGCCCTGCTTACTGAACACAGGAGGTTACCTAGTTGGCATGGGCCCCATTTAGGCTGCTTTCACACTGGGGCGGTTTGCAGGCGTTATTGCGCTAAGAATAGCGCCTGCAAACCGACCCGAAACAGTACCCGACCCGTAACAGACCCGAAACCGACCCGAAACAGCTGTTGCTGTTCCTTCAGTGTGAATCGGTGCGCTTGCAGGATGCTCAAAAATGTCCTGCAAGCCGCATCTTTGGCTCACTATAGGAGCGGTATATTTACCGCTCCTATAGCGCCCGGTCCCATTGAAAACAATGGGGGAGCGCGCCGAACCCGCCCGCAAAACGCCGCTGCAGCGGTGGTTTGCGGGCGGTATTGACCCTTTTTTCGGCCGCTCGCTGGGGGTAAAACCACCCCGCTAGCGGCCGAAATGCGCCGCTAAAACGCCGGTAAAGCGGTGCTAAATATAGCGCCGCTTTACCGCCAGCGCCCCCACCGCTCCAGTGTGAAAGCAGCCTTAGAGAAGGCTAAGGCCCCATGCACACGAGACGCATATCAAACTCTGCTGAATGCATGTTTTAAAAAGCAGACATCTGCGTTTAACTAGCTGAGATCCGCGCTATAGCCAAATGACGGCTACAGCGCGGATCTGTTGTGCCGGGAGCACGTCATATGACGTCCTCCCCTTCTGTGGCATGCGTGCGCCGCCGGGAGCGCGCGCGCGCTCTCGCCGTGTCACTGGGCACCCGATGCGCGTGCCCAGCGGCCGCGATGTCCGCTGGGCACCCGCGATTGCCCGGTAACACAGCGGGACCGTGGATCTGTGTGTGTAAACACACAGATCAACGGTCCTGTCAGAGGAGAGGAGCCGATGGTGTTCTCTGTACAGAGAAACACCGATCGGTCTCCTCCCCTTGTGAGTCCCCTCCCCCCACAGTAAGAAACACTCCCAGGGAACATAATTAACCCCTCCCCGCCCCCTAGAGGTTAACCCCTTCACTGCCAGTCATTTATACAGCAATCAATGCATTTAAATAGCATTGATTGCTGTATAAATGACAATGGTGCCAAAAATGTGTCAAAAATGTCCGATGTGTCCGCCATAATGTCGCAGTCACAATAAAAATCGCTGATCACCGCCATTACTAGTAAAAAAAAAAAATATTCATAAAAATGCTATAAAACTATACCCTATTTTGTAAACGCTATAACTTTTGCGCAAACTAATCAATAATCGCTAATTGCGACTTTTTTTTTTTACCAAAAATATGTAGAAGAATACGTATCGGCCTAAACTGAGGAAAAAAAAATGTTTTTTTATATATTTTTTGGGGATATTTAGTATAGCAAAAAGTAAAAAATATTTTTTTTTTTTTAATTTGTCGCTCTTCTTTTGTTTATTGCGCAAAAAAAAAAAAAACGCAGAGGTGATCAAATACCACCAAAAGAAAGCTCCATTTGTGGGGAAAAAATGATAACAATTTCATTTGGGTACAGTGTCGTATGACCGCGCAATTGTCATTCCAAGTGCGTCAGCGCCAAAAGCTGAAAATTGGTCTGGTCACGAGGGGGGTTTAAGTGCAAAGTAATCAGGTGGTTAAAAACTTGCATTTTGCCACGTTTTAATGCTGCGTTTAGACGCGTTTGTGTCTATAAGCGTTTGTAAAGATAACATCATATAGACCCTCCCCAAGCTCAGAAAGCATGTATTATTAACTATTTCTGCCATTTTGATCAGAGTGAGCAGCAGCAGCAGAGAGAGCAGTTGTACACTTGCATTTGCCTCTCTTTCTGTGTTTTTATTTTTTTTTGGAAATTGATCCCATATTGAATATATGTCAGGAAATGCTCCTGATGTTGCTCTTGATGAGGCAGCAACGTCGTCGCAAATTGCGTGAGAGGTCCAGAGTCAGAGCTTGTCGATATTGGACCCATCCGTTGATGGCACAGCGAATGTCCGTTGGATATTTCACAAACATGTATGCATTTCACAAACATGTATGCATTAGTGAGTATATACGCTTTATGAACTATCTAAACTAATTACGACATTTTAAACCAATATTTCTAGTATTTTTTATGGTTTACCATCATATTTCTGAGTTTTCTGGTCCAAAAAATTGGGTTCCTTTAAAAAGGCTTATAAACGCAAACACGGCTAAACGCGGGTGCTGCGTTTAGCCGCGTTTTGCGTCTGAAACGTGGAAAAGCAAAGTGTCTGAACGCATTTTTTTGCTTCTGGAAAAACTAGGTTAAACGCAACTGCATAAAAATGGGAAAAAACGAGACTGTGTGCATGGACACATAGGATAACATTGCATGCGTTCAGGGGCAGTTGAAAAAAGTGTCCAACTGCCTCTGAACGCGCTTTTAACAGCGTCTCGTGTGCATGGGGCCTTAGTATTTTCTCAGTAGATGCAAAGTGTTTTCCTATTTTTTCTCCATTTTGTCTGATCAGAGAACACTTTGCATTCATTGAGAAACTACGAAGTGTCCCCTGAGGGCCAGTTCACACAATGCCTGCATTCCGCATGCACTTCTGCAGTGCTTTTTTATGCGTTTTTGATGTGCTCTTGTGCGTTTTTGCCCCCTTTTTTTTCATCTCAGTTCAGGACATATGCATTGAGTTTTTGACATGTTTTGCCATGTTCCAGATGTGTTCCATACAGACGAAATGCAGCATATTCTACTTTTGTTGACTGCATTGGAATTATCTGCACTGGTTTGGACTAGGGCCATTGGAATACATGAAAAACACTGTTCATGCGTTTTTCATGCAGATTAAAAATGCACTGGACTTCGACACGTATGAACCAGCCCTAAGAGGCTTGGAGGAGCTCAACTATGAGGAATGATTAGAGGAACTGAATTTATTCTCTCTTGAGAAGAGGAGATTAAGTGGGGATATTATCAACGTGTACAAATACATAAGGGGTCCATATGGTGAACTTGGAGTTATTCACCAGTTATTTCATCTCCAAATACAGAAAGGTTTCTTCAAAGTAAGAGCTGTGAAAATTTGGAATAGACTCCCTCCAGAGGTGGTTCTGGCCAGCTCGGTAGATTGCTTTAAAAAAAAGGCCTGGATTCTTTCCTAGGTGTACATAATATAATGGGGTACTAACATTTATAGGTAAAGTTGATCCAGGGAATATCCGATCACCTCTTGGGGATCAGGAAAGATCTTTTCCCCTGCTGTAGCAAATTGGAGCATGCTTTGCTGGGGTTTTTCACCTTCCTCTGAATCAACTGTGGGTATAGGATTGAGTATATGGGATTGTATGTTTTTTTTTTTGGTTGAACTAGATGGACTTGCGTCTTTTTTCAACCTGACTAACTATGTAACCATGTAAGTGGTGCCCATGCCAAGTGAATGACCCCCTATGTTTACAATGCAGCAGGGCAGCTATTCTCATGGGACTTGTGTGCCCACTACAGTGATTTCCAGCTTCCACAGGGATCCTACAGGTATGGCACATAAATATTTATATTGGTAGGCTGGGGCTATCTAGGGTTGTCGAAATTGGGGCGTGGTCTGATATGGCTATGTCATGGATGGCTGCTCGGGAGATCATTGGGACGAGGCTGTCAGTACAGAAGAGGTAGTCGATTCTGGTGAAGACGTTGTGTGGATTAGAGTAAAAAGTGATTTCCCTGTCCGCTGGGTGTAAGCCCCCGTACACACGGTCCGATATTCCGACCACAAAATCCGATGGAAAAAGCCCGATGGAGCCCACACACGGGCGGATTTTCCCGACAACATGGAAAGATTATATAGTGGATGCGAAGTGCGTAAGATCTGAAGTTTTGGGTACTTCTTAAGGATGTTTGGGTGCAGATCTGTCATCTGTCGGGTGTAGAGTGGTGTTGAAGTCCCCCCTAACTATATGCGGGATGTGCGGGTTGCGTAGTAGCCAAGTGGAGATCTCACCAAATAACTTTTTACCAGGACTATTGGGGGCATGTATGTTGGATATCACTAGATCTCTGTTTCCTAAGTGAATATGTGTTGAGAGGAAGCGACCCTGACTGTCGGTGTCTACGGACATGACTTCACAGTTTTAAGTCTCTTAAGATGACAAAGATTTTTAAGTCTCTTGATGGGGGACGTAAGCCCTTTCACGTTCCAAGAGGTGATTTTCATGGGGGGGGGGGGATCATTTGGGGGATTTGGTCTGGTATTATGATTGTATCGGGATTTTACCTGAAGAGAGGAGCTGTTACTTTAATGTGGAGCGAGGTGGTATTCATATGGTAAGTAGGTGGTGCCTGAGTGTCTGGTGTTGGACGGGTGGTATAGAGTAGAGGTGAGTGAAGTGGGGAGGGATTTGGAGGGGTGAAAACATTAAATAAACATACTACTAAATATTGAAAGAACTTTTTTCCGCATGGATTCACTGTGTAGGTCAGCTCCCAATACTGACCCAAGTGTTGCAGCGGATGCATGCCCATAACTTAAAGATATCATGCGCAGCAAGCTCTGGTTGTCTATGAAGGAGGGAGAGGGCTGTATGCAGTAAGCCCATAGGGGGTAATTCAGAGCAATGGAGATGGAGTAAGGTTAGAGACAACAAAACAGTACATAATATCAAGGCTTGCTAGTTAGTTGGAGGCTAAAACAGAGAAGAATGTAAGTGTAGGTGTAGACCAACCTGGGATAACCTTTAAGGAAGCATAGAAGCGCCCAATGGTGATGACAGCGGGTTATGCGTCTACCATATCAACGAGGGGTAGAGCGATGGTCAGGTCCAGAGAATCTGAAACGCTTTGGAGAGTCTTTCCGCTGGCTTCTTTGGTCCAGAGGGCGATTAGTTGGGGTAGCCCTGGATGAGGGATTGGAGTGCGAGTCAGCATGACATGTACGCAGGAAGGCTTCCGCTTCAGAAGGATCTTGGAAGGAGAGCTGGTCATTGTTGGGGGCCTTGAGGCGGAGAACTGCAGAGAAAAGCTAAAGTGAATTTCACTTGTTGCTGGTGGAGTTCCGTGCATATGTGTAGGAAAGCTTTCCTTTTTTGGAGACTTCGATGGAGTAGAAGATCAGGACTTTGATTCCGTCTATTTGGAGGGATCTGGACTGCCTGAACTTTTTCAGGATGATGGCCTTGTTCGAGTAATTTTAGTATTTGGTGATGATCGGGCTGGGAGTCTTGCGGTCTGTGGCAAAAGCTCCCATGCGGTGGGCACATTCTACTGTGCAGGGGCCTGGAAGGCCTAAAGCTTTTGGGATGCATCTGGCACAGAATTCGGTGAGGGCTGAAGATTGTAGGGATTTTGGGATGCCCACAAATTGCAAATTACTCCTTCTGGATCTATTTTCCAAATTGTCCAGTTTTTGAAGTATATACTGGTTTGTTTTGGCATGTGCCTGCTCTGTGGCTTGTGCCTGGTATAATTCTTCCTCCATATTTGAGTGGCGGTGTTCCACCTCATTTAGTCTGGTGGCGTGTTCCCCCAGTTGCGACTTTATCTGCTTCATCCCTGCATTCACTGCCTTCTCCACTGAGGCAGGTATCATGGGTGTCATAAGTGCTGCCACAGCCTAAGCTATGCGCTCTGTGCTGTTGTCTCCTTTGTGCGAGGAGGCGCAGGCATGTTGTGAGGAGGGGGAGGCTGAGTAGCCGCTTACCTCCATGTCCGGCGTGTCCGCAGTGTGATCTGACAAGGCCGAGACCGGGGCCTTGATTTTGAGGCTGGGCCGTCTGTGTTTGCGGGCCATTTTTCTCCACGAAACAGTCTATGGGTGTGCGGGGGGGGTCACCCGAGGAGGCTGTGGAGGGTCAGGCTGGTGTTATATGCCGATTTGAGGGTTGTGCTGCGGGAGCTGAGGAGAGAGGCAGCTACTCCATGCGGCACTGGAACCGGATGTCTTTAGTGTTTTTTTTTAAAGGATTAGCATCCCTCAAAAAAAAATTATACTTTACCGTTTGGTAGATGCTGAAGAATTAAATGATGAAGGATTATCTAACCCTACTGGTGAGATCGCTGCGCTTAGTCCCCAGGTCTAATCAAAAACACAGAAACACCAGCGCTTAACAGTAAAGTCATGTGTAGCAATTAGAGCTAGGGGAATAAAAGTCAATGGAGAGTGGTGTAAACCCAGCGCAACTGGAAACAAACCGTAACTGGTAGCTACGGATCAACCAATATAAAACAGAAAATCCAGCGCACAACAGTCCTCAATAGATAATCAGTCTTTAGATAATGAATAATTTTATTCTCATTTGTAGCTTATTAAAAACAGTCCAATTCAAGCACACTGAAAAAAATATATGTAGCGGTCACACTTTACTAAGTGTGCACTATCAGTGCAAATTTTGTTTTTCTCAGAACTGTAATGGAGTTATGGGGGTTAATTGTACATGATTTACTTTGGCATAAGTCTGGCTGGGCTGTACTAAGGTTCTGCCTGGTCATGGGTGCAGTGAGGCACCCATGACAGGCTGAGAACCAGGCCTGGTTGGACGTCTTAGGTACCAATCTTTCCCGGAGCCAATCAGTGGGCGCGTTTGGCCCTGCTGCGTAGTCTGGGAAGGGGTATTTAAGGTGCTGAAGTCACGTGTTCGGGGTTTGGCTGCTGCTTTGATTCCTGGTTCTGGTCCAGGGCAGCCCCGCGAGGCATCCCGGTGTGCTCTCAGTATTAAAGGGACATGGCAACTCATACAAATGACCAGGGGAGGACTCCTCGGAGGAGGGCCAACAAGCTGGCTGCTCCGTAAGAGCCTGGGAGATGAGTTGTATGGACACTAAATAATCCACACTTCACACACTATCGCCAAGAAGGCTGAGAGATCCAGGTACTGTGAGAAAGGTTCCTACTCAGCTTCAGTTACAAGTTAGTCTGTGGCAGAGACTTTGCAAAGTTTCCGGATCACATGTTGGATACTAGATCTCTGGCTAGAGGTTTATCCGGCAGTGAAGCACCCAGCTGCGAGTGGCTACTCTCTGGGTTAATTAGAGACATTCAGTGGCTGTCAGCAGTTCAAAGTGCCTGAGTTTTATCACCCGTACCCTCTATTCCCATCAGAGACTGTGCTATGTTGGATGTTACCACTGCAAAATAAAAACCTTGAAAAGGACTTTTATGTGTCAGCATCTGAAGTCACTGAGTATTAACCCTGGGAACCCCTAGACAACAACCGACAAGCCACGAGGAGGTAACTGGTAAGCCCAGAAAGTCAAGGCCGCCCCTCTGGGTTATGGCCGCTACATATATATAAAGAAAAAGCTTCTCCTTTATTTTTGCTTCCTGTGGTAACAGCACAGACGAACTGTGTTACAACTTAGCTCCTCGTTGCACAGTGGATTGGAAGTGACCATATAAGCTTTTTCTTTATATATATTTTTTTCAGTGTGCTTGAATTGGACTGTTTTTAATCAGTTGCAATGAGAATAAAATTATTCATTATCTATTCATTATCTATTGCGGACTGTTGTTACAACCCAATTGGGTGGACAGGGATAGAAGCAGGGGATTATAGCGGTACTGAATAAGGAATAGAATACTCGTGACTTTTTTTTAAAAAAGTTTTTCAAACAATTTATTAGAAAATTCTTAATACAGACATGCAATGAAGAAAAAGGTACATGAAAAAATGAAATGAATTTAATCCATCAGTCGCAATGGGGTCCACTAGGAAGTGGGAAAGGGGGCCCCATAAGTGACCGAGGGATCATACAAGTGAAAAATTATATAAATTAATAAGTGGATTAAAAAGGTCTATACTACTGTATAGATCATGGGTACATTTGAAGTTGGAGGATGGAGTTGACCGACATGTTTCACCAGACTATGGCTTCTTCAGGGTCACTTGTATCAATTTGTACCCGCAATTGAGTCTAATGAAATGCAGAAAAAGCAAAATAAATTATCATGAAAAAAGAAGAAGAAAACGCATATATGGATCAGATTGTCGCTCATCATACATGTCAATTTAAGGCTGAGTGCATGCCCCCACATATCCCACACCAGTCGAGTCCCTCCCAAATCCTGGCCAGGCACGGCAATACGTACCGCAACACCAAATGACAACACCACGCAAGTAATCCCAGTAAAGTCATGTGCATAGAACCATTGCAGGGGACTGTCGAGGGCCTATAGAGAGCCTGGTGAAAAAATGGAGGTAGCGTAAATAAAGAGACAAAAATGGGTATCAAACTATGTTGATTTCCATGCATGGCTAGCATAGCCTATAATGTACCAAGCTTACCTATATAAAAAGTTTATTAGAGACAAGGGGGGGAGCGCCAGGTAAAGGGATGAAGCTGAGGTAAATGAACAAATGTAGCTATGGGTCTCTGTGGGAGGAGGAAAAAGAGGTATTAATGCTAGTTTGGATATAGGTCCAACGTAATGGACCAGCTATCTAAAATACAAGAGAGAAGGGTAAAACTTACCACAGGTCCAATTTAAGCATTGTTTGAATTTATGCAGGAAAAAGCCCAATAAGGGCTAGATAACATCCAAAAAGTTGGTGAAAAAAAGGGGGAGCCCGTCCCAAGGTGATAAGTACCCGTAGCTAAAAGATATCAGGAAAAGAAAGATTAAAAATGAAAAAGCTAGTTCAAAGGGATCAATTTGAAAGAATGGAAAAAGAGAGAAATCATTAAACAAACCTGCTTCAACAACAATCAGAGTATACTGGTGCTCCAATGTCCAACACCATTAGGGTGTGGATTAGCAGGCTATATAGGTCCTACCACACCTAATCAGGATGAACCGTGATTAGGCGGCGGGCAAAAACGCCTCCCGCGCATGCGCAGAAGCGCGTGCGCATTTGCCTACAACTCCCATAATGCTAGTGGGACGGTGGATGCGCGCGCACCTCATTGCGCACGTCATACACAAACAGGCAGTCACACTCCACCCTGTGGGCAGTAAGAGTACTGCAGATGGATAACAGCAGCAGAAAAGAAAACCTGATGCGCTGAAAGCAAAGAGAAACCGGGAGAATCCTGGTTTTCTACAATGGAGAGGAAATGGATAGTGGGCTGGCTGATCCCAAGATGGCAGTAGCATGGAGGAGCAGAGGCATTGGAGGCAGAACGGGCTGCCAGTATATATGAATATAGGCAGCCCTGGGGTGCCCAAACAGATCGCCAGCAAGGGGGTGCAGACATGGCTAGATGTGTACACTGAGAAAATACGTGGAAGCTGACAGCATCACCGCAAAAACCGCCACACCAAGGCCAAGACATGGGACAAAAAAAGGGGGGACAAGAATGTGTAGAGAGGAGGGCAGAGGGACCCGGGACCCCAAAATGCCCACTATTGATGGGATCCCAATTATAGTGACATGCAGAGGAGCGGCATCCGTCCATAGGTAGGTACTGAAAAGTAAGGTATACAGAGTACAATTAATAGACAGCAGTTAATGATACATGTAAATTTCAAACCAAGAAGAATACAAAGTAGATACCAATATAACCGGTGGCAATGACCAGATGGTCAGAACCAAATGTATGGTAAGACAAATAATTAACATACAGGTAGAGAGGCACAATTTTGACTTTAATAGTTAAGAAATAAAATGTAATAATAAACACATAAATGAGGACTGTATAGGTGCCCAATTTCCCCCACAGGGTCCAACACACCTATGGTTGTGGGCCAAAAGTAGCGACACATGAAGGGCCCTAAAGTGGAAGGGAAGTATTACATATATACGTTTAAGTTTAATCCAAAACCAATTGCATTAGTGTGAAACACATATTAGAGAAGGTAAAAAAGACCATCCAATGCGGTTATAGCACAAGGCTTATCTAAAGGAATGATTTGAAACTAATGTATTCATTCAAGCCCGGAAATTGAACAGCATTGAGATTATGTATCCATCTAGTCTCAAGCTGTAGGAGCTTTTCATCAATACCACCACCCCTAATATGTGTCTCGACATGTTCTAATGCCGAGAAGCATATATGTTGGGGGTCAAAGTTATGTACTTGGCCAAGATGCCTATTAATGGCTGTAGTAGTGGTACGTTTGAGAGTGGGTTTAATATGGTCACGAATGCGTACTTGAAAGGGTCGTTTGGTTTTGCCAATATAGAAACAGCCACATGTACACGTGGCAAGGTATACAATGCCTATAGTTCTACAGTTTACATGATGTGCAATTTGATGAAAGGAACCATTGGGTAACTGGGTAGTTTTGGAATTTGCTATAAATTGGCATATATCGCATGATCCACAAGGATATGTTCCATTTTCGCGACGTATCTGAGTCGCTAATGGAGCATGATGACTTCTCGTGAGACGGTCACGGAGTGAGGGACATCTTCTGTAGGTGATATCGGGGCGTGAGCCAATAAATTTACTAACCGTAGGGTCCGCTAAGAGTAGAGGCCAAAAATTGTTCACTATTTGGCGTGTATGAGCGTGCATAGAGGAATAGCGGGTTATAAGTCTAACTGGTTGGGTATCATTTGAATTTTTGGTACTGTAGATTAGTTTACTTCTATCCAAGTTTTTGACTTTATTAAAAGATCGTTTTAATAATGCATGGCTGTAGCCTCTGTTAATTAATCTATGATAGAGTTCCTTAGATGCTTTAAGGAAGTCAACGTCTGAAGTGCAGTTACGTCTAATCCTTAAATATTGACTATATGGAATACTGTTGAGTAAAGATTGAGGGTGAGCACTTTGAGCATGTAAAATAGTGTTACCTGCGGTAGGTTTTCTATATAGGGATGTACTGATTACGCCAGTTTTATTGATGTTGATAGTTAGGTCAAGAAAATTGACAGATTGCTGACTAAATTCCATGGTAAATTTTAAATTGAAGTCATTGGAGCCCAAGGATTCAAAGAATTGTTCAAGATCATGTTGTGATCCTGACCACAGTAGGATTCTATCGATGTATCTAAACCAATGCAAAATCATAGATTTATGTCCTGAACCTAAATTAGAAAACAAATGTCTTTCCCACCCCCCCAGGTACAGGTTGGCATATGAGGGCGCACATCTGGTCCCCATAGCCACACCCTGCACCTGGAGGAAGTGGGAACTACCAAACATAAAATGGTTCTTTGTAAGGATGAATTTTAAAAGGTCAAGAACAAAATTGGCATAGTTGTCAAATTGAGGGCCACGTTCAAGGAGAAGACCACGAATGACTTCTATGCCCTTGAGGTGGGGAATACAGTTATATAAACATTCTACGTCCAAAGTTACCAAATAAACATTGGGGGGCACAATCATATTTTGCAGTATTTTCAAAAGATGAATAGTATCTTTAACATAGGAAGGCAACGCATGGACATGAGGTGCAAGATATTTGTCTACAAGGGTGCTGGCATTTTCCGTTAGGCAATGACAGCCAGAAACTATAGGACGACCAGGGGGATTTGTTACAGATTTGTGGATTTTGGGTAAGGCATAGAAGGTTGGTATTGTGGGTTCATTAATTTTCAAAAAGTTCCAAGTATTAAGATCAATAATAGCAGCTTGATATGCATGAAATATAAGTTGATCAAATTGATGAGAAAAATTCTTAATTACTGATACTGCTATAGGGCGATACCATTCGCGATTGTCAAGAATGTTATAGCACATTTTTTCATAAGCTTTAGTATCCATTACTACGATATTTCCACCCTTGTCTGCTGGTTTGATAACCAGATCTGGATGGGTTTGAAGAGATTTCAATGCTTGTGAGCTTGTTTGAGTTAGATTAGAATGACCTGAAGAGATATATTCAAGGTTTTTGATTGCCAGACAAGTTTGTTGTACAAAGGCAGAGATGTTGGGATTAGTAGATAACACAGGGAAATTCTTGGATTTGGGTTTGAAAGTAGTTGGGGGGGGGGGAAAGGAGACACCGAGGGCGACGACCGCCGACTCGTCGGCTTCGTCGGCATCGATGGCTCCCTCCTCCCAAAGAGACATGAGTTCGTCAATAGCCTGCATTTCTTCAAATGTAGGTGCTTGATTAGAGGAGCTAGAGATAGTGTCAGTAGATTTCGCAGGGGGTTTGTCATATAAAACTTTATAAATAAGTTTACGAGCGAATAAGTGGATGTCCTTAATAAACTCAAATTTGTCAAAATTTGATGATGGACAAAAGGTTAAACCTAATTGCAGGATTTTCTCCTGTTCATTAGTGAGCGAAATGGAAGATAAGTTTACAATGTCTGAACTTTGGGGTTGTGCAGGTGGTGCTGGTGAGGTTATTAAGTGAGGTTGGGTGAACTGTCTGCAGTTAGGGCTAAAAAAATAGGTGCTATTTTCGGGTCCATTGAGGAGCCATTGTGGGGAATGAATGAATGAATGAATGAATAACTTGTATAGCGCTACAATGCGAACTGAATCGCCTCAAGGCGCTGTATTGGCATTTGGTTGTCGAGCTTCTAGAAGAGGTGGGTCTTGAGTTTCCTCCTGAAGGCCTGATGGTTTTCTTCCATGCGAATGTCGGTTGGTAGAGCGTTCCATAGCCGTGGACCTTGGACAGCGAATCTCCGTTCCCCCTTTGATTTGTAGCGGGATTTAGGAATGAGGAGAAGATTTTGATTAGCCGATCGAAGACTGCGATTCGGTGTGTAGTGTTTTATTTTCTCGCGAAGGTATTGCGGGGCGTTTCCATGTGCGCATTTGTGGGTGAGGCAGAGGGTCTTGAATGCGACCCGACTCCTTACATTTAGCCAATGTAGGTTCCTCAGGGAAGGGGAGATGGATTCCCAGGGTTTTTTTCCTGTTATCAGCCTTGCCGCTGTGTTTTGGATAAGTTGTAAGCGCGCAAGTTGATATTGGGGTAATCCTATGTAAAGGGAGTTAGCATAGTCGAGTCGAGAATTGATGATCGTTCCAACTACCACTGCTTTGTCCTCTTTTGGAATGAAGGGGAGGAGACTGCGTAGCAGGCGGAGCAGATGGTGAGAACCACTGACCACTGCTCCTATTTGGGCATCCATTGACATTTCTGAGTCAAAAATGACTCAGAGACTCTTAGCCTTGGTCCTTGGGGCGATGGTCTGTCCAAAGATGGTAGGAGGTGTCCAAGGGATCTTGGTCCGGGGGTTATGATTTGCATGTAGAATAAGAAGTTCTGTTTTTGATTCATTAAGTTTGAGGGAGCTAGTAGTCATCCAGTCGTCTATCATAGTGAGGCATTTTCCTAATTGCTGATGATGGTCTTTTTGTCCGGTGATACGAAAATATAATTGAGTGTCGTCGGCATATGAGTGGAAGCAGAGGTCTGATCTTCTGATGATTTTGAGGAGTGGGCGAATGTAGATGTTGAAGAGCACTGGTGACAAGGGTGATCCTTGAGGGACTCCACAGGAGATTGCCCGGGTTTCAGAGGTGAAACCTCCTAGTTTCACTGTCTGAGAGCGATTTCCTAGGAAGGATGCGAACCATTGCAGATCTGAGCCAGTGGCTCCTGCTACTTCTGTGAGGCGGATGAGTAGAGTATTGTGGTCCACAGTATCAAACGCTGCACTGAGGTCCAATAGTACCAGGAGACATGAATCTCCGTCATCTGCTGTTTCGAGGGCGTCGTCCCATATCTTCAGGAGTGCGGTTTCTGTCCCATGGCCTGGGCGGAATCCTGATTGTAACGGGTCCAGGAGTGTGTGTGTGTCCAGGTGGCGTTGTATCTGTTGTACTACCGCTTTCTCCATAATCTTGGAGATGTTGTTCAAGCTTGTAATTGGTCTGCGATGGTTGGGGTCCCGTGGGTCGAGGTTGGGTTTCTTTAGCAGGGGTTTGATGATGCCTTGTTTGAGGGCGCCTGGAACAATCCCTTCTTTGAATGATTGATTTATGAGGTGCGTTATGGTGGGAGCCAGGATGTCGGAGCATTCTTTCAGGAGTTTTGTGGGGATGATGTCAATGGAGGATGTGCTGTCTCTGAGATTTTTGATGATGTTTTTAGTAGTATCCGTGGTAATTGGGATCAGAGAAAACTTTGGTGGTTGTGGGATGTTTGTGTCAATATCGACTTTTTGCTCTGATTGACTGTCGTCGGATGTCTTTTTCTGACCAATTGTTTTCCTGATGGGGAAACATAGAAGGTAATATTGGTTCACTACCACGTCTGATAGTTGGTGAGGGAATGGGAACAGAAGTGGTGGAAAGTAAATGTGAAGAGTGAACTGTGTGAGGTTGTGTGTTAGAAATATTAGGTAGTGTCTGTAAAACAGGAGTAGATATTTTAATGTGTTTGGATCGTGTTGTGGATAAGGAGGCCTGGGATGTAGGTATGGGGGTGCGAGCATGAGGATCAGGAATGGAGGATCTATCTCCCTTTCGTTTTTTAAGGATACGGTCTTGTGATAAATCTTGGTAAATGGTAGATGTGCTGGAAGAAAAAGAGGTAAATGGAGTGTTGGGTGGTTCATTAGTATTCGGTTGTGTGGGAAGATTTTGTGATTTTGGTATAAATTTCCGGGTCATTGGGTCGTGCCATTTATATGCATAATTATTATCATAGGCAGATTTGTCTCTCTGATATTTATTTTCTTTCATATTGATAATGTCAGTGGTATAAGTTTCAAGATGAATACGTAGTGATTTATCTCTTTTTATAAATCTCGTAGATGAGACTAGGAGGGCATGATCATCATGCCAAGAACTAATGGCTGTGTCTAATAGGTCAAGTTCATGTTCGTATTGTTTACAAAGCATTGAAATCATACTAAAAGAACAAGATTGCAAATTGAATTCCCAAGAAGTTTTAAGGGTATCGTTGATTTTCTTAATATTTGGAAAGATCTGAATTCTTAGGCCCCAAGGGACTATCTGATTAGTACTGTACTTTTCAAAATAGGTTTTATGCCAATAGACACGAACCTTTTTTTCTAGCAGGCGTTGAAGTCTCATAAACGATTTGTCCAACTCGTCATCAGAAATATTAGCAGCATTCTGTGAAAATTGTATTTTTTCCATTAAACCCTTCCATGCGTCACCACAATAGTCCGCCATGGCGCGGTGGCCAATAGGGGGGGCGATCGGGCACCAACAGCCAGTAAATTTGAAAAAATATTTAGTTAGATAATAGCACAAAATAATATATATTTAGTTAATACAATACACCGATATGTGGAGCATTAATCTAAATAGAGGACAAAAAGTCACGAGTATGAGAGGTTTTGGTATAGAAAACTATAGAGTATATCCAGCCAGAAAAAAAGCGCATTAAAGCGCGGATAAAGAGTTAGGGCAGAGAGGCTTGGGATACTCAAATGAAAATGTACCTCATCCCGATTAAATGGCAATTGGGTGGACAGGGATAGAAGCAGGGGATTATAGCGGTACTGAATAAGGAATAGAATACTCGTGACTTTTTTTTAAAAAAGTTTTTCAAACAATTTATTAGAAAATTCTTAATATAGACATGCAATGAAGAAAAAGGTACATGAAAAAATGAAATGAATTTAATCCATCAGTCGCAATGGGGTCCACTAGGAAGTGGGAAAGGGGGCCCCATAAGTGACCGAGGGATCATACAAGTGAAAAATTATATAAATTAATAAGTGGATTAAAAAGGTCTATACTACTGTATAGATCATGGGTACATTTGAAGTTGGAGGATGGAGTTGACCGACATGTTTCGCCAGACTATGGCTTCTTCAGGGTCACTTGTATCAATTTGTACCCGCAATTGAGTCTAATGAAATGCAGAAAAAGCAAAATAAATTATCATGAAAAAAGAAGAAGAAAACGCCTATATGGATCAGATTGTCGCTCATCATACATGTCAATTTAAGGCTGAGTGCATGCCCCCACATATCCCACACCAGTCGAGTCCCTCCCAAATCCTGGCCAGGCACGGCAATACGTACCGCAACACCAAATGACAACACCACGCAAGTAATCCCAGTAAAGTCATGTGCATAGAACCATTGCAGGGGACTGTCGAGGGCCTATAGAGAACCTGGTGAAAAAATGGAGGTAGCGTAAATAAAGAGACAAAAATGGGTATCAAACTATGTTGATTTCCATGCATGGCTAGCATAGCCTATAATGTACCAAGCTTACCTATATAAAAAGTTTATTAGAGACAAGGGGGGGAGCGCCAGGTAAAGGGATGAAGCTGAGGTAAATGAACAAATGTAGCTATGGGTCTCTGTGGGAGGAGGAAAAAGAGGTATTAATGCTAGTTTGGATATAGGTCCAACGTAATGGACCAGCTATCTAAAATACAAGAGAGAAGGGTAAAACTTACCACAGGTCCAATTTAAGCATTGTTTGAATTTATGCAGGAAAAAGCCCAATAAGGGCTAGATAACATCCAAAAAGTTGGTGAAAAAAAGGGGGAGCCCGTCCCAAGGTGATAAGTACCCGTAGCTAAAAGATATCAGGAAAAGAAAGATTAAAAATGAAAAAGCTAGTTCAAAGGGATCAATTTGAAAGAATGGAAAAAGAGAGAAATCATTAAACAGACCTGCTTCAACAACAATCAGAGTATACTGGCGCTCCAATGTCCAACACCATTAGGGTGTGGATTAGCAGGCTATATAGGTCCTACCACACCTAATCAGGATGAACCGTGATTAGGCGGCGGGCAAAAACGCCTCCCGCGCATGCGCAGAAGCGCGTGCGCATTTGCCTACAACTCCCATAATGCTAGTGGGACGGTGGATGCGCGCGCACCTCATTGCGCACGTCATACACAAACAGGCAGTCACACTCCACCCTGTGGGCAGTAAGAGTACTGCAGATGGATAGCAGCAGCAGAAAAGAAAACCTGATGCGCTGAAAGCAAAGAGATACCGGGAGAATCCTGGTTTTCTACAATGGAGAGGAAATGGATAGTGGGCTGGCTGATCCCAAGATGGCAGTAGCATGGAGGAGCAGAGGCATTGGAGGCAGAACGGGCTGCCAGTATATATGAATATAGGCAGCCCTGGGGTGCCCAAACAGATCGCCAGCAAGGGGGTGCAGACGGGTGCATGGCGGACTATTGTGGTGACGCATGGAAGGGTTTAATGGAAAAAATACAATTTTCACAGAATGCTGCTAATATTTCTGATGACGAGTTGGACAAATCGTTTATGAGACTTCAACGCCTGCTAGAAAAAAAGGTTCGTGTCTATTGGCATAAAACCTATTTTGAAAAGTACAGTACTAATCAGATAGTCCCTTGGGGCCTAAGAATTCAGATCTTTCCAAATATTAAGAAAATCAATGATACCCTTAAAACTTCTTGGGAATTCAATTTGCAATCTTGTTCTTTTAGTATGATTTCAATGCTTTGTAAACAATACGAACATGAACTTGACCTATTAGACACAGCCATTAGTTCTTGGCATGATGATCATGCCCTCCTAGTCTCATCTACGAGATTTATAAAAAGAGATAAATCACTACATATTCATCTTGAAACTTATACCACTGACATTATCAATATGAAAGAAAATAAATATCAGAGAGACAAATCTGCCTATGATAATAATTATGCATATAAATGGCACGACCCAATGACCCGGAAATTTATACCAAAATCACAAAATCTTCCCACACAACCGAATACTAATGAACCACCCAACACTCCATTTACCTCTTTTTCTTCCAGCACATCTACCATTTACCAAGATTTATCACAAGACCGTATCCTTAAAAAACGAAAGGGAGATAGATCCTCCATTCCTGATCCTCATGCTCGCACCCCCATACCTACATCCCAGGCCTCCTTATCCACAACACGATCCAAACACATTAAAATATCTACTCCTGTTTTACAGACACTACCTAATATTTCTAACACACAACCTCACACAGTTCACTCTTCAAATTTACCACTTCTGTTCCCATTCCCTCACCAACTATCAGACGTGGTAGTGAACCAATATTACCTTCTATGTTTCCCCATCAGGAAAACAATTGGTCAGAAAAAGACATCCGACGACAGTCAACCAGAGCAAAAAGTCGATATCGACACAAACATCCCACAACCACCAAAGTTTTCTCTGATCCCAATTACCACGGATACTACTAAAAACATCATCAAAAATCTCAGAGACAGCACATCCTCCATTGACATCATCCCCACAAAACTCCTGAAAGAATGCTCCGACATCCTGGCTCCCACCATAACGCACCTCATAAATCAATCGTTCAAAGAAGGGATTGTTCCAGGCGCCCTCAAACAAGGCATCATCAAACCCCTGCTAAAGAAACCCAACCTCGACCCACGGGACCCCAACCATCGCAGACCAATTACAAGCTTGAACAACATCTCCAAGATTATGGAGAAAGCGGTAGTACAACAGATACAACGCCACCTGGACACACACACACTCCTGGACCCGTTACAATCAGGATTCCGCCCAGGCCATGAGAATAAAGGGAGGATCCCCTATGGGTTGGACTTTAACGGCGTGGAATTTGTAACCCCAAATAAAGTTAAAAATTATTGAAAATAGAAAAAACGTTTATTACAAGAGATGCAGAACATCAAAAAAATATAAAGAATTTCACATATATAACAATATAAAAGACACCTGGAAACTGTTACAGCAAAACTTGGTACAGTACAAGCTAAAAATGTGTTTTATGTCAAGTTCTCACACTGACGCGTTTCGGATATAAATGCTTTACTCCTTCCTCAAAGGTGAGACTATAACATCATTCCTATTATGTATAGAAAAATATCAGATCAGGTGATATGTCAGAAATGCAAATCTTTATATAATGATTACATCTTGAATCCAAAAGATCCATACAATTGCAAATAAAGAATATAAAGAAAAAACTCACATTGAGAGTACACCAAGTAGGGGGACGTTCCAGTGCAATTTAAAAGAAACGGCTGGGAGGAGGAGCTTCTTCACTTTTATAGCCTCACTTCATTTGACGCTGGGACTCCATATTGCTTCACCCGGCGAGCATGCGCTGTTCGCCGGTGAAGCAGAGCGTGCCGGCGGGAGCTGTGGGCGTGCCCGGGTCACGCTGCGTAACCATCCATTGGTGCGCGGGACCCGGGTGCGCGCGCAGCACTCGGGGGGCCGGACCTAGAGAGACTCGTCAGTCTCCATACCCTGCAGTAATCAGCTATATTCGGTACAGCTGACTGCAGGGCTCGAGCCCATACTTATATACGCTGTCTGCCCCACTCAGAATCTGCAACAGTCAGACTGAGGAGGAGGCAAACAGCGTTCTGTCTACCTAAGGTAATCAATTTCCTTTATTTTGATTTTCTCTCCTTTTGCGCCCCCCCCCCCTCTTTGCACTATATTTAGTCCAGAGTTACTACTAATTATGGACCCCCTATTTGTATTTCTGCTCTTGCTACTTAGATAGAGTGGTATATGGGCCGTGCATTTGATTTCCCTCCATGCTCCATGTAAACCTTTTTTCATTGTGGCCATCACTCCCCCTTAGAAAACGGGAGATTTATCTGCCCCATGGATACATATTGTTACATGCAATACTAAAAATTATTTAATATTAGAACATAAGGACGCATTAATCTCTGTGGGGGGAGCATCTGCTTATCTATCCATTATATCAACGCCTTTTTGACAATCTCTTTTTAGAGTCATCGGTCGACACTCTCCAAATTTGGAGACATTTAAATCAGGGCGTAACAAGTTAAGAGCCACCAACAGGTACAAATTAGCGTCTCTATACGCCCTTTTTTTCATTTTTTTCATGCTTTCTAACATCATAAAGGTAATTACCTATTGATTTGATACATACATATATGTTTTATCTTGTAGGGTTCTCTCTTTACATTTTCCGACCCCAGTGTGCTCTACAGGCGCCCCCTCAGCGATCACTCTCCCCCCCTTGCGGGGACAGATGCATTCTACCCAGCCTTTGGAGCAACCATTGAGCTCCATGTAGCTGATTAGGCATCCGCACATCACTGATATCCAACCGACCTCTTTTGAGGCTATAAAAGTGAAGAAGCTCCTCCTCCCAGCCGTTTCTTTTAAATTGCACTGGAACGTCCCCCTACTTGGTGTACTCTCAATGTGAGTTTTTTCTTTATATTCTTTATTTGCAATTGTATGGATCTTTTGGATTCAAGATGTAATCATTATATAAAGATTTGCATTTCTGACATATCACCTGATCTGATATTTTTCTATACATAATAGGAATGATGTTATAGTCTCACCTTTGAGGAAGGAGTAAAGCATTTATATCCGAAACGCGTCAGTGTGAGAACTTGACATAAAACACATTTTTAGCTTGTACTGTACCAAGTTTTGCTGTAACAGTTTCCAGGTGTCTTTTATATTGTTATATATGTGAAATTCTTTATATTTTTTTGATGTTCTGCATCTCTTGTAATAAACGTTTTTTCTATTTTCAATAATTTTTAACTTTATTTGGGGTTACAAATTCCACGCCGTTAAAGTCCAACCCATAGGGGATCCTCCCTTTATTCTCTTTATTATAGGATGTGGCGTAAACTGTAAAATATTTTCCCCCCTTGAGTATGATATACTCTTGTGTGTCCCTTGTCTAGCCTACACTTTTCCCACCCAGGCCATGGGACAGAAACCGCACTCCTGAAGATATGGGACGACGCCCTCGAAACAGCGGATGACGGAGATTCATGTCTCCTGGTACTATTGGACCTCAGTGCAGCGTTTGATACTGTGGACCACAATACTCTACTCATCCGCCTCACAGAAGTAGCAGGAGCCACTGGCTCAGATCTGCAATGGTTCGCATCCTTCCTAGGAAATCGCTCTCAGACAGTGAAACTAGGAGGTTTCACCTCTGAAACCCGGGCAATCTCCTGTGGAGTCCCTCAAGGATCACCCTTGTCGCCAGTGCTCTTCAACATCTACATTCGCCCACTCCTCAAAATCATCAGAAGATCAGACCTCTGCTTCCACTCATACGCCGACGACACTCAATTATATTTTCGTATCACCGGACAAAAAGACCATCATCAGCAATTAGGAAAATGCCTCACTATGATAGACGACTGGATGACTACTAGCTCCCTCAAACTTAATGAATCAAAAACAGAACTTCTTATTCTACATGCAAATCATAACCCCCGAACCAAGATCCCTTGGACACCTCCTACCATCTTTGGACAGACCATCGCCCCAAGGACCAAGGCTAAGAGTCTCGGAGTCATTTTTGACTCAGAAATGTCAATGGATGCCCAAATAGGAGCAGTGGTCAGTGGTTCTCACCATCTGCTCCGCCTGCTACGCAGTCTCCTCCCCTTCATTCCAAAAGAGGACAAAGCAGTGGTAGTTGGAACGATCATCAATTCTCGACTCGACTATGCTAACTCCCTTTACATAGGATTACCCCAATATCAACTTGCGCGCTTACAACTTATCCAAAACACAGCGGCAAGGCTGATAACAGGAAAAAAAACCCTGGGAATCCATCTCCCCTTCCCTGAGGAACCTACATTGGCTAAATGTAAGGAGTCGGGTCGCATTCAAGACCCTCTGCCTCACCCACAAATGCGCACATGGAAACGCCCCGCAATACCTTCGCGAGAAAATAAAACACTACACACCGAATCGCAGTCTTCGATCGGCTAATCAAAATCTTCTCCTCATTCCTAAATCCCGCTACAAATCAAAGGGGGAACGGAGATTCGCATTGTAGCGCTATACAAGTTATTCATTCATTCATTCATTCATTCCCCACAATGGCTCCTCAATGGACCCGAAAATAGCACCTATTTTTTTAGCCCTAACTGCAGACAGTTCACCCAACCTCACTTAATAACCTCACCAGCACCACCTGCACAACCCCAAAGTTCAGACATTGTAAACTTATCTTCCATTTCGCTCACTAATGAACAGGAGAAAATCCTGCAATTAGGTTTAACCTTTTGTCCATCATCAAATTTTGACAAATTTGAGTTTATTAAGGACATCCACTTATTCGCTCGTAAACTTATTTATAAAGTTTTATATGACAAACCCCCTGCGAAATCTACTGACACTATCTCTAGCTCCTCTAATCAAGCACCTACATTTGAAGAAATGCAGGCTATTGACGAACTCATGTCTCTTTGGGAGGAGGGAGCCATCGATGCCGACGAAGCCGACGAGTCGGCGGTCGTCGCCCTCGGTGTCTCCTTTCCCCCCCCAACTACTTTCAAACCCAAATCCAAGAATTTCCCTGTGTTATCTACTAATCCCAACATCTCTGCCTTTGTACAACAAACTTGTCTGGCAATCAAAAACCTTGAATATATCTCTTCAGGTCATTCTAATCTAACTCAAACAAGCTCACAAGCATTGAAATCTCTTCAAACCCATCCAGATCTGGTTATCAAACCAGCAGACAAGGGTGGAAATATCGTAGTAATGGATACTAAAGCTTATGAAAAAATGTGCTATAACATTCTTGACAATCGCGAATGGTATCGCCCTATAGCAGTATCAGTAATTAAGAATTTTTCTCATCAATTTGATCAACTTATATTTCATGCATATCAAGCTGCTATTATTGATCTTAATACTTGGAACTTTTTGAAAATTAATGAACCCACAATACCAACCTTCTATGCCTTACCCAAAATCCACAAATCTGTAACAAATCCCCCTGGTCGTCCTATAGTTTCTGGCTGTCATTGCCTAACGGAAAATGCCAGCACCCTTGTAGACAAATATCTTGCACCTCATGTCCATGCGTTGCCTTCCTATGTTAAAGATACTATTCATCTTTTGAAAATACTGCAAAATATGATTGTGCCCCCCAATGTTTATTTGGTAACTTTGGACGTAGAATGTTTATATAACTGTATTCCCCACCTCAAGGGCATAGAAGTCATTTGTGGTCTTCTCCTTGAACGTGGCCCTCAATTTGATAACTATGCCAATTTTGTTCTTGACCTTTTAAAATTCATCCTTACAAAGAACCATTTTATGTTTGGTAGTTCCCACTTCCTCCAGGTGCAGGGTGTGGCTATGGGGACCAGATGTGCGCCCTCATATGCCAACCTGTACCTGGGGGGGTGGGAAAGACATTTGTTTTCTAATTTAGGTTCAGGACATAAATCTATGATTTTGCATTGGTTTAGATACATCAATGACATCCTACTACTGTGGTCAGGATCACAACATGATCTTGAACAATTCTTTGAATCCTTGGGCTCCAATGACTTCAATTTAAAATTTACCATGGAATTTAGTCAGCAATCTGTCAATTTTCTTGACCTAACTATCAACATCAATAAAACTGGCGTAATCAGTACATCCCTATATAGAAAACCTACCGCAGGTAACACTATTTTACATGCTCAAAGTGCTCACCCTCAATCTTTACTCAACAGTATTCCATATAGTCAATATTTAAGGATTAGACGTAACTGCACTTCAGACGTTGACTTCCTTAAAGCATCTAAGGAACTCTATCATAGATTAATTAACAGAGGCTACAGCCATGCATTATTAAAACGATCTTTTAATAAAGTCAAAAACTTGGATAGAAGTAAACTAATCTACAGTACCAAAAATTCAAATGATACCCAACTAGTTAGACTTATAACCCGCTATTCCTCTATGCACGCTCATACACGCCAAATAGTGAACAATTTTTGGCCTCTACTCTTAGCGGACCCTACGGTTAGTAAATTTATTGGCTCACGCCCCGATATCACCTACAGAAGATGTCCCTCACTCCGTGACCGTCTCACGAGAAGTCATCATGCTCCATTAGCGACTCAGATACGTCGCGAAAATGGAACATATCCTTGTGGATCATGCGATATATGCCAATTTATAGCAAATTCCAAAACTACCCAGTTACCCAATGGTTCCTTTCATCAAATTGCACATCATGTAAACTGTAGAACTATAGGCGTTGTATACCTTGCCACGTGTACATGTGGCTGTTTCTATATTGGCAAAACCAAACGACCCTTTCAAGTACGCATTCGTGACCATATTAAACCCACTCTCAAACGTACCACTACTACAGCCATTAATAGGCATCTTGGCCAAGTACATAACTTTGACCCCCAACATATATGCTTCTCGGCATTAGAACATGTCGAGACACATATTAGGGGTGGTGGTATTGATGAAAAGCTCCTACAGCTTGAGACTAGATGGATACATAATCTCAA
The DNA here is from genome assembly GCA_028564925.1 of Lithobates sylvaticus. Taxonomy (NCBI): domain Eukaryota; kingdom Metazoa; phylum Chordata; class Amphibia; order Anura; family Ranidae; genus Lithobates; species Lithobates sylvaticus. The sequence continues at coordinate 70,047,008 of CM053029.1, forward strand.
TGCTGTTCAATTTCCGGGCTTGAATGAATACATTAGTTTCAAATCATTCCTTTAGATAAGCCTTGTGCTATAATCGCATTGGATGGTCTTTTTTACCTTCTCTAATATGTGTTTCACACTAATGCAATTGGTTTTGGATTAAACTTAAACGTATATATGTAATACTTCCCTTCCACTTTAGGGCCCTTCATGTGTCGCTACTTTTGGCCCACAACCATAGGTGTGTTGGACCCTATGGGGGAAATTGGGCACCTATACAGTCCTCATTTATGTGTTTATTATTACATTTTATTTCTTAACTATTAAAGTCAAAATTGTGCCTCTCTACCTGTATGTTAATTATTTGTCTTACCATACATTTGGTTCTGACCATCTGGTCATTGCCACCGGTTATATTGGTATCTACTTTGTATTCTTCTTGGTTTGAAATTTACATGTATCATTAACTGCTGTCTATTAATTGTACTCTGTATACCTTACTTTTCAGTATCTACCTATGGACGGATGCCGCTCCTCTGCATGTCACTATAATTGGGATCCCATCAATAGTGGGCATTTTGGGGTCCCGGCTCCCTCTGCCCTCCTCTCTACACATTCTTGTCCCCCCTTTTTTTGTCCCATGTCTTGGCCTTGGTGTGGCAGTTTTTGCGGTGATGCTGTCAGCTTCCACGTATTTTCTCAGTGTACACATCTAGCCATGTCTGCACCCCCTTGCTGGCGATCTGTTTGGGCACCCCAGGGCTGCCTATATTCATATATACTGGCAGCCCGTTCTGCCTCCAATGCCTCTGCTCCTCCATGCTACTGCCATCTTGGGATCAGCCAGCCCACTATCCATTTCCTCTCCATTGTAGAAAACCAGGATTCTCCCGGTTTCTCTTTGCTTTCAGCGCATCAGGTTTTCTTTTCTGCTGCTGCTATCCATCTGCAGTACTCTTACTGCCCACAGGGTGGAGTGTGACTGCCTGTTTGTGTATGACGTGCGCAATGAGGTGCGCGCGCATCCACCGTCCCACTAGCATTATGGGAGTTGTAGGCAAATGCGCACGCGCTTCTGCGCATGCGCGGGAGGCGTTTTTGCCCGCCGCCTAATCACGGTTCATCCTGATTAGGTGTGGTAGGACCTATATAGCCTGCTAATCCACACCCTAATGGTGTTGGACATTGGAGCGCCAGTATACTCTGATTGTTGTTGAAGCAGGTCTGTTTAATGATTTCTCTCTTTTTCCATTCTTTCAAATTGATCCCTTTGAAACTAGCTTTTTCATTTTTAATCTTTCTTTTCCTGATATCTTTTAGCTACGGGTACTTATCACCTTGGGACGGGCTCCCCCTTTTTTTCACCAACTTTTTGGATGTTATCTAGCCCTTATTGGGCTTTTTCCTGCATAAATTCAAACAATGCTTAAATTGGACCTGTGGTAAGTTTTACCCTTCTCTCTTGTATTTTAGATAGCTGGTCCAGCGGACCCGATCGCCGCTGGTGTCCCGCAATCGGGTCACAGAGCTGAAGAATGGGGAGAGGTCTGTGTAAACAAACCTCTTCCCACGCTTCCTACTCTGCCTGTCATTGATCAGCTGTTCCCTGTCATCGGGCAAGCCGATCAATGACATCAGATGTCAGCCTCACCCCCTAATGTTAAAAAAAACACACACGTCACAGCCCATAACCCCTCCCCTCCCCCTAGTGGTTAACTCTTTCACTGCATGTGTCATTTATACAGGAATCAATGCATTTAAATAGCATTGATTGCTGTATAAATGACAATAGTCCCAAAAGGTGTCAAAAATGTCCGATGTGTCCGCCATAATGTCGCAGTCACAATAAAAATCGCTGATCGCCGCTATTACTAGTAAAAAAAAAAATATTAATAAAAATGCTATAAAACTATCCCCTATTTTGTAAACGCTATAACTTTTGCGCAAACCAATCAATAATCGCTAATTGCGATTTTTTTTACCAAAAATATGTAGAAGAATACGTATCGGCCTAAACTGAGGAAAAAATATGTTTTTTTATATATTTTTTTGGGGATATTTATTATAGCAAAAAGCTAAATATATTGCATTTTTTTCAAAATTGTCGCTCTATTTTTGTTTATAGCGCAAAAAATAAAAACCGCAGGGGCGATCAAATACCACCAAAAGAAAGCTCTATTTGTGGGAAACAAAGGACGCCAATTTTGTTTGGGAGCCACATCGCACGACCGCGCAATTGTCAGTTAAAGCGACGCAGTGCCGAATCGCAAAAAGGGGCCTGGTCCTTTGGCTGCCAATTGGTCCGGGCTGAAGTGGTTAAAATCTCCAATTACTGATGGTTTAAAGAAACCGGAAGTGAGGTGGTTGGAGTGTCTGATGAATTGGCTATTTTGACAGAACACCGGAACAAACATGCTGCAAATAAAGGCCAGAACAGTATCAGAATTCATTTTCTCTATTCTTGTATCAGGTAATTGATTTAAGAAGTATTTAAGCCAATGCATCAACAATGAATGGAATGCTTAGCAAGGGCAGTCTCCAGGAAATTCTCACTTTCTCCAACAGTGCCATTGTATGCCTGTAAGCACAGATATTTGTCCAAAACAAACTCAAGACTGGACTAAGTTAACAACAGGAACCCAAACAATAGGGATTTTTCTTTAAATCCTCTTTAATCTGAAGCAACACAGGGGACTCCACAGTCACAGCTCTGATGGTCAATAAATGTTCGGCATCTCATTTGCATTAATGTGAAAGTGCCAAGCTTTATTCCTGTCAACAAGTCCATTGTGTTCTCTTTGCATTTTGCACAATAAAGCTTTAGTGTTACAACACAACTGTCCTCAGCAGTGTCATGGAAATGCAGGCTGCACCTTACCCTCCACGAATACCACAAAAGCTAATATCTATTTAACCACTTCAGCCCCAGAAGATATGGCTGCTCAATGACCAGGCTATTTTTTGTTATACGGCACTGCGTCGCTTTAACTGACAACTGTGAGGTCATGCGACGCTGTACCGAAACAAAATTGACGTCCTTTTTTCCCACAAATAGAGCTTTCTTTTGGTGGTATTTGATCGCCTCTGCGTTTTTTATCTTTTGCGCTTTGAACAAAAGAAGAGCGACAATTTTGAAAAAAACACAATATCTTTTACTTTTTGCTACCCTGTTTCCCCGAAAATAAGACCTAGCGTGATTGTCGGTGATGGCTGCAATATAAGCCCTACCCTCCAAATAAGCCCTAGTTAAAGTCCTTGTAGGTCTTATTTTCAGGGTAGGGCTTATTTTTGGGGAAACGGGGTAGGGCTTATTTGGGAGGTAGGGCTTATATTGCAGCCATCACCGACAATCACGCTAGGTCTTATTTTCGGGGAAACAGGGTATAATAAATTACCCGTCATTTTTTATCAAAAAAATAATTTTTTCCTCAGTTTAGGCCGATATGTATTCTTCTACATATTTTTAGTAAAAAGAAAATCACAATTAGCGTGTGTTGATTAGTTTGTGCAAAAGTTATAGCATTTACAAAATAGGGGATCTATGGCATTTCTATTATTATTATTTTTTTACTAGAAATGGCTGCGATCTGCGATTTTTATCAAGACTGCGATATTGCGGCGGACACGTCGGACACTTTTGACACATTTATGGGACCATTTTGTGATCAGTGCTCTAAAAATGCACTTATTACTGTATAAATGTCACTGACAGGGAAAGGGTTAACACTAGGGGGCGATCAAGGGGTTAACTGTGTTCCCTCTCTGTGTTCTAACTGTAGGGGGGTGGGACTGTCCAGGAGGAGAGAGAGATCAGTGTTCATACATATTATGAACACACAAAATGTCTCTACTCCCTGAAAGAATCGGGACCTGTGTGTTTATTTTTATTATTATACACGTTTATATAGCGCCAACAGTTTACGCAGCGCTTTACAATGTATTGGGGGGACAACACAATTACAGTACAGTTCAATACAAAAGGTACAGGAGGGCCCTGCTCGTAGAGCTTACATTCTAAAGGGAGGGGGTGGTGGTTTACACACACAGATCCCGATTCTCGCTCTGTCATAAGCGATCGCGGGAGCCCGGCAGTCATCACGCCCCCGCCGGGCACTTGCATCTGCTCCGGGCACACACAGTAAAACTGCGGCGGCTGGTTGACAATCGGTTAAATAATGACACATAACAAGTTGTTGGCAAAGAATTGGCTGTGGCACGTTTATTGGTGTATTCAGTTAAATAAATAATGATAACATCATCTGGATAATTTTATTAATTCATAAAACTCAACTTTTCAAACAATAAACTTAAAACAACTCAGTCTTACAGGACTCGAGCATACAGTATATTTAATAACCAAAGTCCCCCCTACAAATATGCAAGGTGACAGACCACATAATGTGCCTACGACAAGGGGGGGAGGGTGGGGAGCTTGTTGTGCTGAAACTGACTGACTGACACTAGCGGGAAGATTCCTGTGAGGGGGCCTTATACAGTATAATAAGCCCCTTTCCCAGAACATTCCAAGGGGTCACATGACATTCTGGGAAATTCCCACATGTCATGTGACCTTGTTTTTCCTGTCCTAAATCCCTTTTAAATTTCTTAAAGGGACCTTACCTTTTTATAATATATATTTTTATTAATTAATTCATTCATTCATTTTTTATTTTATTAGCCAGCAGGAGGGGGTGGCCGCATGCCCATGCTGTCAGGCTCAAAGATTTAAAGCGGAAGTAAACCCTCCTATCATTTTCAGCCAAGGAAGCTGCCATCTTGGTCTCTGTCTAATCTTCAACTGCCATGATGCTGCACATGTGATTAGTTATGACACCAGCCATTGGATGGTTCGACAGTTTGGTTGAGAGCACAACCAATGTGACAGCTAGCATTCTACGGCATGCCTTTTTTTTGAAGCTGTTAAATCGATGGGTTTACTTCCGCTTTAAGCCTTCCTAGTCTATTCTAGTATACATGTTCTTCACAAGGATGTAAATAAAGTATCTGATTTCTGGTTTCTGATTTCCCCAAGGTGTTATTTTGTGCCAACATCCTCTCCCAAAGAAACCTGCCCATTTCACCCGAAGGTGGCTACAGAAGGTAGAAAATGTTCCTTCTCTTGATTCTGGCACTTAAGTTCAGATTCTGTAATAATCTTATGTCTGTAGGTCCTCCCTGACATCCTCCAATTAACATTGGCCAAATTCTTTTGGGGCACTAAGTGGTCAGTTGGGTCTTTCCAACAAATTGCTATTCTTTTTGTCAAGAATAAACCCTTATGCCCTGTACACACGATCGGACATTCCGACAACAAAATCCCATGGTTTTTTTTTTTTTTCCAACGGATGTTGGTTTAAACTTGTCTTGCATACACACAGTCACACAAAGTTGCTCAGAAATTCCGAACGTCAAGAACGCGGTGACGTACAACATGTATGATGAGCTGAGAAAAATTAACCACTTGACCACTGGGCAGTTAAACCCCCTTCCTAACCAGACCAATTTTCAGCTTTCGGTGCTCTCACACTTTGAATGACAATTACTCAGTCATGCAACACTGTACCCAAATGAATTTTGTGTCCTTTTTTTCACACAAATAGAGCTTTATTTTGGTGGTATTTAATCACCGCTGGGTTTTTTATTTTTTTGCGCTATAAACCAAAAAATACTGAAAATTCGGTAAAAATAAATAAATAAAAATCTTTGTTTCTATTAAAAATTATTGCAGAGTATTGGCAGAGTATTGGTGAGTATTGGCAGAGTATTGGCGAGTATTGGCAGAGTATTGGCAGAGTATTGGTGTTGCACAGTATTGGTAGAGTTTTGCACAGTGGTTGCAGAGTATTGCACAGTGGTTGCAGAGCATTGAACAGTGGTGGCAGAGCATTGCACAGTGGTGGCAGAGCATTGCACAGTGGTGGCAGTGTATTGACCAGCGCTGTGGGCACTACACATCCAGCCCACAGCGCTGGTCCCGTCTCTCCTCCTCTCCGCTTCTCCCTTCTCTGTACCGATCGGTACAGAGAGGGGAGAGAGGAACCGGCGTCATGGCGTGACGCCGGTTTGTGTACATGTGATCGCTCTGTCATTTGACGGAGCAATCACGTGGTAAACGGCCGCTATCAGCGGCTGTTTACCGTGATCCCTGATGCGCCGGGTCCTCGGGACCCGGCGGTCATGGATGTTCCCGAGTGCGCTCCCCAGGGGCGTGCGCGGGAGCAAGTTTCTGGGAGGACGTCCGTAGGACGTCCACTCAGGATAACCCGACCGCGCTGTAGACGTCTTTCGACTATAGCGCGGTCGGCATGTGGTTAAGTTCAATAGCCAGTGTGTGGCACTTTGTGCGTCGGAATTGTGTACACACGATCAGAATTTCTGACAAAGGATTTTGTTGTCGGAAAATTTAAGAAACCAGCTCTCAAATTTTGTGTGACGGATATTCCTGTGGAAAATGTGTGACAGAGACTACACACGGTCAGAATTTCCGACAACAAGGTCCTATAACACATTTTCCGTAGGAAAATCCTATCGTGTGTACGGGGCAATAGGCTGTCTCTTCCATAGACCAGAAAATGCTCTGTAAATGTTAATACAATAATTGCTTGGCTAGTGGATTGTGGGGTGCCCAACTGGCCTCCAGGTAAGTCTGTAGATAATAACCTTAGAACAGAAGATTTACATGTCTCATTTCCATCACACATTCCAAGAAAATGGGCACATTAATTAACATCAATCCACGGTTAGAGAGGCCTTTTGACAGGCAGAGAGGAGACAGTCTGTCGCCTCTACACCACCTGTTTAAACCCTCTGAATATCACACCACCACTGGTCACTGGTGAACTTATTCACTTGAGCTGCTTTTGGTGGGTAGTAATGCCCACAGAATGTGACAAGGGGTAAAATCACTCGCTGTGGCATGTGTACACTCCAGGATGCTGCCTTTACAGCTAAAAAAAGTGGCTGGAGGGCGGTAAAACATGGCTCAAACAGATGCTTTTACTGTTTCCCAACCAAAAGTATAAACAAGCCCTTTTTGTGCTTCAGAAAATGACAGAACTCTGCAGTGCTGTAGAGCAGGAAACCGTTAGTTATTACTAATGAATAACTTTAGACGGTCACAGATTGCTGTGTTGTAATTTTCAGTTTGTCTGTACATAGTTCTGTAGTTAGGTTAAAATAAGACCAATGGTGGCCGCTCATTAAGGGCACAGGGGCGCCATCCCCCTAATCCATGCCCGGCCCCTAATTTACATGCCGTGCGCTGGACACTTGCATTCCAATGGGTTTGTTGTTTTTTTTGAAGCACGTGATCAGAGCTGGAGGCTCTAATTGGCTTCAAAAAAGGGTGGGCTCGGGGAGCAGAGCACTGCTCCCTGAGCCCACCCTGTTGTGTAACATTAGCAAATTAATATTCACTAATGTCTTCCTGTTTCTCCTCCCGGCCAAACAGGAAGCGGATCCCGAGACCCCATTGGCCAGGAGACCTAAGACCCAATTGGCCAGGAGTCCAAAGCCATTGGCCATGAGGAGAAGTGATGGCCGGCACACGGAGGAGACAGAGGCGGGAAGCCACCGCCGCAGCCTGGATGAGGTAAGTGCAGGGCTGACTGGGGGCCTAGCAGGCCAGAGGGCGAGTGAGCGAGCCGGTGACTGGGGGTGGTGGGTATGGTGTGCGGTGGCAGGCTCAAACGATGGGGGAAGGGTTAGTGTGGGGTGGCGGGCTGGAGCGACAAGGGAGGGGGATGTCTGTGACATGTCACCGCTGACATCCAACGCTTCATAGAGGTGCATGGAGCGCCCGTTCAGATTTGCCTGAAAAAACTAACAGGCGGATCTGAACGGTAAGAGGCCTAGTGTGTTGATGTTCGGAGGAGGATAATCTCACCTAATTGTGTCTCTGTCTACACCGTGGGTGTTTCGTTTTTTCCCTGAACAAGGACTTTGTCTTAAACACTATGGACTCTTAATTTTATGTTTTTAGCACTGCATACACTCATCTTTCAATCGAAATCAATTCTAGAAGACCCTTATATAAGGATTTCTTTGGTTGTTGTTCACATTTATTATAAATGATTGCATAATTATGGTTTTATCACATGAATTGTGATAGAAGATATTGTCTACGGGGCTTGAACATTTGCACACAAGTAGACATGTGCACAATAGAAAAATTTGTTTAGTTTCGTTTTGTTTCTTTTGTTTCCGTTGATTCGTACCGATTCGTAATTTCGTAAGTCGTCGGTGTTCGTATTCGTAACGATTCGTAAATTCGTAAGTCGTCGGTGTTCGTATTCGTAACGATTCGTATTTTCGTAAGAGTTATTTTTTCGTTGATTCGTTCTTCCGTTAGTTTAATTTTCGTTTATTCGAAATTCGGACGCATTCATATTTTCGTAGATTTAGTTACATTCGTACTTTCGTAAGATTGATTTATTCGTACTTTCGTAACATTGTTTTCGTAGATTCGTAATCGGAGCATAATTCATAATTTTATGTAATGTGTATGCTATTATTACATTGTAAGAGACACGGAAAATTACGAATCGAAAAAAAAAGTTACGAATGTACAAATTTTTTCGTTCAATCCATTCGAAGCACGTTAAGCAGCGCCATTGTAAGAGACACGGAAAATTACGAATCGCAAAAAAAAGTTACGAATGTACAATTTTTTCGTTCAATCCATTCGAAGCACGTTAAGCAGCTCCATTGTAAGGGACATGAAAAATTACCAATTCAACCAAAAATAAAAAGTTACGAATGTACGATTTTTTTCGTTCATTTTGATTTTCGTTGTTCCTGTTTTTCGGATTTTCTTCTTTCGTAGTTTTGTTGTTTCTAATTTGGTTATTTCGGATTTTCGTTGTTTTTCATATTCGTTCGATTCGATAATTCGTTATTCGTTAAAATTTTTTTGCGAATCATTCGTTCATTCGTACGATAACGAATGAACGAATATAACGAATTTTAACGGAAAATGAATAAAAACAAAACGAATTGCACATGTCTACACACAAGTGGGTTACACTTTGGTACACATAGAGCACTTTGGAATGTATGATATCATGACCCTTTAATGAATAGGTCATAGTATTAAGAGCCACACTATTTTACATTATAATATCACATTACCTCCGGAGGAGTGGTAATTACAGTGCTGGATGCTGTAAATAACAATTGGAATAGCATAGTGTGGAGTTTTCAGTTAATTAAATAAATTCCTTCCTGATCGCTGGTGGTGTTACCTGGTCTCAGATGTCATAAACCAGTGGCATGTACAGTATGTGTAGGAATCCCCTGGGCATGCACAGATGTGTTGGGACCTGGCAGAGAGCAGAGGTACATCTGTGCATGTGCAGGATATTGGCAGCACAGAGGAGGAGAAATTAGCTCAGAAGATAGAGAAATGAGCATGTCAGTCTGCTGCTCCATATTTTACTTCTTTCCAGTCACAGGCTGGAGAAGAGAGAAGACCTGTAAAGCCAGGCATAGACGGTTCGAATCTCAGCCGGTTCAGCAGGGATCGGCCGAGATTCCAATCATGTATGGGCAGGCTGATTGTACCCAAGTTGCCTGTTGGAATTTTCATGTAATTATTGCCAGTGGCTATAGCCTCTACCAATTATCACTGTGTGTTTTCCCAGCAGGGATGGCTGCCCCCGCCAGGAGAATACATTAGCTACGTGGGAGGGATTCCCCCATCAACATGAACCCGTGGTTGCAGGAAAAAAAATTGCACCATTTATGGTCGGCTTAAAGTGGTTGCAAAGGCAGAAGGTCTATGCATTCTATGCATTAAGATAAAAAAAAAAAAAAAACTTTGTGTGCAGCAGCTTCCCTCAGCCCCCTAATACTTACCTGATCTCTATCTAAATCCAGCGTTATTGCACGAGAGACTCAGCTGCCCGGGCCTCCCCTCATTGGCTGAGACAGCAGCGCAGTGCCATTGGCTCCCGTCAGGGGCATTGCTAGGTGTCAAAAAGACCAGGGGCTTCAGCCCGAAGGCCGATAGTGGCACCGTGGGGGCACCCAGGGTGGTCATGTCGCGGGTGTTTTTGACAGAGCGGTAGGGTTGTGTGGTGGTTGGTAAGCTAACTTGCTGGTTGCTGCCTGGCTTACTAGTGCTGCCCATCAATGATGCATCAATGACTCACCTACCTGACACACACTGACCTCACCCACCTGACACACTGACCTCACCTACCTGACATACATACACTGACAGGCAGTAGAGACATACATACACTGACCTCACCTCACCGGCTACCTGACATACATACACTAGACTGACCAGGCTAACTGACATACACTGAACTCACCTACGACGAGTATTATATATATCTATGTTTAAGTCAGTAGTAATCTTATGCAGGGAGCAAAATAGAATACATGCATGAGCATTGCGCACACATATTCCCTTTGTGCAATGCACACACCAAAACACATTGGCAGAACAGTAAACTCAGGCGCAAGTAAAAAAATATGCATCCAAAATTTCTTAATAAGTTGTATTTTTATTATACTTAAAACAAAGTTATCAACATCCAATACAAACAGATGCAGGTTACACACATCAATTCACTACTTAAAAGTGCAATGTACTCACTGATGTGAAATACACATCTGTTTAAATATAAAATTCCAAAACTACCCATAAAATGCAGCTTATACACATTAATTAATTGCCTAGAAGGGCTACTACAGGTAATCTACAACAAAACTAGCTTAATCACTTTGTGTATAGACCATACACCTTTAGGCCTGATTCACACCTATGCATTTTTAGTGCTTTTTGCAGATTTGCACTACAGTCCATTTTAACATGGTTTCCTATGGAACACGTTCTTTAGTGCAAATCTGCAAAATGCAAAAAGCACTAAAAATGCATAGATGTGAATCAGGCCTTAGTTTCTCTGCCATTTAGGCGTTGAATCACTTTTGTTTCTGTCCATGGAATGGATGCAGGCAGCCCTAGTGGATATAGTGTAGGTCCCTGGCGCTACTGTGAGTAATTGGGGTCAATAAGTGGTTATATAATGATGGCGGGTAGGTAATTTGCAGCAAAATGAGTAGTGTTCACAAAATACACAAATAAGCAATAGAATAGGTAAGGGATTTTGCGCAAATAGGGATAAATAAAAGTAAAGTGCACCAGTGCAATGATTGCTAGCTGATTGTAACACTAATATAGATTAATGATCTGGAGGTAATAAATAAATACAGTCCTAAATAGGTGTAAAGATCAGAAATGCATATAAATATCACAATGTGGATGTAAAAATCGCATAAAAAATATAAAAATCGCATAGAAAAATTAGTGGATGTTGAATCGCAAGTAAATCGCATAAAAGATAAAAATCACGTGGGTAAAATCAACAATAGTGACAATTGGCTAAAATTGTGAGTGCCCAGTGCTAAAAGTAGCTACAAAGTGAATTGCATGAGTTGCATAATTAATAAGCAAATTATCAAATAAAGTATCTAGAAGTGCATAAAATGCATCAAAGTTATAATGCTATTGATAATAGTGGATAATGTGATAAAGAAAAGTGAATCAATGAATAGATGGTGTGATAAATAAATGAGTAAATAAGTAAATAAATAAATGTATTTACTTATTTACTCATTTATTTATCACACCATCTATTCATTGATTTATCACTTTTCTTTATCACATTATCCACTATTATCAATAGCATTATAACTTTGATGCATTTTATGCACTTCTAGATACTTTATTTGATAATTTGCTTATTAATTATGCAACTCATGCGATTCACTTTGTAGCTACTTTTAGCACTGGGCACTCACAATTTTAGCCAATTGTCACTATTGTTGATTTTACCCACGTGATTTTTATCTTTTATGCGATTTACTTGCGATTCAACATTCACTAATTTTTCTATGCGATTTTTATATTTTTTATGCGATTTTTACATCCACTTTGTGATATTTATATACATTTCTGATCTTTACATCTATCTAGGACTGCATTTATTCTTACACCTATTTAGGACTGTATTTATTTATTACCTCCAGATCATTAATCTCTATTATGCCCCGTACACACGTTCGGACTTTGTCCGCCGGACCTAGTCCAGCGGATTGTCCGCCGGACCTAGTCCGGCGGGACTTCCCCACACACGCCCGGACTTCTGAGCGTGTGACTTGCCAACACACGCCCAGACTTCTCCGGCGGACAATCCGCTGGACAAAGTCTGCGGGACTTTTGAAAATGAACGGACTTGCCCACACACGGAGCAGTCTGTTCATTTAGAACGTAACTTCAGGTATATGTAGCTAGCGTAGGCAGTGAATGCCGCCGCGCTAGCTCCGTCACCTGGCATGGATTTAAAGGGACTCCCCACGCTGAAAAACGGCGTGGGGGTCCCCCCCAAATCCATCTCAGACCCTTATCCGAGCACGCAGCCCGGCAGGCTGCGCGCCCTCAACATGGGGGTGCCCTGGGGAAAGGGGGGCCATGTCGGGGTCTGCGGGCGGGGGCTTATCAGAATCTGGGAGCCCCCTTTTATAAGGGGGCCCCCAGATCCCGGCCCCGCACCCTATGTGAATGAGTATGGGGTAAGATGTACAAATAACCAATATGGAGAAATTCTCCAACTTGACTGTAGTACTAGTAGTCATAGCTTGGTCTTTGCCATTTGTATTTTGGTTCACTACAATTTGGAGTTTCTGGAAAAACGAAAAGAAAAAGTGCAAGGTGTTTCATGAGTTAAAAATACACCAGTTTAAAACTTAATAAAAGTGCAAACAATTTTTTGTAGTAAAACTACAATTACAACTCGTTAACCATATAGAAAACAATCTGTACTGTAAAGTGCCATCATTTTTAACCACTTCAGCCCCGGACCAATTGGCAGCCAAAGGACCAGGTCCCTTTTTGCGATTCGGCACTGCGTCGCTTTAACTGACAATTGCGCGGTTGTGCGACGTGGTTTCCAAACAAAATTGGCGTCCTTTTTTCCCACAAATATAGCTTTCTTTTGGTGGTATTTGATCGCCCCTGCGTTTTTTATTTTTTTGCGCTATGAACAAAAATAGAGCGACAATTTTGAAAAAAATGCAATGAATGAATGACTTGTATAGCGCAACCTATGTGAACTGAATCGCCTCAGGGCGCTTTTTGCCACTGGTGTCCATCTGTGGTATATAGTGCGGTCCTTGTGGGGTCCTGACACGCTTACAAACACATACACATACAACATACACATATTTGGCCAATTTTATCGACAGGATCTAATTAACCTACCAGCATGTCTTTGGAGTGTGGGAGGAAACTGGAGTACCCAGAGGAAACCCACGCAAGCACAGGGAGAACATGCAAACTCCAGGCAGAAGGTGTCATGGTTGGGATTTGAACCAGCGACCCTATTACTGCTAGGTGAAAGTGCTAACCACTACACCACCGTATAGCTGCCCAATATTTTTAGCTTTTTGCTATAATAAATATCACCAAAAAATATATAAAAAAAACACATTTTTTCCTCAGTTTAGGCCGATACGTATTCTTCTACATATTTTTGGTAAAAAAAATCGCAATTAGCGATTATAGATTGGTTTGCGCAAAACTTATAGCGTTTACAAAATAGGGGATAGTTTTATAGCATTTTTCTTAATATTTTTTACTAGTAATGGCGGCGATCAGTGATTTTTATTGTGACTGCGACATTATGGCGGAGACATCGGACATTTTTGACACATTTTTGGGACCATTGTCATTTATACAGCAATCAATGCTATTTAAATGCATTGATTCCTGTATAAATGACACATGCAGTGAAAGAGTTAACCACTAGGGAGAGGGGAGGGGTTATGGGCTGTGACGTGTGTGTGTTTTTTTACATTAGGGGGCGGGGCTGACGTCTGCCATCATTGATCGGCTTTCCCGATGACAGGGAACAGCCGATCAATCACAGGCAGAGTAGGAAGCGCGGGGAGAGGTTTGTTTACACAGACCTCTCTCTGCTCTTCAGCTCTGTGACCCAATCGCGGGGCAGAAGCGGCGATCGGGTCCTGCTGGTCCCGCGGCCAGGGTCACGGAGCTCCCGACCAGGTCGCGAGCACACCGCTGGCGGCGCTGCGTGACCCACGGCCAGGCAATTAAAGGGCCACGTACCTGTACATGGTTTTGCCTGGCCGTGCCATTCTGCTGACGTATATATGCAGTGGGCGGTCGGGAAGCATTTAAACTGTAGTATAGTATTACAATATTCAATTTTCAGTAACTAATTTTTAATGTCTCAGCAAGACAGAGTAGATATTGTCTACAAAAATAACACGCCAGAGAATCTTTTTTGAAGATTCTGTTATTGGATCTGCACTTAGAACATTTCCTGGGATTTTGTGAACTGAAAGATTTGACAGCACTTGTGTCAGGTTGAACATTGCTTGCACAGATACGAAGTTGCTGCCTTCTTTTATCCCTTCCTTGCTTTGTCTGCTACTTTGGCATACATTCTCGAATAAATTCACTAACAATTGTACTTGTTCAGACATTGTTTTACTGTAGGAAATAATTTTGCAATAAAGGGGTACATATAGCATCTCACAAAAATAAGTTCACCCCCTCACATTTTAGAAAATATTTTATTCTTTTCATCTGACAACACTGAAGAAATGTCACTGTGCTACAATGTGGGAGTGTACAGCTTGTATAACAGTGTACATTTGCTGTCCCCTCAAAATAACTCAAACACACAGCCATTAAAGTCTAAACCACTGTCAAGAGTACCCCCAAGTGAAAATGTCCAAATTGGGCCCAATTACCAACCCCCCCCCCCCCCCATTTTCATGTGATTCGTTAGTCCTTAGTGTTATAACAAGGTCTCAGGTGTGAACCTTGGTGTTATGTTATCGCTCTCATACAGGAAGATCTAAATACATGCCACAGTGGCACCTCATGGGAAATAACTGAGGATCTCTATAAAGATGGCCTTGGCTCCAAGATTGCCAATAACCTGAAACTGAGCCGAAGCACGGTGGGCAAGACCATACAGCGGTTTATCAGGACAGGTTCCATTCAGATCAGGCCTCGCCAATGGTCGGCCAAAGAAGTAAGACTTTGGACCCAATGTTGACAATTGCACTAAGTTAGGGGTAAAGTCATTTTTTTCGCCAGCGGTTTAGACATTAATGGCTGCCTGTGTGTTGAGTTATTTTGAGGTGACAGCTAATTTACACTGTTATACAAGCTGTGCACTCACTACTTTTACTTTACATTGTAGCCAAGTGAAATTTATTCAGTGTTGTCACCTGAAAAGCTATAATAAAATATTTAAAAAATGTGAGGTGTATGGGTACTTATTTTGTGAAATACTGTACATAGCATCCAAAAAAGCCAACCACCATTAACTGTTATTCTTGAACTACCCTCCTATAGGTATAGTTTAGAATCTTACAGTTTCAGAAGCAAATTAAATTTACGGAGGCAGCTGAAGTGCTTGTAATGGTTAATCTCTTGAGAGAACCAAGGTATGCCTTCGTGATTGTTTGTTACCAAAATGATCAATTACACATTCATCAGACACAGATTCCAAAACACCTTTTTCAATTGAAAGAACTGCAAAATGATGAAGCCTTGACTGCCCCATTGCACCTCTGAGCCATGTATGAAGACGTCTCAAAGCACTAAATGATCTTTTGCAAGAGCAGCTGCTCACAGGAATTGTTAGGACAACTTGCATGATTTTTTTAACCATTGGAAACATTAAAGGATCCAAAAGTTTGCAAATGTGCTGTACTGTTAGTACCGCACCTTCCTGTTTTTTGCGTTCAAATAAGTTTTTAGCAACAACTACTTCTTCATAGTGCAGATCAATTTTGTAATGTTCTGCAAGTGCCCTTATGTCTTCTGACAGAGAAGATAAAGAAAGTGGGTTGCATGCCTCAATTCCCTTGACCAAATTTTCTTTAATGCTTGAGAAACGATGGTCAAATTCAGAGAGCATTCGGTCCAAGCAAGGGTAAAAGATTTTTGTTCTAAGATCATCTTTACTTTACTTTACTTACTTTACTACGTGGTGTTGGTCTGGCTTCGTACACAAAGTCTTCCATCATTTTTGTTTTTTTAATTTGCCTGGATGCTTGTGGATTCTCAGTGTCAATGTCAAACAAAGAAACAGCTTTTTGAAGTATATCTCTTGATTTGGCATTGGTTATTAGAGATCTTAATGTAGTACAAACATCTTTTTTATACTCTAATGCAGTAGACAAATCTAGGTTTTCCTTCTGAAGCAACTTATGGAAACCTTCTGTAGTAGCCAGTAGGGATGAGCCGAACACCCCCGGGTTCGGTTCGCACCAGAACCCGCGAACGGACCTAAAGTACACGCGAACATAAGAACCCTATTAGTTACAATGGATGCGAACGTTCAAAATCAAAAGTGCTAATTTTAAAGGCTAATATGCATGTTATTGTCATAAAAAGTGTTTGGGGACCTGGGTCCTGCCCCAGGGGACATGTATTAATTCAATTTTTTTTTTTTTAAATGGCCGTTTTTTCAGGAGCAGTGATTTTAATAATGCTTAAAGTGAAACAATAAAAGTGTAATATTCCTTTAAATTTCGTACCTGGGGGGTGTCTATAGTATGCCTGTGAAGGGGCGCATGTTTCCTGTGCTTAGAACTGTCCCTGCACAAAGTGTCATTTTTGCAGGAAAAAAATCTATTTAAAATCACTCGCGGCTAATGAATTGACGGCTCCCGTAACACAGAGAACAGTCATTCATTGAAAGTCATTGATAAAAAAAAGTCATTGATAAAAAAAAAAAAAAGCGTGGGGGTCCCCCCAAATTCAATAACTAGGCCCTTCAGGTCTGCTATGGATATTAAAGGAAACCCCAGCCAAAAAAAAAAATGGCGTGGGGTCCCCCTCAAAATCCATACCAGACCCTTATCCGAGCACGCAACCTGGCAGGCCGCAGGAAAAGAGGGGGGGATGAGAGCGTTCCCCCCTCCCTCCTGAACCATACCAGGCCACATGCCCTCAACATTGGGAGGGTGCTTTGGGGTCCCCCCCAAAGCACCTTGTCCCCATGTTGATGAGGACAAGGGCCTCTTCCCCACAACCCTGGCCATTGGTTGTGGGGGTCTGCGGGCGGGGGGCTTATCAGAATCTGGAAGCCCCCTTTAACAAGGGGACCCCCAGATCCTGCCCCCCCCCCTGTGTGGAATGGTAAGGGCCCTACCATTTCACCAAAAAAGTGTCAAAAATGGTAAAAATGACAGGAGACGGTCTTTGACAATTCCTTTATTAAAATCTTCTTTCTTCTGGTCTCCCTTCTTCCTTTCTTCATCCTTCGGTTTCTTCATCTTCTCCTTCCGGCATCTTCTTCCATCTTCTTCTTCCATCATCTTCTTCCTCCGATCTGCTTCTTCTTGCTCTGGTCTTCTCGTCCGGCATCTTCTTCCATGGCGTCGGTGTCTCTTCTGGGCCGCTCCGTGCAATGGGAGGCTCCCGCTGTGTGAGGCTTCGCTGTGTCTGACAGTTCTTTTATAACGGAGGGCGGGGCCACCTGGTGACCCCGCCCCCTCTGACGTCATGGGGAAAGCCATAGGGAATTCTCCATGACGTCCCCGTGCGTCAGAGGGGGCGGGGTTACCAGGTGGCCCCGCCCTCCGTTATAAAAGACCTGTTAGACGCAGCGAAGCCTCCCATTGCGCGGAGCGGCCCAGAAGAGACACCGACGCCATGGAAAAAGATGCCGCTCCCGTCCCCCCCTCTTTTCCTGCGGCCTGCCAGGTTGCGTGCTCGGATAAGGGTCTGGTATGGATTTTTTTTTTGCCGGGGTTCCCCTTTAAATCCATAGCAGACCTGAAGGGCCTGGTAATTGAAATTGGGGGTACCCCCACGCTTTTTTTTTTGTTTTTATCAAAGACTTTTTTTTTTATCAATGACTTTCAATGAATGACTGTTCTCTGTGTTACAGGAGTCGTCAATTCATTAGCCGCGAGTGATTTTAAATAGCTTTTTTTCCTGCAAAAATGACACTTTGTGCAGGGACAGTTCTAAGCACAGGAAACATGCGCCCCTTCACAGGCATACTATAGACACCCCCCCAGATGTGATACTGCAATGCTGTACTAACAGCACGCACACACTAATCCCCAGAATCACAGCACATAATGTCAGCAGTCAGCACACTGACACGCCGGAACACAATATACGATGCCGCCGGCGCGGTGGCCTTTTACTGTACTAAACCCCCTGAGCTATAATTGGCCACAGGCATCCTGCCTGTGGCCAATTATTGCTCTCCTCGCCGCTGGCTCTATGATTGACCAAGCATGCGGGTCACAGTGCATGCTTGGCCAATCATCAGCCAGCAATGCACTGCGGCTGGCGCAGTGCATTGCGGGCCGTTCGCAACACACAAATTTGATGCGAACGGCCCAAGTAGTTCTGGGCTCGCCGAACGGGCGAACGCCTGATGTTCGATTCGAACATGGGTTAGAATCGAACACCGGGCCCATCCCTAGTAGCCAGTAACAATTGAAACGCAAAAACGCAAAAAGGCAGTAGCGCATTTAATCACCAAGCCAGTGGCTATGGCAGATTTCTCCCCTTTAAGACACTGCGCAACAGCTAGAAAGTTGCGTCTGAACATCAATGAACGTTTGATGCTGTGTAAAAGATACACTAAAAAAAGTATACAGGTTTTCTAGTGTTTGAAAAAAATCTGAATCCTCTCGGATTGCTTTACAGGTATAGCAGAGTACAAGGTTTAGTTCATTGGCATAACAGTGAACATAAATAGCTTCAGGATGTTTTTTCTGAAACTTTGCTTGTACACCACCAATTACGCCACTCATAACTGCAGCTCCATCGTATGTGTGAGCGACACAGAGGACATTGGCTAAACCATTAACTGTGAGGCAATCTTCCAAATATTCTGTTATTGAATTTTCACTTAAATCTTTCAGTTCAGAAAATCCCAGGAAATGTTCTTTTACAGCACTTGTGTCAGGTTCAACATAGCGTACACAGATAGCAAGTTGCTCTTTTCTTTTTCCCCTTGCTTCGTCTGCCATTATGCCATACATTCCAGATTTCTTTAACTCGCTAACAATTGTACTTTTTACTTCTTCTGAACAGCACTGTATGAGATCATTTTGTGATGAAGTTGAAGTATAAGTAGCATTGCCTGAAGGCTTGTACTTTAAAAGGAAAGGATCAAATTTACATAAATAATTTAAGCACTCTTTGAAATTGCCTCTATTTAGGCTTCCTTCTCCTTCTAAATGACCTTGAAATGATATGCACTGCTTGGCAAGAAGCACTGTGGTTGCAACTATTCATTTTAGATACCCTCGCCTTTCTCAAATTTGGAGTTCAGTAGCTTTTTCTATTTGTTCCACAACAGTTCCACGCAATTTAGAATCTTTACAAGCTGCCCATGCCAACATGCTAGACCTGTGAAGAGCACTTCTTTTATGCTCCTTAAAGGAATCTAAAGCACGTTTCCAATTTTTAAAACCTTGTGTGGTTAATAAAGCATCCAGATTGTGCCTCTTGCCTTTTGGGTCAAAATTTCAACAAGCAAAACAAAATGCAGTATTTTTGTTACATGAATATTCTAGCCAAGTATATGTCTCAAACCACTGAAATTGGAATGATCACTTTTGTGAGCAAAACATTTCATAGGGATATTGCTTTAGTTTAGGCTGCATAGAACAACTATCCACATCTCCTAGAACAGTAACATCACAAACTGCAGTCATTTCAATGGATCCATCACCCACTTCTGTATCTGTTGTGGTACTAGAAGTGCCTTCCTCTGCAAGTAAAATACTGTCATCACATTCTGAAATTTGATCCGTGCTCACGGCTTCTTCCTGAGACTCAGGCTCAGCTTCTTCTGCTGCGTTAGACCCTTTTTTGCAGAAAAAATGTCTGATATCCATATACTATGTAGAAATTATTTTGAATTTAGAGTTTGCTTTCCTGAACTTGGTATATATTTTTTTCTCCATGTTTAAATCGTCTTTTTTAAACTTAATATGTGTATTTATTGTTAGTGAGATTAGTTTCTTAGTATATTAGTATACCCCCACTATTCACTACAGGCTGCAGCAGTGGTTGCAAGAGTGCGCTGCCAACATCCTAATAGAAACTTGAAAATTGCTTGGCCCACAATGTTTCAGGTCTTTGAGCTCTCAAAGGCGGATATAAATTTTGTGATATGTAGGCATTCATTCCTTAAGGCCCAATGCAAAAGTTTCCAAATGTTTATTTTATTTAGGCACATTCATGATTTTTTTTCTAACGGTGTTACACCACTTTAAATGTAGTGTAGTGTGTAAATTGTAGTGTGCTTTAGCAAAAAACTGAAAACACAACAAAAAAATGCATGACTAGGGTAGCCAGATGACTTACTGCCCTGACCCACACATGTACCCAATATCCTTATGCATCTATAATAAAGATAACAAAAACACTGACACCTGCTGGATGTAAATGGCCTGTTCGGCCTTTTATTAAAAATAACTCAAACAATAAAACTTTATTAACTTCTAAACCATTGAAAACTTTTTACCTTTTCTTACACTCCTCATCCAGCTAATAAAACGTATTATTTCCTGATCCCTGACGACCACTTGCAACTGAGCCTGTAATCCCGTTTGTTGGCAACCTCCCCAGCCGCAGACTCGCCTCGGGGACTTGCCAACTGACCACAGACCCCCCAACAGATTAACCCGTGAGTCTGGCCAACTGTCAGACCACCCGGGCGGACTCCATACCTGTGATGGGTCCTACATTTTGAATAACTCCTCTTAACTGAGTAACTTTAACTGTCGTCAAGGAAAACCAAAACGCCAACCCTGGCTTTACCAATCCCAACGTACCATCTCACCATCCCAATAGGGCGGGCGGGAACGTTTCTCCTTGCCTGCTGCCTCTGGACTGGTGACCTTTTCTTGATCCCCACCACACCAATGACCTATACTCCACCCACCACTGCTGGACTCCAATCAGGTAAGCCCCCCTATGTAAATATACCAACCCCTTTACTGACCTCCCAGTAACCCCTTGCACCCTGTCATGTCTGCACTACGCTTACATTTCACTGCAGCTCCGTACATGTCTTAGGTGATGTAGGAAAATCTATTTTTTATTTTAAATTTAATGTCTACTTACCTGTTGTCGTAGGGGTTTTTTGACTCTTTGGTGTCTCTTTCATTCAGGCTCAGCCTCACCATCAACTCAGCCTGATCAACATCTGATAAAGAGAAAGCAGAAAGCTGTCAACAGCTGCATTGTGTTTGGACAAAAACATTATGCAATATACAAACCACACACAGGGTTGGAGTTTTTTAATTGAGGAGAAAGAGAGAGAGGAGAAAGAGAGAGGAGAAAAAGAGGTGAAAGAGAGAGGAGAAAAGAGAGAGAGAGGAGAAAGAGAGAGGAGAAAGAGGGAGGAGAGAGAGTGAGGAGAAAGAGAGAGGAGAAAGAGAGAGGAGAAAGAGAGAGGAGGAAAAAAAATGATTTGTACCTGTTTTGTTGTTGCATATTTGTATGCATTGTTGACTTGCGTTTCGCTGCCATTCCAAAAAAACACTTTGATGTTGATTGTATGTTGCACATAAAATACTATTAGAAAAAGACAAAAGCAATAAAAAAATATATTTTATGGTTGTCAGCATTTCTAAGCGTTACATTGTGATTAATACATACAAAACAATGTCGTTTACCTCCAAGGCACTTGTGTATAACCGGATGTAAAATGGAATAATATATAATTATGGTGTGTAATACGCATGCAATGAAATTGTATTATATTTGTGTTTTTTTTTTTTTCTCTTTTCCCTTTATTTTTTGTTGTCTATGTATAAAGGAATTTCTTTTTTTCTGAAAATAAAATATAGAATAAAAAAAAACAAAAAAAACAAAACAATGTTGCTTGTCAAGTTGTCCCCATTCCCTTTGTGGAATTATATATTTAAGTATATATTAAATTGGTAAGGTAAGTAAGGGTACCGTATGACTGTAATCTAGGTACGTAATGTTCTAATTTATTTCAGACTATAAAGACTTAGATACATTCTATTTTCCAAAATTATTTTAATAAACACAGTCTGAGATTTAAACTTGACTATAGCATAGGATTTTGTTTTAACATAAATTTGATTAGACATCGGCATTTTCTCCATGCATGCAATGCAATTGCATATATTCACCTGCAGTGCGCTAGTGCGCCCATCTCATGAAGCATGATGACCGTGTCCACCACTGGCAGCAGCAGGTATGATTGATGAGACGACTCTGAGAGACTAGTCCAGACAAGGCCCGCCCGGCCAGGCCTGGAGAAGAGGAACTTGTTAGAAAGAATCGTGACATGCTGTTTTGAAGATCAGGAAGGGAAAAAGATTGCAATTTCAAGCGATTAGCGATTAATCGTGCAGCTCTAACGTGCGGGTGCCAACTGTTATTGGAACCCCAAAGACATCTTGGAATCCAATAATACCCAGTTCCGGTGCAGCCATCAAACCACACAATTGTTTCTGCATTCCAGAACATTTGACAGCCCATTGAAATAAATGGGCTGTCAAAACCGGAATATGTGGGACCACACAGGAACGCGATCAGTGTGAACAGACCCTAAGGGCCAGTTCACACCATAGAAACGCAGTTCGGAGATGTTTCTGCATGTACATTTTTGATGTGTTCCAGTGCGTTTTTCCCCCTTTTTTTTCATCACCCTAAATAAGGACATGTGCGCTCTGATTCGTTTTTTTCCAGTGCAGTTCAGTGCAGAAGAAAATGCAGCATGTTCTACTTTTCTTTCTGGACAGGAACACACTCGTGTGAACTCTGCTATTGGAAACCATTTAACCTACTATCTATGCATTTGACGCAGAAAAAAAACCCCACTGGATTGCATGGCGTGAACCAACCCTGCAGACATTCAATGTGTTTTTATTTTCCTTATCTTTAGACTGGGAATAGGTGGTTAATCATCCACAATCCACATGCAGGTACAGGAAGATCTTTTGAGCTCTAGGCTCCTCTATACTGATGTGACTTAAAAATGTTGCAGACAAATCTCTTTGCAATCAAAAGTAGCTCTAGCCTAAAGCTGACCATACACTATGCAATCTGACTGTACAATCTAAGGTAATGTGCTGATCTGAGAGCAGTAGTGGCATGTCACTGGTATAGTGACGGGCGGCTGACACGGATTGTCTATACTGAATCAGATCATGGCTGAAAAGTGGTCCATATACTATACAATCATGTGATTGTACAAGAGGTACTAAAACTAGATCCATTCAAGCAACATCCAATCAGGCAGCCCCTACCCAGTTGAAGTCCGATTTTTAAGGTACAGTGAGATGATTGCACAGCCACAGACAGTGTATGATCAGCTTGCCAGATCAAGCTCCTTACCTTAGTCCTGTCAGTGAGTGCTCTGAGAGTCTGAAGTCAGTACGATGTCAGCAGCTGCTGTCTCAGTCACTTGTTGTTGCTCCAGCTCCAGTCAGCCCAGCTCACGCTACCTAGTGTGAATGTGCGTGCTTTGTCTCCCGCCGCCTTACGCTTTTTAAAGGCAGGCCAAGGCAGGCTATGCGTGACGCCGCGCATATTAACATCACATGTCTCGCCGCCGCTCGCTCCTTCTCGCTCATGAGCGAGTGGCGGCTGGTGGGACACTTGGCGTCGATACACGCGGCACATCGACGTCACACGTCCCGCCGGCTGCCCCTCGCTCCTTCTCGCTCATGCGCAGTGCGGCGCCGTGGGGACTCGGAGCTAATTGTAAAATACATGGCAGAGACTCAGGGCTTTTCGGGGTCACATTCGGGGGCTTCAGCCACCCCTAGCCACCCCCTATGGACGCCCATGGCTCCCACTGCTGTGAATCAAAGTCCGTGAGCCAATGAGGAGAGAAAGAGGAGGGGCTGGGCTGCAGCTCTGTGTCTGAATGGACACAGGTTGCTGCGGCTTGATTCAGGTGACCCCATAGCAAGCTGTTTGCAGTGTGGGCACTTAACAGGAGAGAGAGGCCAGGAGTGCCAATGAGGAACCTGAGAAGAGGAGGATCTGGGCTGCCCTGTGCAAATCCACTGCAACAGAGCAGGTAAGTATTTTTAATGCAGAAAAAAAACAGACTTTACTATCACTTTAATGTATAACTAGGCAAAGGCAAAGGCAAAACCTTTTTTTAAGTTTTGGTTACAGTGGAGGTGAATCAAAAGCACCTATTAGATTTGTATTGTTGTCTGTTCCCCCGTTAAGGAGATTCATCCTCTCTATTTGTCCTGTTTATCATTATTAGTGACGGGCCGAATGGACCCCTGTTTGTTTCGCACCAGAACTTTCGAACACCGAGAAAGTTCAGGCCGGAATAACAAACCCCATTAAAGTCAATGGGACTCGAACGTCAAAAGTGCCCATTTTGAAGGCTTATATGCAAGTAATTGGGCATACAATGGTTATAGGGGTCCAGGTCCTGCCCTGGGGGGACATGTATCAATAAAATAAAGTTTGTGAAAAACATCATTTTTAAATGAGCAGTGATTTTTTTGATTTTTAAAGTGAAATCATAAGAATTAAAAAATCCTTCCAATATAGTGCCTGAGGGCCCCCCTTAGTCTACCTGTAATGTGGCAGATCTGTACCATGTTTAGAATCTGCTGCAGCAATAATTGCATTTATAAAGCCAAAAAAAAAGAAATGTTCCCTGCAAGCTGCCTTTATTTTGCTCAGCAACAGCTGGGGAGCCAGTGTGTATGATGGGGCCACAATGTAGTGCACTGGGAACAAGATTAGAGATTTTTTGGATACATTCTGGTGTCACTTTGACTTTGGATAGAAGTAACGGGTGCATAAAAATTGGTCATTGGGTGTCGGTGGCGCCTTCCCACCATAACCCTATAGAGGTACTCTTAATGAAAGCAAGATTTGGCCTTGCTGTCAAACATTTCAATTATATGCACCTGTCAAACAGGTGCAGAAAAATGATTCTTTGGGTGTCAGGGGCACCTACCCACCGTAACCCTATAGAGGTACTCTTGATGAAAGCAAGAATTGGCCTTGCTGTAAAAAATTGCAATGATTTTCCCCTGTCAAACAGGTGAAGAAAAAATTGGTCTTTGGGTGTTAATTGTGCCCATGAAACCTATACCAAAAACATTCTCCCAGATGAAATGATTGAACACCCTCAAAGCTAGGCAGCCTCGAAGTTCTGCAGAGATTCCACATCCCAAAAAGACTTAATCAGTGATATCGGCATCAGGGGCTTCATAGCTGGTAATCCAGGACTGATTAATTTTTATAAAAGTCAGACGGTCCACGGAGTCTGTGGACAGACACATTCTATGATCAGTAGGGATGAGCCGAACACCCCCGGATTCGGTTCGCACCAGAACCCACGAACGGACCTAAAGTCCGTGCGAACGTAAGAACCCTATTAGTTACAATGGATGTGAACGTTCAAAATCAAAAGTGCTAATTTTAAAGGCTAATATGCATGTTATTGTCATAAAAAGTGTTTGGGGACCTGGGTGCTGCCCCAGGGGACATGTATCAATGCAAATTTTTTTTTTTTAAAACGGCCGTTTTTTTCAGGAGCAGTGATTTTAATAATGCTTAAAGTGAAACAATAAAAGTGTAATATTCCTTAAAATTTCATACCTGGGGGGTGTCTATAGTATGCCTGTGAAGGGGCGCATGTTTCCTGTGCTTAGAACTGTCTCTGCTCAAAGTGTCATTTTTGCAGGAAAAAAAGCTATTTAAAATCACTCACGGCTAATGAATGGACGGCTCCCGTAACACAGAGAACAGTCATTCATTGAAAGCCATTCATAAAAAAAAAGTAATTGATAAAAAATAAAAAAAAATGAAAAAAAAAGCGTGGGGGTCCCCCCAAATTCAATAAATAGGCCCTTCAGGTCTGCTATGGATATTAAGGGGGACCCCAGCCAAAAAAAAAATGGCGTGGGGTCCCCCTTAAAATCCATACCAGACCCTTGAGTTCTGGGATGGATTTTAAGGGGAACCCCGGCCAAAAAAAATGGCGTGGGTTCCCCCTCAAAATCCATACCAGACCCTTATCCAAGCACGCAACCTGGCAGGCCGCAGGAAAAGAGGGTGGGACGAGAGCGGCCCCCCCTCCCTCCTGAAAAGTACCAGGCCACAGGCCCTCAACATTGGGAGGGTGCTTTGGGGGTCTGAGACCCCCAAAGCACCTTGTCCCCATGTTGATGAGGACAAGGGCCTCTTCCCCACAACCCTGGCCATTGGTTGTGGGGGTCTGTGGGCGGGGGGCTTATCGGAATCTGGAAGCCCCCTTTAACAAGGGGACCCCCAGATCCTGCCCCCCCCCTGTGTGAAATGGTGAGGGGGTACAAAACTACCCCTACCATTTCACCAAAAAAGTGTCAAAAATGGTAAAAATGACAGGAGACGGTCTTTGACAATTCCTTTATTAAAATCTTCTTTCTTCTGGTCTTCCTTCTTCCTCTCTTCATCCTTCGGTTTCTTCATCTTCTCCTTCCGGCATCTTCTTCCATCTTCTTCTTCCATCATCTTCTTCCTCTGATCCGTTTCTTCTTGCTCTGGTCTTCTCGTCCGGCATCTTCTTCCATGGCGTCCGGGTCTCCTCTTGGGCCGCTCCGCGCAATGGGAGGCTTCCGCTGTGTGAGGCTTCGTTGCGTCTGACAGGTCTTCTATAACGGAGGGCGGGGCCACCTGGTGACCCCACCCCCCTCTGACGTCATGGGGAAAGCCATAGGGAATTCCCCATGACATCCCCGTTTTACCATTTTTGACACTTTTTTGGTGAAATGGTAGGGGTACTTTTGTACCCCCTTACCATTTCACACAGGGGGGGGGGGGCGGGATCTGGGGGTCCCCTTGTTAAAGGGGGCTTCCAGATTCCAATAAGCCCCCCGCCCGCAGACCCCCACAACCAATGGCCAGGGTTGTGGGGAAGAGGACCTTGTCCTCATCAACATGGGGACAAGGTGCTTTGGGGGTCTCAGACCTCCAAAGCACCCTCCCAATGTTGAGGGCATGTGGCCTGGTACGGTTCAGGAGGGAGGGGGGCCGCTCTCGTCCCCCCTCTTTTCCTGCGGCCTGCTAGGTTGCGTGCTCGGATAAGGGTCTGGTATGGATTTTGAGGGGGACCCCACGCCATTTTTTTTTTTTTTTGGCTGGGGTCCCCCTTAATATCCATAGCAGACCTGAAGGGCCTGGTTATTGAATTTGGGGGGACCCCCACGCTTTTTTTTTTTATTTTTTTTTATTTATCAATGACTTTTTTTTTATGAATGGCTTTCAATGAATGACTGTTCTCTGTGTTACGGGAGCCGTCAATTCACATTAGCCGCGAGTGATTTTAAATAGCTTTTTTTCCTGCAAAAATTACACTTTTTGCAGGGACAGTTCTAAGCACAGGAAACATGCGCCCCTTCACAGGCATACTATAGACACCCCCCAGATGTGATACTGCAATGCTGTACTAACAGCACGCACACACTAATCCCCAGAATCATAGCACATAATGTCAGCAGTCAGCAGCACATAACACTGACACTGACGCTGGAACACAACACAATATGCAAGGCCGCCGGCGCGGCGGCCTTTTATACTGTGGGGCGTTTACTACACCCCCTGAGCTATAATATAAAGCCAATTATTGCTCTCCTCGCCTCTGGCTCTTTGATTGGCCAAGCATGCGGGTCACAGTGCATGCTTGGCCAATCATCAGCCAGCAATGCACTGCAACTGGTGCAGTGCATTGCGGGCCGCTCGCATCACATGAATTTGATGCGAGCGGCCCAAATAGTTCTGGGCTCGCCGAACGGGCGAACGCCCAATGTTCGATTCGAACATGGGTTCGAATCGAACACCGGCCCATCCCTAATGATCATTAATGAAACCTCCTACAGCAATGAATGCCCGTTCTGAAAGCACGCTGGATGCAGGGCAGCCCAACAACTCAATAGCATACTGGGGAAGTTCTGGCCAGTGGTCTATTCTCATGACCTAGTAAGTCAGTTGATTGTCAGCTGGATAGCTCTCGATCTCTGTTTTGGCCCCAAGGTAATAGTCCACCATGTGATGCAGACACTGCCGATGGGATGTGGAAGCTGACAGCCCTGGGCGGCGAGGACTAAAAAAATTCTGAAATTCCTCACTTAGGCGGACGCCTTCTCCAACGCTCCTCTCTTGACCAACAGAAGACGTTTTCAAAATTAAGTTTTCACTGTAACCTACTGGAGTCAGGAAAAACATTCAATTAAATCCTCTTTAATGTGTCCTCAAGAGATTTTATCTTCTGCACTTTCTGTGGGGAAAGGATGAGTTCTCAGACATTTCCCTTATAACGGGAGGGTTGCCAACCAGTAATCATCCTTCTCCTTTATGCCGTGTATTCTTGGGTCCTTTCGCAGGCTTTGAAGCATGCGCCTCAAATTTGCAGAGGCTTGAGAAGAAGACTCTTCGGGGTCACTCAGGATGACAGCTTCTGAAACTTCCTCCTCCCAGCCACCTTCTACTCCCAAGGTTCCTGGGGTTGGAAAGCCATCGCTTACATATTGACGCATGTTTTGCTCTTCTTCGAAGCCTATGAAAGTACCAGAATCCTCCTCCTCATCCTCCTCCCCTCTCTCCTCCTGTGTCTTCTGTGACATAGGAATGATGGTTTATCAACAGAAAAGAGATGCGCAAATAATATATTCACAACTTGTAAAATTGGTGTACCATAAGCATGTATGTGCACTCAATAAATCAGTACAATATGAGAATCAAAAATGAATGAGTAAAAAACTTCCAGGCTGCAACAGAGTGACAGAGTAAATGAATAGCAAAACAAATGTAACAAATAGCAATGCTGCCTTTCACATTCAGGGAAGCTTGATTGAATACTTCACATCAGAAGGGGAGATATACAAAATGGAGCCAGATGGCCTCTTACCCAATCAGATGGACCCCAAATTCTAGAATTGTTCTCTATATAAATGACTACATGTTGTTCCAAATGAACTTTTAATCATTTTTTGTCATGACCTCTTATGATTGAGCCTTGCTAAATGTACATTAATTTTTCCTGATTTTTTCTTGTGTCTATGTAATTTCCTATATGTAATAAAATTATTTTTATTAATTAATACGTGTTATGAGCATTGAACCGTGAGTTAACCCCGACTCTTCCATATTATCTTTGCACCGCTATAATCCCTAGTCCACCATCCCCCTTCTGTTTATATCTCAATACCAAGGGATGAGGTGCTGTATTACTTAGTGGATCCTCTCTGTCCTTTTGTATATTACCCAAATTCTAAGGGTCAAGATCGCCTTATGTTGACCCTATACTGTAGAGATTTCCAGCCAATCTGCTCCCAACAATCACTCATCAGCTCTCCCACAGTAGAGACACCAGAGGGGGATAATCATACAGTGTGCTCCGGTGTACTGTCGAATACTGTCCCCCCGTCGGATAGTGTCCACCCTGTACTGCGCTTGCGCAGTACGGAGGACAAGAAGACACCAAAAGTCTCCAAAGATGAACGGTGCCTGCACACTGAGTCCAGGTTTAAGCCCCACCATCCAAGTGGACATAGAGTTATAATAAAAAATTGCAGAGCGAAGCGAGGCCATGCCGAAGCATGGCGAGCGAAGCAAGCTCGTGAAGGGCCTTGTTACTAAGTGCTACCGTATGTCCACTTGCATGGTGCGGCTTGAACCTGGACTCAGGGCAGAAGGTACTAGCAAGTGCCCAGGCGCCATTCATCTTCAGAGACCTTCGGATTCTCCTTGTCCTCCGTACTGCACAAGCGCTGCGTCTGCGCAGTACGGGGCAGACACTATCCGATGGGGGGACAGTTTTTGGCAGAACACCGGCACCGACAACGATTACATGTAATATTCTCCACCTAAACTTCTTAATGGAAATGACGGCTCGCCTCCTTAGTGAAGGGATATTTAGCTTAACTACTTCTTTGTATTATAGTCAGTTTCTATTTTGTGTCTCTCTAACATCCACTTCACAAATAGATATGTTCAAGTCTTGCTAATCAAGTTTCGTTTTTTCATGTTACTGTTATCTTCTCTTTGAGTTGCGTTTCTTGTAAAGCAGGTGATATTTTAGAAATAATTAGTTTCACTTTGGTCATAAAATGTCTCTATATATGATTGGATAATTTGTCAAAGGGCGGTACTTTCTGAAAGCCCCTTTTAATATTCACACCAAAGAATAAAGATTTAGATTTGCTCGGAGAGACGTCGTTGTTTTGTGTCATTGTCTCAATGTAAGCACACCTTACCAGAGATATTTAAGGGTTAAAACCACCCCTAGATAATCTACATTTCCTTTCAGTTGGGGGCTTGCTCGGGGATCGATTATAATATGTCTGTCTGGTGACTGGAATTGATATATGTATCTTCTCTCACCGTGACACCTATTTAGAAATCGTTTCCTTTAAAAGGGACCTGTAGATTTATGTAGGAGTTGTTTTTAGACCTCGATAATATGTTAACTGCTCTGAGAAGCAGTAAGAAAGGCTGTTCCGGGTGAACAGTGAGATGGACTCTGAGAAGTCCATTAATAAGACTGCTTTAAGAAGCAGCATCGGTTCCGGGTGAACAGTGAGAAAGCCCTGGGTGGGCTTTTATGGGCTCTGAGAAGTCCATTAATAAGACTGCGCAGCATTTGTTCCGGGTGAACAGTGACTCTGAGAAGTCCGTAGGAAAATGATTTATACAGTACTGTAATTATAAGAAAAAGTCTGATAAGGTGTGCCGGACAATACCCAATCTCTTTGCTTATCTCATCTATCGCGTAGGAGTTTGTAAGATAAATTGTAAACTGTCTGTGTGGAATTTGTCAGCTTTGTAAGGTAAGACGACGCCTTCCACTGCACTGTGTTATAATAGAACTTAAATTAAGGCGACAGACGTGTCTTCCTGTTAACTCCCGGCTCCTTTTTGTGATTGATGGAAGTTCCCCAAATCGAAACGTAGAGTAATGCTACAGTATCCGGTGATGTATCGATGTTTACTCTTAATGATTTACATATGAATGCCTTGAATCTATAGTATGAGAGTGAGCGTAATAGCAGTGTTAATAACACTTTCTTAAGGTAATACATAAATTGACATAGTCGGTAGGATACTCTGAGGCTAACTTTTGATAAAAAAATGCTATTTGAATAATTCGCAAATTTTTGCTACAGGCATCTCTTGCACAGGGGAAGTCAGGTGCAAAATTTGGATATTTGACTTTTTGCCAACATGGTTCAAGTGTTAATATCTCACTGACCGTAAGAGACCCAGGTCTGATTTATCTTCCACAACACTGTAGAGCATACACAGGCCAACAAACAGATAGCCAAGGGAATTGCTCTGGCTGATTAGCTGCTAAACAAGCTGCTACTTCACAAAATGCACAGATCCAAATGCCCATGCTAGCACCAGAATAGTTTTTTTTTTTTTTTTGATCAGGTTCTTTCAGATTTGCAGGGATGTGCAGAAGAAGCTGATCTCAGAGATTGGGACAAAATAGGTGTGCAGAAAGATCCAAAGACTGGACTTCTCTGCAAAGAGAGGAAGTGTTACGTACCTGGACGTAGAGCCTGACTTGTAGGAGAAGACCTCTCATACAGCGCTGGTTCACGGTCCACTGGAGTGGGAACAGTGGTCACGTGAGCACAGTGGGGTAGGAGTGCTTGGTTTGTAGAGGAATGGTGTTGAGATCAACTAGGAAGTCCTCCGGAAGTATCCGTATACAGATGGCAGGGTGTAAGTCTGCAGCTGTAGGTGGTGAAGCTGGATACGGCAGAACCAGGCAGCAGGTGGATAGACAGGCAGGAATCAGCAAGGCAAGGTCAAACAGTCCGGTTGGCAACAGCAGATCAATCAGATGATAGGAGCAGGCAATGGCAGAGTCGGTAGGCAGGCAGGAGTCGGTAACCAGAAGCAGATGAAGACAAGGTCAGGCAGGCCGGGTCGAACAGGAGAAGGCAGGGTAGTCCAAACAGAGCCGGGTCGGTAACAGGAATCACAGGTTCAGATCAGGTTTCAGATGGCTGACAAGCAGGATAGCTGAGACAACACAGCACTGGCTGAGTGTCACTGCTGGGCTTTTAAAGCCCGTTTTGGCGCCAATTGCGCTCTCACGCATGCGCACATGCACGCGCGCGCCGCCGCGCTCGCTAACGTGCACGTGCGTGCCCGCCGCGCACCTGTGTGTGCACGAAGAGCCCGGAAACGCCTGGTAAGTCCATGACATTGCCCCCCCCACAAGGGGCAGCCTCCGGATGCCCAGGCGACTTGCTTTTTCAGGGTGGGAAGTCAAGTAGGTACAAACTAAACGTTTAGCATGTATGTTACTGTCCAGTTCCCAGGAATTACTTTCTGGGCCGTACCCTTTCCATTTGACCAAAAATTGTACTTGCCCGTGTCTTTTCCTACAATTGAGGATCGCCTCCACCTCATATTCCTGGTTACCATCCACTAGAACAGGTTCAGGCGGGCCGGTTCCTCTGTCAGGGAAGGGATTAGGTACAGCAGGTTTCAACAAGGACACATGGAATACTGGGTGAATTTTAAGAGAGTCAGGCAAGGACAGTTCATAAGCAACTTCATTATTTTCCTCTTGATAAGAAAAGGTCCCATAAATTTAGGTGCAAGTTTCTTAGAGGGACAAATCAGTTTAATGTTGTCCGTAGACAGCCATACCTGATCTCCAATTTGCAGAACCAGCTCTCCCCTCCTTTTTTGGTAGAAGTTTTTCTTACTGTCCGCCTGGGCCTTGGACACAGCTTCTTGTAGTACCCGGTTGTTGCGGTTGAGGAATTCTACCGTCTCCTGGACTGCCGGAACTGGAGATTCTGAAACAAAATCTGGTAAAAAGGTTAGGTGGAAACCATAGTTGGAAAAGAAGGGGGATTGGTTAGTGGCTGAGTGACTGGTATTATTATAGGCGAATTCCGCTAAAGGCAGTAGGGAAACCCAATTGTCCTGTGAAAAAGAAGTAAAGCATCTGATGTACTGCTCGAGGGTTTGGTTGGTCCTCTCTGTCTGCCCGTTGGTTTGAGGGTGATAAGCCGAGGAGAGGGCCAGCTCGATCTTCAAGATTTCACAAAGTGCTTTCCAGAAGCGTGAGGTAAACTGCACCCCTCTGTCAGAAACTATATTTGCAGGTATTCCGTGTAGTCTGATGATCTCCTTGATGAACACACGGGCTGTTTCCGCAGCACATGGGGTTCCCTTCAAAGGCACGAAATGGGCCATTTTAGATAGGCGGTCCACAACCACAAAAATGGCTGTGCACCCCTCAGAGCGAGGTAATTCGACTATAAAGTCCATAGAAATCATTTTCCAAGGTCTGTCCGGTACAGGTAAGGGTTTTAGCAAGCCCCAGGCTCGGTTCCTTGAAGTCTTGTTCCGTATGCAGACAGGACAGGAACTGACGTATCTCCCACAAAATTCCTTTAAGTTGGGCCACCAAAATGTACGTTGTACAAGTTCAAGAGTCTTCCGGACCCCAAAATGCCCTGCTAAAGGATGGTCATGAAGCAGTGTTAGTACCTTAACTCGGATACTCTCTGGAACAAAGATTTGACTTCCCTTCCAAAGCAAGCCGTCTCGTGGTGTCAAGGTGATTGCTGGGGGCCTTGGAGAGTGGGTAGAAGCTTCTTTGATTAGAGATAAGAGGTCTGTTTGTAAAAGCAAGAAGTTACTTGTGGGCAAAATCGTGTCAGGAGCAGGTGAGTTCTTTGGATTGTCATGCATGCGTGACAATGCGTCAGGTTTGACGTTTTTTGATCCAGGCCGATAAGTGATGTGGAAACAGAAGCGGGTGAAAAACAAGGCCCAACGAGCCTGTCGGGGTCTCAAGCGTTTGGCAGATCTCAGGTATTCTAAGTTTTTATGGTCAGTATATATTAATACCGGATGGGCTGCGCCCTCTAACAGATACCTCCACTCTTCCCATGCGGTCTTGATGGCAAGAAGTTCCCGATCCCCCACGTCATAATTTCTCTCAGCTGGGGATAACTTTCGAGAGAAGAATCCTACAGGGTGTATCAAGTCCTCCTTACCCTGTCTTTGAGAAATGACCGCTCCCACCGCTACTTCGGATGCGTCTACTTCTAATAAAAAGGGCAAGGATGGATTAGGATGGCTGAGAATTGGAGCTGATGTAAAAAGTCTCTTAAGTCTCTCAAATGCATCCTGGGCCTCCGAACTCCAATGAAACCTGACGTGTTGTTGGGTCAATCGTGTAATAGGTGCGATGATGGCAGAGAATCCTTTGATACATTTTCTATAAAAGTTTGCAATGAAGCCAATGAAACGTTGTATGCCTTTCTTATCTACTGGTGCAGGCCAGTCTAAAACGGCAGACACTTTTTGGGGATCCATCTTAGTACCGGTTGAGGAGATTATTAAGCCCAAAAATTGAATCTCTCGTTGCTCAAACTCACACTTCTCTGCCTTTGCATACAGTCCATGTAGGCGAAGACGGTCAAGAACTCTGCAAACGTGTTCCCGGTGCTGGCTAAGTGATTCAGAAAAAACCAAAATATCAACCAAATAAACAATTACAAAAACATCTAAGAAGTCCCTGAAGACATCGTTAATAAGATGTTGAAAAGTGGCAGGTGCATTACATAGACCGAAGGGCATGACCAGGTATTCATAATGCCCGAACCGCGTTCGGAACGCCGTCTTCCACTCATGCCCGGCCCGGATGCGGACCAGATTGTAGGCCCCTCTTAGGTCGAGTTTTGTAAAAATAGTAGCAGACCTTAGCTTCTTGACCGTGATTTTATTCAATTCCCGATAGTCCACACGGGCAGAGAGTCTGATCCTTCTTGGTCACAAAGAATATTCCAGCACCAGCTGGGGAGGTGGACGGGCGGATGAACCTCTTTTCCAGGTTTTCGTTGATGTAGACCTTTAATGCTTCCTGTTCTTTTTCTGATAAGGGGAAAATGTGCCCAAAGGGAATTTCGGCCCCGGGTAGAAGTTCAATTGGGCAATCGTATGATCGATGAGGAGGAAGAGAGTCTGCTCCTTTCTTGCTGAATACATCGAGGAACCCATGATACGGTTCGGGTACTGATTGGCGTAAGTTCTGATCAATGTCCATGCAAAACAAGGTGACAGGTGATTGAGTAAATTCGTGTTGACAGTGTTCTTGGCAGTAGGGGGACAAGAACCTGATCTCTCTGGTAGTCCAATTGACGGAGGGATTAGGGGCCTGAAGCCAGGGAATGCCCAGAATGATTGGGAACAACGGGGAAGAGATGACGTCAAGGATCAGGAGCTCCTTATGCTGGGAGGAGGTGGTGACAGGTAAGGGAAAAGTCTCTTGGGTCACCTGCCCAGAGCTGATGCGGGAGCCATCGGCCAAGAAGACTGAAAGTCGGTGGGTCTTTTTCCGCAAAGGAATGTTGTGTTGGCTGACGAAGGCGGAGTCGATGAAGCAGCTGCATGCTCCGGAATCAATAATTGCCTTGACTGGCATTGTCCTTCCTTGAAGCTGTAATGAAAGAGGGAGAGCAATGTGGGTTGTGTTAGCAGATAATGCTGAAAGACTGGCAGGAACAGAGGAGGAGCACTTACGCATCTTGACCGGGCAGTTGCGCACGTAATGTCCTGTTGCCCCACAGTACAGGCAGAGGTTCAGGGGGTTAAGGTGGGTCGGATCAGTCCCAACTGCATCGGTTCGGAGGTGTCAGGCACAGAGCTGGTTGGTTGAGGGTTGGGTGGAGGTAGGTAGCGGGCAGCAGGGATTGGAGCCTTAGCAGTCACCCAAGTAGGGCGGTTATGTTGAAAAGACCGTTCAGTGCGACGTTCCCGAAGGCGGCGATCAATCTGGATTGTTAGGGTGATTAAAGCCTCAAGAGTATCAGGTATGCCTACCCAGGCCAGTTCATCTTTTAGTCCTTCTGATAGGCCCATGCGGAACTGATGCCAAAGAGCTGCATCATTCCATTGAGTGTCTGCACTCCAGCGTCTAAAGTCTGAGATGTAATCCTCGGCCGCCCGGCGACCCTGCTGGAGCGTAGTTAAGGTAGCTTCTGCTGTGGCTACCCGTTCAGGGTCTTCATAAAGCTGGGACATAGCTTCAAAGAAGGCCGTTAGTGACTGAATCAGAATAGAGTCCTCTTCGAGAAGTCAGTGTGCCCAGATCTGTGGTTCTCCTAACAGCAGGGAGACCACAAACCCCACTTTAGTGGCTTCGAGTGAAAAAGTCCGGGGTTGCAGGGCGAAATAAAGTTGACAAGCGCTGCGGAAGGCCCGGAATTTAGTTTGGTCCCCTGAAAACCTCTCAGGTATGGGAACCCTTGGTTCAGGTGGAAGCATAACAACAGAAGGAGAGGAAGCAGCCTGAGAAGGGGCGGCAACGGAACCAGGAGCCACGTTTACAGGGTTGATGAGGTTCTGAACTTGACCCTCCAATCTGGTGTAGCCGTCTTGCAAGGATTTTACGGCCTGGGTGAGGGCTGACAGGTGTGAGCAGATATCTGTCATGGGGGGGGTCTCTCCTGCAGGCTCAGTCATGGCTGTGTTGTACTGTTACGTACCTGGACGTAGAGCCTGACTTGTAGGAGAAGACCTCTCATACAGCGCTGGTTCACGGTCCACTGAAGTGGGAACAGTGGTCACGTGAGCACAGTGGGGTAGGAGTGCCTGGTTTGTAGAGGAATGGTGTTGAGATCAACTAGGAAGTCCTCCGGAAGTATCCGTATACAGATGGCAGGGTGTAAGTCTGCAGCTGTAGGTGGTGAAGCTGGATACGGCAGAACCAGGCAGCAGGTGGATAGACAGGCAGGAATCAGCAAGGCAAGGTCAAACAGTCCGGTTGGCAACAGCAGATCAATCAGATGATAGGAGCAGGCAATGGCAGAGTCGGTAGGCAGGCAGGAGTCGGTAACCAGAAGCAGATGAAGACAAGGTCAGGCAGGCCGGGTCGAACAGGAGAAGGCAGGGTAGTCCAAACAGAGCCGGGTCGGTAACGGGAATCACAGGTTCAGATCAGGTTTCAGATGGCTGACAAGCAGGATAGCTGAGACAACACAGCACTGGCTGAGTGTCACTGCTGGGCTTTTAAAGCCCGTTTTGGCGCCAATTGCGCTCTCGCGCATGCGCACATGCACGCGCGCGCCGCCGCGCGCGCCCGCCGCGCACCTGTGTGTGCACGAAGAGCCCGGAAACGCCTGGTAAGTCCATGACAGGAAGCCATGTATACCAGTAGCTAGTGCATCACTTTTTATTTCCCAGTACCATGGAATACAGTGGTGTGAAAAAGTGTTTGCCCCCTTCCTCATTTCCTGTTCCTTTGCATGTTTGTCACACTTAAGTGTTTCGGAACATCAAACCAATTTAAACAATAGTCAAGGACAACACAAGTAAACACAAAATGCAATTTGTAAATGAAGGTGTTTATTATTAAAGGTGAAAAAAAATCCAAACCATCATGGCCCTGTGTGAAAAAGTGATTGCCCCCTTGTTAAAACATACTATAACTGTGGTTGTCCACACCTGAGTTCAATTTCTCTAGCCACACCCAGGCCTGATTATTGCCACACCTGTTCACAATCAAGGCATCACTTAAATAGGAGCTGCTTGACACAGTAAGGTCCACCAGAAGATCCTTAAAAGCTACACATCATGCCGAGACCCAAAGAAATTCAGGAACAATTGAGAAAGAAAGTAATTGAGATCTATCAGTCTGGAAAGGGTTATAAAGCCATTTCCAAAGCTTTGGGAATCCAGCGAACCACAGTGAGAGCCATTATCCACAAATGGCGAAGACATGGAACAGTGGTGAACCTTCCCAGGAGTGGCCGGCCGCCCAAAATTACCCCAAGAGCGCAGCGACGACTCATCCAAGAGGTCACAAAAGACCCCACAACAACGTCCAAGGAACTGCAGGCCTCACTTGCCTCAGTTAAGGTCAGCGTTCATGCCTCCACCATCAGGAAAAGACTGGGCAAAAATG
Organism: Lithobates sylvaticus; assembly: GCA_028564925.1. Lineage (NCBI taxonomy): Eukaryota > Metazoa > Chordata > Amphibia > Anura > Ranidae > Lithobates > Lithobates sylvaticus. The sequence continues at coordinate 70,084,960 of CM053029.1, forward strand.
GCCTGCATGGCAGAGTTCCAAGGAGAAAACCACTGCTGAGCAAAAAGAACATCAAAGCTCTTCTCAATTTCTCCACAACACATCTTGATGATCCCCAAGACTTTTGGGACAACATTCTGTGGACCGATGAGACAAAAGTGGAACTCTTTGGAAGGTGTGTGTCCAAGTATATCTGGCGTAGAAGGAACACTGCATTTCAGAAAAAGAACATTATACCAACAGTAAAATATGGTGGTGGTAGTGTGATGGTCTGGGGCTGTTTTGCTGCTTCAGGACCTGGAAGACTTGCCGTGATAAAAGGAACTATAAATTCTGCTGTCTACCAAGAGATCCTGAAGGAGAATGTCCGACCATCTGTTCGTGTACTCAAGCTGAAACGAACTTGGGTTCTGCAGCAGGACAATGATCCTAAACACACCAGCAAGTCCACCACCGAATGGCTGAAGAAAAACAAAATGAAGACTTTGGAGTGGCCTAGCCAAAGTCCTGACCTGAATCCTATTGAGATGTTGTGGTATGACCTTAAAAAGGCCGTTCATGCTCGAAAACCCTCTAATGTAACTGAATTAGGACAATTCTGCAAAGATGAGTGGGCCAAAATTCCTCCAGGACGCTGTAAAAGCCTCATTGCACGTTATCGCAAACGCTTGGTTGCAGTTGTTGCTGCTAAGGGTGGCCCAACCAGTTATTAGGTTTAGGGGGCAATCACTTTTTCACACAGGGCCATGATGGTTTGGATTTTTTTTCACCTTTAATAATAAACACCTTCATTTACAAATTGCATTTTGTGTTTACTTGTGTTGTCCTTGACTATTGTTTAAATTGGTTTGATGTTCCGAAACACTTAAGTGTGACAAACATGCAAAGGAACAGGAAATGAGGAAGGGGGCAAACACTTTTTCACACCACTGTAGGTCACAGAGGCTGGAAAGCCACTTGTGAATAGGGATGAGCCGAACACCCCCGGGTTCGGTTCGCACCAGAACCTTCGAACCGACCGAAAGTTCGCGCGAATTTTCGAACCCTATACGTTATAATGGACGCGAACGTTCGAAATCAAAAGTGCTAATTACAACGGCCAATATGCATGTTAATGTCATAAAACAGGTTTGGGGACCCGGGTCCTGCCCCAGGGGACATATATCAATGCAAAAAGAACTTTTAGAAACTAACGTTTTTTCGGGAGCAGTCATTTTAATGATGCATAAAGTGAAAAAAAAAAAGTGAAATTTTCCTTTAAATATGGTACCTGGGGGGTGTCTAAAGTATGCCTGTGAAGTGGCATGTGTTTCCCGTGTTTAGAACTGTCCTTGCACAAAATGACATTTGTAAAGGAAAAAAAAGAAGCCATTTAAAACCACTTGCGGCTTTAGGTTTGTTCTTAAGTAGAATCTGAACAGGTACATTATGAAGTGTAGCTCCATCCAAAAAAAAATCTATTTTTAAGCTTTTTGGAGAACATAGGGAGGGGTTATCACCCCTGTAACATTTGCTGTCTTTGCACATCTGTTCAGAACATGTCACCTCACTTTCCGTCCCAATGACAAATGTTTTTGGAAAAAGTGGGGTTTTAATTGAAACAAGGATTGGTGATAAAGTATCAGTAGAGACTAGAGAGGAGATACCTTTTTCCCAAATTAAATCTAACAGGATAGAATTTCCCTTCCTAGGGGTAGATTTCCTCTCACTTCCTGTTTTCTCTTTCCGTTTGCAAGTAGGAGTCGTTTGTAAGTTGGATGTTTGAAAGTAGGGGCCTGTCGTATAAACTCTGCAGAAATTTGCCCTATTAGATGTTGGTGTAGCCACAAGACTGGTGGGCACAGGAATGGGCCCTGCTGTGAGTTAATAGATCAAGATTTGTACTTGCATGCACCTGTTGAACCGGGCAGAAAAATTGGGCCTTTGGTGGTGGTGGTGGACGACGGTGTTGCCACAAGACTGTAAGCTCTCACAGTTACTCTTGGTGGGCGCAGGAATGGGCCCTGTTGTGAGTTATTAGATCAAGATTTGTAATTGCAAGCACCTGATGAACAGGGCAGAAAAATTGGGCCTTTGGCGGTGGTGGTGGACGGTGTTGCCACAAGACTGCAGGCCCTCATAGTTACTCTTGGTGGGCGCAGGAATGGGCCCTGCTGTGAACTATTAGATCAAGATTTGTAATTACCCGCCCCTGTTAAACAGGGGCTGAAAAATTGTGCCTTAGGCACTGGTGCTGGTGCCACAACACTGCAACCCCTCACAGAGACTGTACTTGGAGCACAGCAGTCACACGTGTTGCGAAGCATTTTTTTAAAAAATTGTAAGTACCCGCCCCTGTTAAACAGGGGCTGAAAAATTGTGCCTTAGGCACTGGTGCTGGTGCCACAACACTGCAACCCCTCACAGATACTGTACTTGGAGCACAGCAGTCACACGTGTTGCGAAGCATTTTTTTAAAAAATTGTAAGTACCCGCCCCTGTTAAACAGGGGCTGAAAAATTGTGCCTTAGGCACTGGTGCTGGTGCCACAACACTGTAACCCCTCACAGATACTGTACTTGGAGCACAGCAGTCACACGTGTTGCGAAGCATTTTTTTAAAAAATTGTAAGTACACGCCCCTGTTAAACAGGGGCTGAAAAATTGTGCCTTAGGCACTGGTGCTGGTGCCACAACACTGCAACCCCTCACAGATACTGTACTTGGAGCACAGCAGTCACATGTGTTGCGAAGCATTTTTTAAAAAAATTGTAAGTACCCGCCCCTGTTAAACAGGGGCTGAAAAATTGTGCCTTAGGCACTGGTGCTGGTGCCACAACACTGCAACCCCTCACAGATACTGTACTTGGAGCACAGCAGTCACACGTGTTGCGAAGCATTTTTTTATAAAAATTGTATGTACACGCCCCTGTTAAACAGGGGCTGAAAAATTGTGCCTTAGGCACTGGTGTGGTGGCATGGATCATTGAGGAGGAGGAAGAGGATAGTCAGTGAACATAAGAGGACAGTCACTCAGCATCAGCATAGGCAGTCTTGAAGGGATGTGACATTAAAAATTATTCGGTTATATCCGCCTCAGGTGCCTGGTAGCTGGTGGTGATCCAAGACTGATTCATTTTGATGAAGGTCAGTCGATCAACCGAGGCGGTGGACAGGCGCACCCTATGATCAGTCACAAATCCTCCAGCAGCACTGAATGTGCGTTCGGAAAGAACGCTGGAGGCAGGACAGGCCAGTAGCTCAATTGCATACTGTGCAAGCTCTGGCCAGTGATCCATCCTCAGGACCCAGTAAGCCAGAGGATTTTCGGTGGGAAAGGTGTCCAAGTCTGACCTTGCCCCAAGGTATTCCTGCACCATGTATATCAGACGCTGGCGATGGTTGCTGGAACCGATCATACCTTGGGGCTGCGGACTAAAAAATTGTCTGAACGCATCGGTCAGACGTCCACCTTCCCCACCGCTCCTTCTGCCACTGACCGAAGCCTCAGCAACTCGTCGCCCAGGACCAGGAGTTTGTAGCCTCCCAGTTTCTGGGAACGCGTTGCACAGACCTTTCTGCAAGGCCTCCCTGAGATGTCTCATCCTCTGCTCCCTCTGCGACGGCAAGATAAGGTCCGCAACCTTACCCTTGTACCGCGGATCAAGGAGAGTGGCCAGCCAGTAATGGTCCCTCTCCTTGATCCGAAGAACACGAGGATCCTTCCGCAGGCTTTGCAGGATCAGGGAGGCCATGCAGCGTAGGTTAGCTGAGGCATTCGGTCCGGAGTCTTCTGGGTCACTGAGGATGACATGATCGCCAGCCACCTCCTCCCAGCCACGTACAAGTCCACTGGTTTGTTGGGACTGTACATCATCCCTAAAAGACTGCTGCTGCTGATGCTGAGTGCCAGGCTCCACCTCCATGCTCACACAATCCTCCTCCTCCTCCTCCTCCTCCTCCTCATCCTCTTCCTGTGTGATGGGTGGGACAGAAGGAACACTGTCCGGATAAAGGGGGCCTTGAGAGGCAAGGAAGTCCTCCTCTTCCTGCCTCTGTTCTGCCTCAAGTGCCCTGTCCATTATCCCACGCAGCGTATGCTCCAACAGGTGGACAAGAGGGACAGTGTCACTGATGCATGCACTGTCACTGCTCACCATCCTCGTGGCCTCCTCAAATGGTGAGAGGACAGTGCATGCATCCCTGATCATGCTCCACTGACGTGGGGAAAAAAAACCAAGCTCCCCTGACCCTGTCCTGGTGCCGTAGTCGCAAAGGTACTCATTGATGGCCCTCTGCTGCGTGTGCAGTCGCTGCAGCATGGCCAACGTTGAGTTCCACCTGGTGGGCATGTCACATATTAGGCGGTTCTTGGGCAGGTTCAGCTCCTTTTGCAGCTCAGTCAGCCGAGCACTGGCATTATAAGATCGGCGGAAATGCACACAGACTTTCCTGGCCTGCCTCAGGACATCCTGTAAGCCTGGGAACCTGCCCAAGAACCGCTGCACCACCAGGTTGAGGACGTGAGCCATGCAGGGCACATGGGTGAGCTGCCCCTGTCGCAGGGCGAAGAGGAGGTTGGTGCCATTGTCAGAAACGACCATTCCTGGCTTAAGCTGACGTGGCGTCAACCACCTCTCGGCCTGCCCCTGCAGAGCTGCCAGAACCTCTGGCCCAGTGTGGCTCCTGTCCCCCAAACACACCAGCGCAAGCACGGCATGGCATCTTTTTGCCTGCGTACTTGCGTAGCCCCTTGTACGCCTACGGAGCACCGCTGGTTCCAAGGACAGAGCACTGGAGGAAGAAGAAGAGGAGGGGGTGGAGGAGAGAGGTGTGTCACAACCAGTAGCAGTAGTAGCGTTTTGGAGGCGTGGTGGCGGAACAACCTCCAACACTACTGCACCTTGTCCTGCATCCCTCCCAGCTGCCAATAGAGTGACCCAATGGGCCGTGAAAGAAAGGTACCGTCCCTGTCCATGCCTGCTAGACCATGAGTCAGCGGTAATATGCACCTTACCGCTGACCGCCCTGTCCAGCGAGGCATGGACATTGCCCTCCACATGCCGGTAGAGAGACGGAATCGCCTTCCGTGAGAAAAAGTGGCGTTTGGGAACCTGCCACTGAGGAACCGCACATTGAACAAACTCACGGAAGGGGGCCGAGTCTACCAACTGAAAAGGCAGCAGTTGAAGTGCTAGCAATTTAGCCAGGCTAGCATTCAACCGCTGGGCATGTGGATGGCTGGGAGTGTACTTCTTTCTACGGTCCAGCAGCTGGGGCAGGGAAATTTGCCTGCTGCAATCGGACGTCGGTGTACTGCAAGTACTTGGTTGTGACACACCTAATTCTACACCTTCAGTCCTCTCAGAGCAGCTTTCAGAGAGGACTGAAGGTGTAGTGGGGATGGAGATCCCAGCTGAGGAGGAGCAAGGAGAGGTCCGCTTAGTTCTTTGGTGTGGGTCTTTTATGTGTGCCTGCCAACGAGCTGCATGGCAGGTCGCCATATGTCTGGTCATGCTTGTGGTGCCCAAGCGGCTGATGTTTTGGCCACGCGAGATACGCTTGAGACAAATATTGCAAATAGCAGTGGTGCGATCTGCTGCACTCGTCTCAAAAAAGGCCCACACCAAAGAACTTTTCTGATAACGTGCAGAGGCAGCGCCCTGCACAGGCGGAGCTCTGCGGTGTTGTACAGTTGCTGTGCTGGCCTCTACCTGGCCTCCAGGGGGCATCCTGCCTCGTTGGACATGTGATGCCGCATCCTCCTCCTCCTCGTCCTCCTCCTCATCCTCTCTCCCTTCAGGCACCCACGTGGAGTCAGTGACCTCATCATCCCCTCCCTCTTCACCACTAGAGCAAACCTGGCAGTAAGCTGCAGCTGGTGGAACAGTACTGCCAGATTCCTCAAGCTGGGTATCATCATCCGAGCCTTCGAATCGTTGGGCATCCTCCTGGAGCATGTACCCAACACTGTGCTCAAAGAGTTCGGGGGACTCCTCAGGAGGACATGGTGGGTCTAGGGAAGGGGTGGCTGATGATGCTCTGTCAGTACCCTGAGCCTGGGTGAGAGAGGATGAGGAGGATGAGGAGGGCTTGGTCATCCATTCTACCAAGCCTTCAGCATGATGCGGCTCCACATGTCCAGCTGCCGAAAACAAAGACGCGCGTGTCCCATGGCCACGTGCTGATGACGATGCACGACCACGTCCACGTCCACGGCCACGTCCACTAGAAACAGAGCCTGCCTTCCCTGTGTTCTTGGCTCTGCACGCTCTGCCTCCCCTTGGCGGTCTTCCAGCCATTGTAGTCGGTAGTCCTGTGGGTGCTGCTGAGAAGAATATATAGGAGCTCTGTGTGATGCCACTAACACACTAGAAGTCCTATGGGTGCTTCTGCAAAGAAAATAGAGGAGCTCTGTGTGATGCCACTAACACACTAGAAGTCCTGTGGGTGCTTCTGCAAAGAAAATAGAGGAGCTCTGTGTGATGCCACTAACACACTAGAAGTCCTGTGGGTGCTGCTGAGAAGAAAATATAGGAGCTCTGCGTGATGCCACTAACACACTAGAAGTCCTATGGGTGCTTCTGCAAAGAAAATAGAGGAGCTCTGTGTGATGCCACTAACACACTAGAAGTCCTGTGGGTGCTTCTGCAAAGAAAATAGAGGAGCTCTGTGTGATGCCACTAACACACTAGAAGTCCTGTGGGTGCTGCTGAGAAGAAAATATAGGAGCTCTGTGTGATGCCACTAACACACTAGAAGTCCTATGAGTGCTTCTGCAAAGAAAATAGAGGAGCTCTGTGTGATGCCACTAACACACTAGAAGTCCTGTGGGTGCTTCTGCAAAGAAAATAGAGGAGCTCTGTGTGATGCCACTAACACACTAGAAGTCCTGTGGGTGCTGCTGAGAAGAAAATATAGGAGCTCTGCGTGATGCCACTAACACACTAGAAGTCCTATGGGTGCTTCTGCAAAGAAAATAGAGGAGCTCTGTGTGATGCCACTAACACACTAGAAGTCCTGTGGGTGCTTCTGCAAAGAAAATAGAGGAGCTCTGTGTGATGCCACTAACACACTAGAAGTCCTGTGGGTGCTGCTGAGAAGAAAATATAGGAGCTCTGTGTGATGCCACTAACACACTAGAAGTCCTGTGGGTGCTTCTGCAAAGAAAATAGAGGAGCTCTGTGTGATGGGACTAACACACTTCAAGTCCTATGGGTGCTTCTGGGAAGAAAATGTAGGTCTGTGTGATGGGACTAACACACTTCAAGTCCTATAGGTGCTTCTGGAAGAAAATGTAGGTCTGTGTGATGGGACTAACACACTTCAAGTCCTATAGGTGCTTCTGGGAACAAAATATATGATCTCTGTGTGATGGGACTAACACACTTCAAGTCCTATAGGTGCTTCTGGGAAGAAAATATAGGTCTGTGTGATGGGACTAACACACTTCAAGTCCTATGGGTGCTTCTGAGAAGAAAATGTAGGTCTGTGTGATGGGACTAACACACTTCAAGTCCTATAGGTGCTTCTGGGAAGAAAATGTAGGTCTGTGTGATGGGACTAACACACTTCAAGTCCTATAGGTGCTTCTGGGAACAGAATATATGATCTCTGTGTGATGGGACTAACACACTTCAAGTCCTATAGGTGCTTCTGGGAAGGAAATATAGGTCTGTGTGATGGGACTAACACACTTCAAGTCCTATAGGTGCTTCTGGGAACAAAATATATGATCTCTGTGTGATGGGACTAACACACTTCAAGTCCTATAGGTGCTTCTGGGAACAAAATATATGATCTCTGTGTGATGGGACTAACACACTTCAAGTCCTATAGGTGCTTCTGGGAAGAAAATGTAGGTCTGTGTGATGGGACTAACACACTTCAAGTCCTATAGGTGCTTCTGGGAACAAAATATATGATCTCTGTGTGATGGGACTAACACACTTCAAGTCCTATAGGTGCTTCTTGGGAAGGAAATATAGGTCTGTGTGATGGGACTAACACACTTCAAGTCCTATAGGTGCTTCTGGGAACAGAATATATGATCTCTGTGTGATGGGACTAACACACTTCAAGTCCTATAGGTGCTTCTGGGAACAAAATATATGATCTCTGTGTGATGGGACTAACACACTTCAAGTCCTATAGGTGCTTCTGGGAAGAAAATATAGGTCTGTGTGATGGGACTAACACACTTCAAGTCCTATGGGTGCTTCTGAGAAGAAAATGTAGGTCTGTGTGATGGGACTAACACACTTCAAGTCCTATAGGTGCTTCTGGGAAGGAAATGTAGGTCTGTGTGATGGGACTAACACACTTCAAGTCCTATAGGTGCTTCTGGGAAGGAAATATAGGTCTGTGTGATGGGACTAACACACTTCAAGTCCTATAGGTGCTTCTGGGAACAAAATATATGATCTCTGTGTGATGGGACTAACACACTTCAAGTCCTATAGGTGCTTCTGGGAACAAAATATATGATCTCTGTGTGATGGGACTAACACACTTCAAGTCCTATAGGTGCTTCTGGGAAGAAAATGTAGGTCTGTGTGATGGGACTAACACACTTCAAGTCCTATAGGTGCTTCTGGGAACAAAATATATGATCTCTGTGTGATGGGACTAACACACTTCAAGTCCTATAGGTGCTTCTTGGGAAGGAAATATAGGTCTGTGTGATGGGACTAACACACTTCAAGTCCTATAGGTGCTTCTGGGAACAGAATATATGATCTCTGTGTGATGGGACTAACACACTTCAAGTCCTATAGGTGCTTCTGGGAACAAAATATATGATCTCTGTGTGATGGGACTAACACACTTCAAGTCCTATAGGTGCTTCTGGGAAGAAAATATAGGTCTGTGTGATGGGACTAACACACTTCAAGTCCTATGGGTGCTTCTGAGAAGAAAATGTAGGTCTGTGTGATGGGACTAACACACTTCAAGTCCTATAGGTGCTTCTGGGAACAAAATATATGATCTCTGTGTGATGGGACTAACACACTTCAAGTCCTATAGGTGCTTCTGGGAAGAAAATATAGGTCTGTGTGATGGGACTAACACACTTCAAGTCCTATGGGTGCTTCTGAGAAGAAAATGTAGGTCTGTGTGATGGGACTAACACACTTCAAGTCCTATAGGTGCTTCTGGGAAGAAAATGTAGGTCTGTGTGATGGGACTAACACACTTCAAGTCCTATAGGTGCTTCTGGGAACAAAATATATGATCTCTGTGTGATGGGACTAACACACTTCAAGTCCTATAGGTGCTTCTTGGGAAGGAAATATAGGTCTGTGTGATGGGACTAACACACTTCAAGTCCTATAGGTGCTTCTGGGAACAGAATATATGATCTCTGTGTGATGGGACTAACACACTTCAAGTCCTATAGGTGCTTCTGGGAAGGAAATATAGGTCTGTGTGATGGGACTAACACACTTCAAGTCCTATAGGTGCTTCTGGGAACAAAATATATGATCTCTGTGTGATGGGACTAACACACTTCAAGTCCTATAGGTGCTTCTGGGAAGAAAATGTAGGTCTGTGTGATGGGACTAACACACTTCAAGTCCTATAGGTGCTTCTGGGAACAAAATATATGATCTCTGTGTGATGGGACTAACACACTTCAAGTCCTATAGGTGCTTCTTGGGAAGGAAATATAGGTCTGTGTGATGGGACTAACACACTTCAAGTCCTATAGGTGCTTCTGGGAACAGAATATATGATCTCTGTGTGATGGGACTAACACACTTCAAGTCCTATAGGTGCTTCTGGGAAGGAAATATAGGTCTGTGTGATGGGACTAACACACTTCAAGTCCTATAGGTGCTTCTGGGAACAAAATATATGATCTCTGTGTGATGGGACTAACACACTTCAAGTCCTATAGGTGCTTCTGGGAACAGAATATATGATCTCTGTGTGATGGGACTAACACACTTCAAGTCCTATAGGTGCTTCTGGGAAGGAAATATAGGTCTGTGTGATGGGACTAACACACTTCAAGTCCTATAGGTGCTTCTGGGAACAAAATATATGATCTCTGTGTGATGGGACTAACACACTTCAAGTCCTATAGGTGCTTCTGGGAAGAAAATGTAGGTCTGTGTGATGGGACTAACACACTTCAAGTCCTATAGGTGCTTCTGGGAACAAAATATATGATCTCTGTGTGATGGGACTAACACACTTCAAGTCCTATAGGTGCTTCTGGGAAGGAAATATAGGTCTGTGTGATGGGACTAACACACTTCAAGTCCTATAGGTGCTTCTGGGAACAAAATATATGATCTCTGTGTGATGGGACTAACACACTTCAAGTCCTATAGGTGCTTCTGGGAACAAAATATATGATCTCTGTGTGATGGGACTAACACACTTCAAGTCCTATAGGTGCTTCTGGGAAGAAAATGTAGGTCTGTGTGATGGGACTAACACACTTCAAGTCCTATAGGTGCTTCTGGGAACAAAATATATGATCTCTGTGTGATGGGACTAACACACTTCAAGTCCTATAGGTGCTTCTTGGGAAGGAAATATAGGTCTTTGTGATGGGACTAACACACTTCAAGTCCTATAGGTGCTTCTGGGAACAGAATATATGATCTCTGTGTGATGGGACTAACACACTTCAAGTCCTATAGGTGCTTCTGGGAACAAAATATATGATCTCTGTGTGATGGGACTAACACACTTCAAGTCCTATAGGTGCTTCAGGGAAGAAAATGTAGGTCTGTGTGATGGGACTAACACACTTCAAGTCCTATAGGTGCTTCTGGGAACAAAATATATGATCTCTGTGTGATGGGACTAACACACTTCAAGTCCTATAGGTGCTTCTGGGAAGGAAATATAGGTCTGTGTGATGGGACTAACACACTTCAAGTCCTATAGGTGCTTCTGGGAACAAAATATATGATCTCTGTGTGATGGGACTAACACACTTCAAGTCCTATAGGTGCTTCTGGGAAGAAAATGTAGGTCTGTGTGATGGGACTAACACACTTCAAGTCCTATAGGTGCTTCTGGGAACAAAATATATGATCTCTGTGTGATGGGACTAACACACTTCAAGTCCTATAGGTGCTTCTGGGAAGGAAATATAGGTCTGTGTGATGGGACTAACACACTTCAAGTCCTATAGGTGCTTCTGGGAACAAAATATAGGAGCTCTGCCTGCCACGAACACACTACAAGTCCTATAGGTGCTTCTGGGAACAAAATATAGGAGCTCTGCCTGCCTGCCAGGAACACACTACAAGTCCTATAGGTGCTTCTGGGAACAAAATATAGGAGCTCTGCCTGCCTGCCACGAACACACTACAAGTCCTATAGGTGCTTCTGGGAACAAAATATAGGAGCTCTGCCTGCCTGCCACGAACACACTACAAGTCCTATAGGTGCTTCTGGGAACAAAATATAGGAGCTCTGCCTGCCTGCCACGAAAACACTACAAGTCCTATAGGTGCTTCTGGGAACAAAATATAGGAGCTCTGCCTGCCTGCCACGAACACACTACAAGTCCTATAGGTGCTTCTGGGAACAAAATATAGGAGCTCTGCCTGCCTGCCACGAACACACTACAAGTCCTATAGGTGCTTCTGGGAACAAAATATAGGAGCTCTGCCTGCCTGCCACGAACACACTACAAGTCCTATAGGTGCTTCTGGGAACAAAATATAGGAGCTCTGCCTGCCTGCCACGAGCACACTACAAGCCCCTCTTTCTAAATCAATCTAAATGAATGAATCTATCTAACTCGATCTCTCTAAGTAAATCTCTCTAACTAACTAAATCCAGCAGAGTGTCACAGATCTAGCCTGCTCTATCTGCGCCGGAACAGCATGTGACCGGCGCAGACGGCGTGGCGGCCTTTTATAGGGGGGGCGTGTACTACAGCCCCTGAGCTGTAATTGGCTACAGGCGTCCTGCCTGTAGCCAATTATGGCTCTTCGAGTTTCCGGGGCTGTGATTGGCCAAGCATGCGGGGTCACAGTGCATGCTTGGCCAATCATCAGCCAGCAATGCACTGCACCGGCCGCGCCGGCCGCAATGCATTGCGGGGCCGCTCGCATCACACGAACGTGATGCGAGCGGCCAAAATAGTTCTGGGCTCGCCGAGCGAGCGAACGCCCGGTGCTCGATGCGAACGTGGGTTCGCATCGAGCACCGGGCCCATCCTTACTTGTGAACTATTGGAGAAAGACTTTTACATTACAGAACTTTCTTGGCCGATTAAAGATTATGTAGCAAGATGCATCACATGTATCAGGAACAATCCAAACAACTCCTTTTACACATTTGCAGATTGACTTCACACACATGCCCAAACTAGGCAAAAGACAGGAATATCTTTTGGTAATTGTGGACAAGTTCTTAAGATGAGTTATACTTTTTGAAACCACAAAAGAAGATGCACAAACAGTAGTGAGGATCCTCGTTCAGGAAAGCATTCCTTGATGGGGATGCCCACTTCTTATAAACTCAGACAATGGACCTGCATTTGTATCAAGGGTCTGCCTTGGTAAAAACGACGTTTCACATTCCCTAACACCCTCAAAGCTCAGGGATAGTAGAAAGAATGAACAGAACAATAAAAGACAAAATAAGAAAGGGCCACAGGAGCAACCTTTGCCAACTGGAAGAAGGTCCTCCCAGCAGTCCTGGCAGAAATAAGAATGACGCTTCCAAGACAACACTGTATTCACCTTTTGATGACTTGATGGGTAGATCTTCACCCACCCCATGGACCAGAGCACATTTAATGATAGAAAAGGGAGATTTAGACTTATTACAGGAAGAATATGTAAGGAAAAATTGGTTGAAACATTGTAAACAGTTGAGAGAAATGTTGCTCGCACCTCTCCTTTTTCTTCACAGGAAGCTACTCACCCCTTAAAATTGGGAGACACCGTGGTGGTCCAACAGCTGAACAGAAATAAAAAGCAAGAGTATCCCTTTGGACCTCCTACCACAGTGGTTGCAGTGACCAGCCATCCTAGTGGAAAATTGCCAGTCCTGGATCCATGCCAACAGAGTAAAAAAAGGTTGCCCAAAGCCCCAAGAGCAGGAAGAAGATCTTAGATACAGGAGGCCCTCAAGCAGAAGTCCAAGCAGATGAAGGAGTTCCTGGGAAAGCAGGTCCGTCCAGAGAAGATGACCTAGCTTATTTCACCACAGACTTCTGGCAAGGCATTCTGCCTACTGATCCTGATCTCTCCGACAGTGTTTCTAACCACCTGGATCATCACTAACTGTATCTACCACCCTGAAGATTTGGGTGCAATTAAAAGTATCTGTGGGAACACACACACACACACACACACAAGAGAACATTACATTGACACAAGCTAGAACCAAAACAGAGATTGGAGATAGTTTTACTGATAGGATGCTTTTGCTCAAATTTAAATGCTTATGCTCAAAAAAATCAGTGTATGAAGAATGTTGGATATGTAGCAAATGACATCCTAGCACTGCCCGAATTGCCCTTTTGGCTGTACCTTTAAACATTTCCTCCTTTCTCAATGAGACTCCTCCTGTATTCTTGACTAACATATCCACTCTGTACATAAACAACATTGTTACCTTTCCAATAGTAGGTAGAAGTCATTCCCCTGATTGGTGTTTTAATTTAGGGAATGAAACACAGACTAACCCCTCTTTCTGCAGCAGGTCAATATTTAACATCTCCATGTGCGAATCCAGAGTCTCTGCCCCTGCCTGCTCACTGTTTCAAGTATCTGACCCAAGGCTAAACCGTACTTTACATAACTTTTCCTTTTTCTCTAAAAATGTAGGTGCTATATTACACTAATTTATAATCGCAACACAGGACAAGTACACTCATGAGTTTGTCGCTAAGAGACCTTTTGCACTGGGACAAAGTATCTATGTATGTTGTGGGAAAGTGTGTTATCCCTAGGTGCCCCTCCATGTTAAGGTATGGTGTTACCTTGCATCCTTGGTACCTGTCATGGGAGTGGTAGGGGATGATAAAAGGGGACATCCCCTAGAGGCCAGCTCCATCAGGAAGCTAGGGACATTGCTAAAACATGGAGCCCATTTGCCAATGCAGGATTTGGGCTTGGAGGTATATTTTCATGGTTAAAGGACATTGTCCTTGTTATGATATTTATCCTTGCTCTGATTCTTTACCTCTACTTTAAGTGTTGCACTTGCATAATTGCACGCCTTCAATCTCCTGATGATAAGGTTCGATCTTACATGACATACATGAAGAGTCATCAGGCAATCTATGCCACAGCCCCAAAGAAGTATTAAAACACAACATAGAATGTAGAGATCATCTTATATGATCTAAGAGGGGATTGAAGGGATATTTAGCTTAACTACTTCTTTGTATTATAGTCAGTTTCCATTTTGTGTCTCTCTAACATCCACTTCACAAATAGATATGCTCAAGTCTTGCTAATCAAGTTTCATTTTTTCATGTTACTGTTATCTTCTCTTTGAGTTTTGTTTCTTGTAAAGCACGTGATATTTTAGAAATAATTAGTTTCACTTTGGTCATAAAATGTCTCTGTATATGATTGGATAATTTGTCAAAGGGCGGTACTTTCTGAAAGCCCCTTTAAATATTCACACCAAAGAATAAAGATTTAGATTTGCTTGGAGAGACGTTGTTGTTTTGTGTCATTGTCTCAATGGGCTAATCTCACAGGCCTGTGGGGATTAAACAGCACACCTTACCATAGATATTTAAGGGTTAAAACCACCCCTAGATAATCTAAATTTCCTTTCACTTAGCAAGAAGCAAGGTAAACTTTTAGGTATAAGACACTTGCCTTCAGATGGGAGGTCCTCCGATCATTGTTTTTTAAATAATTTGTTGGAAAAGAAAGATAAAAACCTTCATGGTGTAGAAAAGTAAGGCATTTATTCCAAAAATCTTTCTTGCACAGCACAGAAATATAAAAACAGCACACAGCACTTTGAGCTCTCAGGCTACTAGCTGGTGTGTGGTGACGTCACAAGGTTCTCTCCAACCGATGCGTTTCCCTGTAAAAAGCATCGACTGGGAAAGGAGAAGTTTTTTATGTATTTCATGAGTGGTTGGGTGAGCGCAGATTGATTCACATACACATAGGAATTATGGAGTCTGGATAAAGTGGGCCTTGAGAGGAAAGGGGAGTCCTCCTCTTCCTCCTGCTGCTCTGCCTCCAGTGCCTTGTCTATAATGCCACACAGAGTCTGCTCCAGCAGGAACACAACAGGGATTGTGTCACTGATGCATGCACTGTCACGGCTCACCATCCTTGTGGCCCCCCTCAAATGGTGACAATAGAGTGCATGCATCCCTAATGATCAGCCATTGGCATGGGGAAAAAAAGCACAGGCGGCCTGAACCTGTCGTAGTGCCATACTCGCACAGGTACTCGTTGATGGCTCTCTGCTACATGTATAGCCGCGGCAGCATTGCCAAAGTCAAGTTCCACCTGGTGGGCATGTCACAAATCAGGCAGTTTACCGTCAGGTGGAATTCCCGCTGAATTTCAGCCAACTGAGCACTGGCTTTGTATGACCACCTGAAATGGCTACAGACTCTTCTGGCCAGCTTTAGCACATCTTGCTACCCTAGGTACGTATATAGGAAATGCTGCACCAAATTGAGGACATGTGCCAGACATGTGTCAACTTTCCCTGTCTAAAGGCGGACAGGAGGTTTGAGCCATTATCACACACCACCATTCCTGGCTCCAGCTGGCATGGTGTGAACCACCTCTGAGCCTGTCCCTGCAGAGCTGCAAGAATCTCTGCTCCGTTGTGGTTCCTGCTCCCTAAACACACCAGCTGAATCACTGCATGGCACCTTTTAGCCTGACTCATGGAATAGCTCTTTGAGTGCTTAGGAGATACCTGATGTTCATAGGACAATTCTGCAGAGGAAGGCATGGAGGTGGCAAAGGTGGAGGAGGAGGAGGAGGGGGTAGAGCTCACAGGTCTGGCATCATCATCACCAGCTGTATGGAAATGTGAGGGCACAACAAGCTGCAGCACCGAGCCCTGTCCTGCATCTTTTGAGTTGCAAGCAGCGTTACCCAGTGTGCTGTGAACAAAATATATCGTCCCTGCCCATGCTTGATGGATCACGTGTCAGCAGTAAGGTGGATTTTTATGGCTGACTGCCTTGCCCAACGATGCCAGAACATTCCCTTCCACTTGATGGTAAAGAGATGGAATGGCCTTACGTGAAAAGTAGTAGCAACTGGGAACCTGCCATTGTGCAACAGAACATTGTGCAAATTCATGGAAGGGGGCAGAATCCACCAAGCTGAAGGGCAGAAATTGGAGAGCCACCAGCTTTGACAAGCTTGCATTTAGACGCTGGGCATGTGGGTGGCAGGGACTGTATTTTTCAGGTCATCAGGTCCTAAGAATTCAAAAAGCTATTCCATGAGTCAGGCTAAAAGGTGTCATGCAGTGCTTCAGCTGGTGTGTTTAGGGGACAGGAATCACACCGGAGCAGAGATTCTTGCAGCTCTGCAGGGACAGGTTTAGAGGTGGTTATTTTTCTTATACATATTTTTGTGGGTGCTTTTTGACAGTATCTCATCACACGAGTCCCAAGAGCTCCCAGACATCTCTCCTCGCTTTTTTACTGGTCTGTGAGCGTTATCATCTTTTGACTTGAGGTGGGTTTTGCCATTACCTTTTGATTTGGACTTTTCCATCTCTCGGAAGGGAAACAATTATTTTTCCCTTCCGATTTCCTGCCTATTTCATTTATATATGGATATTTATTTATTTTTTCTTGTTTGTCTATCTCCTCCAGACTCTTCATTTATTGGGCCTCAGTACACATGCCAGCCTGCTGTCTGTCTGAAATATCGGACTCCAGTGGGGCTGGTGGGTGTGAGAAAGGGGATATTCACCCCCTCCATTCTATGGCCCTCTTCTTCTCTTCTTAATAGCCAAATTGATCAGCAATTGGTGGATGGGATCTGCGGGAGAGTCTATGCCACAATGTTCCTGCCTCACTTTTAAGATTTTTGGATGCTTGAATGTACTTATTTAATGATTATGATGCAAGTATTGCCATGTTGGTACTATTTAATGATCATGTAGTACTCTATGTTAGGATTTGTTGGCTGATCATTTTACATTTAAATCTCAGACACTGTACTTCCTGTGAAAACCCCTGATGAAGGAGACTACAACTCATCTCTGAAACGTCGTTGGGTTCAGGACACTGTACCATGTCTTTTTGCTGCCGTTTGTACATTATCATGCATCCTTGATTATTTGTTATTTATGTATTTTCTTGTGTATAATTAAAATTTCATATCTTTCTACAATCTTTATGTGGTAGTGCCTTTAAAGTCCCACCCATAGGGGGGTTTCATTATTTCTATTTCCTCGGGATGTGGCACACCCTTTTAAGCAGTTTCCTTCAGATACCCTTTTTTCATTAGTATATCGACAGTGCAAATTTTTAGCACTGATTAGTGTCACTGGTCCCCAGAAAAGTTTCAGTGTCCGATTTGTCTGCTGCAATATTGCAGTCCCGCTATAAGTCACTGATTGCCTCCATTACTAGTAAAAAATACATAAATAAAAAAGATTCCATGAATACTTCATCAATTCATCCCTTCAGTTACTACCTTTTGTTTCACTAGCCCCTCCCTATTAGATTGTAAGGTCGCAGGAGCAGGGCCCTCCTAACCCTCTTGTATTGAATTGTATTGTTGCTGTATTGTCTCTAACAAAGGAAAAAGAATTTTGGCATGCATTAAAAAGGAGATCAACTCCAAAGATCAGTGACGGAACTACCGCCATAGCGACCCACGTGGGCGATATGGGGCCTGCAGCCGTGGTGGGACCCGGTGAGTCGGCGTGCAAGTGAGCAGGCGGCGGGTGAGCCGCCAAGCTGCCCGTCCACTCATCGCTTGTACAGTCACAATGACTGTTCGAGCGGACGCAGCTGGGTGGCTCGGAGGGCGGGTGAGAGAACGTATGGGAAGCTGCCAGCTGGGAGGCTCAGTCGGTGGACTGGCCAATCAACGGGTGGCGGAGCAGAGAGATGACATCATCTCTCACCTCCCTGCATCCCGAGAGTTCTGCCCTCACTCACTGTGCAGACAGCAGAAAGATTACATCATCTCTCTGCTGCCTGACTCAGACAGGGACACAGAAAGTGACAATCCCCATTCCCCACCTTAGCAGGAAGGTGACAATCTTCAGCTTGTGGCAGGTGATGTGGCAAGTGGATAATCCGCAATGTGTAGCAGGTGACGTGGCAAGTGGACAATCCGCAATGTGTAGCAGGTGATGTGGCAAGTGGACAATCCGCAATGTGTGGCAGGTAACGTGGCAAGTGGACAATCCGCAATATATGGCAGGTGACGTGACAAGTGGACAATCTGCAATATGTGGCCAGTGACGTGGCAAGTGGACAATCCACAATGTGTGGCAAGTGACGTGGCGAGTGACAATGC
Source organism: Lithobates sylvaticus (assembly GCA_028564925.1). Lineage (NCBI taxonomy): Eukaryota > Metazoa > Chordata > Amphibia > Anura > Ranidae > Lithobates > Lithobates sylvaticus. The sequence continues at coordinate 70,103,387 of CM053029.1, forward strand.
ACAACTTGTGGCGAGTGACAATGTGCAACTTGTGGCAGGTGACGTGGCAAGTGGACAATCCGCAATGTGTGGCAGGTGACGTGGCAAGTGGACAATCTGCAATGTGTGGCAGGTGACATGGCAAGTGACAATCCACAACTTTTGGCAAGTGACGTGTCAAGTGGACAATCCGCAATGTGTGGCAGGTGATGTGGCAAGTGGACAATCCGCAATGGGTGGCCGGTGATGTGGCAAGTGGAGAATTTGCAACGTGTGGCAGGTGATGTGGCAAGTGACAATCCGCAACTTGTGACAGGTGACGTGGCAAGTGGACAATCCGCAATGTGTGGTAGGGGACGTGGTAAGTGGACAATCCGCAATGTGTGGTAGGTGATGTGGCAAGTGGACAATCCGCAATGTGTGGTAGGTTACGTGGCAAGTGGACAATCCACAATGTGTGGTAGATGACGTGGCAAGTGGGCAATCCGCAACTTGTGGCAAGTGACAATCCGCAACTTGTGTCAGGTGACGTAGCAAGTGACAATCTGCAACATATGACAAGTGACAATCTGCATCTGGTGGCAGGCGACGGTGGCCAGTGACACACTCGGGGCTCCCACTGATTCTACATTATGGTGAGTTGAACTATTTCATTTTATATAACAATGTAATAAGAGAAATAATGTGTTTCAATCATCCTAACACCATAACAACCATGGTGCCATGATGATTGAAGCGCCTACATCAGCCATTCCCCGATAAATTGCCCCCAAAAAAATGTATTTTCTGGCAGAGCCCTCCCAAGATTAGACTCTGGATCCGCCTCTGCGGTGAGGATGTAAGTTTAGTGTGGGCCCCCCGAGTCCGGCCGTGTCCCGACACACGCAGCCGCATACAGCAAGAGAGAGAAGCAGAGAGCAGAGTGGGCGGGGCAGAACGCTTGACATGAAGGGACTTCATTTTCGGCAAATGAAGAAGCTATGGAGTCTGGACAGGAGCTAGGAAGGGAGTGGGAGACTGTTTTGCTATTTTTGTGAAGAAAATGTTTGCTATATTTTTTCATTAGGATCATTTTGGCACAAAGAGAGGGGGAGCAATGCCAGGTTCAAGGGTGCAGAATGTTCCTAAGACCTTAAGAATAAACTTGCTCTAACTATCATTAGGGCCACTGTTTATCATTGCTGTCTTATTTCTCCCCTATTTGTCTTGTATTTACACATAATTTTAATCAGAACAGAAATTGGTTAGAAGGCATGGAGGTCAGTATACTGCATATTTTATTGTTAAAAATTAATATAAGCTGTTGCCTGAGTACTGTGCCACATAAGTGTGGTAATCTGTTATTCAATGGCATTAGTTAATTTGTTTTGTGGGGGGGGGGCTGTTTGCAGGGGGGGTGCCCATACAAAATTTAGCTATGGGGCCCTGTGATTTCTAGTTACGCGCCTGCCAGAGATAAAGCGATAATTCTCCCACTCTCCAAGACTCTGGTCCGGCTGCACCTGGAATATGCTGTCCAGTTCTGGGCACCAGTCCTCAGGAAGGATGTACTGGAAATGGAGAGAGTACAAAGAAGGGAAACAAAGCTAATAAAGGGTCTGGAGGATATTAGTTATGAGGAAAGGTTGCGAGCACTGAACTTATTCTCTCTGGAGAAGAGACGCTTGAGAGGGGATATGATTTCAATATACAAATACCGTACTGGTGACCCCATAATAGGGATAAAACTTTTTTGCGGAACGGATTTTAACAAGACACGTGGCCACTCATTAAACTGCGTAGAGGGTTCTTTACTGTAAGAGCGACAAAGATGTGGAATTCCCTTCCACAGGCAGTGGTCTCAGTGGGGAGCATCGATAGTTTAAAAAAACTATTAGATAAGCACCTGAACGACCGCAACATACAGGGACATACAATGTAATACTGACATATAATCACACACATAGGTTGGACTTGATGGACTTGTTTCTTTTTTCAACCTCACCTACTATATAGGTAACTATGTCTCGCCTTATATTGTAAAGTGCTGCGCAAACTGTTGGCGCTATATAAATCCTGTATTATAATAATAAAACTATCCCACAGTTTGTAAACACTATAACTTTTGCGCAAACCAATCAATATACACTTATTGGGATTTTTTGTTACCAAAAATCTGTGGCAGAATACATATTGGCCTAAATTGATGAAGAAATTAGATTTTTTAAATTTTTGTTATTAGATGTGTTTTATAGCAGAAAGTAAAACATATTGTTTTATTTTATTTTTTTAATTGTCAGAATTTTTTTGTTTATAGCGCAAAGAATAAAAACCGCAGAGGTGATCAAATACCACCAAAAGAAAACTCTATTTGGGAAAAAAAGGACATCAATTTTATTTGGGTACAGTGTCGCACTTGTCAGTTAAAGTAACGCATTGCAAAAAATTGCAAAAAAATTGCCTGGTCAGGAAAAGGGGTAAATCTTTCAGAGGTGAAGTGGTTAAAGGGTCACTAAAGGAGATTTTTTTTTTTTAAATAACAAACATGTTATACTTACCTCCACTGTGCAGCCCGTTTTGCACAGAGTGGCCCCAAACCTGGTCTTCTGGGGTCCCTTGGCGGCTGTCTCGGCTCCCTCCTGCAAGGACTCCACAACTTCATGCGAGCTCCCTCGCATTTTGTGGAGTGCTTGCGGGCGCGCTTCAGTGATACAGCTGGCGGACATAGCCGCTCACTGTATCACTCGGACCCGCCCCCGGCGCGCCGCGTCATTTGGATGTGATTGACAGCAGCCCGAGCCAATGGCTGTGCTGCTTTCAATCCATCCACTCTAGCCAATCTATGGCCAGGGTGAGTGGCAAAGAGGACGTCGGGGGCAAGCGTGGGACTTTCGAGGGGTCAGGTAAGTAAAACGGGGGTAATGGGGGGGCCGGCATTGTCAGATGTTTTTTCACCTTAATGCATAGAATGCATTAAGGTGAAAAAACTTTTACCTTTACAACCCCTTTAAAGGTTATAATACCTTGAAGCCAATGCAATGTACTTTAGATTCGGGGTAGTACAATATGTCCTGTAACATGCACACCTGCCTTATGCCACCATTGCCCCATCAGTGGTAGTCCTCTGTGAAGTTATAACCACAGAATCCAGTAAGTTTCGGTTTTGCTGCGGTGGTTGCAGTTTACTGGAAGGGGCTGAACTGCAATCTATTTAGCATCTCTTTATGCTGTCAGGATGAATGTTCACCTCTGCTTTGCAATGTTGCTCAATGTTTACTTGTAAGCCAAAGAAGCTGAGATAAGAATTCAGCAGAACTCATAAAACAAGGCCATTCATCTATTTTGTTTATTTTAGAATTCAAGTTTACAGCACAGACTGAGGATAGGGGGTTATTTATTGAACTATTGCTATCTATCTGCAAATTATCTGAAGAAACTACTACAAATACAAAAAAAGATACAAAACAGACCAGTTAAAGCAGTATTAAACCTAAAAGCAAACATTTATTATATTAGATGTGATGGCTTCATTTGTTTTCTTTTTTAGGCTTTCTTTCTTTTATTTTCGACCAGTAAGACAGTATAGCCCGAAGTAAAAAAAGAGAGGGGGTTAACTAGTGAGTTGTAGGTCACTTACTGTAATTGGTGGTTTTCAGCAGAGAGGAGGGGCTGCAGCAGGGTCTTGACCAGCGTAGATCAGATGTCCCCAACTTTCCTTTTACCTGCCCGACCATAAGTACTCACCCCCACCCCTTCTCATTACCTAGCTTAAAGAGACCAGATGTGAAATGGAGTACAAATGGCCATAGCAGCATTTTTATTAACCAAAGCACTTCAACATTCTTTACATCAACATCTGAAACCAAAATAAACAGTCCTCAGGCCTGTTGGTCTATGATGGCAACTCCAACATTCCCAAACATGTTCCACTGCTACACTGTGGGACCTTTACCATGATAAGGACTCCAGCCGTGAACACCAGCTTGGAGACTACCCCATTTCCTGCAGTGCAACCATTACCCTATTCCAGCTAAACCATGTTAACTGGAATACACCAGAGGGGCACATACCACTGATCAGTCCCCCACACTTCCATCTCGTAAGCAATTCTTACGCCGCCACAGACCAATCTACAGCCACCGTCCGTAAGGGTGACACCTTACCCTTAAGGGCCCCTTCACACCCTCAAGGCACATTGAATCCCATCCTGCCACCCCAGGGACCACAAATCTATCCCCACCAACGATAGATGGACTCCACCCCCCCTTAGGTGCATCCTGGTATCAGATTCTAATTTCTCCATTTCTCTTAAAAAAATCGGCCCACCACTTTATTGACTTTAATTTGAGTCTTGTTGAGTCTTGTAACCGACCTCCCCATGCGCCAAGTTGTCCGAGCCACCATGTCGGACCACAAGACCAGCATATCGGGGAAGGCCGTACGGAGACGCAGGATATCTAACTTGATGTCCATAATAAGCTCCCTACTGGAATGAATCCCCAGATCATTCCCTCCAACATGGAGCACTATAATGTCGGGTGACCTGTCAAGGCGCGCAAAGCGATATACCTCCGGCATCACCCTGTTCCACATCATCCCTGGTAAGCCTAGCCAACGAATACACGCCTTCCTCCTGGAAATACCTAGCATCTGCCATCCGGCCTAACATCAGCTCGACCTGGCCCCCCAAAATACGTATAAGTGGCCCAAAATCCAGATGAGGCGTGTCTGCACTCCATCTGAAAGAAAAGAATGAGAACCACAGTATAACACCAAAACACCATGAATACTCACCCACAAGCAAGAACCACCGCGACCCTTCCTCTTTTGGGTACCCCCCTCTTCCTGAATATGGCAATGAACTGAAACTTGGACAACAGCGACCCATGCCTGTGTAACAGAAAGGACCCTGCCTCGCCCTGGCGCACATCCAAAAATTCCCCTACAACCCCCACCAGACACACCGTGGAACCCCTCAGTAGAAACAGCTTTACCCATGCTCCCTTGCCCGTCTGATCCATCTTTGACCTGCGTAGCAAAACCTGCACCCTGTCCTTCTCCCAAATCACATCACTTGCCAAGTTTCCCCCAGAACCTTCCTAGAAGGACTGACCAGCTCGCTGATCCAAAAACGCCCCAAAAAATGCCAAGGAAAAAGCCGCTTTAAACAAGGATACCTCATATCTTAAAGTATAGATGGTTCTAAACCATCCAGCGATGGCTCCAAGGCAATCTCCCACAGCCAACCCGGACAAGGAACCCCCGTTGTTCCGCTGTTGGTGCCAGCTCTCGGAACCTGTCCCACTGAAACCGAGACAATGAGTCAGCCACCGTATTGTCAATCCCCGGGAGGTGTACAGAAAACAGAAAAATATTCATCTGCAGGCAGTGGAGCACCATGTGGTGCAGCAGCCGTATCACAGGTTGCGACGATGCTGAGATGCGGTTAATGACTTGCACCACACCCAGGTTGTCGCAATTCAACCAAAGTTTCAAATTCCTAAATGATTCACCCCAGATTTCCATCGCCAGCACTATTGGAAAAAGCTCCAGGAGCACCAGGTTACGAAGGAACCCCACGTCTGACCAGGAACTCGGCCAAGGTTCCGCGCTCCAGTGACCCTGGTAGAATGCCCCATAACCTGTTCGACCCTGGAGCATCCATAAACGGCTCCAAATCAAAATTACTCACCGATCTGGACATCCAAACGATCTACCATTATAGCTTTCCAAAAACGTGTGCCACACCTGCAAATCTTCCCGATGTACCCTAGTGAGACGAATAAAATGGTTAGGGGACCTAATCCCTGCTGTCACCGCCGACAGCCGTTGCCAAAACACCCTGCCCATAGGTATAATGCGACATGCAAAGTTAAACTTACCCAGCAGCGATTGTAGCCTCCGAAGCTACACCTTATGCAGCCCCACTATCCCCCGAATCTCCATCTTGAGTGCCAATAATTTATTGTCTGGCAAGTGACACTCGATGGAGTCCGAGTCCAGTACTATGCCCAGGAAACTGAGCATGGTCGTCAGACCCTCCGTCTTGTCCTCCGCCAAAGGAATACCAAAACTCCCCGCAATGTGCCACAACATAGATAAAAGAATCACACACACATTAGAAGCCGGAGGCCCCAAGAAAAGATTAAATCATCCAAATAATGAATGACAGAATTTACCCCCGACAGACCTCGAACCACCCATTCAACAAAATAACTGAATGTTTCGAACAGAGCACAGGAAATGGAACAGCCCATGGGCAAACAACGATCAACATAAAATGTCAACAGCACCCCAACAATCGAAAACTGTCAGCATGAACTGGGAGCAGAGGAAAAGCAGACACGATGTCAGATTTTGCCATTAGAGCCCCTTTGCCGTAGCAGCAAACTTAGCTTACTGATGGGACAAAAGAAGTATACAACACCGTACACGCTTCCAGATCGATTGCATTGTTAACAGAACCTCCCTTCGAGCAGGATAGGTGATGGATCAGTCGTAACTTGTTTGGTTCCTTCTTAGGCACCACCCCAAGTGGCAAAGCCACTAGGTCCGGCAGCGGCTTCACTGCAAAAGGCCCACCCATGCGACCCAGCGCCAAATCCTTAGCCAATTTTTTAGATACCACCCCCAGATGCTGCAATGCCGAATGCAAATTCTGCGCCATAGGTGGCATGGCCGCCAAGGAACATGGGATGCGAAAACCTTCCAAGAATCCCTCCCTCAACGGGCATGCAGAATCCTGGTCAGGATATCTACTTAGAAAAGGATGCACCCTTCCCCCCCCACCAGAGTTATTCCCCTTGTTTGCAAAATCTCCGACATGGTCCTTGCCTTTTTTAAAGCAGCGGGACACTGGATGAGAACCTCCACAACCCGAGCACTCATGTTTAAAACGGCATGATCCTCCAAACTTACACGATCCCTCATTGTATTGCCAGCATATGCCCCATTTTTTATTGTCCAGTTGTCCAGTGGATGCTGCACCACCAGCCCTCCCTGGAAAAAAATTATTTGGGGCCCGTGCCAAGGACATGAGCCACATCCAGAGGCTAATGTGCTAGCGGTCCCAGAAAAGGGACGACCGGATAGCCCGACGCTGACGAAACTGCTCGTCATAACGTAGCCAAGCAGTTCCACCATAGACTCTGTGAGCTTTGCCGATGGCGTCCATGTAGCAAAAGAGTGCAGAACACTGTTCTGGATTCTTATCCCCGATGACGCTCGCCATAATAGCAAACACTTGCAGCCAGTTGGCGAAAGTCCATGGAATCAATTAATACCGCTGCTTCTCCTTGTCCTCTTTTTTAGTGTCGTCAGGCTTGAGCCTGTCCAGGTTAAACTTCTCTAATGGCAGTAAGGAAAAAATCTACACATACTCACCCTTGCAAATCTTTTCTCAGACTTCTTGTTTTAAATGCACCCCCAACAGACCCTCAAAGCATACATAAACTTTGCATTTTGTTGCGTCAGCTAACCGCACTGCATCTGTTTTTCCTGAGACCTGGGAACTGGCCTGGTGTTGGAGCTGCCGGCCGCTTCTGGTGATGGCTGATCGTCTCCCTCACAGGAAACCCCCCTCGTTGCCACGTCAGAGGGGGCTGAGTCCGCTGGCTCCGGACAGTGACGCTGAGTGGAGTTTGAACGTGATCCGCCGCCTGGCTCGTAGGTCTCCGATGAGGATTCTGTCCAGGCGATCCACCTGCTGCAGCTAATGGTGGCCCAGCAGGTGTGTCTGATGGGTCCCGCATGGCGCAAAGCTCGGGGGGATGTACCCGGAGATAAAGGCTCCGGAAGCCGAGACCTCCACGCGCATGTGAGTTTCCACCCCCCCGCCCCTGACCCGGATGCCTGATCCTCTATCAGGGACGCTACCTGACTAAGTAGCCACTCCGGTCCCCTCGTGGTGGCAACTAGTTCAAAATCCTGTCCACCTCTGCCATAGCTGTTGATTTTTTAGCAGCGTGTGAAACTGCCTGCTTCTTCACCTGCTGACCCTCCACTAATGCCCAAGAGCCCCGCCTCCCCCTTAAGTAAACTACCAGACCCTTTTCCTGCTTTTCTAATCCAATCCTCTCTCCTTCCTGCTTCTACAACTTTAACTTCCTTAAAGTGGATGTAAACCCAACATTTTTTTTTTTTGCCACACGGATTTACTCGAGGCCTGAGCAATCCTCTTTTATTGTTCAGTTAGAGAAATCTTGACAAAGTCTTGAAAACTTTGTCAAAAACGCCCCCTTGCTGTGAGTGACAGGTGATTTACATATCTCATGCACTAGCCTGAGACAGGCACATCCTGTGTAAAAAGTTCACAATTCACATCCCCCTCCCCTCCAGCTCTCCCAGGATTGGCTGCCTTTACTGTGTTTTGACTGGATGTTTCTCATCATGGGATGCAGTGAACAGTCAGCAGACTATAGACAGATAAGTGATTTAGGGGACATGTATGTAGTCAGAGCTGGGCAGAGTAGAACATCCAGTGATCTGATGATAACCTGTCTCAGGCTAGTGCATGAGATATGTAAATCACCTGTCACTCATAGCAAGGGTGGCATTTTTGACAAAGTTTTCAAGACTTTGTCAAGATTTCTCCAATGCCGCTTACACACGATCGGAATTCTCGTCGGAAAAAACTCTGACGGTTTTTCCGACGGAATTCCGCTCAAGCTGTGTTGCCTACACACGATCACACCAAATTCCGACGGTCAATAACACAGCGGCATAAAACACGTTCGACAGCACTATAAAAGGGAAGTTTAATGCTTCCGAGCATGCGTCGAATTGTTTCCGAGCATGCGTCGGAATTTTGCGTGTCGGAATTGCATACACACGATCGGAAAATCCGATAGAAAGGTTTTCCGTCGGAAAAATTGAGAACAGGTTCTCAATTCAAAGTCCGTCGGAAATTCCGACAGAAAAAGACCGTTGGGCATACACACGGTCGGAAAATCCGATGAAAAGCTCCCATCGGACTGTTTCCATCGGAAATTCCGACCGCGTGTACGCCGCATAACTGAACAATAAAAGAGGATTACTCAGGCCTCTAGTAAATCTGTGTGGCAAGACTGGGCTCAAATGAAAGGAAATCATATTCTCTACATTATGCCATCAAAAAAAATAAATACAAATTTTGGGTTTACATCCACTTTAATCCATTCACTGCCTCCCGTTCTCACTCTGTTATGCCAGCCCTTCACTATTTCCATTACATTCCTATCCCCTCACTTTCAAGAAGATTGGGGCAGTTCCCCGCATCCAGTGAAGGCACGTAGAGAAGTACAAAACAATTAAAAAGTTGTGTTCAATAATCAATAAATCGCAAACAAAAAGTCCAAAAAGTGAACTAATTAAGTCCAATTCAACAATATAAGCTGAGTGAAGAGAAACAAACAATAAGACGAATCAACATCAAACTGAAGTGCTTGTGTGAAGCAAATCCAAAATAATCATCCACCGTGTGACGTCACTAACAATAAAGTCAGGATGTGCTCTTACCCCACAGGATGGATGCTCTATTGTGGAATGTCAAATAAGCATTGAGATATCTTAACTGTCTCTCCAGCCGTTTCTCCCGAGTTCAAACCATCAGGACAACCCAGCGATACCCAAAAATAGACAAAGGGCTCCAATAGTGTAAAAACCTTCTTTAACCGCTTAAGGACCGTCTCCTGAACATTTACGCTCGTAACACGGTCCTGAGCTCCGTGACCGCGGCCGCGGGACCAGCGGACCCGATCACCGCTGGTGTCCCGCGATCGGTTCACAAAGCTGAAGAACAGGGAGAGGTCTGTGCAAACAAACCTCTCCCCGTGCTTCCTAGTGAGACTGGCACTGATCGTCTGTTTCCTGTCATCAGAAAAGACGATCAGTGATGTTGAACGCCAAGCCACGCTACCCCTAATGGGAAAAAAAAACACATGTCACACTTAACCCCACCCCGCCCCCTACTGGTTAACTCCTTCACTGCCAGTGTCATTTACACAGGAATCAGTGCATTTAAATAGCACTGATTGCTGTATAAATTACAATGGTCCCAAAAATGGCCGATGTGTCCGCCATAATGTCACAGTCACAATAAAAATTGCTGATCGACGCCATTTTTTTCAAAATTGTCGCACTATTTTTGTTTATAGCGCAAAAAATAAAAAACCACAGAGGTGATCAAATACCACCAAAAGAAAGCTCTATTTGTGGGAAAAAAAGGACGCCAATTTTGTTTGGGAGCCACATCACACGACCGCGCAATTGTCAGTTAAAGCGACGCAGTGCCGAATCGCAAAAAGGGGCCTGGTCCTTTGGTTGCATATTGGTCCGGGGCTTAAGTGGTTAAGGTGTTTATTGGAATAACAATGCACTTAGACAGATAATCAAAAACAGTGCATGAGTGTTGAAAGCTGCAGCAATCAATAACAATAAAAAAAGTTGCGGTAACATGCCTGTGGATCCCCGCCTGAACGCTTTAATCGCAAATGAACTTCTTCTGGGGCAGAAGTGGAGAAGAAACGTTCCCGTCCGCCCCTGCACCGGATCAGTTCATATTTAAGTGGTCATAACGGCCTGGCGGTTGGGGTCTTAGGAGGCGTTTTAAAAATCTGCTGTGCTTATCATATTAGGGGTCCATCTAAGTTATGGAGTCCCCTGTGGAATGCCAATTAATGGTGGGTTAACCGGTAAGTTAAAACTGAGAGGTATCTGCTGAAGGTGGAGGTTGTTCCGAGCCGGTGTGATGCGGCTGGGGACTGTGTAAGTAGTTACGCAGATACAAAGTGGATAATTGATACTTGGTGCCTCCAAAGATCGGCAACCTTATGTTTCTTGTTATTGTATTATTATTTTGGTTCCTATTTTAAGGAATGTTTATTATATTTTGTTATTGGTTTAACCACTTCAGCCCCGGAAGGTTTACCCCCCTTCATGACCAGGCAATTTTTTGCGATACTGCACTGCGTTACTTTAACTAACAAATTGAGCATGCGTGCGACATTGTACCCAAATAAAATGTATGTCCTTTTTTTTTCCCACAAATAGAGCTTTCTTTGGTGGTATTTGATTACCTCTGCGGTTTTTATTTTTTTGTGCTATAAACAAAGAAAGACTGACAAATTTGAAAAAAAAAAAACAATATTTTTTGCTTTCTGCTATAAAACATATCCAATAAAAAATTAATTTAAATAATCATCAATTTATGCCAATTTGTATTCTACTACATATTTTTGGTAAAAAAAATCCTAATAAGCGTATATTGATTGGTTTGTGCAAAAGTTATAGCGTCTACAAACTATGGGATATATTTAGAGACTTTTTCTTTTTTTTTATACTTTTTACTAGCAATGGCGGTGATCAGCAATTTTAAGCGGGACTGCGACATTGCGGCTGACAAATCTGACACTAAGTGACCCTTTTTTGGGGACCAGTGACACACACCAATACAGTGACCAGTGCTAAAAAAAATGCACTGTCAGGGAAGGGGTTATCATCAGGGGCAATCAAAGGATTAAATGTGTTCCCTATGTGTGCTGTATAACCGTGGTGGATGTGCTTTGACAAAAGGAAAACAGAGATCCTTGTTTCTGCTTAGCAGAAACACAAGATCTCCATTTTCCTCTCTGGCAGAACGGTGGTCTGCCTTGTTTACACAGGCAGACCGTCGTTCTGCCTCTCCTGTGAATGATCGCGGGTGGCTCGCTAATTGGCTCTGGCGGTGCGCTCACGCATCCCAGAGATGATCACAGGAATCATGTACAGGTATGTGATTTTGCGCTTAAGGGCCGCCCTGCCACAGTATTTGTATGTAGGACCATCCTTAAGCACTTAATAAATGTCCGCTGCGGCCAATTTTACTACAAAAATTGTGTCATGGTGGTTTATACAGTTGTGGTGCCTTAGTCACGTTGTTTTTGAAAAGAACAAGCTCTCTTACAGATGTATCAGTTTACAGGGACAAGACAAACCACTTAACTGCTTCCCAACTGCGCTACAACCAAAAGACAGCTACAACGCAGTCGTCTAGGCATCCATGGACGTCCTCCCAGAACTATGCCCTCTGTGTGCTCACTGGGGTGCACAGCTGGAGTGCCCTGTGATCGGGGTAAAGGGCCAATCACAGCGGCCCTTTACCATGTGATCAGCTGTGTCCAATCACAGCTGATCACATGTCAACACACGTGTCAGTTATTGGCATTCCTTTCCTCATGCGCTTTAAAGGCATGAGGACAGGAGAGGCGCATAGAGCCTAAAGCTGTATGTGGAATTATAGAACATTATGAAACCTTATTCTGGAGTCACATAAATTGCATACCTGTGCTTTACTTTTACATAATTGCTCAGCTTACATTTAGCAACCCAAAAGAAAATTTGTAATATGTAGTTTTTATGTAGCAGTAATAAACCTTAAAGGGATAGTTCACCGTTACCAAAAACCTATGCAGATAGGGAGCACCTGTAGATAAAAACAAACTGTGCAGCTTTGACCAAAGTGGAATAAAGTCCTTACTATAGGTGTAGGTCATTTATGTGCCTCATGAAGCCTGACTGAAAACTCACAGAGATTGCAACTCAGTGGGCTGCCTTGTTGCTAGGTGCTGTTCACCTCCACCATCACTGGAGTGAGCTTTTTCTTTGATTCATACCCCCCTTCCATGTATTTATCCCCCCTGATGCAGTCGCTCTGAGCTCAGCGTTTGAGAGCTCACTCCTGTGATGGTGGAGGTTCAGACATATGCAAATTGGATGCAGGTTTCTCTGCATCCAATTCACATTATAGGTGAGTGGGACCGGTTCCCAATGGAGCCAGTTCACACAGGTTCGGGGCGGCCATGTTTCTGCATTGAAAAAGGGTTATGTGCGTCTTCTGGTCCGATTCAGGTGCGAATTCAGGCAGAAATTCGGACCTGATTTGCACCTGAACCGGTGAGGGACGCACTGGACCACAGGCACAAACCCACGGCCGCACATGTGGGAACCCAGCATAAAATCTGGTTGTATCTTCCTCCTAGCAACAAGGCAGGGTGAGGAGATGCAGACTCTGGGAGTTGGGCTTCATGAGGTACGTAAATGTCCTACACCTATAGCAAGGGCATTATCCAAACCCCTTCTGCATTCCGCACCAACTCCAACCATTCCTGCCATACCTTGGTATATGCCGCCGACGTGGCCTCACTCCCCGACCTTCTAAACCATCCAGCGATGGCTCCAAGGCAATCTCCCACAGCCAACCCGGACAAGGAACCCCCCGTTGTTCCGCTGTTGGTGCCAGCTCTCGGAACCTGTCCCACTGAAACTGAGACAATGAGTAAGTGGACATTGACACACCCCACTCTAATCTATGGGCCCTCTGATCTGATCAAACAGAAAGGGGACGGATCCCCTTCTGTTTTTTGTCAGTGTACCGAATTGGAGGTAGGCAGGTGTAAACGGGTACAAGTCTGTTTACTTCTGCCACTCCATAGAGGTGAATGGAGGGTCCAATTGGGTCAGACCAATCGTGTGAATGGGGCCTAAGGCTGCTTTCACACTGATGCGCTGTGGTTTACTCACACTGTGGGTGCAGCACAGTGCACATGTGGCTTTCCTGCGGGTCAGCTACACTTTGCCATAGAATTCTATTATATCCTGCAGGTGTGGTGCTCTTTCTGAAAGCGCACAAAACCCACAGGTAAGAACAGAAGTCTTTGACTGTGCAGCTAACCCACAGGTGTTCTGTGTTCCTGTGGACCAGTTTGAAAGCAGTCCAGTAACCACTGCAAAACCACTGCAAAACAGATATGCAGACATCCAATCTGCAAAAACTAATTTCAGGGAGGTACCGTATTTATCGGCGTATAACACGCACTTTTTCCCCCCTAAAATCGGGGGAAAGTCGTGGGTGCGTGTTATACGCCGATCCCCCCCAAAAAAAGTGCAACAAAAAAAATCAAACGGCGCCAAAAAACAGCGACCGCCGTCAATAAAAACGAGCGCTGCTGAAAAAAACCGAGCGCCGACGAAAAAGACTGATCTGTCTGTTCGGCTCTGCTCGCAGTCCCGCCTCCCTGCAGACGGCTCAGGCTTTTCCGGCGCCACTCTGTCTTTTCCGACGCTGCGGTCTTTCTAGGCGGCAAATTTAAATGTGGGCAATCTGCAAATGACGCTTGTAACCTGCAAATGACACTGACAAGCTGCAAATCACACTGGGCAAGCTGCAAAACACACTGGGCAAGCTGCAAAACACACTGGGCAAGCTGCAAAACACACTGGGCAAGCTTCAAAACACACTGGGCAAAGCTGCAAATCACACTGGGCAAAGCTGCAAATAAAGCTGTGCAAGCTGCAAATGACGCTGACAAGCTGCAAATCACACTGGGCAAGCTGCAAATCACACTGGGCAAGCTGCAAATCACACTGGGCAAGCTACAAATCACACTGGGCAAAGCTGCAAATGACGCTGGGCAAGCTGCAAATGACGCTTAAATGTAAGTGTTTTTTTTTCCTAAACTTCCCTCCTAAAACTTTTTTTCCTTAAAATGCCCTTCTAAACTTGGGGTGCGTGTTATACACCGGTGCGTGTTATACGCCGATAAATACGGTAATATAACTAACAAGTTTCCGCGCTTAGGAAATGGGTGAACTAATTAAAAACTTCACCTAGGTGAAATCCAAAAAATGTATAAACTCAAGGAAAGGGAAAGTGCCGCTGTTCAGAGGTGGTGCACGTAAAACGGGACCCTATAAAAAATATATATGAAATATTAATATCCACTAATGACCAATGTGAAAGATAAATAATAAATAAATGATGAATTAACTGAGCTATTTTAAGAGCTCTATATAGTGCAATTGCTCCTTTTTAAAGTGACATGAGCATTCTAAAATAAGGAATGTGTATCAATGAATATGAAAAAGTAGATGTGAAATATATGCATGAATTCATCAAAATCCAAAATATCAGTCAATGTCCATGAGTACCAAAGTACCAAAAATAAAGTAACGCGCTAAATCCAAAAGTGCATAAATTAGTCAGCAGTGCCGCAACTAATATATATCCAGAAAAGAGAGATAATTGATGGCATGTGCTCAATCCAAAAGTGACAGTTTGTAAAAGTAATCCGTGCAGCACAAAATAAAGTGACTATTCGGTGCTCCCCTCCTTCTTCTATGTTCCCCTCTTATATCTACACTCACCAGAGCGCCTCACCCCTACAGGGGTAAAAGGCGTAGTTGTTATATCCAAATTGTGGTGTCCCTTGTGCTAGGATATTCCCCTTGTCCACAGTGTTTATCCAAATGGAGTAGATCCCGTAACCCAGGCAGGGTGTTGCTCCTCTGTGGATGCTGCAATGGGGTCTTCAGTTTCTTTCCACCTCCGTGATATGATTTATGAAATAAACAGGCATCCACATACAGTGGTGTGAAAAAGTGTTTGCCCCCTTCCTCATTTCCTGTTCCTTTGCATGTTTGTCACACTTAAGTGTTTCGGAACATCAAACCAATTTAAACAATAGTCAAGGACAACACAAGTAAACACAAAATGCAATTTGTAAATGAAGGTGTTTATTTATTAAAGGTGAAAAAAAATCCAAACCATCATGGCCCTGTGTGAAAAAGTGATTGTCCCCCTTGTTAAAACATACTATAACTGTGGTTGTCCACACCTGAGTTCAATTTCTCTAGCCACACCAGGCCTGATTATTGCCACACCTGTTCACAATCAAGGCATCACTTAAATAGGAGCTGCTTGACACAGTAAGGTCCACCAGAAGATCCTTAAAAGCTACACATCATGCCGAGACCCAAAGAAATTTAGGAACAATTGAGAAAGAAAGTAATTGAGATCTATCAGTCTGGAAAGGGTTATAAAGCCATTTCCAAAGCTTTGGGAATCCAGCGAACCACAGTGAGAGCCATTATTCACAAATGGCGAAGACATGGAACAGTGGTGAACCTTCCCAGGAGTGGCCGGCCGCCCAAAATTACCCCAAGAGCGCAGCGACGACTCATCCAAGAGGTCACAAAAGACCCCACAACAACGTCCAAGGAACTGCAGGCCTCACTTGCCTCAGTTAAGGTCAGCGTTCATGCCTCCACCATCAGGAAAAGACTGGGCAAAAATGGCCTGCATGGCAGAGTTCCAAGGAGAAAACCACTGCTGAGCAAAAAGAACATCAAAGCTCGTCTCAATTTCTCCACAACACATCTTGATGATCCCCAAGACTTTTGGGACAACATTCTGTGGACCGATGAGACAAAAGTGGAACTCTTTGGAAGGTGTGTGTCCAAGTATATCTGGCGTAGAAGGAACACTGCATTTCAGAAAAAGAACATTATACCAACAGTAAAATATGGTGGTGGTAGTGTGATGGTCTGTGGCTGTTTTGCTGCTTCAGGACCTGGAAGACTTGCCGTGATAAAAGGAACTATGAATTCTGCTGTCTACCAAGAGATCCTGAAGGAGAATGTCCGACCATCTGTTCGTGTACTCAAGCTGAAACGAACTTGGGTTTTGCAGCAGGACAATGATCCTAAACACACCAGCAAGTCCACCACCGAATGGCTGAAGAAAAACAAAATGAAGACTTTGGAGTGGCCTAGCCAAAGTCCTGACCTGAATCCTATTGAGATGTTGTGGTATGACCTTAAAAAGGCCGTTCATGCTCGAAAACCCTCTAATGTAACTGAATTAGGACAATTCTGCAAAGATGAGTGGGCCAAAATTCCTCCAGGAGGCTGTAAAAGCCTATTGCACGTTATCGCAAACGCTTGGTTGCAGTTGTTGCTGCTAAGGGTGGCCCAACCAGTTATTAGGTTTAGGGGGGCAATCACTTTTTCACACAGGGCCATGATGGTTTGGATTTTTTTTCACCTTTAATAATAAACACCTTCATTTACAAATTGCATTTTGTGTTTACTTGTGTTGTCCTTGACTATTGTTTAAATTGGTTTGATGTTCCGAAACACTTAAGTGTGACAAACATGCAAAGGAACAGGAAATGAGGAAGGGGGCAAACACTTTTTCACACCACTGTATGTTTAAGAAAAGATGGAACCTCATAGCGTAAATCCATAGAACAAATTAATATTTTTTTTTTTTTATTAATAAAAAGGTTACTAGGTAGTTTAAAAAACCCAGAAGGAGCTCCAATGCTCCGACTGGCATGAAAAACAAAGCAGTTTCGTAGTTCCGGTGTGCGTTCCACACAGCGTACTTGCAAAAACTGTAAGTGTCGGAAAACAGGATGTGATATGATGCGTACCAAGTATGTCCAACTTACGCGTTTCATCACACGGACGTCACCTGAGGCGCTGCCACATTGGTACACCCTACGTGACTATATAGTGGGAGGAGGTGTCGTGGTAGCCAATCAGGATATCGCCAATCCAAATACGATCGATCACTTGGCCTACTAAGGCCGTGTAAACCCAGCCCTACTCCCATACAGTTTCTCCAGGTCCCGTCACAAGGCGCCACTTCGTGGCGTATACAGGAAAAGGCAGCAGCAACGTCTCTTCCTCTGATCAATAGCATATACAAATGAACATAATAAAGGAAACAAGGATTATGCATTTGAAACACATCTCATCCAATCTTATCTTTTTCAAAGCCTCATCACTAACTATACGTTTGACCCTGCAGAGTTGACTCCTCACAATAGATCTGAATACCACTTTTTTTGCATTGATACATGTCCCCTGGGGCAGTACCCGGGTCCCCAAACACTTTTTATGGCAATAACTTGAATATAAGCCTTTAAAATGAGCAATTTAGATTTTTCACGTTCGTGTCCCATAGACTTTAACGGTGTCCACATGTTCGCACAAATATTTTGTCTGTTCGCAAGCTCTGGTGCGAACTGAACCAGGGGGTGTTCGCCTCATCCCGAATTAACCGGACAGTATGTACTTCTTTTGAACAAGATAAGAGCACTACCATATACTATACTAATACATCACCAAGTAAAAACTCATATCAAATTTTAAAATGACAATATATAAAGTCCATAAATCCCAGTGAAAAAAAAATATATATTTAAAGTTCATATGAATCCAAGCAAGTTTTTCCAGTGCAACTTCAACTTAATCGAATGTGCAGTATAAAGTGCCAAGTGCCGAAACAAACATCAGTGTAAAATTTGTGTTTCCCTCTGTGTGCCCTCTCACTCACCAGAGAGATCCAGGACTCCCATAACAGAAGTCAGGTGCGCTTTGAGAGCGTGGCTGGGCTTAGTAGTCCCACACGCTGAGTCACTGTGGCTTGCGTTGTTCTCACTGAGCCATCAGAAATCCTGGAATGCCATTGGGAAGTGTGCAAATGTTATGAGGACTACTGGGCTCTGTGGTCCCACAGGCTGTATCTTCAGCTGCAAAAAAAGTTGTACTCAGCGAACCTCCAGGGAAGGGTACGAATGGCAAAAGAATCTATATAGCATAATTATGTGTGTTTATTGTATAAAATCAAAAATTCCAGGTATTCCACTCACATTAAAACGTTAAAAACAATGTAAAACCGGAACCAGAAGTGGCTGAACGGCTTGCATCTCACCAGCCGAAAATAACGTCACCACCTGTGGTCACCTGACCTGTTTCGTCCTGCCCATGGATCGTTTTCAAAGGATCTCAAAGAAGTATGTACTTCATTTTTGCTAAGATTTTATGTCAGAACGAGATCGGGCAGACTTGATCAGTCTTCTCACGCATCACTAATCACTAATAAACAGGCATATCAGTCTGGATGTCACACCACTTCCTGTCAGAAACCATGAAATCAGACCGAGACAGAAGTACAGTTAAATCACACTTGTTTAATAATAAAAGTAAATAGAACAAACGTAGTCAAACATTGCCAGAGTTCCGGAATCGGAACAGATAGTCAGACAAGCCAAACATCAGGGAGATGGAGATGAGCGTAGTAAAACGGCAAGCAGGATCTGGAGCCAGAAGGGATGTCAGCCAAGGAAGTGAGACACTTCCTCAAACTCAATCTATTGGCTGAATGAATAATTATGCCATAACCCCACGTGGGGAACTCGCGATTGGCCAGGTGTATCTGGCAGCGAATGGTTAGCGGAGGCGGTGAGAGCGTCACACAGTAGTGGTGAGAGTTATTTAAGGTGGAACTGGGTGACTGTCACTAATGGCAGAGAGGCTTCCATGTGCGGAGCCATTTCTTCTTCATATAGCTGCATGCATAATACACCCAATCAATACGTAATTGTTGCATGACAGCCACCTCTGGTTGTTGTTGCATTTCACCTTTACACAAATGATTCAATTAGTTTATAAAATCTGAGATCTGGGGCTGCTGCCAATAGCAACCACACGCCAGCTGTCATCTAATAAGACCATTTATAAAATTAAAATAGTATACGATAGACACAATTCATGTAAATTTAGAAACAATTGCCAGTGTAGGTAAATAAGCTGTAACCATAGCAACAATGGCTTGAGTTTGCTATGGACAACCACTCTATTTGATTCAATGAACGAAAAAAAAGAAATTTACTTGATTGCCCCATCCAGACATTCGATGTGGATGGGAGGAATTACTCCCACTGAGTTATTGTATTCTGACAGCAGTTCCCAGCCATCAGAATACACTGATCAGCGCTGCAGGCTATAGCTGGTAATGCTGATCCACAACTGGGGGAATCCATAGTGGAGAGGGATCTGGGGGTTTTGGTAGATCATAAGCTTAATAATAGCATGCAATGCCAAGCTGCAGTTTCCAAAGTGAGCAAAGTCCTTTCTTGTATCTACTCCAGAGACAGAGATATCATTATAATATCAGCTGGATGTAGCAGTATTGGAGGAATACACACAGGGCTTTTTTTTTCAGCTGGAACTTGGTTCCACCAACTCTGGCTCAGGCCCTCTGCTCCCTGCTCACCACTATCTCTTGTTTACAAGTGAAAGCTTGTCTCCCAACGGCTCCCGTAGATCTGATCTCCTGAGTGACTGCCACTAGTACAGGATGGGGACAAGGGAGATGCAGGTGAAGATCCCAACACCCCAACTGAATGATCCCCCTGCAGGTGAGAGAGGCAGAGCCACCTATAGTGTGTAGGGAGGTACTAGAGCTGGCTGGGTGCTTCAGCTTAATACACCAACACAAGTAAGACATGTGGAAGATGGCGGATCTTTTAAGGAGGGAAGGAGAAGATGGAGACAGTGTAAGGGGGGGGGGGGGGGGGGGGTTGCATGCAGAGTTGAAAAATTGTGAAAGTGAGGAGGATAGGGGATGCAGAGGTAACCAGCTATGGAAATCTGACCACACTCACTATTTAATGCAGTTTGAAGGGTTTGTGTGGGGTGGGGAAGGGTTTTTTGAGAAGTCGTGGTTGAGTTCCTGCACCTATTTTCAGAGAAAAAAAGCCTTGAATACACATATGCTCTTCTGAATTAAAAGAGCAACAATATGCAGGTCAAAGAGCTAGGAGAGTCCTCATGATGCAAAATGTGGATGTAACGTACATCATCCAAATGGGTAAAGGTGGTAATCCAGCAAAACTGTGGCGTAAAAGCACATCCAAGCCATATGATCAAAGTCAGTTGATAACACAGCCTTAATCAGAAATATAGGCCATGTCCAGGCTATTCATTCAGAACAAAAAAGACTGCAGATAAACAGGTATAACTGGTGTAGGAGAATTTTTTTCATCGATGTCTATCATCTGAGGCCAGTCACTTCACTGTTTATTTTACAACCACTTTAAAGCGGAGTTCCACCCTAAAGTGGAACTTCCGCTCATCTGATTCCTCCCCCCCCCTTTGGTGCCACAATTGACACCTTTCGGGGGGGAGGGAGGACAGGATACCTGACAGGTATCCTTTACCACTTCCGGGAGCCTCAGCCGTGGATATTGACATCACGGCTGGGGCTTCCTCCTCCTCCCTCCCTCCCCCCTGGGCATTCTACTTTGATATAAAAGAAAACATATAGCCTGTTGGATTGTGAGCATTGTCTTTCTCAGATTGGGTAAGCAACAACCCACAAATAGTACCTTGTATTAAATAGCGCCATCTAGGATGCAGTAATGGGAATGACCAATATAATGTAAAAGAATAATTCACATACTGTTAAATCTAATAATTAAAACAAGCAAAATCGATGGACTCATTTAGAATAGTTGCATAGTTACATAGTTAGTCAGGTTGACAAAAGACACTAGTCCATATTTTTCAACCAATAGAAAACATAAATAGAAAGCCTTTATATAAACAATCTTATACTTACAGCTGATGTGGAGGAATAAAGAGAAAAACACCTTATGAAGTAGGGCTGCAACTAACGATTATTTTCATAAACGATTAGTTGGCCGATTATTGTTTCGAATAATCGATTAATCGGTTAATAACCTTAAAAAAAAAAAAAAAAATGTGTGGTGTATAATTTAGTTAATATGTAAAGTTTAAAAAAAAAAGACAATGTATTCTTAAATATCTATATAAAGTGGTAAATATAAATAACCAACTATATGGTTAGGGAGCAAAATATTTAATCCAGAATAACAGACAGAAGAGATATACTGTTGTTGGGCAGATTAAAAACCACGAATTGCTGCAAAAACGCATTACATGCTTTTCTGCAGCTTCTCCATTGAATTATATTGAACCAAAAAAGCACAGTTTTTGCATTTAAAAGAAAAGGCCCTGACCCTTTCCAAGCAGCAGTGGCTGAAAAAAACATGTAAATGAACTGTAGTGTGTTTCTGCAAAAAAGCACCAAAAAACACATAGGTGTGAACCAGGCCTGAGACGTTTAGTAACATAATGTGGGTTAAAAAAACGAAAATTAGCCCTTTATAGTACAAAAAAAAAAATACAAAAAAAAAGCAGATAATCACTACTGTAGGGGTTCATTTTTTTTTACTGTTGAACTGTGAAAGTAATATTTACAGTAGCAATTATTTGCTCTTTTTGTACTATAAATGGCTCATTTTATTTATTTTTTTTAACCCCCATTATGTTACTGGCCGATTTCATCATCGTTTAGTTGTCGATTAATCGATTAGTTGTTTCAGCCCTACTATGAAGTATGGTCCGATTTGCTTTAGCAGGGCAAAAGAAAATCCTTCCTGATCCCCCAGAAGGCAATTAGATATTCCCTGGATCAACAATCTCTGGTTTTATTACCTACAAATGTAAGTATCCAGATACTTTTTATGCATTTAGGAATGTTCTTTTTATAACCACTACAGAAGGTTTCACTCCCCTTTATGACCTATTCAGCACTGCTATTTTAACTGGCTACTGTGCGGTCATGCAACACTATACCCAAATATATACAGTGGATGTAAAAAGTCTACACTCCCATGTTAAAATGTCAGGTTTCTGTAATGTAAAAAAATGAGACAAAGATAAATCATTTCAGAACATTTTCACCTTTTAATGTGACCTATAAACTGTGAAAACTGAAATCTTTTAGGGGGCAAGAAAAAATAAAAAAATAAAATAAGGAGGTTGCATAAGTGTGCACACCCTCTTATAACTGGGGATGTAGTTGTGTTCAGAATTAACCACTTCAGCCCCGGACCAATTGGCAGCCAAAGGACCAGGCCCCTTTTTGCGATTCGGCACTACGTCGCTTTAACTGACAATTGCGCAGTCGTGCGACATGGCTCCCAAACAAAATTGGCGTCCTTTTTTTCCCACAAATAGAGCTTTCTTTTGGTGGTATTTGATCGCCCCTGCAGTTTTTATTTTTTGCGCTATAAACAAAATAGAGCGACAATTTTGAAAAAAAATGCAATATTTTTTGCTTTTTGCTATAATAAATATCCCCAAAAAATATATAAAAAAACATTTTTTTTTCCTCAGTTTAGGCCGATACGTATTCTTCTACATATTTTGTAAAAAAAATAAAAAAAACATATTTATTTTTTCTACATATTTGGTAAAAAAAATCGCAATTAGCGATTATTGATTGGTTTGCGCAAAAGTTATAGCGTTTACAAAACGGGATAGTTTTATAGCATTTTTATTAATATTTTTTTTTTTTTACTAGTAATGGCGGCGATCAGTGATTTTTATTGTGACTGCGACATTATGGCGGACACATCGGACATTTTTGACAAATTTTTGGGACCATTGTCATTTATACAGCAATCAATGCTATTTAAAATGCATTGATTCCTGTATAAATGACAGTGGCAGTGAAAGAGTTAACCACTAGGGGGAGGGGAGGGGTTATGGGCTGTGACGTGTGTGTGTTTTTTTTACATTAGGGGGCGGGACTGACGTCTGACGTCATTGATCGGCTTTTCCGATGACAGGGAACAGCCGATCAATGACAGGCAGAGTAGGAAGCGTGGGGAGAGGTTTGTTTACACAGACCTCTCTCTGTTCTTCAGCTCTGTGACCCGATTGCGGGACACCAGTGGCGATCGGGTCCGCTGGTCCCGTGGCCGGGGTCACAGAGCTCCCGACTGGGTCGCGAGCGCGACCCACGGCTAGGCATTTAAAGGGCCACGTACCGGTACGTGGTTTTGCCTAGCCATGTCATTCTGCCGACGTACATCGGCGTGAGACGGTCGGGAAGCGGTTAAGCAATCACATTCAAACTCATGTTAAATAGTAATCAGTACACACCTGCCATCATTAACCACTTGAGATCCGCACTATAGCCGAATGATGCATTTCCGGGACTATGTCTATTGACTCCGTGGATCAAAGATCGGAGTGAGGGGTCGATCCCGACCCCTTACCACGTGATTAGCTGTCAGCCAATGACAGCTGATCATATGATGTCAACACAGCCGGTAATCGGCTATTTTTTCTGACAGCGAGAGGAGGAAAAAAAAAAGCCGATCACCGGCGGCAGTGAGAGGGACATCAGTCCCGATCACTGTGAGCTGCCGCCAGCTCCTCAGTGCCCACCTGTGCCCCCTACAAGTGCCACCTAGCAGTAGGCAACAGTGCTGCCTACCAGTGTCCACCAGCACCACCCATCAGTGCCCACAGTGCTATCTGTCAGTGCCCACAGTGCCACCTATCAGTGCCCACAATCAGTGCCTCAAGAACAGTGCTGCACATCAGTACCACCTATCAGTGCCCATTAGTGTCACCTACCAGTGCCCATCAGTGCTGCCCATTGGGTACAGTGTTGTATGACCGTGCAATTGTCATTCAAAGTGTGTGAAAATTGGTCTGAGCAGGAGGGGGGGCTTAAGTGGCCAGTAAGCAAGTGGATAAAAGTGCCTCTAATTAACCCCAAATAAAGTTCATCTGTTCCACCAGGTCTTTCCTGATATTTTCTTAGTGACATTCTCCAGCAAAAGTCATGGTCAACAGAGAGCTTCCAAAGCAACAGAGGGATCAAGTCTGATGCTCTACCGACTGAGCTATCCAGGCTCTGAAAGCTCTACATCCATAGCAGTCCAAGCTGCTTGAATCTTGACATCTATGGTGGAAAAAGAGCATTCAGCCAAGGGGACCGAGTGCCTGAAAGCACAAGTATTAGGCTTGCCCAGGCTGGCCAATCGTCCTCTCCCGTTTAATTTTCTAGGACAGGTTGAAGATAAAAGGGAGAATCTTACCTGCAAGCATGCAGATAGGGTCCAGTCCGGTACAGGTGGAGGGCGTGATGGATGCGTTCCATGCCTATTGGGGTGGTGGAGGGTCTATTCAATAAATTGTTAAAGAGGCTTGTCACTTCAACTTGTAGGTGCTCCGCATCGATTGATTCCGGTAGACCTCTTATGCGGAGGTTATGGCGACTTCCGCGGTAGTCCAAGTCCTCAATATGGCAAGTGAGATCTCGTAGCTGCATGGTATGGGTGTCTATGACTTGGCAGGAACGGCGGAGTACCGAGGAGTAGGTCGTCGTGACTTTTTCTACCTCTTGGACTCCTGCAATCGTTTGAATGTCCACCCTGAGGTCCGAGATCGCCGCCGTGAGGGTATCCTTAAAATCCGCCTCCACCGAATGTAGGTCATGGAGACTGGGTTGTTGTTGTGGCATGAGGACAATCCCGTCATTTTCTGGCTAGGTCCGCGGTACGAAGCCGTGTGTCAGGCCTGTTGCTTGAGGGGAGCCTCGTGTGGATGCCATATTGCTGGCTTGTGTCCTGAACATTTCAGGTATATTTTGGCTTAAGCGGCTGGTCGGTTCTCTGGGAGACCTGGAGCGGGAGGCAGATGAGCCGCGGGAAGAGGTTCCCATGATTTTCAGGCTGGTTGGTGGGTGAAAATCCTCAGGTGAATCTCTCCTTCGGCGGGAGCTCTCAGATTATGCTGCCATTCTCCATCGAGGTCAGGCCACGCCCCCTGCTTCCAGTATTCTTAATCAGTGACTGGGTTACAAATAAAGACAGTTCACCTCATGATGCCAGGTTAGGCAGAGGAAACGCAGGCCAAAAAATTAGGTAGAATCCACTCTTGACTATAGGCAAGCGAAGAACGAGCGGCGTGTGCCAATCACAGATTGTTTACTGGCGGTACATTTTCTAGGTAAGCTGCCATAGACTAGTCTATGGCAGGAAACAATTGGTCAAGCAATCACCTTCAGCCACCTTTATTTCTGGTGCAAATTCCAAGAGCCTAGCAAGTTGGCGTCACACGTCCCCTAGGACATTTCATCTCTCTGGTCCAGTCTGCATTCCTGGCAGATGTGCATAAAGACTGCCCTATTGACAGCTCAAGGACCTCACAGGTAAGTAAAAGGCAGCACCCGAACAGGGACTTGAACCCTGGACTCTCGGATTAAAAGTCTGATGCTCTACCGACTGAGCTATCTAGGCTCTGCAAACTCTATCTCCAGAGCAGTCCAAACTGCTTGAATCTTGACATCTAGAGTGGAAAAAGAGCATTCAGCCAAGGCGACCGAGTGCCTGAAAGCACAAGTATTTGCCTGGGTTACAAATAAAGACAGTTCACCTCATGATGCCAGGTCCAGCAGAGGAAACGCAGTCCCAAAAAATGAGGTAGAACCCACTCTTGACTATAGGCAAGCGACTATAGGCGAGCGGCGTGTGCCAATCACAGATTGGAAAAAGAGCATTCAGCCAAGGCGACCGAGTGCCTGAAAGCACAAGTATTTGGCTTGCCCAGGCTGGCCAATCGTCCTCTCCCGTTTAATTTTCTAGGACAGGTTGAAGATAAAAGGGAGAATCTAACCTGCAAGCATGCAGATAGGGTCCAGTCCGGTACAGGTGGAGAACGCCTAAAGTTTCTGGATTAGTTTTACCTACAGGTCAATGCTTTTTCACCGGAAACAAGGGCCTTGCAAAAAGACACTGCCCGAATGGCTTCCTTAACCCTGGATCAAGACGCTTCCAGTATTCTTCTTTTTAAAAATTTTATTGGTAACAAACAAGTGTGATACATAGACAGTAACAGTTTAGCAATCAAGGCGAGTGTAAACAGAGTACTCTATAATATACATGGGGATGCTATAGTAATACAGCGAGAAGTGCTAAGGAGGAGTAAACATAAGTGCACTTGTGGGTGAAGGCAGTTAAATAACTATGAACAAATTTGGGCCAAGGCCCTTAATGTCAGAAAGTGCAAATCAAGGGTAGTACTCTATGGAACCGGGGACATGTTGTTAGCCAAACAAGTTATAACAAAATGGAACGCTACCATGTGTTTGAGAAGGAAAGGAGTGAAATAGGTTAGAGGGGTAAGCTTTAGGTGTAGTTTGGTAGAGGAAAGTCTAAGAGTAAGTAGAGCGAGGGAAGGGGGAGGAGAAGAGGTCGGGCGGCACACACAGGGCAATTAAATTAATCTAGAAGTTTAGAGTAAGGGAATTGTGGGGAATTGTGGGGGATGTGGGGAATTACAGCTCCATTAAACGGTTGTCAAAGTCCTGTGGCGGGAAATGATTAATCCATGGATGACATATTTTTAGGTGTCGGGGGATTTTGTCCAAAATGGTGGCTTCAATTTTGCTATGAATCATTGCTTGGGTGACCCTGTTTTTGACTTCAACTACATGCAATGTCTGGGTTTTCCATGCTTTAGCAATAGTTTGTTTGGCAGCTGTGGTAAGTTGTAGTGTAAGACGGATTTGTGCTTTTGTGAGGTGATTTGGAAACATGTTTAGTAGGGCTAGGGTTGGGTCAGGAGGGAGTGTTTCCTGAGTTAGTGTGGAGATCATTTGGAATATTGTTGTCCAGAAGCGTTGCACTATAGGACATGTCCACCATACGTGTACATGTGTGCCTCTTTCACCACAATTTCGGAAGCAGTTAGGAGAGTATGATGGGAGGAACTTGGCAATCCTAGCCGGGACCAAGTACTATCTTATCAGGACCTTGTAGCTGGCTTCGAGTGCAACAATATTTTGGGACGATATCTTAGTATTAGACCAGATGGTAGACCATTCATCCATATCTAGTTCTTTAGAGAGGTCCCTGGACCAATGCTGGGCATAGGGTGGGAGAGCACCAGGAGTGGAGGTGAGGTAAGAATAGAAATCAGATATAATACCTGGGGCATGTGGATCCGAGTCGCATACCTTCTCGAATACTGATAAGGAGTCTAACTCAAAATTAGACCCTAAGATTGTCTGTAAAAAGTGAGCTATTTGTAGGTAACGAAAGCATTCCCTATGGGGAAGTTGCTCTTTGGATTGGAGGGATGGGAACGTTTTTATGGCGTTACCTTCAGTTAAATCACGTATGCGACTCAGGCCCAGGTGCATCCAGGTTTGGAATGAGGTCGGTTCGGAGAAAGCTGGGTAAAAGAGAGAATGACCCAGAAAGGAAAGAAGCGGAGAGTGGGAGGACATCAGCTTGAATGGAATCCGTAATCTATCCCAGAGTCTTAAGGAGTGGAGGGTAACGGGATTAGATATGGGACCTCGCGTTGAGGTTGGTAACCATAAAACATTGGAGATGAGGATGGGGTGGAGTTCGATTGCCTCCAGGCTTACCCAGATTGGGATCTCATCTTTGGCGTGGTATAGTGTGATTTGTGCTAGTTGGGCCGCATGGTAATACTTAAGGAAATTCGGTACTCCCAAGCCACCAGACGACTTGTTACGGAGTAGGATTACTCTTGAGACCCTAGGTCTCGTGGAGCTCCATATATAATTGAACACTCGGTTCTGGATAATTCGATGGAAATAGGGGGGTACTAAAATTGGGAGTACTCTATATAGGTATAGAAGTTTGGGAAGCAACAACATTTTGACCGCAGCTATGCGGCCCAACCAAGATATGCATAGGGGATGCCAAGTGTTGAGAAGTGAAGTGAGGTGGGATAGCATAGGGAGATAGTTCGCTTGGAATAGGTCTGATGGGTTGCTGGTGAGTTTTATTCCTAAATAAGGCAAGGATGAAGTGGACCATTGGAATGGAAAATTACTTTGTAGCTGGGCGAGAGTGGGATTCTGCAGGGACACATTAAGGGCTTTAGACTTAGACTGGTTAACTTCTAGGCCTGTGATCAAAGCAAACCTGTCTAAAAGTTGTAGCAGATTCGGCAGTGTGATATGGGGAGAGGTGACAAATAAAAGAGCGTCGTCCGCAAATAAGCATAGCTTGTGAGTGGTTGAGGCTATCTCTAGACCCCGGATATTTAGGTTTGTTCGTATCAGTTCAGCTAGGGGTTCAATTACAATGGCAAAAACTAAGGGGGACAAGGGGCAGCCCTGTCTCGTCCCTCTCTGTATTGGGAAACTCTCGGAGCGAAATCCCGAGTATCTCACAAAAGCCTGGGGGTTCGTGTAGAGAGCATTGATCCACTGGAGAAAGTGAGGACCAAAACCCCAACGCTTCAGGATAAAGTCTAAATAGGACCAGGAGACTGTGTCGAAAGCTTTTTTAATATCAAGTGACAGGAGATGCATAGGTATTTTACGTGCTTTTGCTACATGTTGCAGAAGAATGACACGCCTAATGTTGTCGCTGGCCTGTCGCTTGGGGATGAACCCCACTTGGTCCTTGTGAATCAATTTACCTATAATCTGGTTAAGTCGAAGTGCTAGAATTTTGGCTAGGATCTTTATGTCTACGTTAAGTAGAGAGATAGGCCTGTAGTTGGACCAAAGTGTATCGTCAGTGTTGGGTTTGGGTATCATGGAAATTATAGCTGTCAAAGTGTCCCTGCCGAAGGATTGTTGGTGTAAGAGGGCGTTAAAGGATTTAACAAGAAGAGGGGCCAAAACATCTGCAAATTTTTTATAATAGCTACTAGGGAGGCCGTCCGGGCCAGGGCGTTTGTTAGGTTTTAAGGACTTGATGGCAGCTAGGACCTCGGCGACTGTGATTTGATTTTCCATGGACTCTCTATTGGATTCGGATAGTTGGGGAATTGGAAGGTTGCAAAATAATGCTTCTGCTTGTTGTACTGGAAATTCGTTTTTATTTTCATATAGTGTTGCCAACCTTTTACGAAATTCAGACAGAACCCTAAGAGGGTTGCTGGTGTGGACATCATTCACTAACTTGAGTCTAATTGGTTTATGGATCATATCTGGTCGTCAAAGTCATAGGGCCATGAATGTGTCAGGTTTGTTGGCCTTAGTATAAATCGTATGGTTAGAACTACGGATTGCTTTGTCTGCTGACTCTGCAAGTAGCAGGTCTAGCTCTAATCTGTTTTTTTCTAGGGATAGCTTGTTTGATTCAGTAGGAGAGGCTTGGAATTGTAAAAATTGTTGGTGAAAGGTCATTTCTAATTGTTGCATTTTCTGTGTTTTGTCCCTCTTAAGGTGGGTGGCAACTGAGATGCATTTGCCTTTGATGACAGGTTTGTGTGCCTCCCAGAGGAGAATCGGGGAGATTTCGGGGGTGGAGTTGTGTAGTAGATATTCCCTAAGGGCTAGTTGGATATCGAAGCAGTAAGATTGGTTAGGTGTGACTCCTTCATACACCATGTTCTATCTTTGGATTGGGGGATCAACGAGGAAATCGTGGTGATAAACGCGCAATGGTCAGACCAGGGGATCAGGGAAATCGTGAAATGCTGTACTATCTGGAAAGAGGACGTTGGGACGAATATATGATCTATCTTCGAGAAGGATTTGTGGGAAAAAGAATAAAATGTGTAGTTTTTCTTCAATGGGTTGCATTCTCTCCATGTGTCAATAAGAGATGCCTTTTGGAGTTGTTTGCGAAATTGGATTGAAAGGGAGTGGTGTTCTGGAGTGTACGGAGATTTGTCTAGGTGTAGGAGAAGCGTTAAGTTCGAGTCACCGCACATGAAGAGGGTGCCTTTACAGTGTTGTTTAATGACCTGTAAAAGGTGTGAAAAGAAGGGATTCGGGTTGGTATTAGGTGCATAGTAGGATACAATGGTGGTTTCCACATCTTGTAATAGGCCTACTAGGATAATGTAGCATCCCTCTGGGTCTTTTATTTCGACTTAGGGGATAAAGGAGAGGTTGTGGTGGAAAGCCAACAATACCCCTCTGTGTTTAGTGGTTGCTGAGGCAGTAAAGACTTGTGGATAACGAGAACTAAAGTATTTAGGCGTACTGTTAATTGCAAAATGGGTTTCCTGGAGTGCTACTATGCTAGCTTTCAGGGACGCAAAGGTTTGAAATGCCTTGACCCTTTTATTGGGGGAGTTGAGTCCCTTAACAATAAGGGAAAGGATATTCAAAGGAGCCATAATAATGGCGGGGAGGGATTATCATAATGTAGTGCGCTTATTGTGTGTGCCGACCGACGGAGCAAGGAAGAAGAGAAGGTGGGAGAGAGAGAGAAGTTGAGTGTGAAAGAGAGAGAGTAGAGCAAGGTGTGTTGCGTAGGGCATACATTTATGGGAAGTAGTGTAAAGGGCTAGGTATAACGCCCAACTAGGGAGTGCACAGACCCTGCAACTAGTGCCAATCACAGGGTGGGTGCACAGTAAGGGGGGTAAGCAGTGACTGCTCCCCGCCGCTAATGGGAGATATCGACATTAGCATTAGAACTAGTGTATACAATAAACAGAGTAGGGGATTTAAAAAAAACACTTGAACCCCGTAACATATAAATCAAACATAGTAATCTGAGTTTGAATTAGGCAGACATAGGAGGGGGGGAGGGAGAGGGTAAGGGAAGGAGAAGCAGGGAGGGGGGAGTGGTGGGGGAGGGGAAGGGATAGGAGAAGGGGGTAGGGGAAGGAAGGGTGGGGATGGGAGAGGAAGGGGGGGCAGGGGGGAAAGGTGAGAGTAGGAACGAGGAGGGGAAGGAAGAAGGAGGGAGGAAAAGGATGGAGGGGAGGGGAAGGATAGAGGGGGAGGAGGGTGGAGAGGGGGGGAAGGAAAGGGAAGGGGGAGACCGACTTAAATATGGATTATAGACTTTAGTATAAGACATAACCATCTATTAATAGAGGCATCAACAACATTCTACAGTGCGAGAAAGGTTGTCTGGGTCTGCAGAAGGCCGCAAAGCCAGACAAGCGGACTGATATAAATGTCAAGAAAGTAATAATCTGCCCACAACATGAGAAACAGTAATGAGTAGGTAGATGTAAAATCACTTAGTGGGTATGCAGCTATAAGTTAAAAATGTTGCTTTGAAAAAATACTGGCGTGGGGTAAAAATTTGTGAATAAAAGAAAAGAATAAAAATAAGAGGGGAGCAAAAAACAAAAACAACAAAAAAAAAAAAGAGAGGGGTAAATAAGACATCTTTGCGTACGTGCTGACGTCAGCACACAAAAAAGAAAACCATTTTATGCATTAGAGCTGGAGGCCGTCTGAGCCATTATGCCTCCACTGCAGGCATAGAGTGCTGTGGGGAAAAGAAAATGTACATACCGGAGAGATGTCCCCCCAGGTCTCGGTCCGAAAGTTCTGTGATGTGAAGGTAGGTCTAAACGTTCCTTTGGACGACCAGAGACCTGGAATTAGTAAAGGGGACAAACAAAAAAAGAAGTGACAAGAAGATGATCTTGAAGGGGTCATCGAGGCGGACGAGATTTCGGGCTGGAAAAGTTCTCTTCAGATAAAAGTGAGGGGGTCCCTCTGCAAATTGACGAGGGAGTTGGTTGATGACGATTCGGTGTGGCCGAATATGGATGTGCAGCCGAACGGGCTGGCGTACAAGGAAGGTTGAGATCCGGCCGGTTCTCTGGTGTTATCAATAGGAGCGATTCCAGAAGGCAGTGAAGGGATTCCGGGGATGTGCAGGAGTGTTGTTGGCCTTGGTAGGTGAATTGCAGGGCGAAGGGGAATTGCCAAGTATACTTGAGCTGATGTTGCAATAGTACTTGAAGCTGTGGTTTCATAGCTCTGCTTTTGGCTATGGTAAGAGGTGCAAAATCAGAGAAGAGCTGGTAAGAGTGGCCCTGGAACAATAATGCTTCCTTATTGCGTGCAGCAGATAGGAGCTGTTCCTTAGTGCGAAAAAAGTGAAGCTTCACAATGATATCCCGCGGTGGGCCGTCATTCTGACGACGGGTTAGGGCTCTGTGGATGTGATCAAATTCCAATAGTTCGATCGGGATGGATGGGGCAAGCTCCTGAAATAAAGCGGTAGTGAACGACTCAGCATTGCTTCCAGTATTCTTAATCAGTGACAAATAAAGACAGTTCACCTCATGATGCCAGGTCCAGCAGAGGAAACGCAGGCCAAAAAATGAGGTAGAATCCACTCTTGACTATAGGCAAGCGAAGAACGAGCGGCGTGTGCCAATCACAGATTGTTTACTGGAGGTAAATTTTCTAGGTAAGCTGCCATAGACTAGTCTATGGCAGGAAACAATTGGTCAAGCAATCACCTTCAGCCACCTTTATTTCTGGTGCAAATTCCAAGAGCCTAGCAAGTTGGCGTCACACGTCCCCTAGGACATCTCTCTGGTCCAGTCTGCATAAAGACTGCCCTATCGTCAGCTCAAAGACCTCACAGGTAAGTGAAAGGCAGCGCCCGAACAGGGACTTGAACCCTGGACCCTCAGATTAAAAGTCTGATGCTCTACCGACTGAGCTATCCAGGCTCTGTAAACTCCATCTCCAGAGCAGTCCAAACTGCTTGAATCTTGACATCTATAGTGGAAAAAGAGCATTCAGCCAAGGCGACCGAGTGCCTGAAAGCACAAGTATTTGGCTTGCCCAGGCTGGCCAATCGTCCTCTCCCGTTGAATTTTCTAGGACAGGTTGAAGATAAAAGGGAGAATGTAACCTGCAAGCATGCAGATAGGGTCCAGTCCGGTACAGGTGGAGAACGCCTAAAGTTTCTGGCTTAGTTTTACCTACAGGTCAATGCTCTTTCACCGGAAACAAGGGCCTTGCAAAAAGACACTGCCCGAATGGCTTCCTTAACCCTGGACCAAGACGCTTCCAGTATTCTTAATCAGTGACAAATAAAGACAGTTCACCTCATGATGCCAGGTCCAGCAGAGGAAACGCAGGCCAAAAAATGAGGTAGAATCCACTCTTGACTATAGGCAAGCGAAGAACGAGCGGCGTGTGCCAATCACAGATTGTTTACTGGAGGTAAATTTTCTAGGTAAGCTGCCATAGACTAGTCTATGGCAGGAAACAATTGGTCAAGCAATCACCTTCAGCCACCTTTATTTCTGGTGCAAATTCCAAGAGCCTAGCAAGTTGGCGTCACACGTCCCCTAGGACATCTCTCTGGTCCAGTCTGCATAAAGACTGCCCTATCGTCAGCTCAAAGACCTCACAGGTAAGTGAAAGGCAGCGCCCGAACAGGGACTTGAACCCTGGACCCTCAGATTAAAAGTCTGATGCTCTACCGACTGAGCTATCCAGGCTCTGTAAACTCCATCTCCAGAGCAGTCCAAACTGCTTGAATCTTGACATCTATAGTGGAAAAAGAGCATTCAGCCAAGGCGACCGAGTGCCTGAAAGCACAAGTATTTGGCTTGCCCAGGCTGGCCAATCGTCCTCTCCCGTTGAATTTTCTAGGACAGGTTGAAGATAAAAGGGAGAATGTAACCTGCAAGCATGCAGATAGGGTCCAGTCCGGTACAGGTGGAGAACGCCTAAAGTTTCTGGCTTAGTTTTACCTACAGGTCAATGCTCTTTCACCGGAAACAAGGGCCTTGCAAAAAGACACTGCCCGAATGGCTTCCTTAACCCTGGACCAAGACGCTTCCAGTATTCTTAATCAGTGACAAATAAAGACAGTTCACCTCATGATGCCAGGTCCAGCAGAGGAAACGCAGGCCAAAAAATGAGGTAGAATCCACTCTTGACTATAGGCAAGCGAAGAACGAGCGGCGTGTGCCAATCACAGATTGTTTACTGGAGGTAAATTTTCTAGGTAAGCTGCCATAGACTAGTCTATGGCAGGAAACAATTGGTCAAGCAATCACCTTCAGCCACCTTTATTTCTGGTGCAAATTCCAAGAGCCTAGCAAGTTGGCGTCACACGTCCCCTAGGACATCTCTCTGGTCCAGTCTGCATAAAGACTGCCCTATCGTCAGCTCAAAGACCTCACAGGTAAGTGAAAGGCAGCGCCCGAACAGGGACTTGAACCCTGGACCCTCAGATTAAAAGTCTGATGCTCTACCGACTGAGCTATCCAGGCTCTGTAAACTCCATCTCCAGAGCAGTCCAAACTGCTTGAATCTTGACATCTATAGTGGAAAAAGAGCATTCAGCCAAGGCGACCGAGTGCCTGAAAGCACAAGTATTTGGCTTGCCCAGGCTGGCCAATCGTCCTCTCCCGTTGAATTTTCTAGGACAGGTTGAAGATAAAAGGGAGAATGTAACCTGCAAGCATGCAGATAGGGTCCAGTCCGGTACAGGTGGAGAACGCCTAAAGTTTCTGGCTTAGTTTTACCTACAGGTCAATGCTCTTTCACCGGAAACAAGGGCCTTGCAAAAAGACACTGCCCGAATGGCTTCCTTAACCCTGGACCAAGACGCTTCCAGTATTCTTAATCAGTGACAAATAAAGACAGTTCACCTCATGATGCCAGGTCCAGCAGAGGAAACGCAGGCCAAAAAATGAGGTAGAATCCACTCTTGACTATAGGCAAGCGAAGAACGAGCGGCGTGTGCCAATCACAGATTGTTTACTGGAGGTAAATTTTCTAGGTAAGCTGCCATAGACTAGTCTATGGCAGGAAACAATTGGTCAAGCAATCACCTTCAGCCACCTTTATTTCTGGTGCAAATTCCAAGAGCCTAGCAAGTTGGCGTCACACGTCCCCTAGGACATCTCTCTGGTCCAGTCTGCATAAAGACTGCCCTATCGTCAGCTCAAAGACCTCACAGGTAAGTGAAAGGCAGCGCCCGAACAGGGACTTGAACCCTGGACCCTCAGATTAAAAGTCTGATGCTCTACCGACTGAGCTATCCAGGCTCTGTAAACTCCATCTCCAGAGCAGTCCAAACTGCTTGAATCTTGACATCTATAGTGGAAAAAGAGCATTCAGCCAAGGCGACCGAGTGCCTGAAAGCACAAGTATTTGGCTTGCCCAGGCTGGCCAATCGTCCTCTCCCGTTGAATTTTCTAGGACAGGTTGAAGATAAAAGGGAGAATGTAACCTGCAAGCATGCAGATAGGGTCCAGTCCGGTACAGGTGGAGAACGCCTAAAGTTTCTGGCTTAGTTTTACCTACAGGTCAATGCTCTTTCACCGGAAACAAGGGCCTTGCAAAAAGACACTGCCCGAATGGCTTCCTTAACCCTGGACCAAGACGCTTCCAGTATTCTTAATCAGTGACAAATAAAGACAGTTCACCTCATGATGCCAGGTCCAGCAGAGGAAACGCAGGCCAAAAAATGAGGTAGAATCCACTCTTGACTATAGGCAAGCGAAGAACGAGCGGCGTGTGCCAATCACAGATTGTTTACTGGAGGTAAATTTTCTAGGTAAGCTGCCATAGACTAGTCTATGGCAGGAAACAATTGGTCAAGCAATCACCTTCAGCCACCTTTATTTCTGGTGCAAATTCCAAGAGCCTAGCAAGTTGGCGTCACACGTCCCCTAGGACATCTCTCTGGTCCAGTCTGCATAAAGACTGCCCTATCGTCAGCTCAAAGACCTCACAGGTAAGTGAAAGGCAGCGCCCGAACAGGGACTTGAACCCTGGACCCTCAGATTAAAAGTCTGATGCTCTACCGACTGAGCTATCCAGGCTCTGTAAACTCCATCTCCAGAGCAGTCCAAACTGCTTGAATCTTGACATCTATAGTGGAAAAAGAGCATTCAGCCAAGGCGACCGAGTGCCTGAAAGCACAAGTATTTGGCTTGCCCAGGCTGGCCAATCGTCCTCTCCCGTTGAATTTTCTAGGACAGGTTGAAGATAAAAGGGAGAATGTAACCTGCAAGCATGCAGATAGGGTCCAGTCCGGTACAGGTGGAGAACGCCTAAAGTTTCTGGCTTAGTTTTACCTACAGGTCAATGCTCTTTCACCGGAAACAAGGGCCTTGCAAAAAGACACTGCCCGAATGGCTTCCTTAACCCTGGACCAAGACGCTTCCAGTATTCTTAATCAGTGACAAATAAAGACAGTTCACCTCATGATGCCAGGTCCAGCAGAGGAAACGCAGGCCAAAAAATGAGGTAGAATCCACTCTTGACTATAGGCAAGCGAAGAACGAGCGGCGTGTGCCAATCACAGATTGTTTACTGGAGGTAAATTTTCTAGGTAAGCTGCCATAGACTAGTCTATGGCAGGAAACAATTGGTCAAGCAATCACCTTCAGCCACCTTTATTTCTGGTGCAAATTCCAAGAGCCTAGCAAGTTGGCGTCACACGTCCCCTAGGACATCTCTCTGGTCCAGTCTGCATAAAGACTGCCCTATCGTCAGCTCAAAGACCTCACAGGTAAGTGAAAGGCAGCGCCCGAACAGGGACTTGAACCCTGGACCCTCAGATTAAAAGTCTGATGCTCTACCGACTGAGCTATCCAGGCTCTGTAAACTCCATCTCCAGAGCAGTCCAAACTGCTTGAATCTTGACATCTATAGTGGAAAAAGAGCATTCAGCCAAGGCGACCGAGTGCCTGAAAGCACAAGTATTTGGCTTGCCCAGGCTGGCCAATCGTCCTCTCCCGTTGAATTTTCTAGGACAGGTTGAAGATAAAAGGGAGAATGTAACCTGCAAGCATGCAGATAGGGTCCAGTCCGGTACAGGTGGAGAACGCCTAAAGTTTCTGGCTTAGTTTTACCTACAGGTCAATGCTCTTTCACCGGAAACAAGGGCCTTGCAAAAAGACACTGCCCGAATGGCTTCCTTAACCCTGGACCAAGACGCTTCCAGTATTCTTAATCAGTGACAAATAAAGACAGTTCACCTCATGATGCCAGGTCCAGCAGAGGAAACGCAGGCCAAAAAATGAGGTAGAATCCACTCTTGACTATAGGCAAGCGAAGAACGAGCGGCGTGTGCCAATCACAGATTGTTTACTGGAGGTAAATTTTCTAGGTAAGCTGCCATAGACTAGTCTATGGCAGGAAACAATTGGTCAAGCAATCACCTTCAGCCACCTTTATTTCTGGTGCAAATTCCAAGAGCCTAGCAAGTTGGCGTCACACGTCCCCTAGGACATCTCTCTGGTCCAGTCTGCATAAAGACTGCCCTATCGTCAGCTCAAAGACCTCACAGGTAAGTGAAAGGCAGCGCCCGAACAGGGACTTGAACCCTGGACCCTCAGATTAAAAGTCTGATGCTCTACCGACTGAGCTATCCAGGCTCTGTAAACTCCATCTCCAGAGCAGTCCAAACTGCTTGAATCTTGACATCTATAGTGGAAAAAGAGCATTCAGCCAAGGCGACCGAGTGCCTGAAAGCACAAGTATTTGGCTTGCCCAGGCTGGCCAATCGTCCTCTCCCGTTGAATTTTCTAGGACAGGTTGAAGATAAAAGGGAGAATGTAACCTGCAAGCATGCAGATAGGGTCCAGTCCGGTACAGGTGGAGAACGCCTAAAGTTTCTGGCTTAGTTTTACCTACAGGTCAATGCTCTTTCACCGGAAACAAGGGCCTTGCAAAAAGACACTGCCCGAATGGCTTCCTTAACCCTGGACCAAGACGCTTCCAGTATTCTTAATCAGTGACAAATAAAGACAGTTCACCTCATGATGCCAGGTCCAGCAGAGGAAACGCAGGCCAAAAAATGAGGTAGAATCCACTCTTGACTATAGGCAAGCGAAGAACGAGCGGCGTGTGCCAATCACAGATTGTTTACTGGAGGTAAATTTTCTAGGTAAGCTGCCATAGACTAGTCTATGGCAGGAAACAATTGGTCAAGCAATCACCTTCAGCCACCTTTATTTCTGGTGCAAATTCCAAGAGCCTAGCAAGTTGGCGTCACACGTCCCCTAGGACATCTCTCTGGTCCAGTCTGCATAAAGACTGCCCTATCGTCAGCTCAAAGACCTCACAGGTAAGTGAAAGGCAGCGCCCGAACAGGGACTTGAACCCTGGACCCTCAGATTAAAAGTCTGATGCTCTACCGACTGAGCTATCCAGGCTCTGTAAACTCCATCTCCAGAGCAGTCCAAACTGCTTGAATCTTGACATCTATAGTGGAAAAAGAGCATTCAGCCAAGGCGACCGAGTGCCTGAAAGCACAAGTATTTGGCTTGCCCAGGCTGGCCAATCGTCCTCTCCCGTTGAATTTTCTAGGACAGGTTGAAGATAAAAGGGAGAATGTAACCTGCAAGCATGCAGATAGGGTCCAGTCCGGTACAGGTGGAGAACGCCTAAAGTTTCTGGCTTAGTTTTACCTACAGGTCAATGCTCTTTCACCGGAAACAAGGGCCTTGCAAAAAGACACTGCCCGAATGGCTTCCTTAACCCTGGACCAAGACGCTTCCAGTATTCTTAATCAGTGACAAATAAAGACAGTTCACCTCATGATGCCAGGTCCAGCAGAGGAAACGCAGGCCAAAAAATGAGGTAGAATCCACTCTTGACTATAGGCAAGCGAAGAACGAGCGGCGTGTGCCAATCACAGATTGTTTACTGGAGGTAAATTTTCTAGGTAAGCTGCCATAGACTAGTCTATGGCAGGAAACAATTGGTCAAGCAATCACCTTCAGCCACCTTTATTTCTGGTGCAAATTCCAAGAGCCTAGCAAGTTGGCGTCACACGTCCCCTAGGACATCTCTCTGGTCCAGTCTGCATAAAGACTGCCCTATCGTCAGCTCAAAGACCTCACAGGTAAGTGAAAGGCAGCGCCCGAACAGGGACTTGAACCCTGGACCCTCAGATTAAAAGTCTGATGCTCTACCGACTGAGCTATCCAGGCTCTGTAAACTCCATCTCCAGAGCAGTCCAAACTGCTTGAATCTTGACATCTATAGTGGAAAAAGAGCATTCAGCCAAGGCGACCGAGTGCCTGAAAGCACAAGTATTTGGCTTGCCCAGGCTGGCCAATCGTCCTCTCCCGTTGAATTTTCTAGGACAGGTTGAAGATAAAAGGGAGAATGTAACCTGCAAGCATGCAGATAGGGTCCAGTCCGGTACAGGTGGAGAACGCCTAAAGTTTCTGGCTTAGTTTTACCTACAGGTCAATGCTCTTTCACCGGAAACAAGGGCCTTGCAAAAAGACACTGCCCGAATGGCTTCCTTAACCCTGGACCAAGACGCTTCCAGTATTCTTAATCAGTGACAAATAAAGACAGTTCACCTCATGATGCCAGGTCCAGCAGAGGAAACGCAGGCCAAAAAATGAGGTAGAATCCACTCTTGACTATAGGCAAGCGAAGAACGAGCGGCGTGTGCCAATCACAGATTGTTTACTGGAGGTAAATTTTCTAGGTAAGCTGCCATAGACTAGTCTATGGCAGGAAACAATTGGTCAAGCAATCACCTTCAGCCACCTTTATTTCTGGTGCAAATTCCAAGAGCCTAGCAAGTTGGCGTCACACGTCCCCTAGGACATCTCTCTGGTCCAGTCTGCATAAAGACTGCCCTATCGTCAGCTCAAAGACCTCACAGGTAAGTGAAAGGCAGCGCCCGAACAGGGACTTGAACCCTGGACCCTCAGATTAAAAGTCTGATGCTCTACCGACTGAGCTATCCAGGCTCTGTAAACTCCATCTCCAGAGCAGTCCAAACTGCTTGAATCTTGACATCTATAGTGGAAAAAGAGCATTCAGCCAAGGCGACCGAGTGCCTGAAAGCACAAGTATTTGGCTTGCCCAGGCTGGCCAATCGTCCTCTCCCGTTGAATTTTCTAGGACAGGTTGAAGATAAAAGGGAGAATGTAACCTGCAAGCATGCAGATAGGGTCCAGTCCGGTACAGGTGGAGAACGCCTAAAGTTTCTGGCTTAGTTTTACCTACAGGTCAATGCTCTTTCACCGGAAACAAGGGCCTTGCAAAAAGACACTGCCCGAATGGCTTCCTTAACCCTGGACCAAGACGCTTCCAGTATTCTTAATCAGTGACAAATAAAGACAGTTCACCTCATGATGCCAGGTCCAGCAGAGGAAACGCAGGCCAAAAAATGAGGTAGAATCCACTCTTGACTATAGGCAAGCGAAGAACGAGCGGCGTGTGCCAATCACAGATTGTTTACTGGAGGTAAATTTTCTAGGTAAGCTGCCATAGACTAGTCTATGGCAGGAAACAATTGGTCAAGCAATCACCTTCAGCCACCTTTATTTCTGGTGCAAATTCCAAGAGCCTAGCAAGTTGGCGTCACACGTCCCCTAGGACATCTCTCTGGTCCAGTCTGCATAAAGACTGCCCTATCGTCAGCTCAAAGACCTCACAGGTAAGTGAAAGGCAGCGCCCGAACAGGGACTTGAACCCTGGACCCTCAGATTAAAAGTCTGATGCTCTACCGACTGAGCTATCCAGGCTCTGTAAACTCCATCTCCAGAGCAGTCCAAACTGCTTGAATCTTGACATCTATAGTGGAAAAAGAGCATTCAGCCAAGGCGACCGAGTGCCTGAAAGCACAAGTATTTGGCTTGCCCAGGCTGGCCAATCGTCCTCTCCCGTTGAATTTTCTAGGACAGGTTGAAGATAAAAGGGAGAATGTAACCTGCAAGCATGCAGATAGGGTCCAGTCCGGTACAGGTGGAGAACGCCTAAAGTTTCTGGCTTAGTTTTACCTACAGGTCAATGCTCTTTCACCGGAAACAAGGGCCTTGCAAAAAGACACTGCCCGAATGGCTTCCTTAACCCTGGACCAAGACGCTTCCAGTATTCTTAATCAGTGACAAATAAAGACAGTTCACCTCATGATGCCAGGTCCAAGACGCTTCCAGTATTCTTAATCAGTGACAAATAAAGACAGTTCACCTCATGATGCCAGGTCCAGCAGAGGAAACGCAGGCCAAAAAATGAGGTAGAATCCACTCTTGACTATAGGCAAGCGAAGAA
This sequence comes from Lithobates sylvaticus, assembly GCA_028564925.1. NCBI lineage: Eukaryota > Metazoa > Chordata > Amphibia > Anura > Ranidae > Lithobates > Lithobates sylvaticus. The sequence continues at coordinate 70,144,515 of CM053029.1, forward strand.
CGAGCGGCGTGTGCCAATCACAGATTGTTTACTGGAGGTAAATTTTCTAGGTAAGCTGCCATAGACTAGTCTATGGCAGGAAACAATTGGTCAAGCAATCACCTTCAGCCACCTTTATTTCTGGTGCAAATTCCAAGAGCCTAGCAAGTTGGCGTCACACGTCCCCTAGGACATCTCTCTGGTCCAGTCTGCATAAAGACTGCCCTATCGTCAGCTCAAAGACCTCACAGGTAAGTGAAAGGCAGCGCCCGAACAGGGACTTGAACCCTGGACCCTCAGATTAAAAGTCTGATGCTCTACCGACTGAGCTATCCAGGCTCTGTAAACTCCATCTCCAGAGCAGTCCAAACTGCTTGAATCTTGACATCTATAGTGGAAAAAGAGCATTCAGCCAAGGCGACCGAGTGCCTGAAAGCACAAGTATTTGGCTTGCCCAGGCTGGCCAATCGTCCTCTCCCGTTGAATTTTCTAGGACAGGTTGAAGATAAAAGGGAGAATGTAACCTGCAAGCATGCAGATAGGGTCCAGTCCGGTACAGGTGGAGAACGCCTAAAGTTTCTGGCTTAGTTTTACCTACAGGTCAATGCTCTTTCACCGGAAACAAGGGCCTTGCAAAAAGACACTGCCCGAATGGCTTCCTTAACCCTGGACCAAGACGCTTCCAGTATTCTTAATCAGTGACAAATAAAGACAGTTCACCTCATGATGCCAGGTCCAGCAGAGGAAACGCAGGCCAAAAAATGAGGTAGAATCCACTCTTGACTATAGGCAAGCGAAGAACGAGCGGCGTGTGCCAATCACAGATTGTTTACTGGAGGTAAATTTTCTAGGTAAGCTGCCATAGACTAGTCTATGGCAGGAAACAATTGGTCAAGCAATCACCTTCAGCCACCTTTATTTCTGGTGCAAATTCCAAGAGCCTAGCAAGTTGGCGTCACACGTCCCCTAGGACATCTCTCTGGTCCAGTCTGCATAAAGACTGCCCTATCGTCAGCTCAAAGACCTCACAGGTAAGTGAAAGGCAGCGCCCGAACAGGGACTTGAACCCTGGACCCTCAGATTAAAAGTCTGATGCTCTACCGACTGAGCTATCCAGGCTCTGTAAACTCCATCTCCAGAGCAGTCCAAACTGCTTGAATCTTGACATCTATAGTGGAAAAAGAGCATTCAGCCAAGGCGACCGAGTGCCTGAAAGCACAAGTATTTGGCTTGCCCAGGCTGGCCAATCGTCCTCTCCCGTTGAATTTTCTAGGACAGGTTGAAGATAAAAGGGAGAATGTAACCTGCAAGCATGCAGATAGGGTCCAGTCCGGTACAGGTGGAGAACGCCTAAAGTTTCTGGCTTAGTTTTACCTACAGGTCAATGCTCTTTCACCGGAAACAAGGGCCTTGCAAAAAGACACTGCCCGAATGGCTTCCTTAACCCTGGACCAAGACGCTTCCAGTATTCTTAATCAGTGACAAATAAAGACAGTTCACCTCATGATGCCAGGTCCAGCAGAGGAAACGCAGGCCAAAAAATGAGGTAGAATCCACTCTTGACTATAGGCAAGCGAAGAACGAGCGGCGTGTGCCAATCACAGATTGTTTACTGGAGGTAAATTTTCTAGGTAAGCTGCCATAGACTAGTCTATGGCAGGAAACAATTGGTCAAGCAATCACCTTCAGCCACCTTTATTTCTGGTGCAAATTCCAAGAGCCTAGCAAGTTGGCGTCACACGTCCCCTAGGACATCTCTCTGGTCCAGTCTGCATAAAGACTGCCCTATCGTCAGCTCAAAGACCTCACAGGTAAGTGAAAGGCAGCGCCCGAACAGGGACTTGAACCCTGGACCCTCAGATTAAAAGTCTGATGCTCTACCGACTGAGCTATCCAGGCTCTGTAAACTCCATCTCCAGAGCAGTCCAAACTGCTTGAATCTTGACATCTATAGTGGAAAAAGAGCATTCAGCCAAGGCGACCGAGTGCCTGAAAGCACAAGTATTTGGCTTGCCCAGGCTGGCCAATCGTCCTCTCCCGTTGAATTTTCTAGGACAGGTTGAAGATAAAAGGGAGAATGTAACCTGCAAGCATGCAGATAGGGTCCAGTCCGGTACAGGTGGAGAACGCCTAAAGTTTCTGGCTTAGTTTTACCTACAGGTCAATGCTCTTTCACCGGAAACAAGGGCCTTGCAAAAAGACACTGCCCGAATGGCTTCCTTAACCCTGGACCAAGACGCTTCCAGTATTCTTAATCAGTGACAAATAAAGACAGTTCACCTCATGATGCCAGGTCCAGCAGAGGAAACGCAGGCCAAAAAATGAGGTAGAATCCACTCTTGACTATAGGCAAGCGAAGAACGAGCGGCGTGTGCCAATCACAGATTGTTTACTGGAGGTAAATTTTCTAGGTAAGCTGCCATAGACTAGTCTATGGCAGGAAACAATTGGTCAAGCAATCACCTTCAGCCACCTTTATTTCTGGTGCAAATTCCAAGAGCCTAGCAAGTTGGCGTCACACGTCCCCTAGGACATCTCTCTGGTCCAGTCTGCATAAAGACTGCCCTATCGTCAGCTCAAAGACCTCACAGGTAAGTGAAAGGCAGCGCCCGAACAGGGACTTGAACCCTGGACCCTCAGATTAAAAGTCTGATGCTCTACCGACTGAGCTATCCAGGCTCTGTAAACTCCATCTCCAGAGCAGTCCAAACTGCTTGAATCTTGACATCTATAGTGGAAAAAGAGCATTCAGCCAAGGCGACCGAGTGCCTGAAAGCACAAGTATTTGGCTTGCCCAGGCTGGCCAATCGTCCTCTCCCGTTGAATTTTCTAGGACAGGTTGAAGATAAAAGGGAGAATGTAACCTGCAAGCATGCAGATAGGGTCCAGTCCGGTACAGGTGGAGAACGCCTAAAGTTTCTGGCTTAGTTTTACCTACAGGTCAATGCTCTTTCACCGGAAACAAGGGCCTTGCAAAAAGACACTGCCCGAATGGCTTCCTTAACCCTGGACCAAGACGCTTCCAGTATTCTTAATCAGTGACAAATAAAGACAGTTCACCTCATGATGCCAGGTCCAGCAGAGGAAACGCAGGCCAAAAAATGAGGTAGAATCCACTCTTGACTATAGGCAAGCGAAGAACGAGCGGCGTGTGCCAATCACAGATTGTTTACTGGAGGTAAATTTTCTAGGTAAGCTGCCATAGACTAGTCTATGGCAGGAAACAATTGGTCAAGCAATCACCTTCAGCCACCTTTATTTCTGGTGCAAATTCCAAGAGCCTAGACTAGTCTATGGCAGGAAACAATTGGTCAAGAATCCACTCTTAACTATAGGCAAGCGAAGAACGAGCGGCGTGTGCCAATCACAGATTGTTTACTGGAGGTAAATTTTCTAGGTAAGCTGCCATAGACTAGTCTATGGCAGGAAACAATTGGTCAAGCAATCACCTTCAGCCACCTTTATTTCTGGTGCAAATTCCAAGAGCCTAGCAAGTTGGCGTCACACGTCCCCTAGGACATCTCTCTGGTCCAGTCTGCATAAAGACTGCCCTATCGTCAGCTCAAAGACCTCACAGGTAAGTGAAAGGCAGCGCCCGAACAGGGACTTGAACCCTGGACCCTCAGATTAAAAGTCTAAAGCTCTACCGACTGAGCTATCCAGGCTCTGTAAACTCTATCTCCAGAGCAGTCCAAACTGCTTGAATCTTGACATCTATAGTGGAAAAAGAGCATTCAGCCAAGGCGACCGAGTGCCTGAAAGCACAAGTATTTGGCTTGCCCAGGCTGGCCAATCGTCCTCTCCCGTTGAATTTTCTAGGACAGGTTGAAGATAAAAGGGAGAATGTAACCTGCAAGCATGCAGATAGGGTCCAGTCCGGTACAGGTGGAGAACGCCTAAAGTTTCTGGCTTAGTTTTACCTACAGGTCAATGCTCTTTCACCGGAAACAAGGGCCTTGCAAAAAGACACTGCCCGAATGGCTTCCTTAACCCTGGACCAAGACGCTTCCAGTATTCTTAATCAGTGACAAATAAAGACAGTTCACCTCATGATGCCAGGTCCAGCAGAGGAAACGCAGGCCAAAAAATGAGGTAGAATCCACTCTTGACTATAGGCAAGCGAAGAACGAGCGGCGTGTGCCAATCACAGATTGTTTACTGGAGGTAAATTTTCTAGGTAAGCTGCCATAGACTAGTCTATGGCAGGAAACAATTGGTCAAGCAATCACCTTCAGCCACCTTTATTTCTGGTGCAAATTCCAAGAGCCTAGCAAGTTGGCGTCACACGTCCCCTAGGACATCTCTCTGGTCCAGTCTGCATAAAGACTGCCCTATCGTCAGCTCAAAGACCTCACAGGTAAGTGAAAGGCAGCGCCCGAACAGGGACTTGAACCCTGGACCCTCAGATTAAAAGTCTGATGCTCTACCGACTGAGCTATCCAGGCTCTGTAAACTCCATCTCCAGAGCAGTCCAAACTGCTTGAATCTTGACATCTATAGTGGAAAAAGAGCATTCAGCCAAGGCGACCGAGTGCCTGAAAGCACAAGTATTTGGCTTGCCCAGGCTGGCCAATCGTCCTCTCCCGTTGAATTTTCTAGGACAGGTTGAAGATAAAAGGGAGAATGTAACCTGCAAGCATGCAGATAGGGTCCAGTCCGGTACAGGTGGAGAACGCCTAAAGTTTCTGGCTTAGTTTTACCTACAGGTCAATGCTCTTTCACCGGAAACAAGGGCCTTGCAAAAAGACACTGCCCGAATGGCTTCCTTAACCCTGGACCAAGACGCTTCCAGTATTCTTAATCAGTGACAAATAAAGACAGTTCACCTCATGATGCCAGGTCCAGCAGAGGAAACGCAGGCCAAAAAATGAGGTAGAATCCACTCTTGACTATAGGCAAGCGAAGAACGAGCGGCGTGTGCCAATCACAGATTGTTTACTGGAGGTAAATTTTCTAGGTAAGCTGCCATAGACTAGTCTATGGCAGGAAACAATTGGTCAAGCAATCACCTTCAGCCACCTTTATTTCTGGTGCAAATTCCAAGAGCCTAGCAAGTTGGCGTCACACGTCCCCTAGGACATCTCTCTGGTCCAGTCTGCATAAAGACTGCCCTATCGTCAGCTCAAAGACCTCACAGGTAAGTGAAAGGCAGCGCCCGAACAGGGACTTGAACCCTGGACCCTCAGATTAAAAGTCTGATGCTCTACCGACTGAGCTATCCAGGCTCTGTAAACTCCATCTCCAGAGCAGTCCAAACTGCTTGAATCTTGACATCTATAGTGGAAAAAGAGCATTCAGCCAAGGCGACCGAGTGCCTGAAAGCACAAGTATTTGGCTTGCCCAGGCTGGCCAATCGTCCTCTCCCGTTGAATTTTCTAGGACAGGTTGAAGATAAAAGGGAGAATGTAACCTGCAAGCATGCAGATAGGGTCCAGTCCGGTACAGGTGGAGAACGCCTAAAGTTTCTGGCTTAGTTTTACCTACAGGTCAATGCTCTTTCACCGGAAACAAGGGCCTTGCAAAAAGACACTGCCCGAATGGCTTCCTTAACCCTGGACCAAGACGCTTCCAGTATTCTTAATCAGTGACAAATAAAGACAGTTCACCTCATGATGCCAGGTCCAGCAGAGGAAACGCAGGCCAAAAAATGAGGTAGAATCCACTCTTGACTATAGGCAAGCGAAGAACGAGCGGCGTGTGCCAATCACAGATTGTTTACTGGAGGTAAATTTTCTAGGTAAGCTGCCATAGACTAGTCTATGGCAGGAAACAATTGGTCAAGCAATCACCTTCAGCCACCTTTATTTCTGGTGCAAATTCCAAGAGCCTAGCAAGTTGGCGTCACACGTCCCCTAGGACATCTCTCTGGTCCAGTCTGCATAAAGACTGCCCTATCGTCAGCTCAAAGACCTCACAGGTAAGTGAAAGGCAGCGCCCGAACAGGGACTTGAACCCTGGACCCTCAGATTAAAAGTCTGATGCTCTACCGACTGAGCTATCCAGGCTCTGTAAACTCCATCTCCAGAGCAGTCCAAACTGCTTGAATCTTGACATCTATAGTGGAAAAAGAGCATTCAGCCAAGGCGACCGAGTGCCTGAAAGCACAAGTATTTGGCTTGCCCAGGCTGGCCAATCGTCCTCTCCCGTTGAATTTTCTAGGACAGGTTGAAGATAAAAGGGAGAATGTAACCTGCAAGCATGCAGATAGGGTCCAGTCCGGTACAGGTGGAGAACGCCTAAAGTTTCTGGCTTAGTTTTACCTACAGGTCAATGCTCTTTCACCGGAAACAAGGGCCTTGCAAAAAGACACTGCCCGAATGGCTTCCTTAACCCTGGACCAAGACGCTTCCAGTATTCTTAATCAGTGACAAATAAAGACAGTTCACCTCATGATGCCAGGTCCAGCAGAGGAAACGCAGGCCAAAAAATGAGGTAGAATCCACTCTTGACTATAGGCAAGCGAAGAACGAGCGGCGTGTGCCAATCACAGATTGTTTACTGGAGGTAAATTTTCTAGGTAAGCTGCCATAGACTAGTCTATGGCAGGAAACAATTGGTCAAGCAATCACCTTCAGCCACCTTTATTTCTGGTGCAAATTCCAAGAGCCTAGCAAGTTGGCGTCACACGTCCCCTAGGACATCTCTCTGGTCCAGTCTGCATAAAGACTGCCCTATCGTCAGCTCAAAGACCTCACA